>CM076907.1:3057310-3689537 GCA_039519145.1 Kokia cookei | reverse complement strand
ATTATCCAAAACCTAAAATGTAAAGCTCAAAATCTCAAAAAACAAATAGATAAACAAAACTCTAAATCTCATAAGACACTCACAAAAAAATATACGTAAATATAAGATTGAATCCATACTGCTTAACCAAATTACCATGAAATCCAATATTTTCAATGGTGCTCATTATTCATTTACAATAATTAAAGGATAGGTATGTTTCCATTTGTCTATATTATTAGGTCACCTGTCTTACAAACTTATCTTATTCTTTTGGAAATATATAATGCATTATTGGGAACTCTTTAATTCTCACTCTACCAATAATTAATCAATATTCTTTGTCTTAATTTGTAGTACAATATTTTATATAAATAATATATTATCTTTCTTTTTTTGTCGAAACCTAACTTTATTAATTATTATGATTGGAATCTGCTTTTTTTTTTTCTTATCATAATTAAAGGGATCATATCCTTTAGTTAGGAGTTATTGGGGCCATCTTATTTTCCTATTTGCACTTTAATTTAATAAAAATAGACTTAAAGATTATATGGTTTAAAGTGTTTAAATATGATAATATTATGTTAAATTATTAATATAGATTGCTTTTTGTGATGATGACTTGTGTGTTCCTTGTGACATCTATATAAATTAATTTTAAATTAATTTTGGTTTATTATTTCTATTATATTATGAAGATATTAAAAGCTAACAATAATTACAAAGCAATAATGTTGAGTCACGTAGATTTTACGTGAAAAATTTTCATCGAAAAAAAATCACGAGCAGAAGTTTTCGGTGATGCTCAGTTTTTAAATTTAATAGAAGAAATACAGTCCAATACAATTTCAATTTGTGCGGCAGGATCCTCAATTTTATCTCTTTTTTATTTCTTTAACAAGCAATTGCGTCTCGAACTTTTCATATGATATAAAATATAATAGTTGAATTATTAAAATATTAATAACATAAAAAATTATAAAAAAAAATATAAAATGAATCTCTCTACATATATATACATAAAATTATAAAAACAGTTTAATTTATTTGTGAAAATATCTTTCAAATTAAAACAATATTATATAAAAATTGTCTTTAAGGAAAAGGGAGATGTGGAAGAGTCAATTCAATTATAATTGATATAAGATGTTAATAAGGTTGGCGTTAACTTTTATCATTTCTATTACTATTTGTATGATATGATTAGGAACAAACAATTGTGCAGTTGAAGAAATTTAACAGAAAGTTAACACTTAACATGATTATATATATATTTCTTAATGTGATTAGTTTTAGTATTTGTATATATTATTTTTAATATTACAGAAAATAATAAGTTGGTATGATATTACACATATGATATTATATTTATCATATAAGATTTTACAAATAGAGGAATTTTAACTTAAAAATTTAGTGGTTACTATATAGGATAGAATCGAAATTTCAAAATTTAAAAATTATAAAGACTAAAAATGATTCAATTAGAGTATAATGACTAAACCCGTAATTTATGCATGGTATGGAAACTAATAATAGAATTTGACTTTATCGTTTAATGTCGCTAGAAGCAAAATCAAACTTAAGCTTTAATTTAATTAGCTCATATAACGGTAAAATACTATGAAAGTTGTTGTACCGGGAGTGAAATTACTTTTTTTCCTCTATTAAAAAATGGATAAATTAGTCCCTCTAATTAGATCAAAAAGCAAACCGATCATTTTCATCCATTTTTTTTTTCTGTTAAAAATTGGTGTCTATATGTTAGCATAAGATACAAGTCCTCGAATCCATAAACAGGAGGATAAAATGTTTCAATACACTCAAATTAACGTCATCTTGCATTATACAATAATGCTCATATCAATCGAGTTAAGAGTCAATAGAACTGTAATTAATTAGTAGTAAATCTGAGATAGGCTTTATTTTAATAATTTCCTTTCAAGAAGTCAAGGAAAAGAAGAAAAAAAAATCCATAAAATTTAAGTAAAAATCATGTGAAATTCAACAGTAAGAAGCAGTAGATTGCATGATTAAAACTTGCCTTTTCCATCATCATTTTGTTTATGAATGTAGCAAATTTGACAGCCGAATTTTGCTGTGTTTCTTTTTTCAGATAACCTAACATTAACAATAAAAAAACTTACCACTATTCAATCAAACACTTTTGGTATAATAGTAATCATGTGAATGAATAATATATATAATTTTTTTTCCAGTTTGATTATTAAGATATTTTATGTACTTTACTTTTACCTATGAACCTATGACTTCAATTAATCTGCTAGGTCAACATTGAGTGTCTATAGCCTTAATTTGGTCACTGAAGCTTTGAAAATGAATTAAATTTTTTTTTGACCAATTTCTTGTTTGGATTAAAGAAAGTATCTTTCTTACTGTTTATGTTGAAAATGTGTAGTCATATCGGTACGTCAAATGAACACTATGATTTAACAATTTAATAGTGAGTTTGAAATATCAACTGTTAACTAAACTTTAGTTAAATAATTTATTTCACAATTAATCTCAAATAATATAATTCAAATAACCACCTCAACAATCCCTTCACCTTTTACCTTTTTATCAAAAAAAAAAATTTTAGCTTAATTGACATGAATATTGTTTTTAATGTAAGAGAACGTGAGTCCGAGTGTACCCTTTTATTTATGGGTTGGAAAAAATTTATGAATAGTTCTAAGTATTGTGTTAAAAAAAAACAAATATGATTAAAATTTATAATGAAATTATTCATTAAAGAAAAAAGAAGCATGCAAAATTTCGAAACAATCTTATATTTCTACATAAAATATTATCTATATTAACATATATTTAATGGTTGAAAATTTTTTATATATAAAACAAATAGTTAAAATTTTTTATTTTCTTTAAAGTGAACATGCATGATCTAAAAAAATAGAACATAAAATTTAATAATTGGATTATTAAAATATAAATAGTATAAAAAAATTATGAAAATGTGTAAAATCATGTTATATTAATAAAGATAATTATATAGAATTTTAATCTCTAAACAAGATTGATTGTAAGAAATTTATTTTTTTTTCAACAATTATTTATTAATGTTAAGCAATTGGTTTACAAGCTAAGTGAAAATAAATCAATCTTCTATAGTTTTTAAGGAATTATAATATTGGTACTTGTTGGAAAGTGTTTCATTTTAACTTTGTAATAAAGTAGAACCCAACAAGTGGCTCCAGTGAAAAAGAGGATGTTGTTTATCTTAAGGATTTTGGGTTCGAGCGTTTGTGTGTGCAAAATGTGTGTGCCTTGTCAAAGGGTTAAGAATGTAATTACACCAATATATTAAAAAAAACTATATAATATTTGTTAACATAGTTCGAATCAAATATATTTGTTCGAGTTAAATTAAAAAAATTAATTTAGCGTTGTTTAATTTTATATAATTTTAAAAAAATATATTTTTATTTAATTTAAAAAAAAATTTAAGAAGAGAAAATTGATTTTGAATTTAGTTTATGAGTTTTTTTAAGAACGAAATTATATTTGGGTAAATAAAATATAAAAAATTAAAAATATTTAGATTTAGTTTATGGATGGATTTTAACCTTTAGGAAAAAAATTGTGTAAGATAAAAAGGTTTAAGCTTTGGAGAAAAATAAAGTAAAGTAAATTGGACATGAATAATATAAATTTAAAACTAAAAATAATATAATTTTATTCGAATTATTCAAATTCGAAAATTCAACTCGATTCGAACTCGAAATTCGAAAAAAAAAATTCAACTTGATTCGTTTAACTTGAATAACTAAATTCAAATAATTCGAAATTCAAATTTTTTTAAAATTTTTCGATTCAAATCGAATTTTACTCACTCCTAATCTGAACTACTTTACTTACAATCCATATAAACTCTCCCAACTTTGTTTAAAAGAATTGCAAAATTACCTAATAAAATGACAAAATACAAAAATCGAAAAACGTGCCGCTAAGACAAAATACAAAAACCAAAGACAGACGACAACGACACGCAAGTGACACCACACTACTACCAATTTATTAGTCTCTTTAAATGATCATCTAGCAATGTTATGTTTTGATAAGCTTTAAACTCTCGTTTAAAAAATTGAAAATACCCATTAATTATCAAGAATATTTATGATATAAAAGTTTTCATAAACAAGTCTCCTCCTCTCGAAAAATAAGGATAAACATGCTCAACAAGATTAAATCATAAGCCATGTAATTAACGTCAACTACACCAAAGCTGTTGTTCTATCTGTTGTTCGAACACGAAATTAAACCAGAGAAGTAGTAAAAGCTCCAAACAGTTGCAAAGAAAACACACAAACACGGAAGTAGGGCAGAACAGAAATGCTAATAAGCCCTTCGACTTAGGGTTGATAAAAACCTTAAAACCAGAACATTCTGCAACCATTCAAATCATTGCTGGTTCAAAGTTGGGGAAACCTAAGCTCAAAGGTTCTTGTAACTCCGCATTGATAGGAAAAATGTTACATTGGGCATGTTGTGCCATTAATTGGTCCACAAGCACCAAGGCTACCAAGGCTTCAACAACAGGCACCGCTGCATCACCCAAATCAACATGATTTTCCAAGGAATTTAGTTGCAAAAGGAAAATGTATAGTTACTAATCTAGGAAAGATAGGAAAGAGGATGGAAAACTATCATCCAAAGAAATACCTCGAGGGGCAACACAAGGATCATGACGACCGTGGACTAGTAGTTCTATCTCTTTTTTCTCACGAGTCACTGTGTGCTGCTTCTTCTGCAGAAAATATCATAAAAGCCACACCAGTTTTAACTGAACTAAGAAAATATCATGGCAACCATGCAACGTAGGAAACAAATACGCAGGCAAAGAATATCAAACTTACACTAATAGCAGGTGTTGGCTTGAAAGCTACTCTCATGTTTATAATTTCCCCGTTGGATATTCCACCCTGTAAGTCAACATTACAATCACATGATTTTTGTGTTGAACTAATGGATTTAGCCCAAGACTATGGTGTGAGTGTCAAGTATGTGTCCAACATGAATATCTTAAATTTTCTTAATGTTTTCCCATGTACTCTATAGGTCTGTGTTTGGACATTGGTGTTCGAGGTGGGAAGTTAATGAAGAGTCAAATCGACCTAGATAACGAATAAAAAAAACACCTGTATCCCACCCGAGCGATTTGTTCTTGTCCTTATTCTTCCATGTTCATCAGTATAGAACTCATCATTATGTTCACTACCGGTCAGAAAAGCACCTGCAAGGGTTTTTATTGGACAGCATTTAGAACAAACTTACAATGCAACTAAGCTGCAAGTTACCACACAAACCATTGACCAACTCAATTCAAAAAATATTTCTTAACCTGAAAATCCACTCCCAAGTTCAAAGCCTTTGGATGCGAGTACCGACATTACAGCCTTAGCAAGCTCTGCTTCAAGCTTATCAAAAACTGGTGAACCAAGCCCCTGACATACAAGAATATAGATTTTCAGTTCTATAGAAAACTTCCAGGAGACTTTGGATGGTACAATTAAAGCATTTCCATCATTTTAAGGCCAAGGGCTGCCTAAATTTTCAATCTAAACATGTGCATATGTGAGAGACAGAGAATGTACAT
Source organism: Kokia cookei (assembly GCA_039519145.1). Taxonomy (NCBI): domain Eukaryota; kingdom Viridiplantae; phylum Streptophyta; class Magnoliopsida; order Malvales; family Malvaceae; genus Kokia; species Kokia cookei. The sequence goes on along the minus strand of CM076907.1, from coordinate 3,683,938 downwards.
ACACGCGGAACATTCCTCACTATGCATGTGACAACACCGCCGACGGAATCTCCTCTTGTCCGCACAGCATCGACAGCAGCGATCATTTTCTCGGCATATTCAGGATTCGGGCACCTTACAATATTGCTCTCTATCTGAAAAACACATTTTAGACATTGAAGAAAGTCTCTGGTAACCAACAACTTCTTGTTTTAGATCAAGATTTAAATAACTGAGAGAAGAGTTTAAACCTGGTCAAGGGTTACAGTGTCATGGTCAACTGACCCATCCGGAAGAAGAACCTGGTGAACTTGAGAGACATAGGCAAGAACCTGAAAGACAAGACAGACAAAATAAAGACATGAAACTCGGTAACAGAAGTAGAATCCACACCCCCATTCATTGAAGCTTGAAACATAGTTGAAGGCTTAAAACTATGTTGTACTGATTCGAAACAAAACTGATGCTTTCAACGTTATTCAGAGAAAAGAGTAGTGAACTACAATCATGTACGAGAGGATTAAATGATCAAAAGTTCAATCTGACTGGCTTGAGACATACCTCAGTTCCTGAAAACTGCTTCAGAATTTTCTTAGCAATAGCTCCAGAGGCAACTCTTCCAATGGTTTCTCTGGCTGATGATCTGCCACCACCCTTCAATTACAAGTTGAGTTCAGATGATTGGGTCCAAACATCTCTGCTTCTCTTAAAAAATGATGGAAGAAATTGAAACATTGGGTTGATAATAAAGGGCATTACCTGCACTGCCCTGACACCATATTTCATGTCATAGGTGGCATCAGCATGAGATGGCCTATAAGCTATTGACATTTGCTTGTAATCCTGAAAGTAGAATGGCATCATCAATGAATCCTTCTAGTCCCATAAGAACAAAGAGTGAATACCATTTATATAGCTGCATCATTTGATTCATTGATGAGCTCTCATTATAGACCTGATAACATATAATACTCACTTGTTCTCTGTGATCAGTATTTGGTACAAGTACATGTATTGGTGTTCCAGTAGTCACTCCTGCAGTTTGTCAAGAAAAGTTTATTTAAACACAAAATATAAACAGTGATATGAAACAGAAGATCAAAGGGAAAAGAAGATATAACCTTCAGAAACTCCAGAATATATTCGACATGTGTCTGTCTCTTTCCTTGGGGTAGTAACTCGGCTCTGACCTGGCCTCCTGCAGAAATATCTTGACTGTTAATCCAAAATAACAAAGAAACTTACAGCAAAGAGATGAGAGAGAAATTATATGATCAAAAGCAAGTTACAGTACAGTGTTGTATCATTAATAGGCCAATCATGTTCACAAGCACTATCACTAGATCAATGTGCAATGAACATGAACCACACAGCGCTACCATGAGGAATCAAGTACCTTCGGTCAAGATCACCTTGCAAATCAGCTTCTGAGAGAGGAATCCTAGGAGGACATCCATCAACTATACAACCAACACCACCTCCATTAGATTCTCCAAATGTTGTAACACGGAAATAATTTCCAAATGTGCTCCCAGCTTCTTGTATCTCTGTTAGGTAGTACAGTTTGTCAGACTTATGATCAAACAAAAATAGCATTTCAATGTAATTTACAGATACCCCAAGCTGTCTCGGCCGAGCGGCAACGGGGACGGGAGCCAGGGGGGTGGCAGGCCCCGGCCCCCTCTAAAATAGAAACTTTTCTGGCTTCGCCTCTAATATCATACTTTAGTAATGGTTAAATTTTAATTTTAATCCCTCTATTATGTCTAAATTTGAGATTTGATTTTTATAATTTAATTTCTAATATAATTTGATCCCTATATTTTTATATTGTTACTAATTAAATTTTAGTTTTAATACTTTTATTATGTCTAAATTTGAAATTTAATCTCTATATTTTAATTTTTAATATAACTTGATCTCTATATTTTTATAATATTATTAATTAATCGAAATAGTTAATACTATTAACTTTTTTATTAAAATATTACATAATTATATATAATTTGAATATCCTGGGAGTCTTAAAGACAAACATATGGCTTCCCATTTTTTTTACATTATAAAACTATTGTTAATTCAATTTTGACCCCTAAACTATGTTAAAACTTGAGTTTTAACCTAAATACTTCAAACTTGGATAGATTTTCCCTCCATACTTTTGTAATGCTATTAGTAAATCTAAATAGTTAATATTGTTAACTATTTCAATAAAAATATTGATAACAATTTTTTATTAAGAATACGATTCCAATCAAAAAAATTGTTTTACCACGATAAATTCGAATTGGTGTTTTTTTTAAAAAAAAAAGTCTTAGGGAAATAGAACATATTTTAACTGTCAATTTTTTACACTATAATTTGACATAAACATATACTCAATCCAACGCGATGCGTGAGTCGAAAACCATATTAATTAATTGTAACTAGAAACATTATCACACGCATAAAACTACATATTTAGAATACAGATTTGTGTTTAAGAATAATATACAATAAATAATAAAATGTATGACTTGAAACTAATTATTAATAATAACATATGAAATATGTACGATATTAATATATATGTAATTGATGAAGGTAATAAAGTATGCATTATCAAATTAGAATGTATAAAAATATTAAAACAAAACTTTGATCAAGTGGTAAGTTTAAAATTTTACTGACTCAATTGGTTTGGATTCAAATCTCGTATAAATACTTTTAGTGGCTTTTTAAATAAATACTACCCTCAAATTGACTCATTAAATAGCTTTTTAAGTAGTTAATATAGATATATGAGAGAAGTAATAAAGTGTGTATAATAAAATTTTAACTAAATGGTGAATTAAAAGTTTTACTAACCCAATTAATTTGAGTTATATTTTTATTTTTTAATAAAAAGATTAAAATACTCTTGAATAATATAAATTATTTTAGTTATATAAAATATTTTCGTAATTTCTTTAACAGAGTTGATAACTCAATTGAGGATAACACAAACTTATTAAAACTCAATTAACTTGAGTTCAAATCCCATGTAGATATTTTTATTGGCTTTTTTAATTAAAAAACTAAAATAATACCCTAAAATATAAATATTTATAAATAGCTTTTAAAAAGCTTTAATTAAGTGGTAGATTAAAAATTTTACTAACCCAGTTGATTTGGGTTATATTTTATTCTTTTTTAATAAAAAATAAATTACTCTCAAATATTTTCGTAATTTTCTTAATTGATTTGGGTTATATTTTAATTATTTTTTAATAAAATTAAATTACAACGAAAACATACAAATTTGAAGTTAATAACTACTTAAGTACCTAGAAAGTACTAATCTTCCATTTCATATATATCAATAAACAGCAACAGCTGATCGTCAGCCGGGTCGGATTGGGTTTAAGTTGGGCTTTAACAAATTTTTAAGCCCAATTGTTAGGCTTGGGCTTAGCTTGACCCGAAAAATAGGTTTAAAATTTTATCCAAACTCAACCCGAATTATAAAAATCAAGTCCGAGCTCGATCTGATCCAGCCCATGTTAATTTTTTTAGATTATTTTATTATATACAACAAATTAAAAAAATAAATAATATATCAAATAAACTTAAAAATATTAAAATAAACATTAAAAATATATTAAAAATTTTTTATATTAAGATAATTGCAAATAAAATAGTAAAAAAATTAACAATAAAACATAAAGTCTACAATATTTAAATAATATTAAAAAAATAACAAAATAATAGTAAAAATACATAAAAATAACATCCAAACAACCAAAATAACAATCAAAACAGCAACAAAAATAACAACAAAACAACAAAAATAACATCAAAACAGTAAAAAAAATCAAAACAGCAACCAAAACAATAAAAAAAACCAAAACAGAAAAAAAAACACTAAAGCAGTAAAAAAATAACACCAAAACAATAAATTTTTTTACTAAAAATTGTTAATTTATTCGAGTCGAACCGAACTAGAGTCAAAAAATTTTACTTAAAGTTTGGCCCGTTTAGAAAATGAGCCCACTTTTTGTCTAAATTTATTTTTCGAACTTATATTTTTATCCAAATATTCTCATTTTTCGGACGGACCTTCGAGTTAAGTGACCTGACCCATGAACAGATTTAACTAAAACCCAATACTCATAAAGAGAAACAAAGCTAGAATTATTCAAAAACAAAATCTTTCTTAAAGAAAAATGCAGAAACCCTAAATAAAGTTGAAGCTGAAACAACAAATCTTACGAAGCTTTTTGTGGGTTCTTGGTTTGATGGAGATGCGAAGAGAGGGAAAATGAAGTCTTTGAAGATCAGGAGAAAGAGAAGAATTGGGTTTAGTAGCTCTAAGGAAAGGCTTGCATATGATGGAAGAAGCCATGGAAGCTTAGAAAACAAGAACAGAGTAGAGGTTGAAGGAGATGAAGAAGAGACTGAGCATATAAAAATGCAAGATTTGGTAGGAGGAGAAGGAGGATTTAGAGAATGGGGGTTTGTTGGATTTTGTGATTTTATACTTTATTTTTTTGGATGTAACAGAACGAAACACAACGTACCAAAAACAGGAGAAAGTGTAGTGCAACCCATTTTAGGTAAAAACACATGAAACTTCTATTTTAGGTAGTTTTTAATTTAGGCTTAATTTCAAATTTTACCCTTGCATATTTTTGCAATTAATATTTTTAACAATATTTGCTTGTATGACACATCACGTGATGCTATTTTATTTTATATATTATAATTTTTTTAAAAATAATAAAAGTTTTAAAAATAATTAGAAAAAATATAAAAATTAAAATTTATTACAAATTTCCCCAAATAAATTTCTAATTTCTAGGATTCCAGTTTCTTCCAAGTTCATGGTATTCCTTAAAAAAAAAGTTTCCCAGTGACTTTATCACTGTCATCGAATTCTGCAAAATCTAAAAATTAATTTGCAGGGTTTTTCAGATAAATCTACTCCGATAGAAAAGAATCGGAGAAGGAGAGGAAGCTTTTGGTGCCTCATTTTTTTGCCAGGGACGGTGCCAAACGGCAACAGACTACACTTGCAGACCATGAGATGACTGCTGTTTTTCTTTTGGCTGTTAAAATTTAACGGATTCCGTCCAAATCTGATCTATTTGAAAACAATTGTAAAGGTCGGGGTGCAATTGACCAAAAAAAGCAATAGGAATTAATAGCAAAATCATGAAAACATTAACGGCTAAATATGAAATTACTCCTATAATTTATTACGTTGCGTTTTCCAAGGCTTGAATCGACAACTCATTTAAATGATACATTGAAAACGAAAGAAAAGGACAAAGAGGGAAACAGTGATGCAGGTCCCAAATTAACTTATTAATAAATTTATGTTTTAACCATTCAATTTTCAAAAATTATAAAATAATCGTCGAATTATTTAAAAGTTTTTATTGAAGTCGTTAGATTGATAAAATCGTTAATGTATGACATTTTTTTGTTCGTATTATCTTTACCAGTCAAAAACTCTCTTTCGATATTTTCTTTTCTATAATTTAATTTTTTTTATGAAATAATTTTGAATATTGCGAATCTATAAATTATTTTTCTAATTGTCAAATTAATTTGAATCTAATATATATTTTTCTACTCACTGATGAGTACTAATCCACACTATTATCAATTGAATTGTTATTAAGAGCTCGCTAGCTAAATTTTAAAAAAAAGGACTTATCAGTTTAGTGACTTAAATAAGAACATTTAAATAGTTTAGTGACTATTTTGTAATTTTTTTAAATTGAGTAGTTCAAACATAAATCTATTAATAATTTAGTGAGCTTAAATGAAATTTATCCATCTTCATTCTCTCTTTCATTCAAATCAAAGAAAATATTTTTGTGATGGAAATCTTTTCTAGCGTGCTTAAAAATATTGGTTCAGCAAGAAAAACATCAGAAAAAAGCATAAAACCTATCCACCGAAAAAAGTCCATATCTTTCACTGGCTCACGCACATGGGTGAAGCCTTAAAATTTTTTTAAGGGGGAAATTAAATTTTAATTTTTAGTAATTTATATTTTTATAATTTTTAAAGTATTAAATTAAAATTTTATAATTTTAAGAGAGTTAAAAGTGTAATTTTATTTTTATTAATTTTAAATTTTAAAAACTTTCAAAAAATTTAAACAATAATTTTTTATTTTAGGATGATCAGAGTCCTTACCAATTCATCTAAATTCGTCTCTGCTTACATATATTCCTTGATGAATATTATAGAGAATACAGGGAGAGAGGAGGAGAGGGGAGACAGAGATTTTTATTTTATTTTATTATTTATGTAATTATTTTTTATAATATTTAGTCCAAATATTAAATTTTTTTGAGATAATTAGTTGGATTTTTTTCATTTATTCAAAAATAAAGCCAAACAACAAACGGACTATACAGTCAAAGTGGGCCATCCTAATCGGCCCAATAACCCAACAAGAAGGAGCTTGCTCTAGAAGCATCTAGGACACCAACCTAGATAAAAACCCATCGTTAATTAATTGTTCCTTGTTAATTATTTAGTTATTATAAGACTTAGAAGTGTATTTTAACTTTCAAATTTTAATTTATAATTTATTTAAAAATCAATTAATCCAATATAAACTGTGGTAGAGAGTACACACTAACATAAAACATAACCAATAAATTTAACAATATCGACAATACAGACACGATGTTATTGCAAACATGACAGTGTCAGGTTATAATATAATTAGACGATGAATTACTCGTGAGAGTAATCCAAAGGTCATTCTCCACAAGAATTGATAAAAGGGAAATTTATTAATCAGTTAGCACACTCGTGAAATGGTTGCTAAGCTACTCAACTCAAAGATCATTAACACAAAGCAATTAAGGAATATATCAAACATCGTATCTTCCTAAAACCTCTTTCTTGTTTAGATTGGGCAAGTGAATTAAGATGATGGCTAATTAATCATCAGTTAATCACGAATTATTTACATGTCTCGATTTTATTGATTATTATTTTTAATAAGAAATCTTCTCTCGGCCTCATCTAGGCACATAGTTGACATTACGGTCTCAACACTTAGTATAATTGTGTTAATGATTACTCGAATCTCCTCTCGATCTCCTTCATCTAGATTTTTCATTTTTAGAGTTATGTGACCCAAATTCTTGTTAAAATATATAAAATACAAATGGCAAAATAAAGGGATCTGTGGGGGCAAAGGCTCCCGCGGTATGGTACTTGTTGCACAAGTGAAATCCGTATAGAAGTATACTCCTACTATTTGTTTTTGTTTAGAATAAGGTGTTTCAACCTTATTAAGTTACTTCTATTAGAGATTGATTAGAATAAGGTTTTTAAACCTATAAATAGACGTAGTCGTCTCCTTTTGTAATCATTTGATTTTCGACATTAGTGAATTTTCTTCTTCTCTGCCCGTGAATTTTTCCCGAAAGGATTTTCACGTAAAATTTGTGTGTTCTTTTTCTTTTTCGTTTTCTTCGTGATATTTCTTCATCGTCAAACATGAGTACATCCACTAAAATTGTAAATTCTAACTGAGTAACCACATTAACACAATCAAGTCAAACATGAGTAGATCACTAAGAACTAACGATCATAATCAACGATCAATGCTAATTAGAACCACATCAAAGAACTAACAGAAATCTTCATCTAATAAAAGAATTATGGTTTGAGTTTAGAAAGTGTTTAGCCAAAGTAGCTCGAAGTTGAAGTTTACATCATTCCTGACCTTACACCACCAGCACAAGAGAGAGTTGATCACAATCTTCAAATGTATTAAGAGCTAAGCTTAATGCTAATAACACTCTACACAAAACTTAAAGAGAAATATGAACAATCCTTTTAATTCTCTACAAATCCTCTCCCTCCCTTGATTTTTTACGCATTAGAGTATTTATAACAGGTAGGTGAATGATTAAAATACCTCGCTTAAAATATAATTTAATGAAGTCCGAAGGGTCAAATTTTCACAAGATATCCCTGAATAATCGTTAGGAATCTTGGATCTGAGACTAAATGTTGTGGTATCACGAACGAACTTTTCCTCGGACTAAGTGTAGAGCTTCCACCTCGCGGCATTAGAACTCCTACATTTTATGATTGAAAATCTCAGGGATAAATACCAAAACTATACATGAACTCTGATTTTGTGCATTTTTATACATGAAATTCTGATTTGATCCAATTTTTGTACATCATTTTATGTTTATACATTGCATACATAAATAATTATATATATCCAATAGAAAAATAAATTGATGTATTCATTTCTTTAAATGTGTATGATTAAATCACAATTAAAGTTTCAAGTATAAATCTGAACCACAATTAAAGTTTCACGTGTATAATTGCATCAAATTAAAATTCACATATACAATTACACATTAAATTAAAATTCATGTATAATTTTAAGATTTATCCCAAAATCTCTAGTTATCATTCTGTATTTTTGTTTGTACAATTTCATGACTATTACAAGCGTAGTGAAACATTTTCCAGACTTTAAATATCTTAATTAATGTCTCTTACTAAAAAAACTAGAGTGCAAAACTATATTTTGGTAAAAATTGAGTTTTTATTTTATTTTATTTTTTAATATAATTAAGGTCAAATTGATAGAAAGTAAAAAATTTAGGGGCTAAATTTATTATTAAACTAATTAAAAAACTGCCACATCATCTCTCCGTTAAAAGTTGACAGTAGTTAACGGAATTGGACCAAAAAAGACAAACACAATTAGTTGAGTGACCATTTGTAAATTTTTATAATTGGGTGAAAAAAAAAACCTAAAACATAATATGTCATAAAAAATAAATTAAAACTAAGATCTTTTATGAATATGTATTGAAACAATAGGGGTTATTTATGTAAAAAAAACTCAAGAACTTATTTTAAAAAGCTATTATAATTTAATGGATTTTTTAATATCTAAGCCTTATTTATTTCTCAAAAAATTAATGTAACTAATTATGCAAAATATGAGAAAATTAAGAAATATGAAAACGATGCAAAATGATAAATAAATAATAAAAAAAAACACAACCTAATATGAAACCAGTAAAAATACACAAATGCGTCAAATTTTATATATAAAAATTAACATGAAATAAACCACAAACACGACATGAATATATGATTTTTTCTTTGGATTCAATCGCTATTAAAAATTATAAAAATATGAAATAAATTTAGATAATATTATTCGACAAGCACTTAATAAAGTAGTTTTCGGGTTAGTATATAGTAGGGAGAACTCAATCTTGATATTTTAGTAAAATAATTTCATGACTAAATAATGTTGTAATTAATAAACGAAAAATTAAAATATAATTACAAATTATTTGAGCCATAATTATATATGTTTGAGCGGTCCTTTTACTAACTTGGTATAACTTTGATGGTGTGCATTTATTGATTAAATGGAAAATGTAAAACGACGAACTAGAGAAATAAATTACATGAATTATTATCCGCACTGAATGCGTTTTCTCAACATGAATAAAAAATGACTCTTAATTTATATCTTCGAGTTATTATTTAATAATGAAATTAAATTAATTAAGTCATCATAATTTCATGAGAACAAATTAATTAAATTAACTTGCTCATAGATTCTGGTGTGGTAAAGTCGTCATACTTTAACAGAATTAGAACTGAATAGAGAAAATAATTTAATTAATATAATTAATTAAGAATAAAAAGTATTTCAGGCATAAAAAAATCGATATATCGAGTTGGATAAACTATATGAGTTAGTCTAAAGATCAAATAATACATATAATTAACCAAATACATGAGAGGCCCGACAGGTCTAATCTAATAGCAAGAGGTGGCAAACCCTAGTCCCACAACAGGGTTACACGCCCCTATGGCACTCCAAGTAGGAGTTTTATTTTTCTATTTAAATTTATTATTCAGTAAATATTTTGTTTAATTTAAACTCGTTACTTTCTCTACAAGTAAAGACTAAAGACTAGGTCAAAAAAATACTTGCACACTGTTTACATGCATCGACATTCTGCCAAAATATAAAAGAAATTATTTTTTTCAAATAAATTTTATCTTTTGACAAGAATTTATCTTTCGGTTTCTAGCTCTTTAAAGTTTCACATTAATGGTATCATTAATTATTAATAGAGCCCACACTCTAGCAAGAATAACGAAGAAAATAAATTAATTGAAAGCTGAGAACGATTTAATCCACCTCATACGAAAGACAAATTTAATCAAGATAAATAGATTTATCTCCTATGACCTTTTAAAAGAAAAGTTTGCAAATTCTTTTAAAAAGATGATTGTTTGGTCTGTATTTTGGAGATCAAAGATATGGAATGTACCAACACCCTCACAACATCCTATATTGCCCGTAATGGAGTGAAAATATTTCCATGATTACTTCTATAATCTTTAAAATATAGTGTCATTTGACAGTGTCTAATATTGCCCGTAATGGAGTGAAAATATTTCCATGATTCTTCAACAATTATTTATTACTGTTAAGTAATTGGTTTACAAGCTAAGTAGAAATGAAGCAATCTCCTATATTTATAATAGAATTATTATTACAAAGAAAACACAAACAATAAAAGTAGGACAAAACAGAAATGTCAACAAACTCTTCCATTAAAACTCGTGCAAAATGCAGTATTTAAGAAAATTCCAGTTGACGAAGGCAAGGGGCAATGTTACCGGTCCCGCAACCATTCAAGTCTATATATTTGCAGGTTCGAGGTTCGGGAAACCCAAGCTCAATGGTTCTTGTAACTCCGAATTGATAGGGAAAAGGTTACATTGTGCATATTGTGCCATTAATTGGTCCACAAGCACCAACGCTACCATCGCTTCAACCATCGGCACCGCTGCATCACCCAAATCAACACCACAGATTCATTAAAATCCTAACTATTAATGAGGTTAAAATCATAGCTATTTGTGAGATATTGTTTGGAAATGAAGGACAATATCAAAGGGTATAACATGATTTTCCAATTGATGTAAGATGCTTGTCCTAGTTCTCAAGGAATTTAGTTGCCTTCGAAAACGGCAGTTGCAAAAGGAAATATATAGATACTAATCTAGGAAAGAAGGTAAAGGAGGACGGAAAACTATCATCCAAAGAAATACCTCGAGGGACAACACAAGGATCATGACGGCCGCGGGCTAGTAGTTCTATCTCTTGTTTTTCTCGAGTCACTGTGTGCTGTTGCTTCTGCAAAAATATCACAAAAGCCACACCAATTTTTAGCTGGACTAAGAACCAAAAACCGTGAAAAGGATGCTGTAAAACAAAAATAGGATAGCTATTAACTAATTAGAATACAAAAATGTGATTTAAACATAGGTAGCAGCTATATCTTTACTCAGGCGCTGCTATGACTATAGGTATGTATCTGACATGGATATATCCAAAATTTTCTAATGTTTTCTCTATTTGTTTCAGATATAAATAAAACATCATTATCGAATACCACTACTTTAACAAAAATGAAGTCAGAAAACATAACATGGTAACTCTAGGCTATATAAATAAGCCAGCAAATGGACTCCAGACCACTAATTCTCAAAAACAACAGCCTAGCTCCAAAGATAAACCCCGTTCACTTGAGAGTTAACACAAAGAGCAACAGAAACTTCAAGACTATTTTATGACAACCTTGGAAAGTTCATAACACGCTCTTTACGAATCCAAACAGAGTTTAGACAATAAAAACAAATTATATGATATAAAGATTTATAACACAAATCATACTAGTCATACAATGTAGGAAACAAATAAGCAGGCAAAGAATATTAAACTTACACCAATTGTAGCTGTTGGCTTGAAAGCTACTCTCATATTTATAATTTCCCCATTGGATATTCCACCCTGTAAGTCAACATTACAATCACATAATTTGTGTCAGAACTAATGAATTTAGCCAAGAATTAAGAGGTTGGAGAATAAAAACAAACCAGTTCGTATTTGTTGCACTGGTTATCGGCACACAAATAGAGAATTGCTATCAAGACAGACAGAGATAACAACAAACTAAGTCACCCGGACTATGGTGTGTGTACGACATGAGTAAGTGTCCAACATGAATATCTTAATTTTTCTCAATGCTTTTCCATGTATTCGATAGGTCATATCCCCATACCATGTCCAGATATGTGTTGGACATTGGTGTTGGACGTGGGCAACTACTGAAGAGTCAAATCAACAAAGATAACAAATAAAATAAGCACCTGTATCCCACCGGAGCAATTTGTTCTTGTCCTTATTCTTCCATGTTCATCAGTATAGAACTCATCATTATGTTCGCTACCGGTCAAGAAAGTACCTGCAAGGGGTTTTATTGGACAGCATTTAGAACAAACTTACAATGAAACTAAGCTGAAATTACCACACAGACCATTGACCAACTCAATTAAAAAAAGATTTAGATAAATGAACAGTAGCACCACAAAAGTACAAAAATTTCTTAACCTGCAAATCCACTCCCAAATTCAAAGCCTTTGGTTGCAGGTAGTGACATTACAGCCTTAGCAAGCTCTGCTTCAAGCTTATCAAAAACAGGTGAACCAAGCCCCTGACATGCAAGAATATAGATTTTCAGTTCTATAGAAAACTTCCAGGAGAATTTGGATGGTAAAACTAAAGCATTTCCATCATTTTAAGGTCAAGGGCTACCTAAATTTTCAGTCTAAACATGTGCATATGAGAGAGACAGAATGTACATACACGTGGAGCATTCCTCACTATGCACGTGACAACACCGCCAATAGAATTTCCTCTTGTCCGCACAGCATCAATAGCAGCGATCATTTTCTCAGCATAATCAGGATTTGGGCATCTCACAATATTGCTCTCTATCTGACATGTAGTTGAAATTAGTTAGATAATGGCTACAATAAATTGGTCTGAAATAAAAGGAAGTCAACAATCTAGACAAATTGTGAGCGAAAGTTTAGCAAAATGTGTAATATATCTCAAGATAAATACATTTTAGAAATTGAGGAAAAGTCTCTAGTAACCAACAACAACTTGTTTTAGATCAAGACTTAAATAACTGAGAAGAGTTTAAACCTGATCAAGAGTTACAGTGTCATGGTCAACTGAGCCATCTGGAAGAACAACCTGGTGAACTTGAGAGACATAGGCAAGAACCTAAAAGACAAGACAGACATTAAGAAGAAACCCAAAAATTAAAGACATACGATTTAGTAAGATAACTAGAATCCACACCCCTATCCATTGAAGCTTGAAACATAGTTAAAGACTTAACACTTTGTTGTACTGATTGTAAACATCCATTCAACACAAGACAGATGTTTTCAACGAGAAACACATCATGTCGGGATAACAGTTATCATTTTTTTATTTGTTAGTAAAATTGTAGATTAATTGTTTTGAAGCCCAAACAAATTAACCAAATGCCTAACGACTACCAAATACAAATATTATCATAACTTCAGAGAAAAGAATAGTGACTTACAACCATTTATAACAAGATTAAAGGATAAAAAGTTCAATCTGACCAGCTTAAGACATACCTCAGTTCCTGAAAACAGCTTGAGAATTTTCTTAGCAATAGCTCCAGAGGCAACTCTTCCAATGGTTTCTCTGGCGGATGATCTGCCACCACCCTTCAATTACAAGTTCAATTCAGATGATTGTGTCCAAACAACTCTGCTTCTCTTAGAAAATAATGGAAGTAATTGAAATATTGGGCTGATAACAATGGGCATTACCTGCACTGCCCTGACACCATATTTCATGTCATAAGTGGCATCAGCATGAGATGGTCTATAAGCCATGGACATTTCCTTGTAATCCTGAAAGTAGAATGGGATCATCAATGAATCCTTCTAGTCCCATAAGAACAAAGAATGAAGCCAAAATTGAGCAAATGTTTGTCATATTATATGTATGCTTTCCTCGAAATTTCTGGCATATTAAAGTCACGATTCTTAGCTGAAAGGGGATTCACTAGATTGTACTCCAAAGTAGTAGATATTTTCACAGTATCTAACTACACTATTTATATAGCTGTGCATCATTTGATTCATTGATGAGCGCTCATTCCCTGTCTACTAATATCACCTCTATAATTACAAACTGAGCCTTGAAGGGTTTTAAATAGATTACTTCCAAATGGTAATTCAAATTAGATTGTACCCATTGAACCCTATGCCAGAAATCAAAACACCAACCAAACGATTGATCAACCTCATATTAGTTTTCACATTATAGACCCGATAACATATAATACTCACATGTCCTCTCTGATCAGTATTTGGTACAAGTACATGGATTGGTGTTCCAGTAGTCATTCCTGCAGTTTGTCATGAAAAGTTTATTTAAACACAAAATATGAACAGTGATATGAAACAACAACAATGATGGCTGAAGATAACACTAGAAATTTGGAAGATCCAGGGGAAAAGAACATTTAACCTTCGGAAACTCCAGAATATATTCGGCATGTGTCTGTCTCTTTCCTTGGGGTAGTAATTCGGCTCTGACCTGGCCTCCTGCAGAAATATGTTGACTATTAATCCAAAGAAACTTGCATCAAAGAGATGAGAAATTATATGATTAAAAGTAAGTTATAGTACAGTGTTCTATCGTTAATAGGCCAATCCTGTTCACAAGCACTACCCACTAGATCAATGTGCAATGAACATGAACCAGACAGTGCTACCACGAGGATGCACAAACCTTCTCTAAAGGCAAGCAGAAGAATGAATGAGATAATGCTAAGTTCTCAAAATCAAGTACCTTCGATCAAGATCACCTTGCAAATCAGCTTCTGAGAGAGGAATCCTAGGAGGACATCCATCAACTATACAACCAACACCACCTCCATGAGATTCTCCAAAAGTTGTAACACGGAAATAATTTCCAAATGTGCTCCCAGCTGCCTGTATCTCTGTTAGGCAGTACAGTTTGTCAGACTTTAGAAGCTTAACTGGGGGAGTGGTGGGGTGGGGGTATTATTTTGGATAAACTATTTCTAATAATATTACAGGTGCAACAAAGATACACTAACAGTGTTTAATTTCTGAAAAACATACAAAGTTTCATTAGCACATCAAGAAACTACATCCTCAACATAGTAATTTCATTGGTAGAATTCCTGGTAACTCCAATGATTCACAAAAGGTTGATGCAAGCACAGAAGAATCCCACGGGTTATAAAACAAACATAATTACACAGGTGAAGGGAGTCTTATAGTTGTGATATGGTACCAGGACTCTTAATTTTTCCCTAGAGTACTTATGTCTGATAAATAGTCAAACATGGGAATGAAGTGCATTCCCATGTCGGACAAATACCCCTACCCGACACTCACACCTGAGTCTGGGTAACATACATATGATCAAACAAAAATAGCATTTCAATGTAATTTACAGACGCCCCAATGTGTATCAGCCTAGTGAAATATGTTACCATCAATCTTAATGATAAAAACTCTAATCACATCAAGTAAACTAGCATGTAACACTATAGATTAATGCATGTCTCCCAGCTTACGGTGTATACTGATCACAAAAGTTCACTCCCTGGTCAAAACATGAACATAGCAACACCTATAGCTGCTATAAACTCTGAATCTAATATCGAACCTTCGCCATGCATAAACAGATTTCAATGCTAACACAAATATCTATTAAGTCAATACTAGAGAGTCGTGACTATTAATCGTAATAAAAGTACATCATTGCGACACCAAAGACATCCTCAAATGTGTTTTCAGCATGACGACAATATGGTTCTATACAATTTATCAGTTATTAACCTGATGGCAAAGTTTTATCAGTGATCGCTCAAACCGTAATGTACTACAATTTACGCATAAAATACACACAAATTACAACAAAACATACAAATTTGAAGTTAATAACTACCTAATCCCCTAGAAAGTAGTAATCCTGCAAAAAAAAACTAAAATTTGCTTCCAATTCGCATATATCAATAAACAGCAAATTCCAACAGCTGCAACTACAAAAACCCAATATCCATATTGAGAAACAAAGTTAAAAACAAAAAAGTTTCTTTAAAGAAAAATGCAGAAACCCCAACTAAAATTTGAAGCTCAAATAACAAAACTTACGAAGCTTTTTGTGGGTTCTTGTTTTGATTGAGATGCGAAGAGAGGGAAAAGGAAGTCTTCGAAGATCAGGAGAAAGAGAAGAATTGGGTTTAGTAGCTCCAAGGAAAGGCTTGGATGTTATGGAAGAAGCCATGAAAGCTTTGAAAACTTAGAAAACAAAAAGAGGGTAGAGCTTGAAAGAGATGAAGAAGATGTTGAGCTAATAAAAATGTAAGATTTGGTAGGAGGAGGAGGATTCTGAGAATGGAGGGTTGGTGAGTTTGGGTTGTTGGATTTTGTGACTCTTGGAAGGTTATTTATTTTTTTCATTTATTTATTTGGATCTAACACGTTCACCTAACCTTTAGGGGCTTTTTTAGTATAAATAAAAATATATAATTTTAATATTATTAGAGATAAAAATTCATATTTTTATGGATTTAAGAAAAAAAATATTTTAGGTATTTTA
Source organism: Kokia cookei (assembly GCA_039519145.1). Classification (NCBI taxonomy): domain Eukaryota; kingdom Viridiplantae; phylum Streptophyta; class Magnoliopsida; order Malvales; family Malvaceae; genus Kokia; species Kokia cookei. The sequence continues at coordinate 3,667,422 of CM076907.1, read as the reverse complement.
ACGTGAAACTTTTATTTTTATAAAATTGATAGTCTATAAATATTATAAAGACTGATATCATGAAATAGAAAAACTGAACTGAACCATTACATTTTATTTTTAAATTTTATTAATGTCAAACATTTGAGTAAAAACAAAAAATTGTTTGTTTGATGTGTAAAAAATTCATATTCAACACGACAAATATTAATCGTGTAAAAAAATATAAATTTCTATTTCCAATCAATTTATAGTACAGAAGTTCAGAACATCGTTTGAACCAGATAACTTTTTGTTTGATTTTTGGCAGAAATGAACGAGGGATAACATGGTAAGCTAAACTAACATTGTATTGCTGCATTTTCTGCAGATCATGGTGTATTTTCCTGTGACAATAATTCAACGCAGCAAAAATTAACGGCAAAGAATGTTCGGATTTGATTCAGCTGACAAATAACCGCGATTAAAATTCCATCATAGCATTGGCCGGACCACGTGTTTTAAGTACCATTTCATCATACTCTTTTATCGGATCTGATAGGGCAACGATGGCCCCTCCTGCACCTATAGTTGCTTCATTTTCATGTATGACGACTGTTCTTATCACGATATTAAGATCAAATGTCTGATTATAGGAGAAGAATCCAATGGAGCCCGAGTATATACCTCGGGAGCAGCTCTCGATGGAATCTAAAAGTTCCATTGATCTCAACTTTGGGGCCCCCGTCATTGAACCGCCAGGAAATGCTGCCTTAACACAACCAACAGCGCTGACATTTGACCGCTTTTTCCCCCGGATTGTACTCACCATAGTATGAACAGTTGCATAAGATTCCACCTCCATGAGATGTGGCACATGAACGGTGCCCGGTTCACAGACACGACCAAGGTCATTCCTTAGAAGATCAACAATCATTAAATTTTCAGCCTGATCCTTTTCACTGCAGAGAGAGAGAGAGAGTTAATTAGTTAAACCTCAAATGAAATTAAGTATAACATGAAAAAAAATTATGGTTCTAATCCATCAAGCTTTCAATTTTAGTTTAACAAGTCGGAATCCGGTGAATATATAACTTCAGATAACTGATTTTAACAGATGTCATTAACCACCAAATGCATACTAATAAATGCGGTACAAGGACTCCAATGTGAATACATAACTCCAAAATTGCAATGTTACTCTCCAATCCAAAAGATTTCCTTCAAACATAAATGCATCAATGAAAATTGCATATCGACTAGGGTCAATCCTTTCTACAACCTGCAATTACATAAAGCAATACGAGCTGCAAGGTTCTTTCAGGGAATGTTTTCAAGTATTCACCCGTCTATAATACATTTCCACCTTAATAATTTTTCTATATAAGAGGCCATTGTACAATTTTTCACTAAACCGATTTCAGACGATAGGCCACAAGTCCCACACCATCAGAGAACCCATCATTACTCTTAAGTACAACAATATTGAGACTCATTTCTTCTACATAAGAAATAATTGCAAGCATACCTCCTCTTGACCATGGATTCCTTTTTCTTTTGACTAAACGTGTAACTAAAATATCATTTTTCAACTAAAAGGTATTGAGCAAAATCAGGAAAAAAAACCCAACAATAACTTTAGTGTAGCTAGAATAGATCGAATCACCTATATTGCAATTGTAACTTGAGCCGTTCATCTTCCTCCGGTGTTGTACCACGAGCAATGGTTCCCTTAATTGGCTTGGCTTCAAGTATACCATTTCTATCTAGTCGCAAGAACCTCTCCGGAGAAGAAGAGCATATGCATAAATTTTCCTTTGAAAAATTTAGCCATGAAGCATAGGGAGCTGGATTTTTCACTCTAAGATGAAGATAAAGTCTCAAAGGATCTACTTCCCCAATGAATTTTCTAAACTGAGTTGTGAGGCAGAGCTCATAGCTTTCTCCATCTTTAATGTACTCCAGACATTTCTCAACATCACTCACATATTGCTTTTGGGATTTCTCAGAAAGAAAACCTGCTTCATGTGGAGAGTTTGCCACAGGTTTTGAAACCCGCTCATGAAACTGTCTTGTGGCTGAACCTTTCAAGCTGACAAGCTTCTTTTCTGTATCATCCAGCCATTGGGTCTTAGTTGTATTTCCTTCATGTAAGGACAATACATAAACATCATTGGTATGATGATCAATAACTACAAGGTTATCGGCAAAGAAAAAGCAAGCATCTGGAGTTGTGGATTTGTGAGCATTAGATGCTGCGCCACATTCTACTTTAAGATTATACCTGCAATAGGAGCAAATTCATGTAGAGTGAGAAAAATCCACATTACAGCAAGATAACACAGTTTCCAATCCACTGAGAGTCAATGAACTGTTGGTTGTGTTGGAACAAGTGGACACACATGGGAAATCCAATAAAATTACAGCTAGAGATAAAATACGATTCTATCAAGCTCAAAGAACCTTTTATTTTCGTTTTAGAAGCAGAAAGAATGAAAGAAATCAACATTTGTACAAACAACATACCCTATATAACCGATAAACCCACCGTAGAAGTTAAATGGCAGGCCTTCATAATCTTTTTCCTCATGACACAGTGACAGAAGCTCCTGTTACATGAATAGAAATGAGGGTTACCATAAATTCAAACTGTTTAATCATATAAATTAGCATGAAAACCAAACACAATTTTCAATATGATTGGAAGATACACAATCAACACATCATCACTATTATAGGCTTGGACTGAATATTTTTATTTTTCATAAACAAGTTTGTACAGTCACCCGGAGAGATATGATATACACTTGAAGCATCCAAACCTAAAGCTAACATGAAGTCTATTTGATAACCAAAATACTATGGGATGAATTCTGACACGGGTATATTCAGATCTTTCTAAGTTCATCCATGTATTTGGAGGGTCCTAGGAGAGTCATATTTCCACAGCTATGTCCAGATAGGTGTTGGACACAATGTATTAAATGGGTACCTTAAGAAAATGAAGAATTGGAGCAACATAGATAGTGTCTTCAAATTTCTATTATATTCTGATAACTTTTATGGAAGCTATCTGATGTGCTGACTAGGAATGAATAATACATCCATCAAGATTCATAAATACCTTGTTCAAATATTCAAAAAAACTTTCTTCCAGAATTTTGCTGCAAGTAAAGCCTTTGGAATCTTCAATCAATAAATGACCTCCACGTTCACCAGCTGTATCACTACAAAAGGAATGAACTGTTTAACTACCATATGATACTCAAAACAACTAATGAAAATCGATCGCCGAGCAAGTAATCACATAAATAGGCCAGGGTAAAAGCATAAAGAAAAATCACCCAATTTGGAACCTCAAAAATACTTATGAAGACAAAACGAAAATTTGACTATATCGATTGAGAGATAACAGGAATAGATTACGCTCAAACCTTTCTTCAGACAGTCTGAAAGTTAATTGCTTCCAAAGATCTCCCCCTTTACCCCCCATGAACGAAAACCGTGCTCTTCCCTGAATGTCACAGGGAAAAATTAGGATTGCTAAAAGAGGATATCCATCAGAAGAAATAAATGTCCCTATATAAGGACCATGGAAAACATTGGCTTCAGGCTAGTTGCTTATAAACAGACTATTAAGCCTTTTGCTTATGCAAATGATAATTGAAACTTAGATTCAACAATTCATAATGCATTCTTACTAAAAATTTTGACTATGATTGAAAAGAATCTATGACGTTAATCTTAGAAGATTATGCAGTAAAATAAATTTTATGCATTCTTTTATGTCAGCCAGAAGTTCAATCTTGGTCAAGCACGACATGCATAGCCAAAACATTAATTTGGTCTAGATTTCAACAGCAAATCATAAATGTCAATGTTGAACTCCACAACTTGCTAATTCACACATATGTTTTACATAGTATAAACACACGTTGCATTACAACTCTGTCAAATAAATGCACTAGAAATAAAATTCCATATAAATAGCAGGATCAAAATAACTAAAACATATAAATAAAATGAATAAATGATTGAAAATTGCAATGTTCCATATGCAAGGGATTTCACTAAGCAATAAACCAACCTTCTCTGTTGATGAACTGTCCAACCAAAAAGTGTTTTCAGCCTTATTTTTCCCAAAAAGTTCGGTAAATATGTTTCTTGCTCCGCCAACTTCACTTGCCAAGTGACCAAACTTCCTCCATTTCAACCTTAGAAATTTAGCGCCTAATCTCGGAGGCAAAATATTTACCATATCAAAAAATCCTAAATTCCGCTGGTTTGCACCTCGCATAAATTGCCCACTGCTACAAGCTTCTCCATTAACTTGGAAATCTGCTTTTTTTACTGATTGCCTCCTTGTATGAACAGCTCCAAAAAGTCCAGTAGCATGGGGTACCTGCATGGACGCTAAAACAAGTTTACTGCTCAGAGAAGCATATGCATCTCCCTAGGCAAAGCAGAAGATAAAAAGCAGCAGCTAAAGCAGAGGTCTCGGTCAAATAACAATATGTAATTTCACATTGTCTAAAAAGTATTCAGACAAACGGAAAGAGGCAGGTCAAATCATTTTCAGCTATACTAAACCACCATGTTTAATATCATACAGATTATAATCCAAGTTATTATTTTAATGAAATGAGCATCTCCAAAGTCTGAACAGCCAAAATAGAATATCTTCCATACCTCTATGATTGACAAGAGAAGGGGAGTGCGGAATAGAAAGTTTTTTTTTTCATAAGGATATAAAGCAACTCAACAACACAAGTAGTACAAAAGTTATATTTCTAAAGGAGTTTCATTTACCAGGATAATGGATATTTCTGTCACTGCTAAATGACGAACTCATTTGTAACCAATAATCCTTGGTTATTTCTCTAAAGTTCTTGAATATCTGTCTCCCGTAAGTTGTAGCAACACTTTCGGGATGAAACTGAAGTAAAATTATGAAAGTCAAGAGAATGGCAAAAGAAATACAGATAAAGGGAATTATAGAAGCGAAGTTTAAAACGAAATAATCTTGGAGCTTACCTGCGCGCCATAATGAGGCCAAGTAGCATGCCTAATGCCCATTACAACTTTTCTACTTTTTGTTCCGTTAACATGACCCCAATAACTTCCATTCTGTGCTGAAAAAGAGTCAAAGTTTGCTTTCTGTCTTTCACTCTCATAAGCATTGGGGATGGCATCAAACTTCTGGGTCTCAAGGAAAGAAAGTGTGTCATCGGAAGCAGTCCAAGCTATTGGTATGAGCTCTTTTGGGAGAGATTCTGCATCTATAACAAGTGAATGATATCGAACAACCTGTAAAAAAGAACAACCAACAAGCTCAAAATGACACAATCACTGTGTGATAGTGACTGTTTAATATGACAGCAGTTAACACAACTATAGTCCTCCACATGTTTATCCCATCAAAAGAGATGCCAAAATAACAAATGATACCACATAACTGTGCAGAAACATACAAAGGAGCTTTTACAGAAATGGGGAGACCATTGTTTTCACATTCAAGCTCAATATAAGAGAAGGCTGACCTTGAACCTTGAATTTCTGCCAGATGGTATATTAGCAAATAGATTGCAGCCATTGTGCTCAATTTCACTGTACACAACAAGGAACAAATAAATGCAAAGGAAAAGGAGAACAAAATAATTTGAAATCCATCATTTCATACTTGTAAAGATACTGCCATTTGAAATAGTGAGATTGGTTCATCTGAACATCAAGAAAATAAAAGAAACTTGTAATGATATATCACGATACCTCAAGCGTCCATGGACTGGCTCAGATGCATGGATAATTTGAGCTCCATGTGCATAACCTAGAGCCTGCCATATCGACTTTCAATCAAATATGGACAAACAGATCCCAATAAAAGAGTGTGAAAGAGAGGAACCCGATCCACACACCTAGAACTTAATGGTGCAAATAGAATCTTCATAGAAGTTTTTCAACATAAAACAGCATGTTGACCAAAAACTTTGAACTCCAGCAAAGAATATCTCAAATCACAGATTGTATAATGAAAAATAAAATCATGAGGCAGCTCAATTTTAAGTCCATTAAGATTGAATAACTGAACTGAAATGATGACATAAGATGGACAATTCAAGCATAACATTGTAGTGAAGAAGCTATCACATTTTCTCATTAAATGATAATAAAAGCATGGAAAGGAAATACCTGATGCCCAAGGCAAACACCCAAAATAGGGATATCCCAGCACTTTAACAGAAGCTGAAGACACACTCCTGCAAATTTCAACGTGGTTTATTAGACATGGTCATAATCTGAGAACCCCAAACAGATTACATTCTCAACACCACTCTTTTGGATTGAAGAGGTAATATCAACTATGCTGATTTAAGTCAAAAACTATTTGACTGCATTATATTACTTCAAAAAGCATAGGATTTTGGTGAGAAGGCCCATATAGAAGTATATCACAATTTAAACTACTACTGATCATAATAACTCAAAGCCTGATTCTCTATTCCTTCAACCTGCAATGTAAGTTGAATCCTACTTCTAACAGTCTTACCTATATCTGCAGGGCATGTTGGAGAACCAGGTCCAGGAGATATAACAATATTATCAAAAGCACCCTCCTCATACAAGAGGCAGCAAATGTCTTTCCATGTCAACTCATCATTTCGCACAACTACAGGTGGCACTGACAAAATTACAGATCATAAGGAAAGATGTCAGACAACTTCCACCAAGTTAATATTTAGTTCTTCTTCAGTAACAAGAATTTTTTCCATCATGCAAAGTGCAGAAAACTAATAGAAAAGCTTTCAGGTTACAGGGGGAACTTTTACCCAAATGAAGCAGTAGCATAAAAGAAATTGAGAATTCAGATGAAGTTGTAATTTAATGCATCAATGAACATTCCAAAACCATTTTAGATCATAATGACCAGATCCACCATTTGTTTTGGAGTATGAAATCAATGTTTTTGAAATCTCAAAAAATGAAGACTAAACAATGCATCATATGCCCGTAAACATCTTGATCACATAACTGTTATGTATAACTCACTAGGGTTCATAAGGAGAACTCCATAGGTTTCTTGCTGTCAAAACAGAAATATATTTCCATAGAATTCAATACTACATATCCTTATGTATTTAAATTTAAAGTTATCATAAACGCAACCAATCTATTTGAAAAGAATTTAAGTAAGAAAAATCAGAAGTAATTGCTATAAATATATGCACACACAAAGGCATACACAAGTAGGAAGGAGATGGAGAGAGAAAACTCACAGCCATTAATTACACTTAGTTCCTGATAGATGTTGTATGTGTAACTATCATAGTTATCAATCAACAATGTTCTCACAAATTCCAGCTTCTTTCTTGGCTCCACTTGCCGTTTCTTTCCCATGAATGATCCCTCTAAATGGCCAGGAACTAGATGGCTTGATATCACCAATTTTCTAGCATCAGAATATGATGATAGAAAATAATGCTTTTTTATGTAACCACCAGCCCTTGTGAAAGATTTAGATGCCACTGGATTTGCCTTTGTATTCCTCAAACCCTCTAAACTTGGATATGAGAGTTCAGAAGAAGAACATAAAGTAAAGCCCATTTTTTGCCTCAAAAGGGAAGTTCGGTTAAAAACGTAGACGAAAACTCCCCTTACCTTCTGCAGAAAAAGTTCCTCTCATTAGATTTTTTTTATAAAATACTTTTCCAAACCACAATGACTATACTACGCAATGTGACAGTACTCTTGCCACCATCTACAGATCCATAAGGAGATTACTTAGCTCATGCTTAAAGTGAAAAATTTTACTTTAGAAGCCAATTTTTTCCCCTTCATGCAAAAGGAGAATTTCCACCTACAGATGCCTTTGAGGCTAACCTATTATGCAATATAGCTATAGCATTGAAAGAGGCAACCTTGTATGCATCAAGTAAATACATATTAAAAGATAAATGTATGCACAATGTATAAGAGTAAACTAATGCTACTTTTTACCAATAGATTTGAATATAAAAGATCATAAGATAAAATGATTTTCACTCAGTTCAAATAAGAACAATAGCCTAGTCCTACATGATAAAACCTCCAGCATCTTTGGAAGAAAGTGAATTAAGTGACCATTAATTGAAAAGGCAAATCTGGTTGCTAAGAGTTAAAAAATTGCACAAACAATGACCTTTCATTAAGAGACAAATATAAAAGCACACAAGTGTAACACAAATCATACTACAAAGGTCCAACGCAGACATAAAAAAAAAGTACCCTTTTCAAACGAACTGGATAAGGAAAAGAGAACCCTTCTCCATAAAGCCAAAAAAAAAATCCAATTGAAGCAACAACAATCTAACATATATGCAATAGCAAAGGGTGTCAAAAATTCAAGTATTCAGAAGAAACAAAAATCCATTCTTTATTGAACTATTAAAACGACATATAAGAAAATTAATCAAAACAAATACAAAATAAATAAATAAAAAGTTGATAAGCAGATCTTACACATAAAGAAAGAAGCAACTAAAAAAGGAATAAAACCCAAAAGACAGGAACATAAGAGAAGGTGAAAGAGACCAAAACCTCAAAGATTATTGGTGAAAAGAATGGTGGAACAATGAGAGGATAGAAACAACAAGAATTTGGAGGTGGTAGAGAAGGAGGCGCCTAACACGGGCTGAAAATCACAGAAAAGCAAAAAGCAAAGAGAAGTGGATCCAGATTCCAGAATTTAGTTGGCCATTCGACCCCACTTGATTTTGGGAATTTTTTTTCCTTTATTTGATAAAATTTTGGGACAAATTTATGGACGTCAATAATCAAAAATTTTGGAGGAAAGTAGAAAAAAAAATGAAGAAAATCTTACCACCTTTCAAGTCCCAAGGACTGGCCTTACATACATTAATGCATATATTTATTATTTTTTAAATAAAAAAGCTTTCTAATAATGATAGATCTCGAGTTGATTTATAACATTTATTTAAATAAAATATCATAATATCTTAAGTTTTTTGTATTTTTTATGAGAACTACAGTGTTTTTTACAAGACTAGCTAGATGTTTTAATTTTTTATTAAATAATTAAAAATAAATTATTGAAATGTTATTAAATAATTAAAAATAATCATAAATAATATAGTAAGAAAATTTTATAAAATAATTTTTCGATTCAAATTTTTTAGGGTATCGATCCATATTTATATTGCATAATTTATCATATTAATTTAATTTTGAAATTTTTTGTATGTTCTTTTTTTTTATTTCGCGTGTTTATATTGTTATAAATTTTATTAATGTGTAAATGTTAATAATTCTAGTTAAATAGATTTCACCACATTAATGTACTCATTGTCAGGATATTTATTATCAATTAATATTATATTAATATTATATTTAAGATTTTAATTCAATTTTTCAAAACATAGAAAGATATATTTTCATTTAAATAAAAATAAAACTCGTTTAATCGATGACTGTAAATATTACTTAAGAATTATTTTAAATTTTAATTATTATGTATTGAATATATTTCTTCTATTGAAAAGATTTTTTTGGCCAAAAAAAATTGTTTTTCTGGTATCAATATAATCAATGTCAAGGCATGAAGTAATATTTCCCATAAAAATATTTTTTAATTAATAAAACATAATATAAACCAAATCAATCATGAATATTATAAAATATCCTGATTTATGTTCTTAAAATGATAATTTTTTAATTTAAATTTTTTATATTTTATAAAATTTTAAATTAATAATGATAAAATTATAAAGTTCACGGTATGTTTTTTTTTTTTATATCATATAGTAAATGTCAATGGACACTAATGATATTCCTAGAAAACATAACTAAAAAATAAAAATTTAAATCAAATAAACCCTCAAGATTATAACATATTATTTTAGGTATATTAAAACTGAAAGGAATGAATAACAATTTTGGAAAATTGTTTAAAAGAAAAATTACATCTAAAGAGGTTGGAAAACCTTAATATGTTAATTTAAATTAGGATGAATTACATTATCATTCAATTATTAATATTTTTATCATTTAATCATAAAAAATTTTAAAATTATCACTTAATTATTTAATTTTATTTTTTTTCATCACTCAAACTACTCTTTATTGTGGCTTTTTTTATAAAATTAACTTTAATAAATTAATTAATTACATAAATGATCCAATTTTTTGAATTAAATATATAAATGACTTAAAATTTAGAGTGAAAGTTGGTGGAGTCAAATAATATGACGTCACCAACATGCCACGTTAGCAATTCAGATAAAAAATCAATTTTTTGATGGAGTCATGTAGAATAATGTCACCTGTATAAATATTATAAAAATATTGAAATTTTTAAAAAATAAAGGGATTAAAAAAAATTCTTTTTTCAGGTGGAATCATTTTAAACGGTACCACCAATTCTTAATATTGTACTTTTTACTTTTTATTTATTATTTATTTTTTAAAAATTTAAATTTATTTTTTATGGAACCATTTTAAATGGTACCATCCAATTCACTTTTTACATTATTTGTTTTTTATTTATTATATAATATTTAAATATATAATTTAATTTAAATGCGAAAACAAATAATATAAAAACATAAATTTAAATATTATATAATAAATAATAAATAATAAATAATATAAAAAGTCAATAGAATGGTTTCGTTTAAAATGACTTTACAAAAAAAAAAAATTTAAATTTTAAAAAATAATAATAAACAAAAAGAAAATATATAATATTGGGAATTGGTGGCCCCATTTAAAATGGTTCCACCTAAAAAAAGAAATTTTTTTTTTAAATCCCTTTATTTTTTAGAAATTTTAGTATTTTTATGATATTTATACAAATGACGCCATTTTACATTGCTCCATAAAAAAATTGATTTTGCTATTTGAGTTACTGATGTGATATATTGATGGTGTCATATTATTTGATTTCACTAATTTTTATTGTAAATTTTAAATTATTTATGTATTTAATAAAAAATAAATTATTTACGTAATTAATTAATTTTTTTAGGTTAATTTGGTAAAAAAAAAACCCCCTTATTGTTGATTAGTTGGTGAGTCTTTTCCTTTTATTTGGTCAATGAATGTGTGTTGGTGAGTGGTCACAAAATCTGTGCCAGATTTAATACAATCATTTCTTAGGCGAAGTCACTAAGAGAGCTAGGGTCATAGACCTCAAATTTTCAATTTAAACATTTTGTAATTTATAAAATTTTAAATTAATAATAAAAAAATTATTTTAACTTTTTTTTAATACAATAAAAATTTAATTTAATTTTTTTTAAATTATAAAAAATATAAATTATTAAAACGATAAAATTTTATTTTTATTATCATAAAAATATATAATGCAATTTCGATTTTTAAAATTTTATTTTGACTCTAATAATGAGTGGGAGAAAGAGATTAGTGCAACATGAGCACTCTATTATGAACTTCGCTATTAGAGTCTAATTAAAAAATAGGGTTCAACTTTTGGCACATTTCTTTGACTAAAAATAAGATGTTTTATTGGAGCATTTTGAACTTTAATTTATTTATAATATTAATTATTAATATATTAATTTTATTACTTTTAGATAATGTAAAATGTATATTTGTGAGTACATTTATTCAGGGATAAGTCTATTTTTCAAGCTTAAAAAATTTATTTGAAAAGATTAATGATAAATTTGATCACTAACGTTTACATGTTTTGTTAAAAGAGTTTAAATTTTATTTTTGAGTCTTTTTTTATCATCAGCCTTTGTTTTTTTTTTTCAAACCGTTTTTTTTAATATATTTGATGAAAGTACTGTTAAAAAATAAACAGAGATGATGTGAAATATTTTTAATGAGATATAATTTATTACTTAAGTAACTCAATAAGATAATTACATGTAAAAAATAAATAAATCATACATGAAATTAAAAAATAACTCTTAATTTAAATAAAATGAACGTAATTATCTAAAAAAAATTTCAAAATGAATGCATACGTTTGTTTACTAAAAGGTTTCAAAAAGATAATTAATAAATCAAATCGGAAATATTGAATGTGTGCATTCATTTTGAAACTTTTTTTACATAACTATGTTTATTTTCTTTAAATTAAGAGTTTTTTTTTTTTAACTTCATAAATTATTTATTTACTTTATTATTTTCCACATGTAATTATTTTACTGGGTTATCTAAGTAATAAATTACATATCATTAAAAATATTTCACATATGAAATTTCACATTATCCCATTAACTTTTTTTAATCGTACTTTCATCAAAATTGTTAAAAAAATAATTTGAAAAAAAAAATTGATGGCAAAAAAGGCTCAAAATACAATTAGGGCTATTTTTTAAGATTTCTCAAGTTATCTACTGAAGCGAACCTAATAACTAATCTTCCACATTCTATAGGCCCATTAAAAGGTGGATTCTGGCCACGAGTTTTATAATTAGAATTATTTTGACAAAATATATAAATGTTAATGGTTAAATTTGTCATTAAACTTATTTGAAAATTTGAGAGGTTTTGAATAAAAGTATTAGATCCAAATATGGGTTTGGACCAAAAAAAACTTATTTAAAATATAGACTGGACTTGGATTTTATTATCTAAAGCTTAAGCTCCACTCCATCCATCATTAAGTTTAGTAAATGTTAATTTTTTTTCTTTTATATACTTAGTAATTTATAACATATGAAATTTAAATAAATCTTAAAATATATTAAGTTATTTATATTTAAAATTTTAATAAAAATTTATAGTGACATTAAATATATATAATTACTTAATATTTACATAAAAATAATTTTTAAGAAATAAAATAATACGGGTGGCCTTAAATAGGTCCAAGTTAAATAGGTCAAAGACCATAAAACCTAACTCTTGAAAGGTGAGAATTCTCAAAGGAAATTTTTGAAGACATCGAAACTTGACAGAAGCAAACACTAAGGTGAAGAAACAACAAGTGAACAGAAAATGTCACAAGGAAGCAACACATGTATAGTGTTAGAGTAAATACTCTCAAAGTATTTAATTACTCTTTAATGGGATACAACTAAATGATTACAAATGAGGGAAAATGCTTCTCCATGATTTAATGATACAATTTAAATTAAATCGACAATTAAGATTAAAACTCATCTACAAGATGAGAGTTCGAAAGGATTTAAACACTATAAAATTTTATCCCTTAAGATTTACGATATTCATCATGGTAACTCTAAATTACTGCAGTGTTTACACTATGTTACCAAAGCTTCAAGTAGATAAGTTTTTTCATGTATTCTACAAATCGAATTAGTTTAAGTGGATTAAATGAGTCTCATTTAATCAATTGACGTCCATGAATTATTATATGCACATTCATCACGAGCTTTAATCCGTGACCAGTGACACAAGGACAAAGTTGGTGGCAATTATAGACTAAACCAACCTACGTATACTACTACAACATACATTAATCCATAACCAAACCCTGCACCTTAAGCCCCTCATGTAACATCCGTGTTCTTGAACCGGATTTGAGTGATAAAATAGAATTGAGAATTAGAAATGTTTAGTTGAAGTAAGGAAGGTTAGAAAATTTTAAGGATTAAATAGTAAATGAGAGAAAATATGGGGGACTAAATAGCGAATTATCTAAGTTGAATTTTGAGTCATCATGGGAATTAGATTGATTGAGGAGGGGCAAAAGAGTAATTTTTTGGAAGATATTTTTGGATGCAAAATTTTGGGCCAAGGTGTAAAGTTGAAAGGTCTAGGGACTAAAGTGGAATTTTACCATTTTTATTAAGTAAGATATTTTAAGTTAGATTTATAGAGAATTTGAGAAAGGTTAAAAATCAATTAAAAGGAAAAAAATATCAGCTTTTTTCATAGTTCAACCGTTCATGCCATTCTCTCTTCCATCCAACTTTTGATTTTATTTCAAATAGGTCCTTCCATCATTTTTAAGCCCTCCAAGCTCCAAAATCTCCTATTTTCTTTGAAATTTCTGAAATAAAAGTATAGAAGGGGGTTATTAGACACCTAAAATTTCTTATAGAATTCATTTTGAAGTGTTAGAGAGCATAGGGACTAAATTGAGAAATTTTGAATTCAAGGGTTAAGGTAAGAAATGGTTAAATTCTCATGGCATACATGTATTTTACTGTTATTTAGCATGAAAATTATTGAATTATAGCTTATATGTGTTTATGTGAAATTGAAGAGAAAGAGAAGAGAGGCAAGGATCAAATTGAAGACAAAGGAAAAGAGAAGAGCAAAGAGTGAAAAGAGAAGGAAATCAGCCTTTTTGTTGTAAGTACTACAAGAGTTTTGAATTATAGTTTAATTTCTCTAATGGTATGTGAATTATTAGCATAAAAATTGTTATATAGGTACATAATTTGAATGTTTACAATGATAAAATGAAGGGATTAATGTGTGATTTAGTAAAACAGTTTGGACAGAACAGAGGATTAACTTCAAAAATTCACCAAAAATTGTATGTAATGAGTTAAGGGTCGAATTATATATGTAATTAAATCTTATTGAGTGTAGTTTCATATGGAAGAAACAGTGAAAGAAAAGGAATTGTATATTTCAAGATATACTAGTTTTTGTATAATAATGTCAGAGTAGGTTCGAGTTATCCTGTTCTAACTTTGAAAAATCATAGAAAAATATATAAAAATTATTAGAGACTGAAATTTATATGGCAGAATCCTTAATGAGTCTATTTTAAATAGAAACAAACATGAACATCGTTTTATCCCTGTACTAAAAGATAGATAATTTTTAGTAAAGAAAGGTCGAAACTGTCAGGCAGCAGCGAAGGGGGTAAATTGAAAGAATTTACTGTTCAAATTGGTTAAATTAAAATTTATGAAAATTTTATGGTAAAAATATGATTGAGTCTAGTTTCAGAAACATCAAACGGATTATAATTTCGAATTCTGTAGCTCAAGATATAAATAATTAAGTGACTGTGAAACAAGTGAACAGCTTTGAAAATATAAATGTAAAGCTTTTGATGATGTATTTATGTGAGATATATTATTTATGAGAAATGATGCTAATTGAGATTGTGCCCAAGTAGACAAATTAGAACCATTGTGATATTAGTGGCATGCCATTAAGGAACACTAGAGCGCTCTTTGTTTAGCACATCTCGTGCTCTCTGTTATTAGCACTGTGTGTACTCTCTGATTAGTACTTTGTGTGCTCTCTGTTGCTCAGCACTATGTGTTCTCTCTGTTAGTACTTTGGTACTCTCTATTTGTTCCGTATATCCTAACGGTTCTATGATAGTCTATTATGGGCTAAGCTACAAAAGTGGATAAAAATATAAATTGTGTCATTGTGCCATTGTGATAAGTTACAGGTTGCATGTAAGTAAGGCAAAAAGTTTATATGCATGAGTACTTAAATGATCATTCATTACTTTTGTAGTGGCCGACGTGAATTTTTTTTTTTTTATCTTAATTTTAGTTTTATGCATTTAGGATTACATAAGAGGTACCTTCATTGGTAGCCACAAAATCTAAAAGAAGAAGAAGAGGAAGACTATAGAATTAATTACATAAATTCGTTGTTTTTGTTAACAATTAAACACTAATAAATCTTTGAACTTTTGGACGAAATTGATTAAGGCCAAAAAGAGAGTAGAATTGCAATGGACCAAGTCATAAAAAGAAATTCAAAATCAAAATTGTAGGACTGCGTCGGACTTCTAGTTCTTGACCAACTTTGTTTCTTTTGAATATTGGACCGTATCATTATTTCCTTTGAGTTGATTTTTTGGTGAAATTTCGTGTTTCATTCAACCTAAATAATTTATATTTCTGCTCTATTTTAAGTCTCAAATGGAACCGACCAAGTATGATGTTTTTCCCCAATTTCCCCCTCCTGGTTATGTTTCTTGTAATTAATTCACTGGGAATAATTTTATATGTGTTGTCAACTCTTTTTTTTTTCTTGTGTTGGATCTATGCCTCTGTTCAAAGAGCAACAACTTATGGAAGCAAGTATCTTGTCGCGGCTTAAATATTTATATCTATATATTATAAAATATATCCTTTTAGTAATTTTTTTTTTTTTGTCTTCTTAGAAATAAATGACTGGTCATGAAACGTGCTCTATTCTTACGAGTCAAAGGGTTGAACTTTCAATCACATAATTAATGGATGAGATGAACAATCACCACACTACACCTCATGATTCTATACATATACCTATGCTTGGATGGATACTGAATAACAATTCAAGTCATGCGAAATGGATACTAATATGTACATTAAGGTAGCGTCTGGAATACTGAAAATTAGTCATTTTCCTAAAAATTTAATCAATTAGAAAGTTATTCCAATTTTTTATATTTCAAATTTTATTTACTTTCTGACAATACATTCGTGGAAAATTTATTATGTAGGTTAATTTTTTTTAAAAAGACAATATTAACTTTATTTTGATAAATTAAAAAATTAAATGTCGAAAAAAATAATTGTTAAAAGAATTTTTAATTTTAGGCATGAAATTTTCATTTGATCCAATTTTCACAAATTATTAATACAATTGTTGATATTGCATCATTTTCACGTGAAAATAATTATATTTATCCCATATAAAAATAAATTATGTATTTATTTATTTAAATGTGCTTGATTGAATCAAAATTAAAGCTTCATGTATATATGTTTAAACTACATTCAAAGTTTCATGTGTACAAATGCACCAAATTACACATTGAATCAAAGTTCATGTATAATTTTTATATTTATCTAAAAAATTAAGTGCTAAAAAAATAAATTAAATATATATGCTAGGATGGATAATAACAATAATGCGGGTAATGTGGAATGGATACCATTAAGTGGTGAAGTTAGGAGACAAATATGGGCCTTGCTTAATGCTTCCTTTGATTAAATGCAAAAATTACTCTCTTAAATATTGATAATTTATTTTAAGTTTCTTTTAGCTATTTTGTTAAATGAAAATTTTGATTTTAAAGTTAATAATTTAATTTAGGGAAACCCAACGAGTGGCTCTAGTAGTAAAGAGGATTTTGTTTATCCTAGGAGACTCGAGTTCGAGCATTTATGTCTGCAAGGTGTGTGTGCATTGTCAAAGGGTTAAGAAAGTATGAACAAATATTACTATATAATCACACCAGTATATTCAGAAAAAATAATTTAGGATAAATTATCAAAATAGTCACTTTTATTTCCTTCCAATTACATTTTAGTATTCAAATGTCACGTTTTAGTCACTTACGTTAATATGTTGTAACATTTTAGTCACTGAGCCGTTAATTGCTGTTAAAGTTGTAACGGTAAGCTGATGTGGCAAATTAAATCATCATTTTAAATAAAAATTTTAGGTTAACTTATACAATTGGTCCTCATATTTTTTCGTTTTGAACAATTTAATTTAATTTATTTTATGTTCTTTTAGCTCTCTTTTTTTTTTTTTCATTCTATTTTGCTTCTCTTTCTATTTTTCTCTTTTCTCCTTTCTCCATCTCTTTTAACGTAAAAGAAAAAAATCAAATTGCTCAAAATGAAAAATATATAGGGACCAATTGTAGAATTTAACCTAAAATTTTCGTTTGAAATGATAGTTTAATGTGTCACGTTAAGTTACTGTTACACCGTTAACAGAATTCATGCTCAATGAAAAAAATGTTACAACATGTTAACGTAAGTTATTAAAACGTAACATTTCAAACATAAGTGACTAAAATATAACCTGAGACAAACTAAAGCGACTATTTTAAAAATTACCCTTTAATTTAAAATTTAGCGCAAATATATTTTAAGGTGTCATTAGCATTTGAATTTTATTTATTATTACAAATTTAAATTTAAATTTAATTAAGAATATTTTCATAATTTATCAAAATATAAAATGACATAAAGATTCTCAAAATAATACTTGTTGTTTTGATTTGTACGGAACAGTAATTAAATCTCTTGTTAAACACTCGTTTGACACATATTTAAATTGTGTGACTCAATCTCCACCTCCAATTAGAGACAGTGTCGTGGGGTTAATAGGATCTGACCCTCTTAAAATGGAAGTTAACTTTTATCCTTTTAAATTTTATAAATTTCTAAATTAAAATATGGTTACATTAATATGAAACAAATTTTTATATAGTTTTCAATAACAATATAGATTTTCAGATCAATTTTTTAATATAAATCTCATTATAGATTCTTATCATATATGTTCTTTTTCATATAATGTTTAAAATTACACATAATTAGAGGCGAAGCTAGAAAATTTTTTTAGGAGACGAAATTAAATTGTTATTTTTATTACAGTAAAAATGTAATTTCATCATTTTAATAATCAAATTTTTATTTTTTTTAAGGGGCCAAAATACAATTTTACTTTTATTAATTTTAAAGGATGAGGCCTTTGCCAAGTGCTTAGCTACACTATTATTTTTTACATTAACAACAATACTAATACCAATTAAACTAAAATTCAATTTTCATTTCCAAATCAATAATAATTGTCCAACCAATTTTCATAAGACTTTTCGAAGCTTATATATTTGGACTTTCTTATATTAACGACTACATAATTGGTTATAGATATTTATCAATTAAGTCAAAATGGTTGAAAATATTAAAATTAAAACTAAAACCCATAAAAGAAGAAGTAAAAATAAAATTGGATGATAAAAAATATCAACACAGACAGCCGCCGCCACCCCATGTCCCCATCACGTTGATTAAATCCAATCCAAGGGTGTTAAAAACAAGCTTTCAATGTAAATAAAAGGATCTCAACCGTCCAATTTTATTAGGGTATTTCCAGTTGTGCCCTCCACTTATTGCTTTTGTCATCTATTGATGACTAAATTACACGTATTATTAAATAATACCCAATTGGAAATATTTAAATATATATATATATAAATTATTATTTTTTGCCTTCAATGATTGCTATGTGTGTATATACACATTGAAGTTTTGAGGCTTCTTCACATTGAAATGAAATTTCTCTTTGTGAAAATACTACATACAATATCATGAAATTTTTTTTTTCAAGCTTGAATTGTTTCTCCTCCTCCTCTTCATCTTCCTCATTTTCTTTCGAAAATGCTTCACATCAACAAGGTACAAAAATAGTATGTAAATTTAAATTCAAGTTAAATTTATAATGTTAAATCGATCATCATTTCATAAAAAATCAATATTTTTTCTCTTAATCCTCCTACTTTTTCTTTTTTTTTTCTTAAATATTTTTTTTCGCATGAACATACATATATAAGATGAGATCTTCTCTTAATCAACTTTTTTGTACTTTTACATGTTTTTCTTCTTATTTAGTTATGGATTTTTTTTTTATTATAAAATGTCTGCTTTTATTCATACCCTTCTCAATCTTTAAATTAGAGAAGGAATGTGTTTATTCGTGCTCAAACTCATATCTTCGTATTGTTACAATTATAAATAGGTTAACTAAACTAAGACTCAACAATAAACATTACAATCCAATATATATATATAATACAATGTATGTTGATTTATTTCATTAAGTTTGTTCAAACCTTCAAATCATTAAGATTAAGACAAGAGAGTGATGAAATAAAGAGAAAGCAAGTGGAAAATATCAATAAATATACTTTTTATGTAGCCTAATTTTGAACTTCATGAGCTGATTTAATGATCAAAATGTTTACCGTCTCAAGTGTAACTCGAATTTACGTTAATCACGTTGTTATTAGGGTTTTTCTCTTCTTTTTGGTAATGAATATCGCCTAATTTTAGTAGTAATAAATATAAAGAAAATTATATTTAAAAATACAAAGAAAACTAAATGGAATTTAATTTTAAAAAAAATATGTTTTTCTTTTTCTTTATTTAATATCTGAATTTTAAAATATCTTTATCTATAAGTTGACTCTCCGATAAATTATTAATGCATATCATGGGTCACCAACTCACCATCATCATTTATATAAATTTTTATTTTTTTATTTTTAAAAAATTGTTTATCTATTTTTGGTTAGTTGGGAGTTTAATTTTTTTTTAAACAAATTAGGTTAATTATCATTTGATGATGATGGAATTTCATGTCCCCACAGATTCACAAACTCTTTGGAACCATCAAGCATTCTCATATGATGAACTGAAAATTGCAACTGATGGATTTCGATCTTCCAATAAAGTTGGCGAAGGTGGATTTGGTCTTGTTTATAAGGTAGTTTTCCCTTTTAAAATTCATCTTTGATAATTAAAATATATATTTTAAATCACGAGTCTACCGTGATGATAGTTCGGTTCTTAATTGTGTGATCGGAGTTTGATCATCATTCATGAAAATAAAATATGTTCTGTGATCAGTCATTTATCTCTTTGAAAAAATTTTAGAACGTGAGGATTAATCATTATTATCAACCTTTAGTTATTTTAAAATAAAAAATATTTAATACACTGTAGATGGAATTTTAAAATTAAGGATTAACAAGTATTTTTTAAAATTGTTTGTAAAATATACTCAGTTCTTTTGGAAAATCCTTATCTTATTAATTTTTTTTATGAAAAATTTAAAAAAAATAAATAAGGTTCATGCATTGTCTTCTTCATTATGAATAGTTGGTCTACCTAGCTATAAATTATAATAATTATAACAAAAATTTATTAATGGATGAAGTTACTTGGGTAGGGAGTTTTCATTATGAATATTTTAATAAATAAATCAATTAAAAGTACTCGAATTTCATACTATATGACATTTTAATATTTTTTTCATATGAAATTATTTTAATCTAATTTATAATTTTGTTTCATTCCTTCAATTTAGCTGATATCATTGCATCTGCTAGCATTAAATTGGTCGGCAAACTACTTTCTTATTAATATAAATATTATTATACATTGAAATGTTGTTAAGTTATGTACAAAGCTTAAAATTATTGATAATTTCTTTTAATTCATAGATGGAAGATAATGCGTTTCAACACACTCGAACCCATGCATTAACAACAATAATCATACTAATCGTACCAATATTTAATCAACAATAATTAATTACTAATACAACTAAGTGTTTGATGGTATCGAATACAACCGTTGTCACTCTTTGATGTATCAAAATTAAAAATAATAAAGTCTGGATATTAACATTCTCCTGAATGATTCAATATAAATTTATTTCAGATAATGCATTTAAAGCATTTTAGTGTCATTTTCATGTTAAGTATGGTGATTATCATGATAGTGAAAGATAGAGTTGCACTCAACTATTTGAGCCAAAATGGTTGGCCATAGTGGAGTTAGAAATTTATTTTTTGGGTCGGAATTAAATTATATATTTTTACGATAGTAAAATTATAATTTCTTTGTTTTAATAGTCTATATATTTATAATTTTTAAAAGATTAACTTGAAATTTAACTTTTACTAATTTAAAATTTTACAAATTATAAAAAATTTAAATAAAAAAATTCATTTTAGGTAACCAAAGCCCTTGCCAGCCTCTGGCTCCGCACTGATGGGTCGTCAAACTCTCTTTTTGTTTGCCAATCAGAACAAAGGAATTTCATTTTATTTTTTGGGGGGCTAACATAGTCTTGGATTGGGAACTTGAAGGGAAGACTGGAAGATGGAAGAAGAGTAGCAGTGAAAGTGTTATCAGCTGGATCAAAGCAAGGGGACAAGGAATTCATGTCTGAAATAGCTTCCATCTTAAATATTAGACATGAAAATCTTGTAAAGCTCCATGGTGGGTGCGTTGATGGACCCTCTAAGCTTCTGGTTTATGAGTACATGGAAAACAACAGTCTAGCTCATATCTTTCTTGGTATTCTTTCTCTCTATTTCTAGAATTTCGTGTTCATATAATTACTTTTACTATTAACTTGATCGGCATTGGCATAGTTACCAGTTTAAGAGAACGAGAGTTCGAGTGCGTTGAAACACACTATACTTCTATTTAAAGGTCGGGAGGGTAAATGTATGTGTATATGAGACATGATTATAATCATAAATTTGGTATGTATTGATGTGTGGTAGGAGGAGAGGAAAATAGAGCTAGGCTGACTTGGAAAGCAAGGAGAGAAATAGCAGTGGGGATAGGTCGAGCACTTGCCTACATTCATGAAGAGGTGAAGCCACATATTGTGCATAGAGATATAAAGCTTAGCAATATTCTTTTGGATCAAAATTTCACCCCCAAAGTTTCTGATTTTGGTCTCTCTCGTCTCTTTTTCCACAATGCCAGTCACCTTACCACTGGAGTTGCTGGTACACTGTAAGTGTATATATATATATATATATATATACATGCACCTTCTCTTCCTTCCATGTCCTTTTTTTTTTTTTTTTTTTTAATTTGTATTTTTTATTAAAGAGGTTATCTTGCTCCGGAATACGCTGTGAGTGGACGCTTAACCCGAAAATCAGACGTTTATAGCTTTGGAGTACTACTTTTAGAAATTGTGAGCGGCCGAACTGCAATTGACTTTGATATCAATGTTGGCGAGTTCATTCTTGTACAAAAGGTATATAAACTTTCATTTCATTAATATTTGATGCATTGATAATGATTTATAATTTTATAATCGTAAGTCAATTAAATGACGACACATCATTAAAAATAAATTTAAATTATTTATCATATCAAATATTCTTTTAATTACCTTATTTTTTTCGATAATGTCGCAATCTTTAATAGTATTTTGTTTAGAAGACAAAAGGAAAAGAGAAAAAGAACAGCAAAATACATCAAACCTTTACCTACCAAATTTTGCAGTCAAAAGTTATAGCTGTCCATTGAATTTTCTATCTCATAAAGTCACTTTTGACACTATACATATTCTGCACTTGACATCAAAGATTTATTGACTAAAATTCATTATCTTTTAACATTAAAAATCAATACTTTTAGTCGATTTAAGTCTTAATTTGATTGGTATGGATACTACTATTAGTACAGGAAGACATGGGTTCGAGTATATTGAAGCGTATTATCATCGTATTTAAGAATTAGGCAGGGATTATAGACAGTTCTAGACATTATATCAAAAAGATCATACGTGATATATAAATGAATTCATAATAATTTGAGGGTTTTAATATTTGTGATGAAAGGCATGGGAGATGTACAGATCAAACAAGTTGGTGCAGCTGGTGGATCCAGTGTTGAACAAGATGAGCTTCTCGGAACAAGAAGTGGATTGTTTCCTCAAGATAGGGTTAATGTGTGTGCAACAAAAATCTCGGCTTCGACCCTACATGTCGACCGCTGTTAAGATGATGTGCAACGAAATCGATATTCGGAATTTGCAGATATCCGACCCGGGGCTCATCACCAATATCATGGATGTTAAAATTGGAAATCCACGTTCGTCTTCTTCAAGCTTTTCCAAAATGTTAAGCCCTCAGTTTCAAATTTCATAAAAATGAAAATTATATATTTTTATTATGAGATATTAAATTGATTTTTCTTACCTTTTTTTTTTTCCTCTTTGTAAATGATGAATTGTAAATAGCTGTTTTTTTAGGAGCAAACAAAATTCAATACAAAATATACTATATTGAAAATCGAAATATATTCGAGTAGAGTTCATATATAATTTAATTTAAATTCAAAATAATTTACACACCATAAAACTTGAATCTAAACCTTTAATGCTTCAAATAGTGGCGGAGGATGAAAATTTTAAATTTTAGCACCTTATAATTTTTAAAACTTTAAGTATTATATAGTAAAATTGTACTTTATCTTAAAAAATAATAAAAATTTGATTTAATCCTTTAAAAATTATAAATATATATGTTATTAAAATGATAAAATTGTATTTTTACTATAAAAAAAATATAAAACTTAATTCTGACTTCTCCAAAAAGATTGTACTAAATAATTACCCAATAATTTCTTATAAAAATATAAAAGATAAAATTTAATAGTAAAAATTTAGATAGACAAAATTCGAGAGTAAATTGATTGTTGTAAGCAGGAGGCACCAAGGCAGAGCCAAGGGAAGCTGGCAGGGCCCTCGGCTTCCTTAAAATGGAAATTTTCACTTTTAATTTTTTATAATTTTAAAAATTTTAAATTAGTAATAGTAAAATTATATTTTGGTCCTCTCAAGAATGAGAAAAAATTAATTTAATCCTTTACAATTTATAAAGATATAAACTATTAAAATGATGAAATTTTACTTTTGCTATCATAAAATTATACAATTTTATTTCGTCCCCTCAAAATTTTTTTGACTCCGTCCCTAATTCTATACGTTACATTTTACCTCCTAAGCTATGATCTATTGATCAAGTGTTTAATTTTTTACAAAAATAGTCTGAAATCGAATGTTTGTTATAAAAAAAAATGATGTAATAAAAAAAATTGAAGGTTTGTGTGGTCCAATGCATGTTACATATTTAATTGGCCAAAAGAACGGTATTACTTTTATTTTTTAGTTAAATTCGTGAAAAGGAAGCAACATGGAATTTGTTACGAAACTTGGGCAGAATTCAGAATCTTCCGTGGATGGTTTTCGGGGACTTCAATGAGATTCTTTACTCAAATGAGAAAAAAGACGGGATTCCGAGGGAGGAAAGGAGAATGAATAACTTCCGCCATGCTTTGGAATCGTGTTCCTTGGTTGATATGGGTATTTTGGGATCTTGGTTTACTTGGCAACGGGGTAATTCACAGGATACAAACATTCGAGAAAGATTGGACCGATGCGTGGCAAATGAGGACTGGTTTGATTTATATCCGTCTTACTTGGTAAAACACTTACCTCATAATTTTTCTGATCACTGTCCTCTTTTTGTAAAGATAGATTTCAACAGAACCAAGAATCCCCCAAGGCCGATGCGTTTTGAATCTTGGTGGGTTCTAGAAGAATCGTGTGAGGAGAAGATACGACAACTTTGGAATTCTGGTTCGGGATCGGTGCCAGAGCGGTTGTTACAATTGCTTGAGGGGATGCGCACATGGGAAAAACAGATTCGTGTTAAGCGGAGAGGGCTGGCTGAGAGTCTCTCCAAGGAACTTGAATTTCTTTCTCATCAAGATAATGATGATGAAAGTTTGGTTCGTATGATGGATGTCAAATTAAGCCTTAATTTGAAAATGGATAAAGAGGAAACTTTTTGGGAGCAACGAGCCAGGGTGAATTGGCTTAAAAATGGTGACCAAAATACGGCTTTTTTCCATAAATTTGCTTCACAAAGATGACGTTGGAATAGAATTCAGAGTCTGATGGACGATAATGGGAATGAATTTTCTGATTCGATGCATATGCATCAGGTGGCAAAAAATTATTTTTTTTCTCTTTTTTCGACAGATGGTGTTGGTAATTTGGAGCATGTTTTGGGGGGCGTGCATAATTGTATTTCGGCTGATATTAATAGGAGGCTGCTGGCTGATTTTTGTGCAGAAGAGTTATATGAGGCTTTGAAGAGTATGGGCCCTACAAAAGCTTCGGGACAATGGATTTCCAGCTCTTTTTTACCAGAATTTTTGGCACATAGTGGGGCATGATGTCAGTGCCTATTGCTTAGAGATATTGAATGATGGTAAGCCTCTTGATTGTGTTAATCAGACTAGTATTGTTCTAATTCCCAAACACAAAACTCGAATAGTCTCAAGAATTTCAAGCCAATCAGTCTTTGTACTGTTTTATACAAAATTATTTCTAAGACTGTTGCCAATAGAATTCAGAAGGTTTTGGATCTTTGTATTGATGAGACACAGAGTGCGTTTGTCCCGGTAGGATGATTACTGATAATATCTTACTTGCGTATGAATTGTTGCATACTCTTAAGAACAAACGTATGGGAAAAAAAGGATTTTTAGCCTTAAAGGTGGATATGATTAAGGCGTATGACCGTGTGGAATAGGGTTTTTTGCAGCATATATTGAGCAAAATGGGTTTCGATAGTCGGTTGATTGATTTGATTATGCGTTGTATTTCTTCTACGTCTTACAGTGTTTGTTTGAATGGGGTAGCGGGGGAGTAATTTTCTCCATCCAGAGGCTTGCGCGAAGGGAACCCTTTGAGTCCTTATTTATTTCTTTTCTGTACTGAAGGATTGTCTGCACTGATGCGTTTAGCCCGGAGCAATGGACTGCCAAAAGGGTGCTTCGGTTTATCGTAGGAGCCCCCATATTACGCATCTTATGTTTGCGGATGATTGCATATTATTCAGGGATGCTAGTGCTACGGGGGAAAATGTTCTTAAGAATATTCTTGAGGAGTATGCTTCTTGTACGGGTCAGAGAATCCATTATGAAAAATCAACTTGTTTTTTTTTAGTTCTAATGTCTCGACTAATCAAAGGCAAGAAGTGGTGGCCATCTTGGGCGTTGTAAGTTCTAATAATCCGAAAGCTTATTTGGGCCTACCAAATATGGTGGGTCGGGCAAAGAGGGAGTCTTTTCAAAAATTGAAAGATCGGATTAAGCAACGAATTGACGGGTGGAGCTCGCACTTATTTTCTTAAGGTGCCAAGGAGGTGTTTATCAAGTCAGTTTTGCAGGCGATTCCGTTTTATTCCATGTCTTGCTTTCTTTTGCCAAAGGTGTTACGCACAGAAATGGAAAATCTTTTAAGCCGGTATTGGTGGCAACAAAAACCCGGGAAACGTGGTCTTCATTGGTGTGGTTGGAAGGCTCTTTGTGCGTTAAAAGTAGATGGTGGTCTTGGATTTCGTTGTTTGTCAAAATTTAATATAACATTACTTGCAAAACAAGGGTGGCGCTTATTGTTTTACCCCAATTCTTTGTTAGCACGGGTACTCAAATCGAAATATTATCCAACGACAGACTTCTTACATGCAAGGTTAGGAAACTCACCTTCCTATACCCGGCAAAGTGTGTGGGCTACTAGAGGTTTGCTTCAGGAGGGACTGTATTGGAAGGTTGGTACTAGGGCTTCTATTTCTGTTACTCAGGATGCTTGGGTTCCTACTGGGATCAATTACAAAATACAAGATGGGGTCAGTGATTATACCATTCAAAAAGCTGCTGATTTAATAGACCCAATTACAAGACAATGGGATCAAGATCGAATTTTTACATACCTCAGTTCTGAGGACGTGGCCCGTATTCTTAACATTCCTTTATCTGCACATCCTAGTGAAGATCTTCTTGCTTGGAGGGGTGAAGCTTCTGGCTTGTACACGGTGCGGAGTGGGTATAAGCTGCTGATCCAACATAATACCCTTCAACTTAATTCTTTCCCTGACTCTAATTTTTACAGGAAAATGTGGATGATTCCACTGCCACCAAAAACAAAAATTACAATGTGGCGAATTCCTAACAATTATTTGCCTACATTTTGTAATTTAAAGTGCAGGCGAATCATGTCTACTTCTAGTTGCCCACGATGTGCTGGAGGTACAGAAACAATAACTCATGCCCTTTGTGATTGCCCCGTCTCTACGGAGGTTTGGACACTGTTGCGTTTTTCATGGCCACCAGATCTGGACAACAGTAATCAGGTTGAGTGGATTTCTCATATTTTTTCTGATTACTCCTTAGAATATTGTCGCATGTTTGTTTGCGGTTTATGGGCATTATGGACACATAGAAATAAATGGGTGCATGAAAGGAGTGTGCAGACTGCTACTTCCAGTGCTACTTTTGTGAAAACATATCTTAAGGAGTTAGACGAAGTGGGTGCGTCGTTACCTTTAAAAAATAGGCCTTTGTGTTGGTGGAAGGCGCCGAGGGGTGCGACCATGAAGGTAAATTTTGATGCGGCATTCTGTAAAAATGGGTTCAATTCTTGTTCAGGGATTTTGACTAGAGATAATGAGGGGAATGCGATGGCTTCGAAATATACCTGTCATTCGAGAATTCCATCACCGTTTGCAGCAGAGGCGATTGCTTGTTTGGATGCGCTGATGTTGTGTAGGGATCTAGGGTTCCCAAAACTAGAAATTGAAGGGGACTCCCTCACAGTTATTAGAAAAGCATCGAGCTCTGACAATGACAGATCAGATATAGCACGTATATTGAAGATATTAGACAAATTTCAAAAGGATTTCATGGTTGTACCTTCAAGCATACTATGCGAATGGCAAATGAAGCGGCAAACTTGATAGCAACTTGGGGGAGATTTTCATGGCATTCGGTAGGTCCCTCAATTCGTCGAAGATTTGGTTATTGCTGATCGCTGATGGGTGGTTGCGCCAGATTGATTTTCTCTCTTTGATATTATCGAAGAACAGGGTGCTATCTTTTGAAGATTTTCTTACTGGTTTCTTAGTTAGGTGTTTGGTGCTTCCATTAATTGATGTTCGCTGTTGTTCTTCTTTTCTAAGGCTCTCTTTTTTCAGCTGTTTTTCTGTTTTTTACGGGGTTTGTTGTACTAATTGTTAATACTGTGCTGTTATTGGGTAGCCCAATTCCCTTATTTTGGGCAATTTTATAATCCAATTTTCTAGTTAAAAAAAAAAAAAGTTACGGTATTTAATCCCTATTTTCATATTTTATCATTTTTAATTTTTATATTTAAAAAATCAATTTTGACTCTAAGAATAATTATTAATTGATTAATTAGAATGATTTAATTTTTTTAATGAGTATTATAGAAATAATAATAAACTAACACAACATTACGTCTACGATAATATATTAAAAATAACATAGTTTTAACTTAATGAATAATTTTAAGAATTACCATTTAAGTTAATATTGAAAATTCAAAAGTTACGAAAATAAAAAAATCATCAACTTAAAATATAAAAACTAAATCCAACTTACGTACGTAAAACTTGACCGAATTATAAAAATATCGAAATATAATATTTTTATTAACTATTTATTACTTTTGTTATTATAATTTAATTTAAATTTCAAATAAATAATTCGACTCATTTTATTGAACCGATTTGATGAAAGAATTGATTCGGGCATAGAGCAAGTAAAATACACAACGGATTAATAGGGTATATAAATTCTTAAAATAATCACTTTTCTTTACTTCATATTATATTTTAGTTATTTATGTTTGAAATGTTACGTTTTAGTCACTTACATTATCGTTTTATTACGAAATAGTCACTCTGCCGTTAAGATCTGCTATTTCCCAAATGACAGTCTGGCATGACACTTAAAATAGATTTAAAATGCCAATGTGGATGTCCAGCTGAGATGAGAAAAGTTAAATTTTTTTTATGAAAGTAGAATACAAAATTTACCCTAAAACTCAAATCATTCACGTTGGACATCCCAAAATTTTGTATTCTATTTTCATAAAAAAAATAATTTTTCTCATCTCAACTGGACGTCCACGGTGGCATTTAAAACCCATTTTCATTGTCACATCAGATTGTCATTTGGGAGGTAACAGATTTTAACAGCAGAGTGACCATTTCGTAACAAAACGATAACATAAATAACTAAAACGTAAGTTTCAAACATAAGTGACTAAAATGTAACCTGAGACAAATAA
This sequence comes from Kokia cookei, assembly GCA_039519145.1. Taxonomy (NCBI): domain Eukaryota; kingdom Viridiplantae; phylum Streptophyta; class Magnoliopsida; order Malvales; family Malvaceae; genus Kokia; species Kokia cookei. Next base: position 3,638,064 of record CM076907.1, on the reverse strand, counting down.
AAGTGATTATTTTAATAGTTTATCTATACAAATTCTACAATTATTTCGAAATTTATATGATAATACAAATTATTAATGTTTTAAAATTTATATAATAAAAAAATATTAAAAGAAATATGGAAACGAACTGCTACCTTTGAAACAAGGTCCTTTTGTCATGCCTGACCCAATTGTCCCTTTTGACCTGCTTTGACTGTAATTGCAGCATTCCTGCTGCCCAATCACAAAACAAGGACTTTGAGAAAGGAATAAACAAAAACAAAATTAAAATAAAAGCAAACAAAACAAAGGGTGGTCCAATATTTCTCATCACAGATTCCCCCCATAATCATAATCCTTTGCACTTTCTCCTAACAAAGACCCTTTCAACATTTTTTGAACCCTAAAAAACATTAAATCATTGTTAATATATCAAAATATTTTAAATATAAATGCTAATATAATGGATGCAATGTTGATTGAGTCTTAGTTCGATTAGTATGGACATTGTTGTCAATATAAGAGGACGTGGGTTCGAGTGCGCTGAAACGCATTATCCTCTTATTTATGAGTTGGGAGGAGCTATGAGTAAGTTTAGGCATTGTATACAAAAAAAAATAATGGATGCAATAGGCAAATCAAATACATTGAGACTTGTTGTCTATATATCCATTTGTACATCCCTAGGAACACATTTTTCCATATTTTATTGGTTTAAGTAAAAGAATGAATGGGTAAGTAAGATGCATGGTGTTTCATGTGTTGTGCAGAGTCTTGCAATCCTCCACCTGACATATCCGGAATCGTATACCTGGCTACCTGCACAACCTTAGGCATTGGAATATCGTGTGATTAAGTGATATATTGCTGTTGAAAGAGAAACAATAACCCTTAAATCCATCCATCCAACCAATTCAATAAACCAACATATCAATCAATCGAAATGATTGAATCAAAAATCAATTGATTAAATGTCGAGACTCTTTGCTCTCGTTCGCTTTTCCTTTGCTTTTAAGGTATAACAGGCACTATCTCCTTTGCGTCCTAGACATGCCTCGTATATACTCTCTTGAGTAGGGGTTGGAGAGAAAAGATTTTGTGGCCGTCACGAAATGGAATGGTGAGAACGTTTCGGGTCGATTGCATACGGTGATGTTGGCTTTAAATCCAAATACAAGGTGTTAAATTTTTCTTTAACGGAGTTTTGGTTTGGTATTGCTTCACGTTTTGATCAAATCATATAATTGCTTTTCCTTTATGGTTCTCTGAAATAGTTTCAAGAACTTCAAGCCTTGCTAATTAAAGTGAAAAATGATTACTTACTTGTTTTTAGGTATCTTACAAGTACTAATCTCTTAGTGTCGAGCTTTGAGGCATCTTATAGATGAATACGAGTTAATGATTATCAAGTTTAGAGATAAAATCTTAGCTCACTTTGATATGATAATGATACGGGGCTTTGGAGAACCATACCCCAAAAATTAACTATTGAAGTTGGAGAGCTTAGGTTCATATAAACCTCTATGTGGGATCCAAGTCTCATACCTTGCAAATCCATCATGCTCCGCAACCTCAATGCCCATGCGGGCTGGCTTTGCACTATCTTAATCTAACCCTGGGTAGACACTACAATACCAACGTCATCACCCGCGTCGCACGATTACAACTAAAAAGCATGAAACCTGATTCTTATATCAATTGATACGGATCTTTAGAGAACCATATCCCAAAAGTTAGCTATTGAAGTTGAAAAGCCTAGATCCATATAAATCGCTACGTGGGTTCCAAGTCTCATACCTTGCAATTAAAACATAATAGATAAGTTGTAATAATGTGTCTCTAAGGGGTGGTAGCAACCTCTTAATTGTATCGATACACAAGTATGAAATATTCTTACATATTGTTGATGAAAGAAAGAATCCTTAAAACAGTATGTTAAAGGCTTAACTTTGATTATATTTTAAGCTATCTTCTATGACATATGTCAAATGAATAATCTAAAAAATGGGATTTGTCTTACAAAGATTTAATTTTATATATATATATATATATATATATAAAATAATTAAAAATGCATATATATGTATAAAAATAATATGTGATTAAGTGAAAAATGAACTTAATTTAAATGAATTATCACAACAAAAGCTTGTTAATTAGTAAAGAAGTGAGATTATTTAATTGAAAACACAGTGATAAGATAAAGTTAGCAGAGATCACATGAAAAATCCATCAGACAAGACTTGAGTACTAAATAAGAATATTTTTTACAAGCAACATAGGTACACTTATGTACAACCTACAACATTGTCAGTGAATAGTTAAAAGAGATTCACTGCAATTTTTAAAGCTTTGGATTTCCACACTAATTAATATACATCCTCTTGGAAATTAATAAAAACAAAGAAGAAATCAAAATCAAAATCAAAATATCTGCAGACTGCAAGAAGCTTAAGAAATTAGTGTCTGTCTGCAAAAAGAAAAACCAGGTCATATCCAAGAAGAAAAAAAAACCCTAATAACAGATATTAAGATTAAAGAAGAAGATGAAGAAAATGAAGAACCTTGAAGCCCTTCAGTCTAATTGGAAAGCAAGAAGATAAAAAAAAAGTAAAGCCTGCAAAAGAAGAAGATTGATGGAGATATATATATATATATATGTAGAAATATATGCTTGACTCCTCATACGCCATTCACAGATGCCGTCGATGTTCGATAGGTTCAGCGGATGGCATACAGGGAGCCAGGCACATACATGATATACACATGGATGCCAAAACATATGCATGGTTGCATGTCATGCTTGATGATGCATGGAACAGTGCAATATGCTATGGGATGATGCTAGTGATGATGTTAATGATCTTCACAATCATTTCAATACAGATATATCCATATATATATATCTGCCATGGGGGAAAGATTGAAGTATTGAGTGAAGGGGATGAAGCGAAGGGGAGAAGGAAGATATTTATGGAGATCTGAAGCCATAAAACAAAGCTTGAAGGTCATAATCAAATAACAAGAGCCAAAGGGTGGTGGGTGTGTTTTTTTTTTTCCTCAAATGAACTTTTTGAGTTGGCATAAAACAAGCAAAGCAGTGGTTTTTATAGGCAAACTTAGGGCAAAAGGCTTTATTTTTTATTTGTAAGAGGGAAAAATGGAAGATGTGGGGTTGAAATTAATCCCTTCTTCCTTCATCTTTTGACCATTAAAGGTTAGTGTTAGAAAAATAAAACTATACCCACAAAATTAGGGTCGGAAAAAACATGTTTTAAAAAAACATGTTTGAAACTATGTTTTAAGTGTTGAGTATTGTTTACTAAATTGTCAAAAAAAAATTGTTTAAAATAATAAATAATAATATAAATTAGTGGGAAATTATAAAAGACTGAATTAGCAAGGTTGAGAATGAGGTGAAACAGCTTTTTACTTTAAAAAACAGGGTTAATAATAATGGTGAAGATATCCAAAAATAGAAAAAGAAGAAGAAAATGGTAGGGTTAGTAACCACGCAATTTCCTAAGCTAAAGCATGTGGTGTTTGAAATCTCCTTTTCTGGGTCTTAAAAGCAAAGTTTGCTTTTCTATTTCTGATCCTCTTTTTTGTCTTCATCTGCTTGGAAATTACTTGGATTCCTCTACCTCTCTTTTAATTTTATTTAATAATACTTGGCAAAAGAAATTTCAAAGTTGTTAATTTTGTTCAAATAAATAATTATATGAAAAAAAAGAGATCAATGTTTGGTAATATTGTACAATATGAAACTAGTGTACCGTTTTTGCTTTGAGTGGTAATGGTGTGTGTTGAGATATTATTTTGATTTTACAGGTGTTTTCAGATATTTATCTATACCTAATTAGCTTAGTGTTTTGATAAAATGTTGATTAAGTCTTAGTTTGATCGGTATTGATATTGTTGTCGGTGTAGGAGGACATGGATTCGAGTGCGCTGAAACACATTATCCTCTTATTTAAGAGTTGGGTAGTTTTAGAAATTGTATATATATATATATATATATAAAGCATATATGATAAGAACATTTAATAAGATTAATGTTTATAAAAAAGTTCTTAATAAAATATATGTTGGTAAAAGTATCAAAGATGCTCTTATGCTAAGAGTGGATTGCATTTTGTTTTCTCTATTAAAAAATGAGTAAATTGGTCTCCGTACGTTAGATGCTCTTTGTCTTCTCTTTGATGTAATGTACGGGGATTAATTTGTCCATCTTTTGAGTAGAGGTGGCAAAATGCAATCTGTCACCTAATACAGGGGCCTTCGTGATATTTTTACCAATATTTATGTCAATGAGGTTTTGATAGTGTTGGCAAAAACAAAATTCAACTCTTGTTACAAGTTCTCTTTGGATCTATTCCGACTTAAACCTCACAATGCATGAATCCTCTCTAAAAATGTTTTGGTTTGACTTCAGATATATAGTGTTTTTTAGTCCAATTGTGCTCTGTAATACTTGATGTTGATTATGATTGATTCGAATATGTATAGTTTATAATGCTTGATTTTGATTATGATTGATTCGAATATGTATAGTTTATAATACTTGATGTTGATTATGATTGATTCGAATATGTATAGTTTATAATGCTTGATTTTGATTATAGCTGATTTAGATATATATATATATATTTATAATTACACTTGTAACTTCAAATATATGTTTTTTAGAAATTTATTTTTATGTTCTCAACCTCTTTTATAAGTTAATTTTTCGCGACTTGAGAAAAAAACCTTATCAAAACATGACACGAAAAAAATTTGCAAATGTCTTAAAAAATATATAATATGAGTTTTCAAGTGTAAGAGAAATATAAAATGGTTGGAACAAGAGCATACAATAGTAATAAATGTTTGAATAATATACACATAAAATGTCAAAATTAATAATAACATATAAAAAAGAAAAAGAAAAAGAGTTGAAATTGGGGTAGACAAGCTCGACATTATTATTCCAAATTGCACGGTCTATGTTGTACCACATGGACCATTCGAGTGTCGTGATGAAACTTTTTAATAAAAATTATATCATATGAGGATCGAGGGTATCAAAAGACGATGATTTAAAGTGATTTCTTAGAGGTGGTCGAAGTTTTTTAAGACATTCCAACGACAGCGTCAAGTTCTACTTTAATCAGGCATATTCAATAACTTTTAATGCATGATTGATACTAACACGTGCCAAGCGAAAATAATCAAACTACCGGTCGTATAGCTAAAATGACATTGGACGGAAACGAGGGTCTGAAAGTGTTTGATGATCCTTCTAAAGAGATGCCAACAATTCTTTACTCTGCTAAAGTAAATAGTGTTTTGGCTCAATTTTATATAATATTTGAACGCTTTAAAAATTCACAAAAAAATTAAAAAAAAAAAAAGAAGAAGAAGAAGATGAAGATGGTGGAGTGGTTAAAATCTTGCGTGTAAGTTCATATGGTTGGTCAAAATTAGTTCTAGATTCCATCATTAATGAAAAATCATCACTTACAAATTTATATTAATTGATTGGTAGGATCGATCCATTTAAAAAGAAAAGTGGTCGTAGATTTTGATTTTTCATTCTTTCAAAGGAAAAACATTGCATTTTGCTTTCTTTATTAAAATAAATGATTTAGTTTTTATACGTTAGATCAAAGAGAAAATTAATTTTTTTTGTTCAAAATTTTACCCATCGGTGTGGTTAACAGAATAACCAGACAATTACACCTGAGGTGCGCTACATGTATCTCATGTTGACGTACATGGACCAATTTTTAACGGTGGAAATGAATGATATTTACTTGTTCTTGATCTAGAGAGGATAAAATGTAATCTGGTTCTTAATGTGGGGACTTTTATGAAGGAAAAAAACAATAGTTTAGGGGTAAGTATAGGAATCGGGAATTATTGAATAAGGGTGAATGAGATTGGTTAAATTCTAGATATGGAGGTTGGATTTTGGTAGTTCCTTCACGGTAGCATTTAACCCCAAATAGTGATGTAGCTTCATATTTTACCCAGCACTGTGAATATCCCCATTCGTGTATCCATCACCTACTAACCAAAGCCTTTCACTGATAATTGTAACCTTAAGTGATCATCCTTCTACGATTTGTCAATATCTTTATGAGAATCTTTTGCTGTCACAGTAAGCCCACCAATTCAATTTTTTTTGCCTCACATTCATACCCACTCTTAATTCCTTCTTTCTACTTATTTTATTTCAACTCAGATTGATTTCGAGTTTGGCATTAGTATTTAAAATCAATTTTACCTATCTCAATTAAAATTTTAATATATATTTGTTGAATATTTTTTTGTGTGTTCTCTCAAATGATGTAGTTTATCTATTTATATGATATGATACTGTTCATTAATAAACCAGATTAGGTAGGTTCCATGCATGTGAACACGTACTTCACTCTAGTCTAAACACGTGTTTGCATGGTTGCGACCTCATGTAACCTTGTGGTACAGGATCTCGCAATATAGGGATCGAGTACGACTTGTCAACTTGCGAACTTACCCCGTGAGCTTTTTTTCTTGGATCAAGCCTACAAGCTTGATCTTAATCTACAATCTTATCCTACAAACTCATTAGAATTCGACTCTCGGGTTTGGATCAATGATAATAATCATCCTACCAATACTGCAAAAGTAATTTCTTCCATTGCAAGAAACTATGTAAAAAAGTGAATGTTTTGAATGGGAATTTATTTGTATAATTAATTTTAAGAGGTAGCATTTAAAGATTATAGATTGGTTTATATACGCCAGTATGAGGTGCACGTGACAGATTACGTGTAATTATCTAGTTATTTCATCAGTCACGTAAATTTTTAACAGTCGAAATAAACAAAATTTTTAACAGAAATAATCAGTTTACTTTTCGATGTAATGTGAAGAAGGATAGAGCATTTATATTTAAGCTTGAATTTTGTATAAATTTATAACTCTATTAATATTTAGTGTCATAATAACTTCTTAATAAGTTGTTATTATTTGGTTGAGTTGTTTTTTTTTTTTTGAATGTATTGGTGTGATTACATGGTGGCATCTGTTCATACTTTCTTACTTCTATGACAACGCACACACACATTGCACACACAAGTGCTCGAACCCGGAACCCCTAAGATGAACAACATTCTCTTTTCCACTGAAATCATTTATTGGGTTGATTTGGTTGAGTTGTTAATAAAATGAAAGGTATGATCAGTTAAGAGATTGTAGGATCTGGATTGAAAATCTCGACGTGTCTGCAAGGCCTTTTGGACCGTATTGCTAATGTCTCTGCCTCAAGGTGAGTGAGTTTCTGACAACACCACACCGACCTTTGTCTCTAACCTTGCCATATTTTGTTTCGTCAAGGTGGATTTGCCTTTTCAACATGACACTGCTTGTAGTGCTCCTCCTTTACGCTTTCTCTCTGTGATCCGTATGTTAACAGATGGTGTTATTCATCTTGATTTTTTATTTGAGGTTTTGGGTTTTTTTTTTTTTTTACTTTTAGGTTTTTGTTTAAGGGCAAGCCTATAAATTCACTGTTTCGAGGTGTGGATATTGTACTAATCTGTTGTATACAGTGTCGATCCGAGCTCGAAAAAACCTTAGCTTAAAAAAGCTTGAGCTCGACAAAACTCAAGCTCGAAAAAGCCTGAGCCCATAACATATTCAAGCCCAAGATTGATTTGGCTCAAGCCCAAGATAAATCAGATCCAAAGCCCAAAAAAATCCGAATTTAACCATAATAAACATTAATAATTAATATAATTTTATGATATTATCTAAAATAAAAATAAATTATTGTCTCTATATTTTTTAAAAATGTATTCATAAACATGGTATATTTATATTAAAAATTTATTAATAAAAATAATAATTAATAATAATTTTTTATGTTAAATTATAAATTAAAGTGAGATAAATTTTTAAAAACATTAATTTAATATAAATACTATAATTATATATGTGTAATTAATATAAAATAATTATTACTAAAATTTATAAAATTAAAATTTAATGATAATATAATAATATATTATATAATTAGTATCAAAACTGAAATCGATTACTTAACCTACCTTAAACCGATGTACTAAATTAATATATTATTAATATATAATACGATAATATATTATAATGTATTAATATTACTAACATAAAATAATATTATAACATATAATTATTTCTTAAAATATAATATAGATTATAATAAAATATAAGCATTAAATGATATTATAATGTTTAATTATCATATATATAAATTATTAATTTATTATATAATATAGTCGGAGGGATAATTTTTAAATATACAAAAAATATATATATAATTTATACTTTTTATAAGACAAAATTGAATTGTGCCCGACTCCATTTGAGCTCAAAATCCAAAAAAATCTAAATTTGAAAGGGTTTGAGCTCGAAAAAGTTTAAGCTTGTAACATATTTGAGACCGAATTGATCTGAGTTTGAAGTAAGCCCGATCCGAGCTTGCTGGTTTGCCTGCTGTAATAAGGAGAAAAGGAGATTCATGGAAAGAAGAAACTGTAATGTCATTAAAGGTTTTGATCATATTTGTCCTTTTTAAAACAATGTCTAAAACTATTCATAGCTCTTCCCAACCCCCAACTCATAAATAGGAAAATAATGCATTTTAACACATTCAAATGCACGCCTTCTTGCATTGACAATAATACTCATGCCAATCGAGCTAAGACTCTATGGATTATAATCTCAAACTTAAACAAGCTTGTGTGAAAGGTGGTTGGAAAGTCTCCACAAATATTCTCCATATATATGAAAACATAAGGTAGCTGTTGTCACATAGTAACATAAAAAAGAGAGATGAAAGTATGCAATAGCGATAATATGTCTACATGCTGCTTCTGTAATAAAACAATAACAAAAAGTTAACCAACTCCATGGACAAAGCATTGGAAGCAATAAACAAAAATAAAATAATATAAAAACCCCGGGGAAGCAAAGCCTTGATCAATGGAAATGGAAAGAGCAAAGAAAAAGAAAGAAAAGGGCTTGGGGAAAGGAGAGAAAAGGCTGCAAAGGAAAAAGGAATTTCGTTTCCTTGTTTGTAGAAAATGGCAACTGATGAAATAAAGGAAGGGAACCCTAATGTTAATTATGGAATAAAAAAGTTATTTATTTTTGGTTTATCGTGTAGAGTGTTGGAAGCAATCAAGTGTGAGAATCTTGGTGTCAGTATAATGGGGTTTTCTCTGCTTCTTCTTTTTTCCACAGAGATGATTATGTAAATATATAATACATATCCTGTTTTTTCTTTCGAAAATATATTTTCTACCATTATTATATAAAATATTTTTGTTTTTGTTTTTACAATATTGTTGCCTCGATCAGCACAAACTCGAAAAAATTGTTTTGGAGATTATGAGAATGATGATGATGAGGTATCTGTCTCACTCTATTCCTCTTTGCAGAGAGTCATGTGCTCTGCATTTTTTTCACTTTGGTTTGCCTTTTGGAGTTATGTAATTCGTTGGGTTAGAATTTACGTGACTCGAATTTTATTATTTATTGAATAAATAAATACAGTGGTATTATAAGATTATGGATCATTTCGTATAAATAGAATATGTATAAAATTATATTTTTTCTATTTGATATTGATTAATATAATATTTTTCAACCATTTTAAATAGATATAGTCGAAATTTCTCTTATACCATTTGATTTTCAATATTAATGAATTTATTTTTCTCTACTTGTGGGTTTTTTTCCTCAAAAAATTTTCCACATAAAATCTATGTTCTTATTTTCTTTTTTTATTATTATTTTGTGATCGTTCTACCGTCGTTATCGAGATTTATTCTAATAAGTTAAATTATTTTTTACTATAATACACTAACATGGACATATTTATTAAGGTTTTAGATATTAATTTAGAGGTTAAATCGAACCGGTCATTGATTCAAATAGTTTGGTTATGAAAGAACAAATAGCATAAATCGTTTGCTTCCTACTTCAAAATATTTGTGAGCCAAAATTAATTTTTATTCTAAAGTTGAGAAAACTTGGATTTGAAATAAATTTAAATTTGGGTTTTGAGACTAGGACCAAATGAAATCGAGTTTACAAGTTTTGGGGCTTTAATTGAATTTTGTAACTATTTGAGATTAAGTTGAGATTTAATTTAAATTGATTTGAGGTTGTTTTTCAAATTAATTCTAATTTAATTCAAGATATTTGGATATGAAACATAGGTGTTTTTGACGAAGATATGAAAAGTCGTTTTAAAATTAAATCATGGTTATTTTTATAAATTATGGTTTTTATTTTTAAAATTTTCATTTTGAACATAAAATTGGGTTATGTTTTAAAATCAAATTAAGTGGTAACCCTAATAATGGGTTAAGAGCCCATTTTTGGTTTTGATTAAGAGTCAAAATCAAATTTGAGTCTTAATTAAACTCTTTGTGTTGACCTGATGGTCAGGATATTTACAATCCCAAATATGATTAAAATTCAAGTCGCGTTAATTATGTTATTATTAATCATTTTCCCTCATTTTATAATTCACCAAAAAATTGAGTCTATTTCATTTCTAAGCCCAATTCCAAGCAATGGTCAATTTAATTTGGGTAAAAGCCCAAAAGTCTAAGTCCACATCAGATCCAATTGATTCTGGGCCCAAAGGTCCATCTTTACGAGATTTCTAGTTAGGGTTTTGAAACCTAAAGGAAGCTGCCGCCCATGGGAACAAAAAAAAACAGTGGTATTTATTACTACTTGACACTATTCATTATATAAACCCAAAGAGTGGTTCTAGTGGAAAAGATTATGATATTCATCTTAAGAAATTCGGGTTCAAGTACATGTATGTGCACGGTGTGTGTTGTAAAAAATTAAAAAAAGTATGAATCGATACTACATTGTAATCACACCAATATATTTAAAAAAAAAAAAACTATTCATTATATTTATTGTATATTGCTAAAAATCCTACACATCATGTCATTTCCTTGTAATAATATAACGAATTGGTTCAACATAAATCTGTTCATGGCCAAGCTACTCACCTAGATTCAAAGGCTCGCCAAAAATTTGAAACGGTTTGGATAAAATATTATATCCGAAAAATAGATTTGAGCAAAAAAAATTAAGCTCATTTAAAATATGGTTCGGATTAGGGTTAGAACATTCAAGGTTCGAGCCCAAGCCAGCCCAACTCGTTTTTAAGTTTATAATACTTTATATTATGTTATTTTTATATCTTATCTAATTTAGAACACATTAAAAAAATAAATATATACTAAATATATAATACTACTCTAAAGTAAACATTAAAATAATGTTAATATGATTATATAAAAATAATAATAAATAAAAAATGTATAAGATTATTAATATAAAAATAATTAAATATAAATATTTTAAAAAAATTAAAAATAATATGACTAAACCTAAAATTAACTTCAGTTAATCTTTTATAAATGCAGGCGGATTTAAGTAAAATTTTACGCTCATATTACCATACCCTTAATTCATTCTCAATTACCATATAAATTATTCAAGTTTTATAGCTCCTTCGATATTAATACATAATCTCATTATAGGTTATCACAATATTATTTTTATTATAATATAATAGCTTGGTAGAAAAAAATTGAGAATGCAAAACAAAAATATTAGATAGTAGATGCCTAAAGTTTTCATCGTTTCAAGAAATGGCTTATTTGTTAGCTACATCCCATTATTTTCATCATTTCATTCGATTGATGGGAATGAACTCTAAAAGGAAGATAAAATTTAAAGGGTAAACTATATTGCGGGTCACATTAAAATAATGTTCTTTTAATTTTGGTCATTTTTTTTTTAAATTTAATCATTCTAATTAAGATAATTGTTTAAATTGGTCAATGTCGTTAAAAATTCTGTAAATCAAACTGATGGACCGTTAACGTGATATTTTTTTGACTTTTGACTAAAATTAAGAACTTCTCTATAATTAATCCAAAACACTTTATTCATTCATTTTTTTTGCTTGTTTTATAATCTCTAACGTTTTTGTTAATTGGTATCATATGAACTTTTTGAAAAACAACTAAAATTCAATACTTGCTTTCCAACTTCATTAATTCCGATATTGTACATTCCTGAAAGATTATTCGGTAGAAGATGATAGTTTTCTGTCACCTTTTCAAACTTTTCTTTGGATTTACTGATCTTCTTTTTGAGTTCCCATGAAGATGATGGTCTTTTTGTTTAAGTTTATAACTTTCTGTCACATTTTCAAGCTCTTATTTGGGTTTATCGAACTTCTTTTTGAGTTTATAAAAAAAAAAATTCATTATGGTAACAATATAACTATAAAAATGATGCAATGAATTTGAATTTAACAAAAATAATTTTATCAATAACATAATTTAAATTTTAATAACTAAACTTAAATTTTAAAACATAAAAAGTAATTAAATTAAATAAAAAATACAAAAATTAAATTTTAAATTTACGAAAGTATAAAATTTTTTATAACATATTTTAAATACATAAATGTAATTATAAAATGAATTGAAGTTAAAAAAAGTTCTCTCATGTATCACCCGCTCAATCCGTTTGGAAAGTAAAATAATATTTTCAGAACGGTCCAACTGCAAAAATTTTGACTGCTGTAAAACCCATCGACCTTTGTGGTCTCATCTCAAATCTGCAAAAATAATCACTACGTGTCTATTTTCAATTAATATGCAATATATCTGGTAATTTTGTTTGACAAATAATCTTCTTTCAAAGAGTTAAGTTTTGCTGAATTGACCGCAGCAGATCCCCCACTCTTTTACTGCCTTTCTTTCCTCTCCATTTCTTCTTTCTAGAGCCACAAACTCCCCTCGTTTTCCAATAAAAAAAAAAATCCTCCCCCCCCCCCCCTTTAAAAAATAAAATCAGAGGATGGCTTTAACAACATCGCTGACATCGTCGATGTCGGTGACGTCACTGCGGGAGAGCAGAGTATTGAAGACGACGACGTATAGGAGAAAACAGCGAGTAAAGCAGCAGCAGCAACCACAAGGACGTGTGCAGGCTTTTTTTGGTAACTTTAGTCATTTCGGTGATGTTGTACGTAGAGACATGGATTTCTTGAAGAAAGGAGTTCAAAGAGGAGTGGAGTGGGCGAACGAAACGTTTCGGATTCCTCAGGCGAAGAAAGCTGTCGACGACGTCGTTTGGCTTCGGAATCTCGAGGATCCTAACTTCTCTCCGCCTGCGCAACCACCGTTGTGGCCTCAACCTTATTATCCAGGTTTTCTTTTCGTTTTTTGGCTAAATTAGTAATTAATTATTGAAACTGTTAATTAAGGAGAAGGGAAAATGAAGTGGGAAGTGAAGGAAGATCGGAGAAAATTTTATTTTATTTTAGTTTTTGACGAGCTAAGAATTTAATTGAACAGTTGAAAATGTTATTTAAGTTTCCATGGTGCTATTTTAGATTGAGATAAATGCAGAGAGAGAAGGAAAATGAAGAGAAACTTTTGTTATGCTTTCACTTGTTCGGTTTTGAAAATGGGGAGAGAAATGAGCGAAGAGAAGATAAAATTTTATTTTGATTTGAATTTTTATATTTGGTATAATTAGAAAACATACGTAGATAAAATTCAGTTAAAGTTTTTAGTTTTCATTTATCCTAATTTTAGTTATTGATTGTGGAGTGCGATTATTTTGATAGAACTGTCTGGTATGGATTTGATGATGGCTGATCTTAAAGCATTGGAAGCTTATGTCAGTTATTTCTACTACCAGTCAAAAAAATGGTCAAAGCCACTTCCAGAAGCTTATGATGCGGAAGAAGTAGCTGATTATTTCAGTCGCCGGCCCCATGTAGTGGCTCTTCGACTTCTTGAGGTAGTAAAATGATTGATCAATCATTTTATGAATTTCTATTAGGTTTCTACTTCTTCTATTTGTCACTTCTGTTAAAAAGTAAAAGTAAATGGTAAGGGGAAAAAATTAGTTTTGATTAATCATGACAAATGATTAAAATGTCTGGTTGACGTTTCAGATGATAAAAATAAAAGAGTACAAAATGAGACCTCTATTCTTATATATTTCATTCTTTACAATATTTATAATCACGCATTTTATTTTCCATAGAAATGACAATTTTATTTATATTTCTTTGAAAATATATTTATCCGTCTGTATGTTAAGATGTGTTTTACATTTTTGCTCCTGAAAGTAGAAACAAGTAGAGCATATATTTTATTCTTTATCTAGAATAATACATTGTAACAATTTTCTTCTTTTAATTACGCTTGTAATTTTTTTTTGGATATTGCTTTTACCCCTTATCTAAAAAACAAGGAAACAATAACCAAATGAATTTATAACCAGAGGTGCTTATTAGTTGAAATGCACATGGAGCAGACAAGGCATGATCAGCAAACTTGTTGATAAGATAACATGTATTAACTATATAATTCCTAAATTCTGTTTTGAAGTCGAATCTACTTTCGAAGATTTGCCTTTCTGAGATGAGCTACGTTTATTATATTTTCTGTTCACTTTTATGAGCATCTCTGATTTTTTCTCTTTGAACATTTAGTTACACCAAGTCTTTTGGGGCTCATGATTTTGTGTTCTGCAAGGTTTTCTCATCCTTTGCCTCTGCTGCAACTAGAATTCGAATGGCTGGGCTCAAAAAGTTCTTAAGACCTGGTTCATCTAAAGATATTGATGAGAACTTTTCACAGTACAACTTTGGGATGGTGTTAAAGGAAACAATGCTAAGCCTTGGTCCCACTTTTATCAAAGGTCAGAAATGTGGTCTAGTTGAAGCTCGAGAACTTAATTTGCTGTCACATCCTCTTCATAGTTATTTTTCTTTGAGTTATATGCCGGGCATTTGATTTTTCTTCTGCAGTCACAAGCTTATCATTATGCTAGTTACATGCATTTGCTTGGTGATGCAGTTGGTCAGTCCCTTTCCACAAGACCAGATATTATTGGTCCTGAAATTTCCAAGGTTAGATTACCGAGAATATATTTCTTATATCTTATGTGGGAACCTTTAAGTGACTCATTTTGTTTATGTGGTTGCTTGTAACTGTTAGATAATTCACTTTAGCAGGCATTAGTCTATTCATATGTATATACCATTAATTTCAACATTTTCTTGCTACATTGTTGACTAAATTTAATAAAAAAATTGATTAACTTTACATTGTTTTTGTTTTTTAAATTGATCATAATGAGATTCAAATGCTTTGCATTCTTTTCTTCATTTATTAGATCATTAATGATTATGTTTCAACCTTCAGAGTTGTGGCTCTTAATTTATGCTCGAAAGTGTATTAATCTATTACTGGGAGACATGATCTAAATATGAGGTTTCTCATATTCTCCTTGATTTTCTGCATTTTTAGTGAGCATGCCTTGATAATTTGGATTGAATTTATGATGACAGGCTTTGTCTGAGCTACACGAACAAATACCTCCCTTTCCGAGACCTCTGGCTATGAAAATTATTGAGGAGGATTTAGGTTCTCCTATTGGGTCTTTCTTCAGCTACATCTCTGAGGAACCAGTAGCTGCAGCATCATTTGGTCAGGTGGGCTGTTAAATATCACATATCTCATGATATCAGTATCTTTTTTTTTTTTCTTTTTTCCTTGTAAAATTCACTTCAGTGTTTTTATTGTGGTCTTTTTTTAATTACCTTTTAGGTCTACCGTGGGAGTACACTGGATGGTTCTGATGTTGCTGTGAAAGTGCAGCGTCCTAATTTGCGCCATGTGGTAGTGCGAGATGTTTATATTTTACGTCTTGGGGTATGTATTGACATCTCTATCAGCATCTCCCTAAGTGGTTGAGAATTCAATTTATGTTTAAACTTGGTAATTGATGTTCCCTTTTTCAGCTCGGGCTTTTGCAAAAGATAGCAAAGAGAAAAAGTGATCCTCGTCTATATGCTGATGAGCTTGGCAAAGGTTTAGTTGGGGAACTTGATTACACTTTGGAGGCTGCTAATGCTTCTCAGTTTCTGGTAATGATAACATTGGAACTTCGACAAAAAGTTGCATATTGTCACCATAATGAGCTTAGTTATTATAGTTGGCATTATCAGCCTACTGAGACCTTGTATTGAAAATTAAGTTTAGAGTGAGAATGAATTCTCAGCCATAGGTTAACTTTGATTGTGGCAGTCATGGATTTTGATTTCTATTATTTTTCTTAATTCACATTTTTTATGTATCTAATTTCTTATCTTGGAAAGATGCCCTTTCTTCAATTAACTTGATATGCCTTCCACAGGATGCTCATTCTCACTGTTCGTTTATGCAAGTTCCAAAAGTATTTCAACATTTAACCAGGAAGAGAGTTTTGACAATGGAGTGGATGGTTGGTGATAGTCCAACTGATTTACTCTCTATTAGTACGAGCAGCTCCATCAAGCACGGGTCCAAATATTTAGAGAGGCAGAAAGTTGATGCAAAAAGGCGTCTTCTTGACCTAGTGAGTAGTGATTTACCATTAAACCCTGCACTTAGCATCTGATTGCTTGTATGAAATAGAGTTCTGCTACTGACCAATCACTTTGTATTTGACTGTGGTCTCTGGCACATGTATGGTCGCATTAAGTTTACATTTAGGTGGGTGATTTACTAGAGACCAACTGGGTGTGATATCAAATTGTCATATATCTCTTGTATACAAGTATAACATATATAACGATTTTAGAGTGATCAACAAGATGTTGGAATATTCATAAATTTGCAAATAATATTGCTATATATATAGTGCAAATTATAATATTTATATTTGGTTCGTTTACCAAGAAGTGCACATGATAAGAACATTAAACAGCAAGCACTTAACAAGTCCAAAAATTTGGATTGGCAGTTGAGAATGTGATTAAGTAGTGGAGGTCAAAGGTTTTGGTTTACGTTTTAAAATTTGAATTCCTTTAATCTGCTGATTGCAAAAATTATCTTCTGTTTTGAATATATCAACCACATTTTGGCGTCAAGTCAGTCCTCCTAAATACCTATTAGGCTATTTAGATTGTGATTGCATATTTTACCCTCAAAGTTGGTAACTCTTAAACTAATTTTCTCTTGGCAAAAAGAAAAAAAAAGAGCTCATTGTCTATAATACTTGTATATAGAATGCTATGCCATTATGACCTAGCCTAATTTTATTTGCAATTTGTTGAAATCTTTTGTGCTATAACTATTTTAGGTTAACAAAGGAGTGGAGGCATCACTTACTCAACTCCTTGAAACAGGCATGTTGCATGCTGATCCACATCCTGGAAACTTGCGTTACACGACATCAGGACGGATAGGGTAAGCTTGTGTTGCCTTCTTTGTGTTAGAACTTCTGGTTTTGCTCTGCTAACTTATTATTTTTAATGATGACTTCTGCGTCAGGTTTTTGGACTTTGGTTTGCTTTGTCAAATGGAAAAGAAACATCAATTTGCAATGTTAGCATCCATAGTGCACATAGTAAATGGTGATTGGTCATCCCTTCTTCAAGCTCTTACTGAAATGGATGTTGTAAGGCCAGGAACTAATATCCGACGTGTTGCAATGGTATTAAATACTTCTTTATTGGCTCTATATACAGACTAAAAATTTGTTCTTGAGCTTAGAGTTTTCTAAGAGACCTACAGTATTTTCTGCTTATTGTTGATGCAGCAAAGCCTAGTTTTTCTTGTTGCTTTTATCATGTGGTAACTGTTGAATTCCTGCCAATAATACTGACCCTGAATCTTGAAAATGGTTCAGGATCTGGAGGATGCCCTTGGGGAGGTAGAAATAAAAGATGAGATTCCTGATATCAAGTTCAGTAGGGTGAGAATCACATCTTGAACTCTACTTTGCATACATATGTATGCTTATTATCTAATCAAGGGGTAGCCTCTCTGCATCTGATTTAAATTAGTGAAGTTCTAAATTCCAACTGGGTTTTGTTTGGAAACAACCTTTCTCCTTTATTTAAAAAAAGCATGTGGGTTGGAGATGTCCCAGGATATAGAGCCTGTTTAATGACTGATCTGCTAATTTCAATGTGCAATGTTACAGGGTATTCATATATTTTATTGTCATATTAAATTCAGGCATGATTCATGTTTAGAAACAAAAATATTAGGTGCCGATTATCTTATTGGACTCATCTTATCTTCTCCCCTTTTGTTTTTTTGTAAGGAATAATGATAAAATCCAGCTGTTTAATCTTTAAAGAATTAATTAGTTGATCTTTGCCAGCTGTATTTCTTCTGAATCATAATGAAATTGACTATCAAATTCTTTGTAGTTTGACATGAGATACGGCAAATACCTATCATAATTTCATAGCATTAATTCCTTTGCAAACGCTTATTATCATGTTTTCCTTTTTGACTGTCCATGCTAGTGCTTTTACAAGATTCCTCTCAATGGCCCAGCTAACTTAAAACAATATTTCTTCTTACGGCTTTATATTTTTAAGTGGTTGATTGTCATATTGACATTGTTGAAGGTTTTGGGCAAAATATGGTCTGTAGCTCTCAAATATCATTTCCGCATGCCTCCATACTACACGCTAGTCCTACGTTCTCTTGCTTCCTTGGAAGGTAAGTCATTGTGTTTCAGATATCTTCGTTTTGAGTTGATTCTTTTGATTTATTTATTTATTTGGTGGTAAATTCATTGTTGGTTATTCTTTTTTATTCACCTGGGTTGTAAATTGTAATCTCATGTCTCAACATCATGTTTTGCATGAAGACCTCCAAAAGTGGTTAAAGAATGGAAAGTTTGGAAAGAAGCAATGTTTATAAAGGATTCAGAAGTGCAGTGCATAATTTTGATAATGCTTCAACTTCTATGTGACAAAAAGAATACTGTTATCGTACTACTTAATCATTACTAATTGAACCTCTGGCAGAGGAACCAAGCCTAAGTGTTTGCAATGATTTAAATAACTGATACGGCTTGAGTCAAATTTAGTTGGTCGAAGGTTTTGGTATTCTCTTGTTCAAGATCTTTTTGAGAAAAGAGTTCATAGAATCAATGCTCGGGAGAAGAACTAAAATGCCAATAATGGGAGTGATGCCAACAGATTTTCAGTTGTCAAGTGGAGTAGGTATATCTGTATGTAGGTTTTCTGTCACACATATGATACGGTTCTGCATTAGCTTTCATGTATCACTTCTGACAGTATATCCTATGCATTTTTCTTCATTGCATGTTTCTTTAATTGTTTTTCATATCTGATATTTCTGTAGTTCATTATTTATGGTTCTTCTATACCAAGTTTTCACATAATCATCTCAACTGGCTTTAATTCACCAAGTATTTTCCTGATATTCCTTCAGGTTTGGCAGTAGCTGCAGATCCAAGTTTTAAAACATTTGAGGCAGCTTATCCTTTTGTTGTCCGCAAACTTCTAACTGAAAATTCAGCTGAAACAAGGAAAATTTTACATTCGGTAGTGGTTTAACCCTGTAGTTTATCTATGAATATCGTGCATCATTATGAAAGTCTCTATCAGTGGACCTTTTTTTCTTTGTAACTGTGTCAAAAGGCCTGAACTGTTAGTAATAGTTTTGGGTATTTTCCTGCTACTGATGTAAGTATATTTTAGATTTTGCAATGTTCGTTTTCTAAATTCGGTAATGATGTTGAGGAAAAGTAGTTTAAGATTTCTTGAGTTTGTTGCTGTTATGTGTTTGAACTGTAGTGGGATGTGCTTCTGGTTGCACTGTTATCATCCAAAATTTATATTTCCAGAAGGTGAAACTATAGTTCCCAATTTCCAGCAATGTAAAATGCTTCATTTGGTTCTTAGGACCTCTCTGTAGTGGTCACTGCTGTATGGGGTACTGAACTAAGTTTTCTGTTAGTAACACTAGGCATTATTGGGAGATTCCTGAGTTGATTCTGGGTTCGTTGTCTAATCTATTTGATGTTTTCCCTATACAGGTGGTTTTGAACAAAAAGAAGGAATTTCGGTGGGAGAGGCTGGCACTTTTCATGAGAGTCGGTGCAACTAGGTATGTTCAACTCTCATGGTTTACCATTTTCTCTTCACATTGTCAATGATCATGTGCCCATATTTTGGAGGATCCTGTCCATAACTGGTTCCTTCCAATTTCTGTTACTGCATCAATGAAATTTAATTATATCCGTTCATCAAGAATTTAAATGCTTTTGTGTCAAAGTCCTGCATGTTCACAGATACTTTCCACGGCATTTCTGTTTGTACTTATAATTATACCAATAAGGGAAAAAAGAGAGGAACAGTTGTAGATTCCAGAATCTTCTATCTAATAGACAGCCATGGTGAAATGAACTCAATCCATTTAATGAACATAAAATGTGTACGGTAGAGTTTCAAGAAATGTAAGTAGTTCTCAAGGAATTTTGTGTCTAGCAGTAAAATGTAGAAGAGGCTCATCCTTCTATGATTTAAGGAAATGTATGCATTTGGAGCAAGCATAGCTATAAAGATATATATAAGATGGTCATTTGCTTTATCATGTGCTCTTAGGACAGGCACTCTAATGGTTTCTTTTTTTGGGTGTGTGCGTGATAGCTTGCAATGTAGCGTTTATTTGTTTCAAATTTAGGCTCTAACTCTGAAAATTTTCTGCAGAAAGAGTTTGCAGTTGGTGGAAGCTTCAAGTGGTGAAACTTCCCTAGGTAATTTACCTAGTAGGACTGATGGTGTGTTTGACGTTGCATATTTGTTGCTAAGGCTTTTACCATCTAAAGACGGTGTGGTACTAAGAAGACTTATAATGACTGCGGTGAGTGGTGTTCAGCTTGATTCCTTTTCTATTTCCACCTTTCCTCCTGAACATAAAAATGGCGTTATATTAGAAGACATATAATGACTTACAGGATGGTTGATGGCAACCAAGAATACCAAGGGGCTTTATGATATTGTTAATATGTCATCTTACCATATAATTTTGACGTGGAAGCTAGAAATTTTTTTGTTCATTTGTTTGGAATGCGTTTTGTATTTTAAACTTGTATGTTGGATAAGCAGGATGGAGCTTCATTAGTACGAGCTGCGGTTTCCAAAGAAGCAAAGGCCTTCCGATTCCAACTGTGCAAAATCATTGCTGATATCCTATACCAACGGATGGTCAAAGCTCTTGGGCAACTCGTGCCAGCTAGCCAGTATAGTTACAAGTTAAGGCTGGCTGGTGGGCATCAGAATACAGAGCTACATCCATCTCCTAGATTATCTACAAGTCCAACCGTCTATGACTACCAGTCCCTTTTAAGTGACCGACGACTGAAGCTGATCTTATCAAAGATCCTCAAGTCCGCAAGAAAGGAACCAGCATTGATGTTACGGTTTTACTGGGTTTCATTCGTCACATTTATCACTGCTTCAGCCCTGGCTTTTCATCGGCTTTTAATCTCTTTGTCAGCAGCGTACATTGGCCCAGCATCATTCATTCCCAAAAGATTTGCAGTCACTGCATGAAACTTTAGTAGAACCCTGCAGTGAGCCTATTCTTTTCCCATGAAAAAATTTATTCAAGCAGCCATAGGTAAATGTCTGGGATGAGTTTTGTCTTCTTTAGTGATATATGTATGTAAAATATCACTGTTTAAAAGCTTTGAAAGACATGTAAGGGGGAGAATTTAACACGTTGAGGCCAGTGTTCCTGCAGCGATGTAAACCATATCATGCAATATGAAGGCAGGAGTCAGTCTACGTTGCCATGGATCCTCAAAGCTGACAGGTAACCTTTTTGTCTATAGAACATGTACGTCTAATACCTAAATGTAAGTAGTCAGTAACTTTTAAGTTTCACCATTCATTTGAATTCATCTATATTATTTTACTGTAAATAATAATCTTACCATAGGTCCATTGTACTCGTGAAATTATATATTTATAAAAACTCCGATGTTTGCCATCTCTATATATAGTTTATATCCTGTTTAGTTATCTGGTATGTTAATACAAGAAAGAGTTTATTTATTTTTTATGTAATAAATTACATAAAAAGTAATTGGCAATTTATAACATGTATTAGAAAGATGAGTAAAACTTTAGTAAAAAGTAGGACTTTTTAAAAGAAGTAAAAAAAAAAAAAAAAATATTCTTTTTACTCAATCAAGTCATGCGAGCAGCAAAAGATTACAAACTAAAGTTAGTTTATTGTAACTTTTTTTTAAAAGGAATTTATTAATTCATTCAATGAATAAGATTATATATTTCAAGGAAAAAAATAATAATTATTCATTGTACGTATTAAAAGGTAAGTTTTATCAACTCAATAAAAGCTTTAGCTTCAGTATAAATAGAATATTATGGTATGTTGATAATAGATTTTGTTACAATCATGATTGATTGCAAGCACTTAATATATTAAGGAAATTAACCTTAGATGATTCAAAACGGCGAGCATAAATCGACAAAAAAGAACTGAGCAAAGCGTACTACAAAAGTAAACAAAACTTTTAAAAGTAAAACTTATTAAACAATGAAAAAACAAACAAAAAAAACTTATAAAACTTAAGATAACACGAGTTCAAACTGACTCATGAAATTTATTATTCTGAAACTCTCAAAACAAAAACAAATTAAGAAGCCAACGAAGAGCTACCACTTTCTGAAAGAAACTGTCAATGGTCGATGGTGTTTCAACGATGATAGGCTTCGTCATCTGTCTATCACAATTTATGAAGATAATAAAGATATCCACAAAATATATTTGTAAATTGAAAAAGAGAAGACGTGTGGAGCGAATGAGAAGAAAAAAGAAGTTGATAGGCAGAAAAAAAAGGCAGGCGGTAGCTAACCCGGAGGCTAACACCGTTGCTAGACAAAAACAAAAAGAAGCAAATGATTTGGAGAAAATAATTTATTGTAACTTATATGCTAAAACTTGTTAAAAAAATTGTTCCTAAGTTTGATTGTGTTGATACACAATATCAGTGGAAGTCAAGATAGGAGATGGTGTTCCTGTTTAAAAAATAGAGAAGAAGTCCCCCAAATGAAGTGTTTGAGATTACTTAAATTATGAGTATTTCGAGTTGAATAATCGAATCGGATTTCAAGTCGAGTTATTATATATCTTATTATAATTGTATAACTATCCATCATATTTTAGACATCTTGTAAATCTTTACACAAATTAAAAGACCTAAAAAAAATTGGAGTATGGTGATAGACTCCCTTAATTGCATGCAGTTCTTTAATGGCATCTTCGATCTTCATCGTCTCGCTCAATTTAGGTCTTTAGATAGGATAAGTACCAAGAGGGAGTAAATTGGTATATTCTTGCTAAAGAGAGAAGGTTTGGGAAAAAATTGTCAGAAAAAGTTTACGGAGATTTTGCCCTTTTCCTTGGCCTCAGCTGCTACAAAGAGTTCTTAATTGGTTAACTATTTACAATATTTTATCTTTTTTTGTAGGTTAAGATAGAACCTCTGATTCAGAAAAAAAAATTGTGCAAACAAATAAAAACCTCTAATAAGTAAATTTTTGGAGAAATACAATTGACCACTTGTATAAAGATGTTGAATTCAACCCTATGTAAAAGTAAATAAAGAAATCAAGAGCAAAAGAATTTTCTCACTAATTTGCTTGTTGTGAATCACCGACAGAGAATTTTATAGCTGAAAACTATTGTAAAAATATTCATAAAATAAAAATCTTACATTTTTTTCATTAATTATAAGTTGCTCATAAAACTTGTTAATGATCTTAATGTGGATATAAATAATTTTGTTATCTAACATAATTTTTTTTATTTATCTTTTCTTAATTACCACTATTTATATATTATTTATATAAGGTAAATTATATCAACAGTTACCCAACTTTCATTTTCCGGAACAAACAGTCATTTGGTTTACATTTCAGTCCCTCAGCTTTGAAAATGTGACAAAACGGTCCTTAACGTTATCGATCAGTGACAAAACAGTCACTGTTTAACGGATTCTGTAACGGGCTTAACGGGCATGATCACGTGACAAGTTAACTAGCTGACGTGGTCAGTTAACTTGCCACGTGGATACCAGTTGAAGGGTCAAACGGTGATTGAATGGGTTATGTTTAGAGTTTAACCCTAAATCAGATTATTCCAATCTGATTATTTGATTAGGGAGAAACATTTCATTTGCCATCCATTTTCATTTGTTTTCATATCAATTTAGGGTTAGAAAAGCGTTAGGTTAGCAATCGATTAAAATCAATTATTGGTTTGAGGAGAACAACGGCGATGGTGAAGGAAGGAGACGATAGCAATGTTGATACTGGGACAGATATGTTTCGTTTTCTTTTATGGATTACGATACTGATTTTTATTTTTGATTTAGGGTTTTTTTATAGTGATTTTCATTTTTGATTTTGATTTAGGGTTATTTAAATATTTGTTTGATTTGTTATTCACATATTTTTATTAACATATGTTGGTTTAGTATTCAATTTTGTATTCTGATTTAAGGTTAGTATTCCATTTTTATCTATTAACATTTGTTTGATCTGTTAACACTGTTTGGGATTTGTTTGATTTGTTAACACTATTTGGGAGTTAAGGTTAGTTAATTTTTGTTTAGGGTTCATATACTGGTTTGATTTTATTTCACATGTCATTCCATATTGTTTAGGGTTTATACATATTTACAGATACATATGCTTTATATATATGCTCTATATATATTGCCTAGGTTTAGGGTAAAAATTGTTTGTTTATTGTTTGCCATGTGCGTGACAGATATGTATGCTCTATATACATGAAATTGTGTTTATTGTTTATTGTTTTTGCATTGGTTATTGTCTGACAGAAATTGTTAAATGTTTGCATATGTTGTATTAAATGTTTGTTTCTGGTCTGATAGTGATGTAGTAAGCTTATCTGATAGTGATGTGTAAATTGTCTGGCAGGTTTTGTTGATAATGTAAATGACAATGAAGTAGAAATGTTTGATTTTGATGGGTCTAGTAGTGATGGTTCTGTTAGTGATTATAATGTAAATGATAGTGAAGTAAATGATGTGTGTAGTAGTGTTGATTTGGATAGGTTAAACATGGCTGATATAGAAGTAGGTGATGTACCTAATAGTGATGATTCTGACATGTTAGATAGTGCCAATGAATCTGACTCAGACTCAAATGGCCAAAATTGGCCTGAGTCCAACCCTGACAATGACATGAGTAACCCTATACTTAAGGTTGGAATGCTATTTAGTTCTAAAGATAGGCTTAAAGAAGCTGCCAAGTAATATGGTAGGTTGAATAGTTACTTCATTAAGTTTCCCAAAAATGATAAGAAAAGGTTAAAGGCTGTCTGTAGTGATAAATGTTCTTAGTACATATGGGCATCTAGAAAATACTCTAATGACCTTACTGACTCCACTTGGCAAATTAGGACTTCCAAACCATACTTGCTCCAAAGTCTATAAAAATAGGAATGTAACCTCAACTTGGATGGGTGAACATTATAAAGAAAAATTCATTAGTGATCCTCATTATTCTCTGACATCATTGCAACAAGATGTCAAAAGAGATTTATGTTACCTAGTGTCCATAACCAAATGTAGGAGGGCAAGACATAAGGCAATTGAATTGATTGAAGGAGCTCATAAGGCTTAATATGAGAAGATATATGAGTATCTGTTTGAGGTTAGAAGCTAAAATGAGGGAACAAAAACAATCTGTTATCTAGATGATAGGTTGTTTCAAAGGATGTATGTTTGTTTGCAAGCATGCAAAGATGGCTTTAGAGTTAATTGTAAGAGGATGATATGTTTAGATGGATGTTTCTTGAAGGGCTACTATGGTGGCTACTTATTTGCAGTTGTTGGGATAGATGCAAATAATGGTATCTATCCTATTGCATATGCTGCTATTGAAAGTGAAAACCAAACATCATGGCTCTGGTTCTTGGAGTTGCTCGCAATGGACTTGGAAATTGTGAACTCATACTAGTGCTCTTTCATGTCTAACAAGCAAAAGGTAAAAGAAAATACTATTTTATATTTTTCTTATTTAGGGTTTACTGTTTGTCAAATAATCTAACTGTATTTTTTTTATTTGGAAAGACTTTTGGAAGCAATAAGTATGTTGTTTCCTAATGCAGAAACAAGACACTGTGTTAGACACCTACATGCCAATTTCAAGAAGGCTAGTTTCAGAACAAAGGAATTGAAAGATTGTCTTTGGAAAGCTGCTAGAGCAAGCACTAGAAGGGAATTTGAGGATGCCATGGATGAGCTGAAGAAGGCCAATCATCATGCTTATGATTGGTTGAAGGAAAAAGACCCCACTCACTGGTCAAGGTCCCACTTCTCAAGTAGGAGTGGGTCAGACATGTTGGTCAATAACTTGTCTGAATGTTTTAACAAGGTAAACAAAAATTTAATAGTTTATTTAGTATTTTTTATTCTTTCAAAATGCTTTAACAAGTACTACACTAATTCTTTATTGTTTATTGCTGGTAGATATACTGGAAGCAAGAGGGAAACCTATTTTGACCATGATGGAAACAGTAAGGACCAAGATAATGTTGCTTATTGTGAAGAAGAAAGAAGAAGCTGAAAAATGGAATGGAATGTTATGTCCAAAGATAAGGAAAAAACTGGATGTGAATACCAAAAATTCTTTGAGGTTAAGTTACCCTAAACTTATTTTGACTTGTATTCTGTTTTTTAATATTATTTTGCATGTTGTTCTTTATTTTATTTTGTATACTATTTTTTAATACGCTAAACCTATTCTGACTTGTATGTTGTGTTTTGTTGGCTTTATGATGACTTTATGTTGGCTTTAATGTTTTATATTAAATGATGTTTTTTTGGTGTCTTGGATTGTGTTTTATGTTGGCTTTATATTGGATACTTGACTTATATGCTGCTTTTTATGCTGTTTTTAGGTGTCATCCATCAAATGCTGGTGGGGATAGATATCAAGTTGAGAGTGGTCCAAGCAGTCAGCATATGGTGGACCTAAATCAGAAAACCTGCTCCTGCAGGAATTGGGATCTCACTGGCATCCCTTGCATGCATGCAGTGGCTGCCATTCATCTTAAAGAGGGCCTCTTAGAGACCTATGTATACAAGTGGTACCATAAGCAAATCTAGATTCAGATTTACTCACACTTCATAAAGCCAGTAAGGGGTTTCAAGCAATGGTTATCTGTGCCAAACATGGTGCCAATTCTGCCTCCTACACTAAGAAGGCCATCTGACAGACCTACTAAGGTGAGAAAAGAAAGAATTTGATGAACCAGACTCAAGTGGAAGGATGAGCAAGAGATGGGTGAAGATGAAGTGCAGTAAATGCAACAAAGTAGGTTATAATAAAAGAAGTTGCAAAAGGGAAGTTGGCCAAAACGTTCCACTAAGTTATCCTACTTTTCTCATTTAGGTATCAAGTTGGATTTCAATATTTTGTAATATGACCTGTTCTTGTTTTGTAGGTCAAAAGACACAATATTGGCTTTCACTTTCATGTGAGGCCCCAACTCAGCAAGTGAGCAGCACAACTCAGTTGCAAATGGATAATGCCCAACTTAAGAATCTGCCTTAAATCAACAACCTACCTCCAAACAAAAGCTTCCATTGAAGAGGAAACCAACCACTGTTAGATGGATGTTGCCCTCAAATCAAGATTAAATTTGCCCACCTGCTACTAATTATTGTTCTGAACTATTTTTGAACTTTTTGTTGAAATTTTTGTAAAGTTTCCTATCATTACTACTGATATAAACTTAGAAATATATAAACTGATTTTTTTTGTAAATTTGCCTACAATTCACATGTGTTTAATGGTATTAAATTGCAGGCAAATTTGGCAATAGTTTGCCATTCATTTATTTTGTAAACAAGTTGATATCACATCTTTTGTAACATTTGGGCTTTGGCCTTTATATATGAGCAATGAAGTTTGCCCTCAAATCAAGGTTAAATTTGCCCACTTGCTACTGATTGTTGTTATGAACTGTTTTTGAATTTTTTGTTGAACTTTTTGTAAAGTTTCCTATCAAATTTGGCAATAGTTTGCCATTTTAGTACAGACTGCTTCACTTTATATGCAGAAATGATGAAATGATGATGGTTGTAAACAATTGACAATTCATAAGTATAAACTAATGGCAATCTCTGTTTATGCATGCTTGATGCTGTAGTGCCTACATACATATAAAAATACGTACATGTATGTATAGGTAACTAACTATGGTCTATGTATATGGTGGACTGAAACTTTCAGCATTATAAGGTAACCATTTCATTCCTTTCATCCTCCAATGTTACAACCAAAGCAACAAAATTACAACCAAACCAGCAGCCATGAGAAGCAACAACCAACAAAATTACATCAAAATTAGGCTTTATAAAAAAAGCCCCAACATTACTACAATTACAAGCACCAAAAATCATTTTTTTTTCTCTCCCTCCTCCTTGTATCCTCCAATGTCCTCACTTTTTTTTAGAAGACCCAACAATATTATTCTTGAACTCAATGGTGGATCAAACCAGCTGAAAAACTGACATGGTTTTCGAAATCCACTCCTAAAATTCGTACACCCAAAAAACCTCTTACCTGGGTTGTCATTGGACCAAGAATTATTGAGTTTGGCTGGGTTTCCATAGTAGCAGATCGAAATGACAGTAGGGTTGCCCGAAATCTCCATCTTTTTCTTCTTCTTCTTCTTCTTATGCCCTAAAATATGCTAATATGGCTTATGTTTAAGTAGCCACGGCCAGCTGGCAGCTAACTCACACGCCTCCGACGCCGTCCCAGTCCACGTCACTATTCTGTGACGTCTGTGATGGAAAACGTCAAAAAGGACCGTTTTGTCATATTTTTAAAGTTGAGGGACTGATATGTAAACTAGGTAACTATTTGTTCCGAAAAATTAAAGTTGGGTGACTATTGGTGTAATTTACCCTTTATATAATTTTATAAAATTTGATGTATTAATCAATTGAACTTTTGATATTATTGAAAATTTATTCGAATGGAGCATTTTGTGTTGCTTTAAATTTATATTAAAATTTAATCTGGTTTCCGTAAGCATAACGGCGTTATCTCACTCCGATCAACAACATTAAGAAAGCCCAAAAATCAAATCGAAGGAAAATAAAATAAACATCTCCGACTTTTGTAGATCACTCCGTTCTTCACTGGAAAAAAGAGATCAAACTGCTACAAAATAATTCTCCACCATGAACTCTCCGGTAATTTAATCTTTGTTTCTTCAAATTTCTATTCTACATTAACGAAATGAAACATATCCAATATGAATTAATTTGCTTTTTTTTTTCTTTACAAATTTTGTTAAATTTGAATTTATAGGGAAGTGGAATGTTAAGTGGATTTACAAAGTTATGTAAGGGATTAGCTGTGATATTAATCGGTGGCCACGTTGTGGTGCAGCTTCTTCCTACTTCTGTTACTTACCTTGCTCTTATTCCCGCCAGGTTCTCTTTTTTCATTTTCTCATCAGTTTTATGTTAATTTCATTCTATTTGGCGTTAGAATTTTTTGTCATGATTTAATTTTTGTATCGGTTGCTCTTTACGGCTCGGTTCTAGTTTTAATAAAAAAAAAAGTTGATGTTTTGACGAGCTCGTTGGACTGCTTCAAGATTTTGTTATTTGGATGTTTAGATCTGCGTTTGTGAATAGTGTTATCTTTTTCTTGAAACTGGCATGTTGTCTTTTGATGAGCTTTTTTCCTAAGTGAAATGCATATGCTTTGTACAAATGTTCAAAGGGGGTGACTTACTACTTTGTTCATTTTAATGCTTAGATCTGGATTTAGGAACTTGAAATAAACTATTAGTAATCCTTATGTAATGATTTTAGCTTTCTTTTTGAACTTGCTTACTCTTTTCCGGTGAGCAGTTGCTAGTTAAGCAGAATATTTATTGCCTTTTTGCATACTTGAAAAGAATTACATAAGATTTTGATGTCCTGAAGCGTAGATCTGGATTTTGGTGCTTTAGACAACCTTTAGAAACCATTTCTTTTAGCATCTTCATCTGCATAGCTGCTTACTGTGTAATTGGCTTGTTTATTTTTTTTAATGTTTTACCCTTGGCTGAAGGGATTGGTTACCAGGATTTGTTATTAGATTTTACATAAACCAGCACCCTACCTGTTATTTGTTCTGGGATTAAAGCTAGCAATGGTTTTGGCTGAATTTGGAAAGATTAATATCAGATCCTGTCAAAAGAATGAGTTTTGCACTTTGAGGTGGGAGATCTGGTTGTAGTGCGTCCCATTTGATGTTAGTAAATATTGAAACAAGAGCAACATATTATGAATGGCCTGCTCAGACATTACAATGAATTGCATGCTAGTTGCCATTATGATATGATTT
This sequence comes from Kokia cookei, assembly GCA_039519145.1. Taxonomy (NCBI): domain Eukaryota; kingdom Viridiplantae; phylum Streptophyta; class Magnoliopsida; order Malvales; family Malvaceae; genus Kokia; species Kokia cookei. Next base: position 3,607,778 of record CM076907.1, on the reverse strand, counting down.
CTTAGCCACTAGATAAAGCATGTTCCATGTCAACAATCTCTTGGCCTATTGGCAAGATTGTTATGTTGTTTGGTATGAGAGATTGGGTTCAATCCCTAGCAACCCCACCACTTGCCCCCAATTATAAAAAAGGAAAAAGAAAGAAGATAAAGCATGCTATATTGTTGATTCATATATGCTGGAATATTCGTTTTCTGTGAGATGCTATAGAGTAGTGCTTTGGATTGCAAGTTTTATTCCAAGGACTTAAATATTTTTTGTCCCGCCTGAAATTTTTTTTGCAGGACTATTCCTTTTGGTTGGAACCTCATAACTGCTGGTTACATTGAACAATCAGTGCATGGGGTATTAACATTTATTTACTATTTGTTTTACCTAATATTCTTTTTTTTCTTATTAGTCATTGTAATGGTTACTGATTTCTGCAGGTGGTTGTTAGCACCCTTGGTCTTCTTTTCACGGGGAAGTTGCTTGAGCCTATATGGGGTTCTAAGGAGTTCTTGAAGTTCATCTTCATAGTTAACTTTCTGACGTCTGTTTGTGTTTTCATTACTGCTATTGCTTTATACTACCTAACAATGCAGGAAAAGTACCTGTGAGTACTTTGCTCTTCCTATGTGTTTAAGAAGAATTTAATTTTGTTTATTTCTTCTTCTTCTGCCCCTCCCTCCTCTGCTTGTTCTTTTTTTCACTAGTCTTTTCAGCCAAATGTTTGAGAAACAAAAGAGAGTGAATTATAAAATTGAAGTACCCTTTCTCATCTTCTTCTCTGACTGAATAGTAGAAATGTTGACTTATTATGAAAAATTCAATCTAATTTATTTGCCATTCATGTTGATAATTCTTAGTTACATGCCTCTTTCCGGCTTCCATGGGGTGCTGGCAGGATTCTTGGTTGGCATCAAGCAAATAGTACCTGACCAAGAGCTATATCTCCTAAAAATAAAAGTAAAGGTAAAGATTTATGTTGCGAGGTCATTTAAGTTGGTTTGGCATAAAACTCTTTCTAGCTGGGAATTCCCCCTTCACACTCTTTTATGATGCTTCCTATGCCATGCAGTGGTTGCCATCACTTATGCTATTGCTTTCAATTGCCATAAGTTTCTTCACCCCAGAGTCCGCAACATATCTTCCAACTTTGATATTTGGGACGTATATTGGCTGGATTTACCTCAGGTTCCTGCAGAGAAAACCAGAATCAAAGCTTAGGGGAGATCCAAGTGAAGATTTTGCATTCTCCACATTCTTCCCTGAATTTCTCAGGTAATGTTCAGTTTCCTTTTAGCCTATGAAATGACCAGTTCTTCCCCCCCAACCCTTTTTCTCTCTCAAGTGTTTGTCCGTGATTTACAGACCAATCATTGATCCCATTGCGTCAATATTTCACCGGATGCTTTGTGGGAAATCTGAAGCTTCATCAAATCCTCAGGGTTATACGTTGGGAGGTGCACCATTACTTGGTTCTGATCCCATTGAAGCATCTAGGAGACGGTACCTTTATATGTTTAATTCTTCGATACTGATTGGATTGTTGAAAGGTTCTGTCTCATTTTTTAATGGGTTATCTAATGAGTCTAACATACAAAAGAGACACCTGTATTTGGAAAGAAGCTTTTATGCTGAATTTTTCACTCTTTTAATATGTAGAAAAAGTGGTTTTCATAAATGTATTCATCATAGGATGGGGAAGGCTATCAATGCGGAATTTGTAGAATAAACTTGGCCAGTTGGCCTTGTCCCTGAAGTTGGATAATTTAGGAATAAGAATTATAGCAAAGAAAATTGCTGGTTACATGCTAAACTTGCCTTAGCTTTTGCAACAAATCTAAAGACCGAATACTTGAACCTCACTGAGGTTGTATAATTTGATGTATTCTCTATCACTATTGGGAAAAGAGGAAGTGTTTTGAATTTTGTGGAGAGCTTACCCGGCACACATTGCATAAGATGTCTATAGTTGCTAATAATTTGCTTTTATTGTGAACTAAACACTGGCAATTCTTATGATAGAAAATAAACTATGGATATCTAACCACTGTGTCACCTTGCAGAGAAAGAGGGGCTAGAGCACTGGAGGAGAGATTGGCAGCTGAGAAATTGGCTGCCGGACGTGATTCAGAAGAGCCACACATAGATGGAAATGACCGTGTTTGATTGCTAAGAAAGTCCATCGTCATCGACAACTATCAAGGCTTATGCACAATCATCCATATGTGCTGTTTGAGCATATATATAGATAAGAATTGAAAAGATTCTAGAGCATGTTGTTACCCTTACAGTATAACATAGGCGAAATTCGTTCTTAATTTTCTTTTTCACTTTCTTTTGTTCCTATTTGTTGATTGCTTGTACAATTTACATTGCACTTTGTCCTCATCGTGAACCTTCTTTTTCAATGTAGAATTTCTCTTTTTTTCTTCTTATTATGGTTGGAATAATACATACCCTGAATAAAACAAATACAAAATGCTATAAAGAATAAAATGAACTTAGTATATTGTACTAACAAATTTCGAAAAAAGTTGTTCGTCTACATTCATGAACAAAGGGAGATTGTTCAATCTCTCTTTTCTTTTGTTTCCTTGTTTCCCAAGTTTTTAAGTTTCCCTGCATGCTGGCTTCAGCTCAAATGCATATAACATGTACAAAAAAATGGCAGAAGTTAGCAGCATTGTCCCTTTCATCCGAGCTGATCTTCATTGGATCGATTAATTTTTGCGAACGAGAAATCAGATGGAATGATGTCAATCTCGTGTTGTGTTCGAATTGTTTGAGGTGTCTCAGCATCCATTTGTGAAGAGCCAGACTCTTGAACTGTCCTATCTACATCCCTCATTTTTATCTGTGTTCTATCATGAATAGGGTCATTGATTTCGTGACTCTGTTGAATATGGAACAACTCTGGATCCCAGTGATCAACCAAATGTCCCGAAGATATACCATAGTTTTCGGATCTTTGAGGATGTTTTTGTAGAATATGAACCGGTGATATCCCATGAGTCGGAGTTGCCGACCTGCTCGAAAATGGTGTTGTATTCTCGGAATGCAGCAGCCTGCTCTGTTTAGTGTGTTTCTTTGCTGTATGATGCCAGCTTTTTAGTGCAGCTGCAACTCTATCATTAAAGATAGTTGGTCTCATATTAGTTCCCATCTGTAAACAAAACAAAACAGACAAATTAAGTATCATTTTTCATTGTTATAAACTCGACTTCGAGCTAGATTTTGATTCTTTTTGGATCAAATATTGGTTTTGCATCATGGTCTTAACTTGTTCCAGGCTTGTTATAGATCAGAATATGAGAACTGCGGAAGATTTTAAAAGTTTCTATTATCTTACCTGAGTCACCAAAGCATAGAGTGGAAGGGTCACATAACTGCAAAGGAACTGTATGATAACCCTGAAAAGTTGCAAATTTTGCATTTTATGAGAAAAGTTTTCACTTTTTTAAATCAAAATGTTGGCCTAAGAAGTTGCATGAACTCACCCCATTGAGACTCTAATGATGACATCTTCAATATGTTCATGGTAGCAAGATCTTATCGTAAATTCATACTGAAATTCGAAGAAAAAAGTAGTTATTAGATAAGGCAATCAAACAATTGCGTATGAAACACGCAACAGAAAGGAAAGAACTAAAAGGAATAGGATTGTTTACCGTGCTCCACACGAAAAAGGCCAGTTGAAATGCATTCTGGATATGAAATCAAGGATCAATGTACAAGCATTAGCACAAGTGATGACGATGATGATTGGTTTAATGTTTGGTAGATTGAAGGAAAATTACCATAAAAAGAACGACATGAATGAGAAAAAGAAGGAAGCGTGGGCGTCCAAACCAGAAGAGGTCATCGCCTGGTTGAACCACGGGTGCACCCTTGACTACATCCCCTCTATCTTGAATCCTCAACCCCATTTTGGTTATGATCACCTGTAGCTTGGCTCCAACCATTAGGATTATCTGCAAAGACCCAATTGAGGATTTAAGATCTGCTCATAATCCCAAACCAGAAATACATGTATAAATGAATCAAACATTCTATTGTACTTACAATTAATGGGATAAAAGGTAGCCATAAATAAGAGTACCATCCTGTTGATGAAGAGCAAATTGATCATTAATCATTGGTAAGCTCAAAAAAATCCATCACCATGTTCATATGATGACACTACTGGACTCAATTCCTTATGAATCTGATGAGATTCTTACCATGAGTATAGGCAAGCAAGAACAAGACAGCAATGAACCAGATGATTGGACTGCAAACACAATCATTAACTTAGACTAATAAAATTGAAGAACTATTGATTAGCTTGAGAATACCAACCTGATCCCTACAACAACTTTAAAATCATCTTCTAATGATCTCTTGATGTATTTCTGGAAATCGAATTTCGTTTCGTTTCCAGGTGCCAAATGTGCCTGAAAGCATTGCAGATTGAAGTTTCAATTAGAAACAAGAAAATAGGAAGCATAAAACTCCATAGAAATCCATGGCTTAGCTTACCATGATAAATCCATGCCTCAATGTCAGGTAATCAACCTTTGTGACTGACCCAAAGAATTGTCTAAAGAAACAAACCTAATAAATAAAGAATCAAATCAGAATCCATAACCATAACCATAAAAAGTTTATATGTTCATCTGATTGTACTTACAATCCAAAGGGTTAACGTAGAACGGCTCCAAAAGCTCAGATGCCTGCGCCCAAATGAAGTGTCCCTTGCAAATCTGAACCTCTCTGGGTCTGCATTAAATAAAGTAAAAGAATAAACATATGTTCAACGCATATCTAGCTAAACATAAGCATGAAGATACGATCTTCCACATACAAACATACATACCATTGTAGAATTGGTATTCAATTGACTTTGTCTCATTTTCCCAGGCCTTCCATTTCCTCATCTGCAGTTCAAAGCCATTATTAAAGAAGGGGAAAACAGGCAGAATAAAGAGAGAAAAAAAAACCAGTGAAAGTAATTTTTTTTCTTCATTTAGTTACCTTAGTTCTTCCCAAAGCATAGATTATGATACAGTAAAGAATGTGACAAACTGCCAACACAAAGATGAATATATGGAGCTGATGGATACCATAAGCTGAAACAAATGAAACTTTACCCTGGAAAAAATATATATATATACATACTTCTCAGTCTAAATGAACAGTTTATATGAATAAAGTATGAAGTATGCACAGATTAAAGCTAAACAATCTTGCCTGTTCTGCACATTTGTCAGATTTGGATGCAAGACTGCGTCTAGGAATATAAAAACTGTCATCGTCAGAGAATTCAACAAGCTTTCTTGCAGAGGATTTTTCAGCCTCAGTTTTCTTATTGCATGGATGCCAAGTGTTTGCTACATGTGCTGGTATGCAAATTCTAGATATGGGACCTTGAAATACTGTTAGAAGCAGTGATATGAATCCCATGAGCATAAGCTCTACACAAAAAGAAGAAAAAAACACTGTTAGTTTTCTTAATTAAGATTAAAGAAATGGAAATAGTGTTAAAATTACCTGCTTTAATCTTCTCAAGTGCTTCATAGAGAGATGTCTTGTGCCTTTTCTTGAACCACTGTGTGAAGGGTAAAACAATGTAATGTCATGTCCTTTTTCTTTCTCAGTTTTGAACCAGACACAGTTCAAGGGAGTTTTGAAAGTAAGAACAAACCTTGCCTACAATGTGAATGGCATGTTCGATGAAGATTGAAATGACAACCAGAACAAAACACACCACAGCAACAGCCCATGTCGGTGTCTCCTCTAATGAACGCGCTTTATAATCCTTCGCCATTGATATGATAAAAGCTTGCAATGCTTTTGCAACTATATATATATATATGTCTACACGTACGTATCAAGAACAAAAGGAGAAAAAGAGAGAAGCTCTTCTTCTGGAACTGGCTTTTATTGGTATTTGTTTAAAGCTTTGATCCAAAAAGCAGTGATGTAAGTAATAATGGGAGACAGTTGTAAGAGGTTATATATTTAATAGCTTTGAGTTTCAGAGACTCATTACAGATGACTTTTCAAAGAGAGGGCCTCGTTGACTCATGGCCTTCCCTCCTTTTAGCCATGGTTTGTTGACCCATAACTAACTTAAAAACCAGGGAAGAAGGCCAGAAATGGACCATAAATTAGTTGAAGAACTGAAATACTAATACGTAATTTGGTTCTTGTTTTTTTTTTTGGCTTTGAAATTATTGTTTTTTAACGAAAATACTGATGAAAACATTGTAGCTCGAATGATGATTCACATTTACTTCTGTTAAATCTTTTACAATTTTTATGAACCTTTTATAATTTTTTGAATTTTAAATAATTTTATTTTTATATTTTTTAAAAGTATTTGTTCACATAATATATAAGATAAATAGTGTCGTGTTAGTATTAAATTACATGTGAATTGTTATGCGGATTGTCACACCAATATCGTTAAAAAATTAATGATTTAACCAACATTTTCATTAAAAAATACTATTTCATCTTTTTTTGAATGGTTGAGAATCGAATTTAGCTAAAAAATAAATAAATAAACCGTTAAAAAAAATTGTAAACATTAAAGCTAGAAATCAAAATCAGACAGTTTTTTTGGTAATAAGGTTTGACATCTTAAGTCAAAGACATTAGCGCGTGAGGTATGGCAAAACCGACAAACCTCCCACTTGTTTTTTTTTTCATGATAAAATAAAAATTAAAATGCATTATCTACTGAGGTCTCCCATTTTTGGCTTTGACCACAACCAATTTTTTAGCAGGATAATTTGAAAATTCTTATTGGTGAAGTATATATAAATATTAACATTTTTGCCAGGTCAAAAGAAATTAAGAAAATATATTAATTTTAGTATGTGAGCTGAATTCGAGTGCGTAGAAATGTATTATTTTTTTATTTATAAATTAGGAAGAAATTATAAATAATATTAAACATTATATCAAAAAATATATACATGATCAGAAATTATAATAAAATTATTAAAAAAATTATCATGAAAATTGATCAAAAACTGTGGACAGGTGTAGTCGGTAGGTTAAGTATTGATGCTTTTATGTAATAGTGATGAGCTGTCCAATCGCTCCAAAGACTACTTCAAAGAGTATAAGACAATAGTAATAATAATTAAAATTATACGGAATTAGAAACGGAAAGTCAAAAATAGGAAATATATGGTTAAAGATTTGGTAGGTGACAACCAGACGGGAACATATACAAGAAATTTTAATCACTTCATACTTCATGATTTTTAATCTTTGTTAATGATTCTATTGAAATTAATCTCACATTCTTGGATCAGATTAATGTTGGGTTTTAACCTTCTAGTATTCATGGTGCATGAAGTGTTGGTTTTATATGATAAGTTTTAAGAATTTTGAGATTTCGAGTTAATATGTGGGTTTTTTAGATTTATTTTGGTTGGTTAATTATTTAATTATTGAGTTAACTATTTAATTTAGTGCTTGATTTTTTAAAAGTGTTGATGAGTGTATTAAGGGAGGAGGCAAGGAGAAGGATGTTGTGATGTTGAGGAAAGTAGTTCACTTTAATTAAACGGAGGAAGTAGGTGAGTAAGGAGGTTGAGTATGCAAAGTAGAGAGCCGAGGATAATAAGGTGACTATATCGCTTAAGGGTCGACCTTTTTTTCATCGATCTAGGGGATATATATACATATATATATATATATAATGGAGGTTTCATGCTTGGCGATTCTATCATCATTGCGAAGCGCGTGGGAGATGTATGTGATAGGACTCATTCTAGCATTTCTTTTAAATGATAGTGCAAGGTTGTAACGTTCAGGTGGGATTTGATGACATAAAAGTCATGTTCTCAACAGAAGAGCAAGTGCCCTGGCGAATGAGTGGACAAGGCCTTTTTGAAAGGAGCGAGAAATTAGTTCGTAGGGATGGTCGACAATGACCCTTTCGAGGAAAACGGGAGGTCGGCTGGGATCAGACCTTTTGGGCCATTGATCCTCTGGTGACTAGTTGATCAATAGTGAGCGGAAGGTGTTTGTCAGTGCTTCTCTAGTGGCTTGTTGTGCTACCACATGTCTCGTACCAAAAGGGTATAACAAAACTATTAATTTTTTCTTACTAATAATAAGTGGCAAACTCAAATAGCGATTCAAATCATTTTTCTCTTTGATGTCCCAAAATTGTTTTGGTGTAGAAAAGAGAAACACACATGTATATATATTTATCCTCTTTCAATTAAGTTATAATATGCTTCAAGTCTCTATACTTTTCATGATTTAGAATTTAGTCCTACTTTTATTTTCAAGAATGTAATCTTTTTTATTTTCAAATTTAAAATAGTAAGTTTAACTATTAACACCGTTAAAATTATTCTGCTAAATATAGGTCCATTACAACGTTATTCTTTTCGTTACATGGTTACCAAGTGAATATTTTTTAATTTCAAAACGTCAAACCAAAAAATTCAACAAACAAATAATTGATGCTAACAATTGCACCTAATTTTTAAACCCAAAAAACAAAATGACTAAATTCTTAAAAATAAAAATAAAAAGACTAATTTTTAAATATGAAAAAACTATAAGAATTGTTATATTCCTATCTCAATTTAAATTCGATTAAACCTTTCATTTGACCACCCAAGACGCACTGAGTGGCATAATTGGATAGATACTCTCACTTACCTATAAAGACCTCAATGATCAACACAGTAGGGGACTCATCTCTCCCAAAATCCTAATTCATTAAGCACTCATCCACTTCTACCCAAGTCCCTCTACTTTTCCAGCTCTCAACCTTACAATGGATAAATTGATCTTCTTCAACATCGCCTCCTTTTTTATATCTGTTGATATCATGTATCAACAAAAACTTAAAGGCATATGTTAATTTTCAATTAATTAAAAGGTTGGAAATCACTATTGTGTTACAATATTTCGTTCTTTTTTTTTTATTTCTTAAGATATCTATCAAAGCGAGCCCAATAATTAACCTCCGCATTCTATGAGCCCATTAAGGAGATGGATGCTGACTGTTTCATATCCATATTTTGTTTTTGTTTTTTTTATCACCAAGTAATTCCTAAGGACCAATCTCTAATTTTGGGTGCTCCCCACCATGTCTTCAATTTAGAGTTTGGTTGGCATTGATGGTTGAGTCTCTTGGTAGTTGACATTTGACATAAATCCCCCTATTCCCCCATCCGAGATTCCATTTTCTAACAAAATTCAAGAAAAAAAACTATTCAAAAGCTCAATTAACATTAAATTTTTATTTATTCTGAATTAAAAAGAATGGAAGGTATTGATCTTTTAGTTTAAAAAATATAAATTCTGAATTTAATTTTTATATTATCAATATATTCGTTTTACGGTTTACCTCCTCAATCAAAAAAAAAAAACTATTTTAGAGATATTATAAATATAAATGTAAATATCGATTTTTAAAAAGTATAAATATAAATATCGGTTTTTCATTTTATTATTTTCGTTCTTCCGAATGATTTCAAGCAGCAAACCAAGACCAATATGGAGAAGACCGAATGAAGACCACACATGTATGCTGACTCGACTTCTCTTTGTTTTTTTAGTATGAATCTTTTGTTAATTTGCCCTTTCCTTGCCTTTCTTACAAAACTCTTTTTCAAAAAATAAAAACAGGCGTCAATTACTTGAAGAATTAATCGTGGATGACGTAAGATTACTTAGAATCTGGCATGTTGGAACTTTCTTTTATATAAATATACTCACCCTGAAACGGGTAGGCAAGGGTGGTAGGGTGGGAGTCGATTGGTAGGAGTGTGCAAATTTGCCAATAAAATCGATTTAACCGATCGAATTGAATTAATTCGGTTACTCAATCAGTCAGTCGAATTAATTTGATCGGGATTGGTTAATAATATTTTGAAAGATCAATTAATGGTTAATTTGACTTAAAATCGATTAATTTTTTATATGTTTTATATTCGTTTTAACAAAAAAAAAAACACATAAAATTTGATTCGATTATTTTTTTTTTAAAAATCGATTCGATTAATACTAATTCGAATCGGTTAACTGAGATGAAAACATTTTAAGAAAGTGATCCCAACGAGTCTATAACGGGGACCCGTCTCTATTTTCTCAGCCCCAGGCTACACAGTGTGTTATGTGCTATCTCCCATTAACAATGAAAATGGTGCTCTTCCTTGTCGATTCAGCTGAGAATGTAAAACTAGCCACAAATACAAAGTACAACTATTCCTGTTGGAGTTTTTCGAGAATAAAGTAGAAATAATTTGAGAAAAAAAAATGATTGTATAGTTTTGTCTTATGTTATCTTTAATCAATTCTCGACCAAATTAGAGTATTGTAAATCTACTAAATTTTAAAAAATATGGGATTTTTCAACTCTCTCTCTCTATATATAAAATTAAATGCATATTTACTATATTTCTAAATAATATAAAGCTGTAACTAAACCTTATATAGCTATACCTAAGAAAAGAAATACAATATATCTCGTAAAACTCTTAAGAATTGTAACATATATAAAAAAAATATTTGTTAGAGATGATGATTTAACGTGTCATGCCAGCCTACTGTTACACCATTAATAGCAATTAACGGTTCAGTGATTAGAATGTTACAACACGGTAATGTAAATGATTAAAACGTAACATTTCAAATATAAGTGACTAAAATATAACCTGAAGTAAACAAAAATGATTATTTTAATAGTTTACCCAATAATTTATTGCTCCGGAATACAAGTCAAACTTCTATGAATATACAACCAATACTTTATTTTCAAGAATTTAATCCTTTTAATTTTAGATTTAAAATTGTAAGTCTAACTATTAACACCGTTAAAATTTTTCTACTAAATTTAAATCCATTATAACGTCAAATTTTTTTTACATGATTACCAATTGAGTATTTTTTTTTTAATTTCAAAATGTCAAACCAAAAAATTTAACAAACAAATAACTGATTATGTTAACAATTGCACTTAATTTTTAAATCCAAAAAATAAAATGACTAAATTCTTAAAAATAAAAATAGAAAGATTATTTTTTAAATACGGAAATAGTATAAGAATTGTTATATCCAACCACAATTTGGACTCAGTTGGAACTTTCATTTGACAACCCAAGACTCACTGAGTGACATAATTGGATGAGAACTCTCGCTTACACAGACCTCAAGTATCAACACATCAGGGGATTCATCTCTCACAAAACCCTAATTTTTTAAGCACTCATCCTCTCCTACTTGAGTCCCTCTATTTTTTCAGCTCTCAACCTTATAATGGATAAACCGATCTTCTTCAACATCACCCCCTCTTTTTCTTCTCCACCTTCGTTGATACTCAATTAATTCAAATGTTGGAAATCACGATTATTTTACAATATTTCCTTTTTTTTTTACTCACCAAGTAATTCCTAAGGGCCAATTTCTAATTTTGGCTGCTCCCCACCATGTCTTCAATTTAGGGTTTGGTTGGCATTGATTTTTTTGAGTCTCTTGGTGGTTGACATTTGACATAAATCCCCCATTCCCATTCGAGATTCCATTTTTTTAAACAAAATTCAAGAAAAACTATTCAAAAGGTAAATTTTTATTTATTATGAATTAAAAAGAATGAAAGGTATTGATTTTTTATTTTAAAAATAAATATTCTGAATTTAATTTTTATATTATCAATATATTAAAGAATGAAATGGATTGTATATCATTTAGCTTTTTTTTCTCAATAATTTCATTGAAAAATACAAATTATTTTCATCTCCCTTTTTCTTTTTTGCCAAACAAATAGCATGATAATTGTTAAATATCGATTTTTCAATTTATTATTTTCGTTCTTCCAAATGATTTCAAGCAGCAAAACAGGAGCAATATAGAGAAGGCCGAATGAAGATCACACATATATGCTGAATCGACTTTTCTTTTTTAGTTGGAATTTTTTTTGTTAATTCGCCCTTGTCTTTTTTTTTTCTCAAGAATCTTCCTAAAACCCTTTTCCAAAAAAGAAAACAGGCGCAAATTATTTGAAGAATTAATCGTGGATGACATAAAGACTACTTACAGATTGACATGCTGAAATTTTCTTTTATATAAGCTTACGTTAGGAATCGAAATTTCTTATTAGAATTGCAGTTACATGAAAGAGGGCATAAGAAGGGAGAAAAACAAAGGAAAAAAAAAAGGTTAAAAAATCAAATTTCTCAAAACGAAACAATACAGGGATCAGTTGTATTATAATTTAACTTAAAATCTTTGTTTGAAATGATGATTTAACGTGTTACGTGAGCTTACCATTACACCGTTAACAATAATTAATGGCTTAGTGACTAAAATATTATAACACATTAACATAAATGATTAAAACGTAATATTTCAAACATAAATAACTGAAATGTAATCTGAAGTAAATAAAAGTGATTATTTTAATAGTTTATCCAATAGTTTATTGGTTGGGAATATAAGTCAAAATTCTATGAATATAAAAGCAATCACTCATGTCCCAATCTCACCATCTTTAATTACAATGTGTGGGTTTATTTTTTATCATGTGCATATGTAAAGTATGAATTTTATTGGGTTGTTTTTAGATTAATTTGGTTCTTTATGATTTATGTATTGTAATAATTGGATTATACATTATAATCAATCGGAGTATATATTTGTATTTGTGGATCCAAGTTTTTAAAGTGATTGTCTATGTGCTAAGGGAAGTGTTCACTTCCTCTAACATTGCGCTAGGCACATAACTTGTCCTATTTGTTAGTATGTTTGACCAAAATATTTTGATGATTTGCTTGCATATTTTTTAGGATCTTGTGCAACCAATCTCATGTTTATCATTGAAGAAGAGATTGAATCAAGAAAGAAAAAATTTCAAGTATTCTTATACGGTCTACTTGAGATATGCAATCCATGAAGACATAGTTGATTTTATGATCTTTGTGTCCTTATAATAAGGATAATTGATTTGATGAGATTTGGACAAATTAAGATGGATTAGACGTTAATTTGTGAAGACAGATTCATGCTCTAAATATGGAAGGCTTTTTCAACCTTGATAGAGGTTTAATTGTTAAGTCGAGTGTTCTCATGTGGTTTAAATTCTAAATTTTTTATTTTAGTACCTAGGATGAAAATTTTTGACAATTAAATGATTATTTATGAAATTTTCCCACAAGTGTATCAGTGAATCAGTGATAAAACGATAATGAATTGAAATTGTAAAGGGGGAGTCATCCATAATATTGGGCCATTTTAGTCATTCGTGGGCATTGTTTGTGGAAATGAATTGTGCCTCCACACCACCGTCCTTACCCATTAAAAAAAAGGCTGGTTGTCTTCCTTTGGCAACCAAACCATCAACAACAACAACCAAAATCAATATAATACAACTTAACTTCTTCTGCCAAACTCATGTCAATCTGCCATGAATCCTTTCATATGAGTTTAGTTTTAGTTTTTTTTTTTATACAGTGTCTAGAACTATTCATAACCTCTCTCCAACCTTTAAATAAGAGGATAATTCATTTCAACGTACTCGAACTCACGTCCCCTTGTGTTATTAACAATGTCGATGTCAACTGAGCTAAAACTCATTCGACTGAAAGCATCAAGTATTAAAACCAGTTTATCTATAAATCAGAATAATCCAAAGTTTATGGTGACACTGTCCCAAATGTATAAAAGATGAAGTAAGCTAAACAAACTCTAAATTCACCTTTCATCACATATTATTTGTTTCCATACTATCTTAGTCTATGCTAGATGTTTGTGTTAAAGTATTAAACCTCCAATGAAATGGTATGGAAAATGTGCCCATATGCATAGTGGGGTGAACAATCCCAAAGTGTTTTTGCACCAACCCACTCGGGCTAAAGGCTGACATGGTGACATCTCTAAAGATTGGATGGTAAGAAAATGGTAGGCATCCCCTTGAGTCTTTAGTCTTTATTGACTTCTTTGTTTTAGCCCACTACTCAATTGCTTTCTCATTCATAGTATAATTGAAGTTGACAACTCCAACTCTTCCAATTACAATTGAAGTACACATATGTATTGGCACCAATCAGTGGTGAATGCTTCAGTAAAGCACAACGTATTCTCAAGAAAAAGTATGCAAATTCAAATTTTGAATACGATATTATTAAAAATGATAATCATAAAATCTAAACATGAATAATAAAACATATATAAAAAAATACTAATGAAAATATGCTTATACATTTACACATACATACATGAACACTACTAGTAGAGAGAATTAGAATATATATCATCAATAAGGTTGTGAAGTGTATTATAAATTAATTTTGGCAAATGAATTAAATAAGAAAAATGAATTTTAATTGTATTTTAAAAATTAAGGCATTAAATTTTAGTTATACTTTAAAAATAAGTTATAAGTGTACATCAAACTTTGACTTAATGGTAAAATTAAAGCTTAGAAACTGAAAGTTCATCGGACATGATTCAAATAGAATAGATTTTAAATTCATTTATGGATTTATTCATTTGTAATGTTCATAGTGTGACATACCTTAGTCCTGAGTGCATGATGGATTATATATGTGTGACTCGTATACTTTTATGTAAGTAAAAGCTTGATTTCAAATAGACAAAAAAACGAAAGTTGATGCGTTAAGTATACGACTTCTGCAGTATGTAGCATCATTCCACAATAGTAGCATTCATAGCCCAATTAAAGGGTAGATGATATCCTCTCATCGACATTACATAATAGATGAAAAGTAAATGTGATCACGGGTCATTTGTCTTTGTGATAAATAACTTTATTACTATTTGTTAGTAATTGACTTTTCACGAAAAAATATATAATGGTTATCATGAGATAAAATATTATCATATTAGGAGAATGAATTCATCTCAAAGAGATTAAGGATATCCTATGAGAGTAACACACTTATGACAAAGTTATTGGACGAGTGCCCAATAAGTAGCTTTCGTAATGGTATATAATTAGGGAGAGTTCAATTACGATACTATAGTAAAATGATTTCATGAATAAATAAGTTTATAATCAATAGACGAAAAGCTGGAACTTAATTATAAATTATTTGAACCTGAATTATATATATGTCAAATTGATCTCTCCGCTCTGCTAGTCCACTGAAACCATAAATAAATTGCATGTATAACCAAATGTATATAAATGAACAGGAACAATGATATAAGACAAATGAGTCGCATTCACAAATAAATGTATTTTCTTGCTAGGTACATAAATGACTTGACAATTAATTTAAGGGTTTTTGAATTATTTTTTAATTAATTATTATTAATTCTCTGCATTTGTAGGCCCATTAAGAGCATAAATACTGGTCACGAGTTTTAAAACTACTCCATACCCAATGAGAGGATTAAACCTTCAACCACCAGTTAAAGTAAGAAATTTTTTTTTATAAAATTCTTTAAGATGAAATATTAATGTCATTCTATTTTTTATAATGGGGTAGTATTGTCATTCTAACAACTTACTTTAGGATGGAATATTATAAAATATGAAATACCTTTAAATTTCCAAGGGTAAAAAGGCTAAAAGAAATAAAAGGAAAAAATCGGCATTTTGCTACCGACGGATGCGGAAGATGGCGCCTTAGATACGCCACGTCAGTCCTGATTTATTCTCACGCGCTGTTTTGGCGTGTGGAGTTAGGTAACATGGATTACGAGGGTGACACGTGCGAAGTCACCAACACGTGTTTGCCAAGGATGGTTTCCCCCGTGGGCACATGCCGTGGTGCTGACGTTGGGCCACCTCTTGTCGTTGTGTAGTTTTGACTTCGTATTTTCATTTTTGCTGAGAAACCGTAACGTTGGTAGGTTTACATTTTTGCCCTTGATTCTTTTTAAAAGAATTGCAATCAAGTCCTAAATTAAATGCAAATTTGTTTTTTTTAGAAAGAAAATTAGTCAAAAAGTAAAATAGGAAAATGGAATATGCTCTTATTCTGAGAAAGAAATGCTATTTCTACTTTACATTTATCGAATGGTTACTTATTTTTTTAACTAAATTATAAAATAAATTTCAAAAGTTTCCATTTAGAATTCAATCTTTATATTTTTATTTTTAAAAATTTAAAAATCCAACTCTAATTGTTAATAAGATAAATTTTTTTGTTAAATTCGTTAAAATAACATTTTAATTTTTTTTTTAAAAAATACTCACATGATAATCATATAACAGACAACATTACAACAAATGTGATTTAATAAATAATTTTGATGGTGTTAACAACTCTTAAAAGTTACATTATCATTTTAATCAAAATAAACCGTTTGGGCTAACCAATGAAATTACAAAAGTTAAAGTATGAAGATTAAATCTTAAATTTGAACATAGTAAAGGGACCAAAATTTAACCTTGACCATTATTATATAATCTATAGAAAGAATACGATATCATACCACTTTGTCATGTTCATAGTCCTTTTTTTTTTGTCATGGGGTTTATAAATAATTGAAAAAAAAATCACATTTAACTTTTCGACTACAAATATATATATTTTTTTAATTTTTGAACACTTGTCTCTGTACAAAAGATATAATAGTAAAATAATAAGATAACTATCACATATAAGTATATAAATTATTTGGATTAATTAATGTCATTGTAGAGATAAATGTTCTAAAATTAAAATATAAAGATTAAATTTCAAATGTGAGTATAATAAAAAAAATCGAAACTACAATTTTAATATTTTTTAGTTTAAAATTTTATAATAATTGACTATGATTATAATTATCCCAATGTATGTTATTTATTTATTTATTTATTTTAAATATACTGGTGTGATTATATAGTAATATCTGTTCATATTTTCTTAACCTTTTGACACCTTACACACACAGGCGCTCGAACTCGAGACCCATGGAATGAACAACATCTTCTTTTCCAGTGGATAAAGAAAATGAATACAAATATTTTAAAAAATATATGGATAAAGATTTTGATATGTTTAGAGAATTACTGTAAAAGAATCGTAAACCTCCATATATTATATTTTAGATTGCATTTTAGTTTTTATATTAAAAAATGGATAATTTAACTTCTGTACATTAGATGAGTGAGTAAAACAGTCCAGTTGTTAAAATTGCATCGTTAAATGTTTGTTTTGGTGCTTATATCAGGTATAATAACAAATTTAGTCCTTAATATTTACACATTTATTTAATTCGACCCATACAAATTAGAAAATTTTAAAACTAATAAGATTAAAGGGTCAAAAAGACCTTAAGTAACAAATTAAAAAAACCAATTAATCCCTTTTAAATTTTAAAAATTATTTAAAAATCATAAAAAAGTTATGAAATGTTTAAATTTATAATTTTTTATTAAAAAATAACTTATACCCATTAGATTTTAATGGGTTGGTTTTGTTATTTTTTATAAATTTTTAATAATTTTTAAATTTTAAATGGGTTTAATTGATTTTTTTTTTAAAATTGTTATTAAGATCTTTTTGATTTTTTAGTCTTAATAGTTTCAAAATTTTCTAATTCACTTCCAATAAAAGAGTAGGGGTTAAATTGAATAAATGCATAAAGATTGAAGGATAATTTTATTATTTTACCTTAGACATAAACATCAAATTTTAATAAAGAGATTATTTTACTCATTCATCCAACGTACAAAAATTAATTTACCTATTTTTTAATAAAAAAATACTGAAATGCAATCTAAAATATAATACAAAAAATTTTGTGATACTTTTATCGAAAATAACTTGAGCTTTAAGCATAGCATTTTGTGATACATTGATGTATCAAGCTCTTTTAAAACTTCACATTAAATAATGAAGTGTAATGTTAAGCTTTGACCCAAAAATTTATTTAAATTTCATCTTAAAACCTTTTTTAGAAAACCATTAACTTTTAATAATTACTAAACTATTAAATTAATAAAAAAATTTCACTGGCAAAGAATTTAATTGGTAGGAATAATAGATTGCTTCATAGTCAAATTTTTATTTATTTACGGATTGAATTTTAATTTGATTAATATCGATATTATTGTTAGTGTAGGAGGACATAAATTTAAGTATGTTGAAACGCATTATCTTCTTATTTAAGAGACTATAAATAATTTTAGATATTGTATAAAAAAAACAAATATAATAAGAACCAATAACGAAATTAATGTTCAAAAAATCACTTGTCTTTTCTTGCAAGTAGAGCCAAGGAATTTTACAAAATATCATTTTATTTTATTTTTCATAATATCTAATTGGCTATTCTCGAATAGAAAATAAAGGAAGGAAAGGAACCTACGGCTTTAGTCTTTATTAAAAGAAATGTTCTTTTTCCAGAATCTTCATAGACAATACTTCAACATTTTTAAAGGTTTTTCCAACTAATTAAAGTTATTCTAAACTTGGATTTGAAAGCTCTATCTTTTTCTTTATTAAATAATTTTAAAAGCTAAAATGTTAAAAAATAGCTTTTTATTAAAAAATTAAAAAACTTATAGCATATCTAAATAACCACTTATGATTTTAATTTGAACTTAATTCCATCCTCATTTCAAATAAACAGATTTAGTAATAAGTTCATTAAGGGTTTATTCGAGAACATATAAAAAAAAAATTAATTTTTTAGATGTACAAATGGTAGATAACATTAGTTAAATAATTTAATAATGTATTGTTTTAACCAAATTTATATTTATAGAAGATAAAATGTCACCAATTGAATGTATAAAGTCAATTTTATTTATTTTAATTATATAAATACAAACATTATGTTACGTAGATACAAGTAGTAGATATACAACGTAGAAAAAATTGTCATTGGTAGATGAACTAACAAATTATTAAAGAAATTGGTGAACTAACAAACTAATTAAAATTTAATGTGTAAAACTTGTGAATATCTTAACCAAACTGAAACAATATTTAATTTTTATATATTCTAATGCAAGATTTATGTAAAAAATCATTTTGGTTTAACTCTCAGTCTTAATTCAATTAGCATTGGTATTGTTGTCAGTACAAGAGGATGTCGGTTTGAATGCATTGAAGTGCATTATCCTCCTATTTAAGGGTTGGAGAGGGGTTATGGATAATTTTAGATATCATACAAAAAAAAACAGATATTATAACAACTTATAAATCAAAAAATTCTCATTATTTTTTAAATAATAATATTAATAAGCTTGAGTGTAAGTTTTTCTAACACTTTATCAAAAAAATTTTATTTTGAAATTACGAGAGTTAGGTGAGATGGCAATGGTCTCTCTTACCTTAATCAATGGTCGAGGGTTCGATCCTCGCCCTGAGGTGGAGTAGCTTTAAAACTCGTGGCCAACATCCACCCTCTTAATAGGCCTACAAAATGCGAAAGATTAGTTAATGGGCTCGTTCCGATAGATACCTTGAGAAATAAAAAAAAAATATTTTGGACATCTACATTATATAGCTTGTTCATTTTGGTCACTCGTCCATCATTGTTATGTACAATCTATTCTTCATTGTGGCTAAATAGGCAATATATCCCCTTTTTTTTGTTAATTGGCTAAATAGGTCATTTTTTTAAGATTTAGGGAAATAGGTTGATTTTAGAGAGAGTTTATGAAAAGCGCATCCAGCTGGGCGTGCTTACTACTGACATTTTAGGGAAAGCTTGTCCAACTGGGCGAGCTTTCTGTTGACATGTCAGGAAAAACGTGCTCAACTAGACGAGTTTTTTTGGGAATTTTTAGAAATTGCTTTCAGTTGTGCGCGCTTTCACACAGTCTTTCTAAAATTGGTCTATTTTTTTAAATCTTGAAAAAATGACCTATTTGACAAATTAAAAAAAAAATAGACATATTTAGCCTGTTTAGCCATTGTTATCTCTTTCTTCTCCCTCGTCCTTCATAAAAATCTCATTGATCATTCATAAAAAAAAATCGACATATTTAACATATTTAGCCATTGTTATCCCCCTCAACCTATTTGACCAATCATGACTTGGTGGTGAGGGTTCAAATATGGTTCTGTAAAGGTTGAGAGTTTTATGTTTGAGTTCTCGTTCTGGTTGAAATCATGAGTTGATGGTGAGAGTCATATTGCTTAATTTCTGAGTTTTCTTCTGTCAAGAACAAAATATGGGTCATTCAAGGATTCGTGATTGATTTTCCCTTATTGATTTGTGTTTTTTTTTTTAAAATTAAATGAAGAAAACCAAAATGAAAATAATGAGAACGACAGAATAATACCCGGTGAAATCTCGTTTAAATTTTAATAGAAGTGATCAAAACGAATGAATCATGTAATGTAAGTGTTTAAATTGTATTTTTTTTTTATTTTAAGTAGTTGAAATATAAATTTTTAAGAATTGGGTGAATATATAATTCACCTTTAATTTTATTCATAAAAAAGGAGGAGGAAAAAGAGTGATTTTGAAGACAGGGAGCAAGATGGTCCCATATTGATGCAAGGCCATTCATTCTGAAATCGAATGGATAACGTTAGCTGTCCGATATTACTCCTTGGATCAGGGGACGAAAATAACATAAATCATGCGTGGTGGGCCATTTAGAATTTATAAATATAAAAAAGTTACATATTTATTTATCGAATAAAGATAAAATATGTTTTTGAGAAAAAATTAACAATATCTGTGCCATGCGTGAGTTAATAGTATTTGTCAATTTAATTGTTTCTAAAAAAAAAGTAATGTAAATTTAATGTTAACATAAAAAAATTAATAATACATATTAATAGTATATAAATAAAATATATGTTTTATTATGAAATTTGGAAATATTACATTAAAATAATTATAATAAATATAAATGTAAATTGTTAAAATAAATGGGGAGTGCCACTTGATAAAAAAGGTAACGTGAAACTTTATATTATATAATATATTAGTTTGTATTTTCATGCGAGGCACGGTAAGGATGAAATTAGAGAGAGTTGAAAGGGGTTTTGATTCTTTTAAAATAGAAAATTTTTTATTTAGTTTTTTTTTAATATTTTTAAAATTTTAAATTAATAAAAGTAAAATTTTATTTTGATCCTTTGTAATAATAAAATTTTAATTTAATTTTTCAAAAATTATATTTTTACTATCATAAAAATTACAATTTAATTTCAATCCCTAAAAAAATTTTCTGGCTTCGCCCTTGATACAGGAGTTGGTTATATATAATAATTTTTAATTTTTTATACAATAGTAAAAGTGGAGGATAAAGATAATACAGTTCGAACATGTACCAAATGAGTATTTGACAAAAATTATAATCATCGCTCTATTCAAGTTAATGCTTTAATATTTTTTAAATTAAATTTTGTTTAAATCGTTTGATGAATTTCCTTGAAAAATTATTAGTAAATTAAAAAAGTAACGTAATTAAGTGTTTTTAAAAAATATTTAAATATTTTAGAATCAGTTAAATTAAAGTTATTTAACATTTTAAATATTTAATATTAAAACAATACAAAAATTCTTTATGGTTTGAATATTAATATTAACACAGAATAATTTAAATAATGTTATTAATAATTTCTTATAAGTTATTTATTTTATATATATTGTTAAATTAATTTGTTACAATGTTAAAATTGTAAAATTTCAATTTTTCAATAATTTTATATTTATTTTTGCTCTACTTTAATCATTGAATGTTATTATCCTGTGTT
Organism: Kokia cookei; assembly: GCA_039519145.1. NCBI lineage: Eukaryota > Viridiplantae > Streptophyta > Magnoliopsida > Malvales > Malvaceae > Kokia > Kokia cookei. The sequence goes on along the minus strand of CM076907.1, from coordinate 3,586,152 downwards.
TTTTAAACTATATTTTAAGTTTAACAATTTAATATTATAACATTAAAATTAATTTAATTAAGTAAAATCTTGAAGTAAAGAGATAATTTATTTAAAATCAACTCTATAATTTAATTAATTATTTTCTTGCAAAATGTAAAACTATTATTAATAAATACTATTGTTCAGGAAAAAAATATTTCTCACTCAGAGGGTGGGTGATAGATTTTAGTACTTACAATTTGATTTTTAAGTAATATTTTAATTGAATTAAGTGACACTGAACTCGGTGAAGAACATTATATATAGTATTGATAATTTTTTAAGTTATTATAATTTCAACACTTATATAAATATTGTATAAAATAAATTATATTAATATAAAATGAAAACGTGAATATTAAATAAAAATGGTATTTAAAATTTTATTTAGTCTAAATTACTTTTTATTTATAAAATTCTATTTTTATTTAAATTTAATATTGAAAATATAGGTATAAACTTTTTAAGAGGTTACAATTACAACGGTGAGAATAAATTCCATTATAATTATAACTAATGCATACAAATAATCATAACTAGACAAGAATATGTGGAGCTCAACATGTTTGGAAGCACATGAGAATGTTCTTTTGCTGATATTATTACCAATATTTAGTATTGCGTCATTCATAGTATTACTATACCTTAACTATTCATCGCAAGTTGGTTATTAGTTAGCACATGTTTAGTTTATGATGTGTTTTAAAGCCCTCGTCCAAATGAGTATTTTATAGAGAGCCGACAAGGAATTCCATTAATAACTTGTCATTTTGATTCTTTGGAACAACACGATGAATTTAGTAGATTTTTTTAGGAGGACCAAATGACCATAAATCGAACCTATCCAATTTTTACAGTGCAATGGTTGGTTGTTCATGGACTAGCTGTAGCTATCGTTTCTTTTTTTGGGGGTCAATATCAACAATGCAAATAATTAGAATATATCCGAATTTAGACCAAAATAAATCTAGATAAGGCTCTTACATAGTGAAACTTAAATCATTATAAATTTTTATTGAAAACTCACATATGATTTATACAAACTAGTACTCGAAGCTAAGATTACGAAGTTCCCACAACCTAACCTTACCATTGAGAGAAAGCTTTTTTTTTTTTTTGACCAACAATATTTGTTGCAAGAGAAAGATTACAAGCAAATAGAGGATCAAATTTCGTACACAGATACAATTAATACAAATGAACTGTAAAAACAAGTTACACTAAGTCCGATACATATTGTACAAATAGAAAAAGACAAGATTCAAAGGTTGAAACCCAAATAAAAAAAAGAGTATACCCCGCTTAAATCAAGCCGCCATTGCCAATTAAGAGGAAGCAAAGGCGGAGACCCTCACTGTTAAGGTGTTAAAGAATCAAGGCGGAGAAGTTACCTAGACGTGTAGAGTCCCATTAAGCCTTCACCCCATTGTAATGGACATGCCTCTAACTAGCCTAAACCAATAGATGCGAAGAGCTCTAGAAAAAGAGGCAATCCACGGATGCCCAAGAACTCCCAAAATGGGAAGTAAAATCCTTCATACATAGGCTATCAATGGAATACAAAAACATCGAGAAAACCTACACCAAGGAAGACAAAACCCACTACAATAGTGACGGAGCTAAGGACGACACCAAAAGCCAATGCATTATTATGCTGAAAAGGGGATTCGCACCTACATCTCGTTGACATCCAAAGGCCAACAATGGCACTATCTTAAACAAAAGGTCGACGAAAAGAAGTCGCAAAGAAAATGAGAGAAAGATGAGAGGGAAGAGAAGGGGCAAAAATCGGAGGGTCAACAACCAACTAAAAAACCATCAACAACCCTATTGCTAATCGAAGAGAGAGAGATGGTCGAAACAAAAAGAAAAATAAAGAATCGAGGACAAAGAAGGGGAAGAGGGGAATATTGGAAAGATCAGTTAAGAAAACAGTGAACATTGCACATCAAAAATTTAATTTTTTCTTAAAATCGAGCATTGCGATATTTATATTAATAAACTCTAAACCAAATTATTACTTGTGCTTTAAGAGAGTCAATCTAAGTCATTTCTCGACTTTCTTCCAAAAAACTTTTTTCATTATCCTCGAAACCTGACTTGCTTTGAGTATGACTCAAACAACACAAATCAAATGCATATAATGAAAATTTTGATTAACTTTTAGTGAGAAAATTAAATTTCTCTTTATGGGAAATCGAAAATTTTGAGCCTTTTAGAAACTAGAATTTATTATGAAAATAAATTACCATCATTTTCTACCAGAATAAACTATGCTCGATTGGTGTATATTAGGGTGTAATTTTAGGTCAACCATAGTTCCTATTTATAGGAAAAAATGGTACTAGAGTTTTACTTGAACAATTGGGTAATTAAATAATAATTTTTCGATATAAAAATACAATATTCCTTTATCTTGAATATTGAGGGGCGGTGGCACACCCTATCGTGCACTAAGGTTTGTCGCCCCTCTAGTATGGGATGAACTTGTTGGGTCTGTTTCGTTTATTGAGTACAATTATATGTATTAACTGAACTTTTAACTAACACATATAATTGAATTAACTTAATAACTATTTTTCTACTTCTCAAAATTTTAATTAATTAAATTATTTTCTCAATTCAATTCTACCATTAAAGTCATAACAACTTTACTATATTAGAATCTATGAGAAAATATATTTAATTGTCACGTTCAATAAAATTACGATGATTAATTAACTTAATTTTTAAGTTATATTTTGTACTCAATGAGAAAAAGTATTCATTGTAGATAGTGATACATGTGATTTATTCTTTTAACCGTTGTTTTCATTGATTTCATAGTTTTGGTTTTACATGTAATCTCTTTTGAGTTATGTCAAGCTAGTGGAGGGATCGATTGGACATATATAATTATAACTCAAATAATTTATAATTAAGTTTCGACTCTTTGTTTAATTATTACAACATTATTTAATCATGAAGTCATTCCATTAAAGTGTCATGATTGAACTCTCTCTCACTATGTACCATTACGAAAGCTACATGATAAGTGTTTGTTCAATTATCTTGTCATAAATGTATTATTCTTATGGGATATTCTTAATATCTTTAGGTTAAATCCATTCACCTAATATGGTTATATTATATCTCATGATAATCATTGCATCTTTTTCCATGAAAAATTTAAATACTGAAAGGGGCGTAGCCAAAGGCGACAGGTAGAGGCCTTGGCCCCCAATTGGCTCAATGAAAAATTTCCTTTATAGCCCCTCTCCAAAATAAAAAAAAAAAACAATTTAGCCATTTTCAACCTTCGATTAAATGGAAAAATTATAACTTTAGCCCTTTTGAAAAAAATAATTTAATTTAAGCATTTTTAATACAAAATTTTTAGCTTTGGCCCTTCAAAATTTATAATTTTATCTCGACCTCCAAAAATTTTTTTTTTGCTTTGCCCCTAATTACTAACAAATATTAATTAAATCATTTTGTCTTAAATAAATAACCCATAATCACATTACTTTTTCATCTATCATATAATGTCAATGAGATGATATCATTTACCCTTTTATTGGACTATGAACTCCACTATTTTTAAATAAAGTTATGTCATGCAGAAGGCGTATACTCAACATACCAACTTTTAGCTCCTTAGTTATTTGAACTCAAGCTTTCAATACATCAAAGTGTTTGAGTTATGCGTGCATAGTCAGCCACTTACTCAAGATACTCAAGATTGAAGTAAGCTACACCATGAATGTCACAAGTGAATTGATCCATGAACGGATCTAGGATTAATTCAACTTGGATATTGTCCGATGTATTGTCTATAACAACCCTCTCTTGAAATGAACTGACCAAGAGATGTCACGTTTGGATACTAAAAACTACTTAATTCAAACATCAATTTCAAAATTGTACATATCTAAAACTATAACCCTACTTTAATATCCTAAACTTGAATACTCGACGTGGGTGTCGGGTTCAATTTTCTTTTAAGGGCGATAGTTTGATAAGACATTTCATTAACATTAATATTTATGGGTGTTGAGTTCAGTAAATTGTATATCACCTCTCATGGTTGTCGAGTTTAGCAATGTATGTGACTATAATATACCCCAAACCTTCATCCATTTGCTAATAGCCTTAAACCCATCATAATTAGGTTCCTTATTCAACATGTATCTTTACTTGACAATAGTGATGTTAGTAATTTAGGCTTAGGAAAATGGGATAAGGTTTCTCTATAATGGAGAAAATTTTTATGGGTTTCTTTGAATGTAAAAACACTTGAAAAAAGTTACCTATTTTCGAGAAAAATAATATGGAATGAATTAAGCAAATAGGCCTTGGTGGGTTTAGGGTTGCTAGTGAGGACCATCAAAAGTCATTGAGTAGTCAACGGCTAAGGATCTCCATGGAAATGGGTTAACAAAGTTGTGGCATCTAGGATTTAAGATTTGTAATTGTGGTGGCATGGACGACCTTTGACATCCATGGATAGCAATTACATTGATATATGTGCTCATATTTGCAGCCCGAACAAATGCATCCATGGAAGAGGAAGAACCAACAATGGAGTCAAATGTTAGGGATTAGAGAAATGAGTTCTTAACTATGGTCGCATGGATGAACTTTAAAAGATAAAAAGACAAGCATTGTAGATTGCTTTAAGGTTCAAGGAAATGAGTGAAGTTATTTTTACGTGTAATGTTATGTTATTAACTAATTGGCTGTCTTAAAGTGTAATATGATGTAAATTAAACTATTTTAAATAAAAATTTTAAATTTGGGACTTATTTAAATTTTTTTGAATAATATCATTATAAATTCTGATTATATATATATTTTTTTGAGACGATGACTAAAATTATCTATAGTCCCTCCCCAACCCATAAATAGGAGGATAATGTGCTTTAACGCACTCGAACCTCGTTCTCGTGCATTGACAATAATATTCATGTCAATCAAGCTAAGGGTCTTATTTAAATGTCATGCTAATAAATTTATGTCACCCATTATTTTCTCTAATGTTTGATCGAGTCAAACAGTAAACTGTAAACTCTAAACCAAATGAATCATAATGAATTGAAACTGTCTTAAAATTTTTTATCAAAATGACTTCAAGAAATTATACACAAACAATGAATTTGAATTAGTTCAAATGGTGTGCATTTCAATCCAAAGATAAAATATTTTGGTTTTTAATCAAAATAAATATTTTAAAATTCATGTACCCTAATATTTAAGGGTTCGAGTACTTTGAGGTGTATTATCATCTTATTTAAGGGTTGAAAAGGGATTATGAGTAGTTTTAAACATTATATATAAAAAAAATAGTGATGTTACATTCATATAAAAAATAAAAAAATAAAACTCGACATCTATATTTAATAAGAGCCCCTTTGAATGAACGCTTACTTTTAATGCGGTGTGTTTAACTTTTTTTTCTTCTCACGCTACAACATTTAATCTCACCATCCCCACCACCATTATTTTTATACTAGTTACACCGTCTATCCAAAAAAAAATTAAATAATTTTAAAACACAGTTGTTTTTATTAATTATTATTTTGCTATATATATTATTGAAATAAAAACCCACCCTTAATAAATTAATATGATAACCACAAATGGACACGCAAGTGTTGCCATTGTGGAAATGTGGCAAGGGCAAATCAGTCAGTAGGAAGAGAGGAAGCAATTGAGAAACTAGGCCTTTTTGTCCTCGTAATTTTCATTCAAATCCAAGGGCGGTTTCGAGCAATAAACGGGGGTAGGTCCATTTCCAAAAGGAAAAAAAAAAGGATGACGACTAAAAAAAAAAAAAGTATATGTGTATTTTATTATTTAAAAAAAGTAAAACAAATCAAATAAGGTTTTTTTAATCATCATTTAAATTAATAATTTAACTTTTAAATAATATTTTATATTTATTGGACGTGAAAGTTGATTGAAATTTGGTTTAATAGCAGCGTTGAGGTACGGATGCCATGCTAATCTCTCTCTCCCCTTTCTCTCTCTAGGGCTTTCTTTGTCTCATATTGGCTTCACCTTCATGTCTCTCACTTTCTCGCCTCAGATTTTCTTTCCAAACAAGCCTTAGACTTAGAAACACCTAGAAAGTCCTAGAGCATTTCACTCTTCTCCTCTTTCTCTTCGATTCTCCCGATTGAAGAAAAAATTATAGAAGCTGCAGATCACCACCGTTTCAACGCTGTTGGATCCGGTTCACTGAGACAGCGACGTTCTGTTTGGTGAGTGCTTCTTATGAAAAGCGCCGTAGTTTTATTCCATACCACTTCTGTTTTTGTTTCCTAGAACTGAGAAACCCGAGTAAAACAGGTTATGTTCTTATTGTTAGGTTTTTTGGAAGAAGCGTTAGGGTTTTTTTAGGGTTCGAAAATTCGGTTATAAAGAAGAAAAACGGTGGCGTTCTGTTGGGTCGGTGCTGCCTCATGCGATTTGATGCCGCCAGAACCGTTGCCTTGGGATCGGAAGGATTTTTACAAGGAGAGGAAGCATGAGAGGACGCAGTCGCTGCCTCAGCAGCCACTGACGGCTCGATGGAGAGAATCCTCTTCCGTTTCGCCGTATCAGCATGCATCTTTTAGAGAATTCACTCGTTGGGGATCCGCTGACTTCCGTCGTCCTCCTGGTAAGTTCTTTCAATCCTTTTTCGTGTCGTTTGTTTCACCGGCTTTCTGTTATTTTAATCCTTATCATTTGAGAGTAAGGATTTTACCAGCATGAATTTGGTGTGGTGGGTTATTTATTATTATTATTTTTTGGTGTTGGAAATTAAGGACTGGTCAGATCTGTGGGTTTTTAAGTTTTTGTTTAGTTTCTTTTGGGAATATTTGATTTTTTCTGTTTATTTCATTTTAGATTACACATCTTCATTCCAATTGATGGGGATTTTTCTTTTTACCAGTTAGTTTTTTTTCTACTCATTTTGCTTATTTCTTTATTTAAGAAATCAGCGTTCTTGATTTTCTGGGTAGGGTTTTCTTTTCATTAGGGATAAGAATTTTGGTCTTCATATTTTTTGGGTTATAGAAGAACATATACTTTGATTTTGATACATGGGGATTTTAAAATTTGTTAATGATAAGCTTCTTCGCCTTTTTGGAGAAGGATGAAGTTTTTTTTTTTTTTTTTTGTTTTCTAGGTTCTATTTGTTTGTGGATAGTTGGAGGTAGAAAATATTGATTTTCTTTGATTCAATTAACTTTGATCTATAAATGGAGAATTCTAGTTTTCTATGAAATGTCTTTCTTTTTTTTTTTTTTTTGTTTTCCCCCTCTTTTGCCTTTAAGATTTAAGGGTTATTGAATTTCCTTATGTTTTAACCCTGGATTTGTAAGATACATATACATTGCACGTGTTGATACTTTTGTGTTTTTCCTTTGTCGCTTTAATTTTTATGAAGGTCATGGTAGGCAGGGCAGTTGGCACCTATTTGCTGAAGAAAATGGTGGTCATGGATATGTTCCATTGCAATCGAGTAACAAGATCTTGGATGGTGAGAATTTCCGTCAGTTGGATTCTTGTGTAGATGGGAAATATAGTCGAAACAGTAGGGAAAACAACAGAGGGTCTTATAGCCAGAGAGATTGGAGAAGTCATACATGGGAAAACTGCAATGGGTCCCCAAGCACTCCTGGGAGGCCTCATCATGTCAATAATGAAAGGAGGTCAGTGGATGATATGCCAACATACCTTTCTCATACTCACTCTGACTTTGTAAACACATGGGATCAACTTCAAAAAGGCCAGCATGATAATAAGACAATTGCTGTAAATGGGTTAGGCACAGGACAAAAATGTCAGAGTGAGAACTTAGTAGGCTCGATTGATTGGAAGCCTCTGAAGTGGAGTCGCTCTGGAAGCTTGTCTTCACGGGGTTCTGGCTTTAGCCATTCAAGTAGCTCAAAGAGCTTAGGTGGTGTAGATTCTGGTGAAGGGAAGCTTGAGTCGCAACAGAAAAATTTGACCCCTGTCCAGTCTCCTTCGGGGGATGCAGCAGCCTGTGTCACATCTCCTGCGCCTTCTGATGAGACATCGTCAAGAAAGAAGCCACGCCTTGCATGGGGTGAGGGTCTGGCCAAGTATGAGAAAAAGAAAGTTGAAGGCCCTGATACAAGCATAGATAGAACTGGGGCTAAAATATCTGCCCGTAATACAGAATTTAACAATTCTCTGAGTTCTAATTTGGCAGATAAGAGCCCTAGAGTCCTTGGATTTTCTGATTGTGCCTCTCCTGCAACTCCTTCTTCTGTTGCTTGCAGTTCCTCTCCTGGTAAAAAATAGTTTCTTATATATTTATTCAGTTTTAAGTAGATTACCTAAAACAAGTATATGATATTATTGACAATGTTATTGAAGGTATGCCTGCATGATGAAATGGGTTCTTGTCAGCATTTTGGAGCTACACAATCTATGTGCTTTTACTGACTATTCTCTTCATATACCAGCAATGATTGACTGTCTTGTAACTTAGCATGACCCTTTGTTAGGTTGTATGTTCCTGATTTGCCACTTTTCCGCTTGTCTGACATTTTAATAACATAATAAATATAAGGTTGGATGATGAATGAATGAAGCATGCACAACTGTTTAGTAGGCCCACATGCCGATTAAATTGGTGTTTAGAACCACTGGTATTGTTATTTTAAATTGTACACACTCTTTTTGAAGACCATGGAAAAGATTGACAGAGACATGGTTCTTTACATTGCTATGACAGTATGCTTGTTTATCATGCTCTAGGAACCACTTTTTCAGTACGTAAAGATTCTTGAATCTCCACTTTCCCCTTAAAGAATTTTCTTTACGATTTTATGAGGTGATAGCTGTTTTCCTTTTATCAGTTCTTATGTTCCAGTTATTGATGGGTATACCTTACCATGTAGAATTATAGAGGCTTATTTTTAAGGAGGAAAAAGTCTAACATCTGGCTAGATTGGTTGTTCTCAATTGAGAATATGACCATGTCGTAACCATCTGTTGGAAGAAACTTTGCTTTTCGGTGCATTTGGCATTTGCTTTATTGTTGACTGGCTTATTCTTGTGTTGTCTTGTTTAAGTTTCATATTCTTAAATGGTGTTACCCCACATCTGTAAGTATTGGGTTTCCTGTCTAATATTCTAGTTGTACACTTCCACCTATTACCAATTGGTCTCGGTGGGTGTTTAACTTGGTATTAGAGCCTACAGTTGTTTTGTAGCTTCCCCCATATGAGGTTGACAACCCTAGTGAGGTTCATATGAAGGCCATTGTTGAGCTACATGTGAAGGGTGTTTAGTAGTGTTATCTCACATTTATTCAGTATTGGTTGTCTTGTGTTCTTATATATTTGATTTGGTTTTTTCCGCTTATTAACAATTTTTTTAGATTAGATGTTTGCACTTGTAGCTTCCACGCTATGTCCAAATTAGAGGGTGTGTTATATGTATGTAGTCATGAATGCATGTGTGTGCCTGTCTGTGTGTCTGTCTGCACATGTATCGGAGACTATCAAATTGCTGGATGTTAAATGATTCCCTTCTGTCTTTTATCTTTATTCTTGCATATTGGTTGCAACGGGTATACTTTTTCATTTATCACCACAATGCTGCCAGTTGTTGCAGGTGTGGAAGAAAAATCATTTGGTAAAGCTGCAAATGTTGATAATGATACTAGTAATTTATGCGGTTCTCTAACTCTTGGCTCTCGGAATCATCTAGAAGGACCCTCTTTTAATTTAGAGAAATTGGATACCAATTCAATTATCAACATGGGCTCTTCACTTCCTAGTTTGCTTCAAGCTGATGATCCTTGTACAGTGGATTCTAGTTTTGTTCGCTCTACTGCAATAACTAAGTTGCTACTATGGAAAAGTGATGTTTTGAAGGCTTTGGAGATGACTGAATCTGAAATTGATTCACTTGAAAATGAACTTAAGTTGTTGAAAGGTGACTCCAGGAGCAGATGTCCTTGCCCAGCAACATCTAGTTCTTTTCCTGTCGAGGAACATGGAAATACTTGTGGGGAGCAGGAGGCTGCATCTAGTCTGATCCCTCGACCTGCCCCTTTGCAGATTGATGCTTGTGGTGATGTTCTTGTTGAGAAGCAACCCCTTTGTAATGGTGTACTGGAAGAAGTTAATGATGATGTAAAAGATGGGGATATTGATAGTCCTGGAACAGCAACATCTAAATTTGTGGAACCATTGTCTTTGGAGAAAGCAATTTCTCCATCTGATGTAGTGAAGTTTCATGAATGTTCTGGTGATTTTGGTACTGTTCAATTGATGTCAATGGAGAAGTTGATTTTAGCTACTGGTTCAGGTAATGAAGGGACTGCTACAACCATTTCTGCAGAAGGCAGTGTGCTAAAAAGGATTGATAATGATGCACATGTTCCAGAATCATCTAATTGTGATGTTGGCGGAGAGAATGTAATGTACGAAATGATATTGGCCACTAATAAGGAATTGGCTAATGTAGCGTCTGAAGTATTTAATAAACTATTGCCTAAAGATCAGTATAACGCTGAGATCTCTGAAATTGGCAATGTAGCACGCGCACAGTTTGATTCAGCAATCCGGGAAAAAATTGCAATAAGGAAGCAGTACTTACGGTTTAAGGGGAGAGTTTTGACAATTAAGTTTAAAGCATTTCAAAATGCTTGGAAGGAAGATTTGCATTCGCCTTCAATGAGAAAATATCGTGCAAAGTCCCAGAAGAAGTATGAATTCAGTTTACGCTCTACACATGGTGGCTACCAAAAGCATCGGTCCTCCGTTCATTCACGGCTCACTTCTCCTGGTAATTGTTTGAACCTCCTGCTTTAAAATGGTTTATAATTGTTGCAAGTTTTATTGTGATTTTGCATGTGGTTGAGTGGCATTACTTTAATTTAAGTTTGTAACACTTCATTTTGTTTCCTCTATCTCTTGCCTTGTACCTTTTATCTTTTTCAATTTTTGTTGGAAATGAAATTATTATGTAATTGTAGCTGAAAATCAATATCCAAAATGGAGTAAAATCTTAAATGCAAAATGAGGACTAAGCTAGGTTTCTTCTATCATAGAGACAAGTGGATAAATTTAAGTTCGGTTCTCTCATGCCAAGAAAATAGATGTTGAAATTTGTGGTAGATCAAGCCAATTCAAGAGAAGAATCGAGTTCAGTTGATATGAATCAAATAGTAATCAATACTAACAAGGTATACAAAAACTTCATAACATAATGCTAGGGCTGGGAAAGGGATTATTGCTCTACATGAACCTTTGTTCATGGTGGGATGCATCGTTTGGCATATAATGAAGTTAAAATTATCTGTTAGTTACTATGTTCTAGATACAATTTTTTCATGAATGAACAATCATCCATGGTATTAGAGATTCTGAGTTTTTTTGTGTATATTTGGTAATAACTGGAGTAAATACAAGGTGCTGTGCTTTGACCTTTATCTGGTGAAACTCATTGCATTTATTGTGAAAATCTAGCTATGATCACTTGAAATTTGGTATATTGGTATTAGAATGGCTCTAGGGTACTAAAATCAGTCTGCCACATTCCTCTCCAAGTTGGTGATATATGGTAAATTGTAGGGTTGGTTTCATCTTCCTTTTTAACATATGTTCTGTTAGTACAGATTACATGTCTGCAAGACTATTATTATCATAATATTTGATTTGGCTGAATTATATGCCACTGCAAATGATGGATTGTCAAACTGATATCTATGACGTATATTGTAACATATTTTAAAGAATCAGGTTCTTTCAGAACTATTGTTTTGTCTGAAATTTTATGTTATAGTCGATGAATGGAGGTTCACTTGGTGGCTTTAGTTTTCCTTGTGAAAATTTATAAAAGCACTTGAGAGTATTATATTTTCCTGTATTTTGTTTCTCTTAAATGCTCTGATCTAAGCAAATTGTTTTTCCTAATTATTGTAATGGTTTTCAATTGTTTTTTTCTTTCTTTCTTTCAAAAATCCTAGTAAATTTAGTAAGGTAATCATCACTTTTGATTTGGATTTTCTTCTAGTTTTTGTCTGTTTTTGCTTTCTTTTCTTGAAAATTGTTTATTTAAAGTAATGATGTATATAGTTACTTTTGGGGTTTGTTTTTATAGCAGGAAATCTGATACTGGAACCTAGTGCGGAGATGATCAATTTTACTAGTAAACTACTTCTAGGTTCCCATGACAGGCTTTATAGGAATGCTTTGAAAATGCCTGCATTAATTTTGGATGAGAAAGAGAAAAAGGTCTCAAGGTTTATATCTAGTAATGGATTAGTTGAAGATCCATGTGCCATTGAGAAGGAAAGAGCTTTGATCAATCCTTGGACATCCCAGGAGAAGGAAATTTTTATGGATAAGTTGGCTGCCTTTGGGAAGGACTTCAGAAAAATTGCCTCTTTTATTGATCACAAGACAACTGCTGACTGTGTTGAGTTCTATTACAAAAATCACAAATCAGAATGTTTTGAGAAAACAAAGAAGAATGACTTGAGTAAGCAGCAGGGGAAGTCTGCTGTGAATACCTACTTGTTGACATCAGGGAAAAAACGGGGCCGTGAATTGAGTGCAGCTTCCCTCGATGTTCTCGGTGCAGCTTCAGTTATAGCAGCTCATGCAGAAAGTGGCATGCGAAACAGGCATACGTCTGGTAGGATCCTTTTAAGAGGGCGTTTTGATTCTAAAAGATCTCAAGTTGATGATAGCATTGCTGAAAGGTCATCTAATTTTGATATTGTTGGAAGTGATCAAGACACTGTTGCTGCTGATGTCTTAGCAGGTATATGTGGTTCTTTCTCTTCAGAGGCAATGAGTTCTTGCATCACTAGTTCTGCTGACCCTGGAGAGGGTTACCATCATGACTGGAAGTGCCACAAAGTTGATTCTGTGGTTAAAAGGCCTTCAACATCTGATGTGTTGCAGAATATTGATGGGGATACTTGTTCGGATGAGAGTTGTGGGGAAATGGATTCTTCTCATTGGACTGATGAGGAAAAATCTGCCTTTATACAGGCTATCTCGTCTTATGGTAAAGATTTTGATATGATTTCACGATATGTTGTCACAAGATCCAGGGACCAGTGCAAGGTTTTCTTTAGTAAGGCTCGTAAATGCCTTGGACTGGACTTGATACATTCAAGAACCAGAAATATGGGAACACCCATGAGTGATGATGCCAATGGTGGTGAGACTGATACGGAAGATGCTTGTGTCCAAGAGAGCTCAGTTGTTTGCAGTGAAAAATTGGGATCTAAAGTTGTAGAGGACTTGCCTTCCACTATTGTGAGCATGAATGTTGATGAATCTGATATTACCAGAGAAGCGAATTTACAATCTGACCTTAACATATCAGGGGGAAACATTGAGAGGCTAGTAGATCATAAAGATTCTGAGGCAGCAGAAGTTAACTTTTCCAATGTGGATCAAACCGAGCCAATATCTGAATGTGGTGCTGGTGATATGAATGTTGATAGCAACCAGGCTGAGTCACTACAGGTTCAAAATAATGTTGCTTTGGCCAATTTAAGTGCTCTAGAAAATCACGTTGCTGAAGAGGGTGTTTCTGTTGCAGTATCAGCATCTCAGGGGGGGACAGGAGATCGTCGTCCTAGTTTAGATGCTTTAGTTGAGCCCAAATCTGGTGCTGCTGCTTTGTCTACTGGGGGGTCCGGAAATAATTTGGGGGCACAGGAAACTTTGTTGTCCAAAAATGTTATGGATGTCCGTGATGCAAGATGCAGTGCAGAGATTGGCAGTCAAGTTATTTGTAGGCCGGATTTAGATAAAAGTAGTGATGTGTCCATTGATAAAAATTCTTGCTTAGATTTTAGCTTAAACTCTGAAGGTCTGCGTCAAGTTCCTCTTGACATGGGTTCTGCTGGAAAGCCTTCTATCTTATTATTTCCAAATGGAAACTTTTCTGCTAAAAATTCTGCTTCACATTCTAATGCCCCTCAATGTGAAAAAAGTTGCAACCAAGATAGGTTGTCAGCTACACTTGCTTATCAGGGGAATGAAGACAAACAGCCTCACAATTCTGTTAGTGGACATGCGTGTGAGCATTTATCTGGAAAGCCCTCGGTGGATCTTGCTGAACTGCAAATCTCCACTTTGAAAGAAATGGATTTTGATATTGGTCGCAGTCAGTTGCCTGAAGTTAAAAGGCTTTCGACCTCAGAAAAGGGTGTTACTGGTTCATATTTAGTTCAAGATTATCTTCAAAAGTGCAATGGTCCAAAATCACCATCGGAGTTTCCACAACTGGTACAAAACTTAGAGCAAGCAAACAGCAGGCCGAAATCCCACTCTCGTAGTCTGTCAGATACAGAAAAACCTTGCAGGAATGGTAATGTCAAGTTATTTGGTCAGATACTCAATTCCAGTTCCCAGGACGATGGGAAGGTCCGTTTCCCTGAACAAAGCGTGAAATCTTCAAATTTGAACTTCAGAGCTCATAACAATGTTGGTGGAAATGCATCTATCTCAAAGTTTGATCAAAATATTATTTTTGCTCCGGAAAATGTTCCCAGGAGAAGCTATGGTTTCTGGGATGGCAATAGGATACAAACTGGGTTGTCATCTTTGCCCGACTCTGCAATCTTAGTGGCGAAGTATCCTGCTGCGTTTGTCAATTATCCTGCATCCTCATCTCAAATGGAGCTGCAGGCATCGCAGACTATTGTTCGGAATACTGACCGAAACATGAATGGTGTTTCAGTTTTCAACCCAAGGGAAGTAAGCAGCAACAACGGTGTGATGGATTATCAAGTGTACGGGGGTCATGACTGTGCCAAGGTGGTGCCTTTTGCCATGGATATGAAGCAACAGGAGATGTTCTCCGAGATGCAAAGGCGAAATGGGTTTGATGCAATCTCAAATTTACAGCACCAGGGAAGGGGTGTGGTTGGAATGAATGTTGTGGGGACTGGAGTGGGAGGTGTTGTAGGGAGCTCCTGCCCAAATCTTTCTGATCCTGTAGCAGTACTTAGGATGCAGTATGCGAAAACGGAGCAGTATGGTGGACAGAGTGGGAGCATAGTGAGGGAAGAAGAGTCGTGGAGAGGTAAGGGGGACATGGGCATTCGCAGGTAGTATAAAAACCAAATTCCTCAGCAGCAAATATTTCTTTGCTGCACACTGTATAATAGTTTTTTTGTTTTTGTTTTCAATGAAAATGAGGATAGGGGCAAGCAGTGTCTTTTTTGGTAAAAAATATTTAGGTCCCTTTGTAATATTTGCAGCAGCAGTCTTTGTATTTGTTGTATTTGATGGAAAATACACAAATAATCTGTCTAAAGTTTAGGAGGGCCAATCCAGCAATTTCACTGTTTCTAGTAGGGTGTAAACGAGATACTTTGTTTACAAGATATTCAAGTTCAGCTTGAAAAAAGTTTCGAATTCAGTTAGTTAGATGTTAATCTGTGTTGATTTCAGTATTTTGCATCTCTTATCTTTATTTGTGATTTGCAAGGGGTTGGTTCAGAGGAAATTTGTATGTTTTGCAGGAGCGAGTCTTTTTGTATTTTCCTTGCATCATTACAATATTCAGCATCAACCCCTGATTTTCATCTCGTAAACACAAAGAGTAGATAAGAGTTCAAAGTCTGAAAAATGTCAGATGGAAGTTTGGTATGTCAAGACATTGCGCACCAGCAAATGACAGCCATCTTTGTTGTCTAATGCAACGTAAGCAGGGAGTACACGGACGATTTAGATCTTTGAAAAGATTAATTTTCTTGGGCACAATGGAAGTCCCACAAGTTTAAATTTTAGAGATGGTATTGTTGAAAAGAGCAATCACATATCTCAACTGTAAAATGGACATGAAAAACTGTAATGGAACAGTTGATAGAGTCAAAAAGCATAATTGAACTGTTCCATTCAGTATCAGAAGTAGAATATTTTCTGTTCCTTGCATCTTTATTTTCTCTCGAAGGAAGTTTGCCAAAAACATGTCGGGTATATGAAATGTGCACGAAAACATAGAATAGAGGATTCTTTGTTACGCTGAATGCTAGTTGTTTAAAGAACTTGCAAAACACATCTGTTGATGAAGGGTTTCCTATCTGAACAGAAACAGGAACCCATTCAACATCTTCCCTGCAATGGCTACTTTTAATGGCAAACGAGTTCCAACTGATTCGCAGCATTGGCAGAAGCAGAGGATTCCATCGAATCGTCTTTCTGTTATTGCTGCTTTCACTCGATATTGTTCTGCCCTAGAACCGATAACCTGTCCTAAAACAGATGCAGCAATGGTAAATGCCATAGTTGTCATAGGCATTAAGACAAAGTTTCTAAGCATGGCTATGAATGGAACAGCTGCATGGACAGACACAACAAACCAATATGGCGAGAACATTTCAGCATGATCGCTTCATATCCCTGGAGGAACATTTGCACCCATGACTAGCATCCCAATCACCAGTACCTTCGTGGGCAACGACTGCGGGCGTAGATTTTTGGCAAAAGCAGTTTTTGCCAGTGCAGCTCGGGCTGCAACCACTGCTGTGGGCACCTGATTTCCATCCCTGGCGATGGTTGAAACACCTTTGCAACAAGTGTCAAAACACCGCTAACCGCCCTATACGACTTTACAACCGGACAGTGCCCATTTTGCAGCCAATCATTGCCCAATGCTTCGTGGTTGGAATTTCCTCCCTAAAACATCGGCATAAATAATAAATCTTTTAAGACATTCAATTAGCTGTGAAGAAGGCTCTTTCTTGGATGTTTTTGATTTTCCTTTCTGATTGTTCCATTTAATAGAAAATGCATCAAAATTGAAATGCCCTCCTGTTCCAAAGGATGAGATTCTAATGGTGGCAAGGATTGAACTTCGGTGAGGAATTGCAAGCTTTTTTTCTCTATATGCAAGGAAGAACATTGTGATAATGGAACCACTCCTTCACAGCCATGGAAAACCTGAATGCCATGTCGAAACTGGGACCATCTTCAAATCTTAGACCTTTGGCTCCTCGTAACTGAGACAGAGAAGTGAAAACCTAGTTAGAACTCAAATAAAACACATGGTGCAAGAAGCATAACACCATAGATGCAACACCTACCGGCATGGGGAAAGGCATGGTAGATGAGAAGGAAAGCTTAGTTGGCTCATTGATATTTTCTCACAAACTCGAAGGATGTCCATTTGGGAAGATGCAAAAGCTCATTTAGGCCTATGAGGAAACGATCCATTTTGGAGATAACCCGCAGAAAAAGAACAGTGAAGTCTAAACAAAATCTTAAAGTGCCAAGTGTGAGAATATGAATCTGACCAAACATTAGACTAAACATCAACAACTCAACAATTGACACAAAAATGATCGAACTCTAAGCAAATAGGTTAATGTTCATGATTATGTTACTCAGGCTTGGATGTCAGTGTCGCTGTCGAGTATGCAACATACACAGGTATGCTCATTTTTTATAAGCTTTTTCATTTACTTCTTCTTGAGGGGATCATATCTCCGTTCCCCCTATCATGTTCACAAAAATGTCGGATAACATTTACTTCAAGAAAAATTAAGAGTTGAATTCATAAAAACCCTAGTCATGTATAAGAAACTCATAGCAACTTGAATTCATCTTCAACGAGACGCCAAAAAGATAGAACATACTAAACTCCTTTGGTTACATCTCTTAGCACCAACAATAGAAACCGATATTTATTTGTATATGGTAATAACTTTAAATAGATTTATGGATGGCATTGTACAAGCACATCAGTAATGCCCCTGACAGGCTGCTTGCCTTTATCGTCCCAACGAGGCCTATCATGGGACCTGTTCAACTGTTGTGTCTCTTGGGCCAAGTATTGCTTCAAGTAGCCCTTTTGGATTACTACTTCTACTGCATCCTTCAAATGGACACAATTATTTGTGTGGTGTCTGAAGCGCTGTGATATCGGCAAGGTTAGAGTTGCTTTAGTGCTGGCTTGGTGGCAAAGTGGGTGGTACCTCCAGAATTCCCTCGTATTCTATTTGGTCAAAGATTTGGGCTGGTGCGTTACTAATTGTACGGTGCCCCAGACCTTTGGCCTCAGCCTTCTCTATTTTCCCTAATAGGTCTTGATTTGGAGGGTTATACTGTCCATACCCCTTGTTGCCCACCCCAGAGTGAGTTCTTGGTTGATAATCTTAGAATCTTTGCGGCGTGGAGGATTGGCTTGTCGGGTAGTAGAGACAAAAGACTTAACATGAGATTGTTCCACCTCATCATTTTTCGAAAATCTGTAACTATCTCGTACAAAGTGGATAACTTGCTTGGTGGATCACCGATAATAATGTACCTTAAGTGCTGGTGAAAAGTCCCAGCAATCAAGGCCTGAATGGCCCACTCATTTGTAACCCCTTTGGTGATCATTGTGGCAGTACTGAAGTGACGAACATAGTCACAAAGGGGCTCGTTTGCTATCTACGGATGGTCATGAGATAGGTAGGGGATTGTTGCAATGTCTTGCTAGCCAGGAATCTGCTTATGAACAGCTTGACTAACTAGTCAAAGGAGTGGATAGACCCATTTGGAAGAGAGAGATACCACGCCCGGGCGGTATGAGAAAGGGTCATGGAGAAGGCTCGACACTTGATCACGTTAGACACACCCAAGATGTTTGCTCCATAGGATTCTAAGGAGACATGCTAGAGGATGGCTGAGCTTCGGTAGTTGCTGGTGGAACTGAGAGTGCAGGGGTGATAAACGCAACAGGCGAGGTAGAAGCAGCTGGGTTAGAGGCCAGTGGAAAGTAAAGAGCTGCCATGAGCTACGCAAGAGATGGAAAAATGTGAGAAGCAGACTAGAGTGACG
This sequence comes from Kokia cookei, assembly GCA_039519145.1. Taxonomy (NCBI): domain Eukaryota; kingdom Viridiplantae; phylum Streptophyta; class Magnoliopsida; order Malvales; family Malvaceae; genus Kokia; species Kokia cookei. The sequence goes on along the minus strand of CM076907.1, from coordinate 3,567,325 downwards.
GGCTCAACGATTGTTTGGATAAAATATTCTGAGTAGTGTTCAGGCCAGAAGAAGTTCCAGGGATAGTTGGGATGGTGGAGTTGACTGGAGTAGAAGAACTAGTTGGGTTGGTGGAGTTGGTTGGGTTGATAGGAGCATCAATCTAAGGTAAAAAAAACCATGGTATGAGTTCATACTCACCGCACCAATTGTTAATGTAGGGAGAGAGGGGTCAACAAGGGAGGAAACACAAAGGAGAGTGTTGTGGTATTGTGGAGGTTGGCTCACCCTGCTGGGTAGAGAGTCGGAGACGATAAGTGAGGGGGGAGGTTGAGGATTCAAAGGACAATACAGTGGCTAGAATGCTGGTAGTGTATTTATAGGAGAGGTCTCGTGTTTGGTGGTGGTAACGTGAGGATCTTGCTATCAGACCATCATTCTAGGATGCATGGAAGAATGTCTCTGATGGGACACATTTTATCATTCCTTCTGAGTTGTGGGGTAGAGTATATGGCCTAAAAAATCATGTTTTAATCAGAAGAGCGGAAGTGTCTTGAAAAATGCATGGACGAGAACCTTTCGGCGAGGGTTAGTTGGTGGATGAGAACTTTCCGACGAGAGCAAGTGGCTAGCTTGCGAGAATGCTCGATCCTCCAAAGGAAAACGGGAAGTTGATTGGAATCAGACCTTTGGAGTTACTGGTCCTTTGGTAACTAGCTAGTTGGTAGAGAATGGGGGGGGGGGGGGGGGGGGCGTGTCTCGAGTGGCTTGACATGCTGTTACGTGGAGGGGATGCAACAATATTATTATATATTTCACGTTTTATGTCTTTGTTGTAAGGCCTACCGATGGGTCTATTTGTCACTGTTTCTTTTGTTTTTGTTTTTGAGCTCACAAGTTATTGCCTAGTATCTGCGCCGCTTACAAGAATTTTTCTCCGAGGAAGGCTTCCTTTACCCAAAACTTGTTTGTCTCCTGTGCTTTACTTTGTCCAGCTTTTAAGAATTTTTTCATTTGGGTATGGCTATTCTGGGATTTTATCGTGCATGTCTTTCCTTTTTGTATGGGATCTCTGCTGTATTTGATTCTCATCTCAAAGGAAATCCGGGGTGAGGCACCTATAACGTAGTTTCTACGGGCTATCTTGATTGAATTGAATCCATTCATTATCTCTTTGCCCCTGTAGCATAAAAACAAATACATATACCCACTCACAGAAACAAATACAGCCAGAAAAAAAAAAAGAACAATCCATATTTACTAGAATGAAATCAAAGAAATAAAAGCTTGGAACAAATCAATGGTGTCATGACAAAAAACTCAAAATGAAAGCCCAAAATGCTTGAGCCAAGCTCAGAACTGCCAAAAATGGCATCATTTAGTTTGCTCTGTTGAAACCATGTATATACCAAAAGGGCAATCAAATGGTCCTTGGTTTTCTCTTGAACCTTCACTTGCATTGAAGAATTGGATAATAATTCTGATTCCTGGTTTTAACGTAAAAAATTACTTAAATTAGCTTAGGAAAAAGCAAAAAGCAAAAAGCAAATAAAAAGTCAGCTGATGGAACTCTTGTAAAGTAGCTTTTGAAGCATAGTAAACTTACTTAAGGATTAGTACCATCGGTTGCTTTCTTGTATTCAGGTTTCAGCTCATACGATCCTTGATTAGTTCCCTTGTTGTTGTATATACACAGGTCTTTAAGTATATCTTTCAGAAATTGCTTCAAAGAGAGAAGTCCGAAGAAGAATCAGAAAACTGTCAACTTTTGGCTTGAAGGCAATTAAGTAAAATAGTTTTGTATTAGTCAACAAAGATCAAGATTGCATCATTTATGCTTTGAGTCGATGACAATTCATCTTTCAATACCATATCTAGTGGGAGGAAATATGTTATACCCTGAATTTTGTTTGCAGATTGACAACCCGTGTTGAAAAAATCTTACACAAGCAATCAATATGCCTTCTGAATGTCTAGAACCTCAAATCTTTATATAATCCTAGAAAAGAATTATGGGAATTCACTCTTAAATCTTAATTTATTGAAATCATTTTTTATTTTCAAAGTGATAATAATGTTTCCCTTATTTGAAGTTCACTTTTTCATTCTTTTCTAGGGTTAATCGAACCTCACTGACATGATCCCTTCTTTTTTTTTCTTACGTATATTGAAATCACCTGTGTCCGGATTTGTTTTTCTAAAAAACAATAGCCTAGGTTACCTGGAGTCAAACATGAGTGTCGAATACAGGTCTGTGTCTAATGTATACGTTCAGGTTTTCTTTGGAAGGTTCTCAGAAAGTCATATCTTTATACATAAAATGTCAAACACAAGTGCTTAAAATGAAAAGTTGAAGTAACATAGGAAATAACACCTACCCTAGACTATATTCATCTCTAACACCTTCTGAATAATTTTTCAAGGCCTTCTTTAATTTAAAAGCAGGCTTAGCTAGCATTGAATAATAGGTATGTCGATAGCATTAAGGGTGTGTTTGGTTGGGTGGAAAAGTAGAGCGATGGGAGGAAGGAAATGAAAAGTGGAAAGAAAATGAATTTTGAGTGTGCTTGGTAGGAAAGAAAAGTGAGGAAAGAAAATAAGAGGGGAGGGAGAGAGATGTGCATGTTAGTTCAAAATTATGCATTTTTCAATTGTTTTATTTTCTTTCCTTCCATTTTTCACCTCTACCAAGCAATGAATGGAAAGAAAAAGTAATTTTCTTTCCATTTTTTCCATTTCTCCTACCATGCACACCTATGGAAAGAAAAATTATGTTTTCCATCCTTCTAATTTTCTATCCCTTCAATTTTCCATCCTACCAATTCTTTTTCCACTCTACCAAGCAAAGCCTATGGTTCTTAAATTTACCATGTAAGTAGAAATAATTGATTAAGAAACATACTTCAGGTTGGTCTGTCTCTTGAATCAGTTGTCTTAAAGTCCAATTCGACTGCCTTTCAAAGAGCTTAAACATAATATCTTCCATCTCCCCACGATCCCTCCTTGTTCTTTTTGTATCTGATGTCTTGGCAGGCACCTTCTTCTTTTCCTATTGCAAACACATCAGCTCTCCTCATACATATGGCAGACAGATTATAAATATATTCTGATTGCATATATGAGAGCAAATGAACAGTCCCCAGGAAAACAAATCAGTGAAGATCATTATATTCAGATAATTTTACATATAAAGTTAGTAGGCATATGTACATTGGATACAGCAGGGATTATCATCCCTGGCATAGGCCTCATGTGAGTTCCATGATCATTATCGATGACCTGAAATGTAGAATACGAAAAAAAAAATAAGGGAAAGGGAAAGAGGTACAGGAATGTAGAATATATGGGAAATTATCACGCCAAAAATACCACATAGGAAGTAAGGACACCATCGAGAGTAATTCTTAGTACCTGTATCTGTCTGGATTTGTTCATAGATTTATTTGTTCTTTCACGGCAAAGTTTCCCATAGTTTTCGATGTTTTCATCATGAGGTCTCATGTCAAACTTGTTCAGTATTTTTCCCTCAACCACAAGCTTTCCTGCAGATAAGACAATTTTCATAAATAAGGAGAGAAACATTTCTTAACATTGAAACTCCAACCCAGGTTTCTTTCTAGTTCATCTTGAGATGATAAGAAAATTCTGAATTTATTCACTGCACTAAACAGATATGTACTGGAGCAGCAATGTTTTCATGCCCAAGTCAGTGTATTAACAGGTTAGACCTATGATCTGTTAATGATTCAAAACATAATGATCCAAAAGAAAGTTAAACTGTCTTACAGGTAACTTACTATTGGTTGAAGAGTAAATTAGTCCCTCTATTATAAAGGTAAGCAATTTAGTCCTTGCAGAGGTAAAATTTTAAAAGGAGGTAATATTCAACGTTAACAAATGCCAACTTTTCATGTTTTAAAGTAACATGGAAAAGAAAACCAAAATTCGACATTTAAAAAAAAACCACGACAAGGATTAAATTGCTCATTTTTTTCACACCTATTTTGAAACACAAGTCAGCATTATTTAACATTCAACCTTACCTCTGTTTATAGTTTTACCTATTAGCTTCAAAATTAAATGTACAAGGACTAAATTGATCACTTTTATAGCAGTAGGACTAATTAGCTCTAAGCCTACAGTACAACGATCCCCTATTAGTTTAACCTTCAAAAGAATCTCATTGGGCCAATTATTTACATATCTCTGTGCATAAATAATATTTCAAGATAGAGGCGTCTCAAGTTAGCAACTTGGATCTGTATTCTTGTCGGAATAATGAATTTACTGGAACTTTTAAATGTCAACAAAATAACAGTATGACACTATTAGGAACTATACTTCCAATAAGCCAATAGAATGGCGTATCTCCCAGATTCTATGCATGACCAGGACATGAAAGGTCCAGCGAGATTGTTTGCTTAATATTTCTCAGTTATAATTGCAACAGTTTAAGTCCATGAGAATAATCCTTCTTAGTTAGAAAGAGTGATGAGTTGCATGTCAACATTGTTTCAGGATAGCTGCTGAGCCTTGTATTCTCCTCTTTAAAGAAACAGAACTCCACCCCCCTCCCCCCAATTCCCGGAAAGAAAATGGTAAACCAGCTTAGGATTTCACATTTACCATTACAAGCCAGCATCATACCACTACATTTAACTTGTTAATAAGAGACGAATTAATATCTGCATTCCCCAATTTCAGTGTAAAATGCCGGAGAAAGACTAGATCAGAAGTAGCTTGGAGATGAATATCATTTATAATACGAAATGATAATCTAACTTGTTGAAATACATTATCCATGACAAGAATAAGACTAGTATGTCCTGGGATGATACATGCTTATTACCTTGGGAAGTCTCAGAAAACACAGACATTGGAACAAAGTCTTTGGTCATGTCCATGGAATAGCGCTTGGGTACATCCCCGGTTTCTGTGCCAACCAATTCCATGGTGAACTGAGGTTAAAGAAACAAATTACATAAGAAGGAAGACAATAAGAGCATTATTATTCTAAGTAAAAGAACATAATTCCACCCTGCTCTCTCAACTGATAAAGAAAAAGGAACCAGGGAAGAAAATCTGTCAAAATTGATTGACAACCTAAGAACATCATTAAACAATAAGGAATATGAACAAGTTAATTCTGACAGGCTGACAGCACATATTGTGGGAAAGAAAATGGAAAGCACAGGGGCCTAAAAACACCCTGAAAAAAGTAAATACAGAGCTACCTAAATCATCCAGTTCAGGACTGAATTCATTTTTGTGATTCACTTTAGTTTTATGACAGTTGAGAAGAACCACACTTTTTTTTTTTAAAGACATTGATGCACCAGTTGATTGCAAGCAATACAATGACTCAGAGCAGAAAGAACCAAATTTAATTAAATCACCATGATCAAGAGACCCTCCATAATCAGTTATGACAATTAACTCCTTAGTGGAGGTAAGTAAATCCCATATTTGACCCAATAAAGATATGTTCCTCTCAAAGATAAAAAAGTAACTCTGAAACCATAAGTAATGTGCAAAACCAGGAAAAGGTACCGCTTAGAAAGGAGAACCCATAAAACTAAGAACTCAAATGCTGATATATATACCATTTAGTTTTGTAAATTTCTCATCCAAATGAAACTGAAAAGCTACCCAACTTCATTTGAAACAAATCTCTAAGACCTGAGGCTAAGCTTAATGGTTTGTCCAAGTTTTCAACCATTAAACGTCTATATCATTAGCTAAGATCCTTCACCCACTTTGGGAACCAAATTGTCATTTCAGCTAACTTTCATCAACAGTTATTGTCTTAACTTTCTTAAAATTTCATGGTTTCAACTTTTTTTTATTCAATATCAAGAGCTTTAACCACCCATTCAAGTCAAGACAATCTCATGGTTTCAACTAACTTCATTACTCTATGACTACTGTTATCAGCATCAAGCCTTTCTCTAAAACATCAGTTATAAATAAAACTATCTAAATGGCACCAATCTTACAAGATTCATTCTTCATGGGAACATTATAATGATTATAGAACAAAATTTTATCTCTCTTTAACTGAAAAACTATGCATGCAAGCAATTTCAACCAAACTAAAATATAATTCACCCATACCAATATATCCAAGGTAACAGGAAAAAGAAAGTGACAAAATTTACTTAACAGAAAAATGTTAAAGAACAGAAAATGTTCAAAGTTCAAAACTTTCATCATATATTACTCAGCAAAGATTTCTTATTTTATTTCACAAAGAGCAAAAGGAAAAAGCATCAAAACATCAAAACGTTCCATTAAACCAGAATATGAAAAACCATAGAAAACACAAAATATAAGAGGAAAACTTAAAAAAATTGTTCAAATATCGACTAAGGGGGAAAATGCATGCAGTGAAACAAACCCAGAAAACCAAAAGATACTTAAAACATTAAAACCCATTAACCCACATAAACAAAATAAATCCCTGAAAATCACATGAGATAAAAGAGGGGAAAAAAAGAAAAGAAAACGATAAAGAAAACAAATGCATGTACTGAAACATATCCAAAACACCAAAAATGGGTTAAAACTTTACTAATTATAACCCCATTAACCCAGATAAGCAAAAAAAATTTCCTGAAAATCACATAAGATAAAGAGAAACAGAAAAGAAAAAAAAAGGAGAAAGAAAGACATATGCATGTAATGAAACAAACCCAACAAATCAGCACAATGTTATTGTTTAAAAGGATAGAAACCTGAGGAGAAGAGGAGTCATTATCATCACTGGAAACACGAGGGTCAATGGAAAGAATAACTTTGGCAACTGCTTGAGACGGAGAGGCAGAAGAGGAAGTAGAAGAAGAGAGTGGAGGGGCTTTGAGAGAGCGTGAAACTAATCCAGGGCATTTCATTAACCACACCGACCTTTCAGCTTTGCTTGTTTCAAGATAGTTATCCTTGTTTTCCATGGAAAATCTATTTGGAGGACAAAATATGGGAATAGACAGAAAGAAAATACAAACTGTTTTTCCTTTTAACAAACAAACTGGGAAAACGGTAGAGTTTATGTAGGCAGGTTGGACTTTGACGATCTTTTGTTTGTTTTATTTTATGGGTAAACTAGTCCTAATGTCCCTAATTATTACTAGGTTTATATTTTGGTTACTTGACTTTAAAAAGTTTCAAGAATGGTCATTGAACTATTTAAATTTTTTTATTTAAGTCATTTGATTATTAAAATCATTATTGTATGGTCTTTTTCTATTTGTATTGTTTACATAAATTGAAAGCTATCATTCTTTTTCTCTTTTATAATTCAATTTTTTTGTGAAACAACTTTGAACGTCACGAATCTGTGAATTAATATCCAAACAACTTTTTTTTTTTATCTTTGACATTGACTATCAATCGACTTGGATCTAAAGTATGATCAATTCATTGATGGGTACTGATCCATCTAATCAATCATCGAATCATTATTTGAAATTCACTAACTGAGGTTTTTTTGTAAAAAAAATAAAGGGTTTTTTTTATCCAAATAATATAAAAAACAAATATTTACTGAAATAGGATAAGGCCTCCATTATTGACGAAAATAGGCAGAATGAATAGTGCACCCACGGTGCTACCTGAGCAATCGACGACACCCCTTCCCTACCACCGATGATTGATTCAATCAATAATTTAAAAAAAAAAATTAGGGTGTTGCTTGACCAACCGACGGCACCGGTAGGGGTGAGTATTCAATCGAGCCGAGTCGAATAAAAAAATTTCGAGTTAGTTGAGTTGACGAATCCTATTTTTGCAACCGAACTCAATTTGAAATTTTTTCGGATTGAATTGAATCGAGTCAAAAAATTTTGAATGGAGTCGAGTTAACGAATCCTATTATTTATACTCAATGTTGCGTTTATATGGACTAATTATTTAACTAGTAAACGAAGTACAAGATTATTTAACTACATAAACAATATAATGGTTTTACCCTTTTAACTTAATGGTTAAACATTTTTAAAATGACATAATTTTACCTTTTAATTTAATGGTTTTAACTTTCAACTTTAGAAGAAGTAAATATTTATTAAAACGACGTAGTTTTTCTTTTTTTTATTCGGATTTTCGAATAACTCGAATTATGTAATTTGTATCCGAGTTAAATCGAAAAACTTAATTTTTTATTCGAGTTAATCCAAATAACTCGATTAACTCAAATAACTCGAACTATTTAATTCAAAATTTGAATTTTTTATCAAATTTTGCTCACTTCTAGGATCCCGTATTTAATACCAAAAAATATATGGTATTTTATACATATAAAATGGAAACAAAATTATTGGTGCTGCTGACATGTCAAATGACACCCGAATATTTTAATATAAAATATTTTTTTATTAAAGCTAAAAAAAAATTTAAATATTCGGATATTGCAATCTGAACCCGTGACCGACAGGTTACATTGATGGCAAGCCATCATGTCGATGTCACCTGATAACTGAACAGTTTAAATAATTGCATCCATCATTAAAACAAATGATTGATGCAAAGTTTTTTTTTTCTTTTAATAGAACTAGAAAACAAATATTTTAATCTTCCTATAAATGACAAAAAGCATAGATTATATCTATGAGGAATTATTGAATTTGAAATTTTTTTGTACCATATTACATTTGAATTATTGTTATCATTTACTAAGAACTAATTTACATTATCTTATTTTGTTTTGCAGCAAGAAAAATAAAGAAATAACAAATCGATCTTAGTTCATAATAAAAAACATGACAATAAGATAATAAACTAAAGAAATAGATTATATAATATGATATCTAATAAAAGATTAGCAGCACACAACCATACATGCAACATTTTGTTACATGGACACTTATTTGTGTCAAACACCATGACTTCCATTTATATATATATTAGGAAAAAGTTAAGACATATCATACCCACCTCTAATATTCGTCTAGTGTTTTAGTACATACATCGTAAGGAGATCTACAGGGTATCAGAGCCATCTACAACATCGATATTAAATTATATTTATAGTAAACAATCCAATAGTTAAATCTAAGCACGATAAAGTCCATTATCGAGCCGAACTCGAGATGATCTCACTGCCTAAGTGTTTTTTTTTTTAAGTTTTAGATGTGCTTTTCAAGGGTTAATTGTTATGCACACAATATACCCATTGATAGAATCTTATGTTACATTCGTCCAATGTGATGAGATCAAGAGGAAGGCTTTTTACTCTTTTTCTTAACGGTTTTTGTAGTAGCATCACAAATCTCTTTCTTCCGTTTCATGTTGTTGTTACCAACCATACTCTTATCACAACCTTCAAAAACATCCTTCACAAAAAAATTTAACCTCCATAGGGTGGATTCACTCTGCATATGGAATGAAGTACAATCAAACAAGTCGGTACTAGAGCAGTTGATTGAGCAGAATTTGAATAAGAATCAAAAAGAGAATTATGAAAATAAAGCAATTATCAAGTTTAAATATAACCTGAGCATCAATATCGATCTCCACCTCTTCAGACATTGCTTGAAACCCTGGATTACTTTGAGCAATAATCTCCAATACCTTATTAAGATCCTCTGTAGACAATCTGGCTATGGCAGTCCCTAGATTTCTTTTATCTTTGGTTGACATTTTCCTAAAACAGCAATTTCGAGATTAGGTTCATTGTTCCTGAAAGAAAATAAAATATCATTCGAATTGAAAGCTTAACAAACCAAATTACATAAGGCTATGTTACTCCAACTCTTCACTCTTTCTGAAGTAATCATCTATGACACCCAAATTCGAGAAATATTTGGAAACGAGCATAGAGGCATGATCCTCCAAATATATCAAAAAACATACTCATGTTGAACATATTACAGAATCTGACACTTAACTGCAAACTCAAGTAAGGTATACATAAGGTAACTTCAGAAAAAGAGAACTCATCAACCCAAGGCCTCCACCAGGATCCTTTAATTTTTATCTCAAACACGAAACTTGTAATGACAATCCAAATCTTGCATTAAGTTCTAACAAAATGAAACTGGAGTTTCCTGAGTTCAAAGTTTGGCCTATGACATCAAATATTCATGGAGTATGCTAGCTAATAGTACATAACACTCAACCAAAAGAAGGAAACTATAGGCTAAAAGGAAAAATAAGAAGAAGACTACATTCATAAACAACAAATTCTACCATTCAACAGGCTATATTATTCTTCATTTTTCTTGAGATATAACTGTTAGCCTATTCTTCATTTTTTCTTGAAGCACCTATGTTCAACGCCCACATTCAAGGCATGTTCAGACATGGATTTAGAGATAATAACTCTCCAAAGACCTCCAAATACATGAAAAACTTTAAAGAATTGAACATATCCACGTAGGACACATATATGTATCTGATACCCAAACCAGAATCCAAGAAATATAACTCATCAAAATGATTGTTGATCTAACCTGTCAATAGAAAAACAACTAACACATGCACCCAAGATAGTTGCATGTGCTATGTAAGTAGTTGTTAGACTCAAATAAGATAAATACACATCACACTAAATAAATAGCATTCAACTTCTAAGGTAACAATATTCACTTTGCCATGCATAAACTGTGAACCACACCTGCACTTTTGAACAACGGTTTCTCTGAGCTGTTCCAGATGTGTATCAACCTCATAAAGCTGAAAAAAGTTAGGTCTCTGTAAATATCCTGATGATTGAACTACAGAATGACCATTTGAAAATCAATTACGACAATCTGGAAGATATCAAGCTATTGACAAGTATGTCTACGTAGTTATTTGCATTTCAAAGCAGTTGCAGAAATTAGTATACCTCATTAGATATTGCCTGAACCCTTTTGGCATGAGAAGCCTCTCGTACAAGCTGCATATTTAACTGTGCTTCTGCCTCCTCTTCACGTCTTTTCTCCTACATGCACAAAATTATAAGTTTTTTCTTTAACTTAAAAACGCAGGAATAAAAGATGGAAATAATTTACTATTCTCATTGAGCAAAAGAAATATTACTGAACCCAGTGAAGTTATGAAATACAAGCCATGAAGAGAGAATCATGTCAAGATAGTGTTACCTCTTCAGTAACTTTGGGAAGAAGAAGCTGCCACTTCTCCTCAAATTTTTCCAGCAAAGTTTTGGCCATTAGACGAACATCACTTCCTTCCTCGTTGTATTTCATTGCATTATCGAAAACCAATCTTACATCAGCACATATAGCTCGAACATTCTTATATCCAGTACCATCTTTAGCCTCCATTTGGTTTTTTATTGTACCAAGGTCCATTGGCTTTTCAATAACCTAGTGCAGGAAACATAAGTAATCAATAAATTGTAGGAAACCATTTCCAAAACCATGTAGTAAGATTCAGACAAACACCAATCATACGTACAGCAATGTTTACAGTTAGATTATACAGCTTGTTGTGCCTATAAAAAGGATATTGAATTTTGCGTGTGATGGTTCAAGTGATCACAGTGTCACCTCAAGAAGTTATCAGATTTGGTATGCAATCCTAGATTATGCCCACCAGATTCCTCAACTCAAAAAAGATAGATAACAGGAAAATGGAAAGTTATATGACTTTATATCTGGAAAACTGAAAGGAGACTAAAAAGAAAAATGCATTAATTCAATACCAGTTACCTTGTAATAGTCATGTAAACCAAGACCTTTGACATCTACCGGTTGCATAAACGGCCATGCCCACTTGTGCTGTGAGATCTGGAAGAATGAGGACATGCATTACCAAGATATGATTGCAATTTGCAACTTATCACTTTCCGGCAGGATTGATAATATTGCTGTTTTTATCCTATAATTGCTCTAATTATGAGACTATCACATAACATAGTTAACAAGCACATTTCCATTAAAGGCTTAACTCCTTTCATAATTTTTAGAGGGAAGTGCAGAGACAATTTTAATGCAATTGATAAAAGCAAAAACAGCAGTCTCGAACTATATCACAAAAGAAAAACTCAAAACAACAAAAGAAACATGCATATACAAATTAATAATGTTGTGAATTGGGAAAAATATTATATTTGATTATATCATATCCCCATGTATTAGATGCTTACTCACTCAGTTTACATGTAGTACATATGACAGACGAGAGCGGCCCATTCAAGAATCTTAAAGACTTAAACTAAAACATTGAGTTAACCATAAATGCTTAACTTCAAATTACCACTATAATTTCCAAATGATTCTATACCAACATTCTACTTAGTTAAAGGCGCCAAAAACTTAAAAGAAGTGCAGCGTCCAAAGAAGAATATGCTAGGCAGAAAGCATCATGCCGAGAGCATTCTGATTAAGATGGCAGTTATATTTTAAGGTATCTATAAGCAAATGTGTAGATGCTGAGAGAATAAGTGATTACCTGACGCAATATTGTCCCAAACTGGCGCATAAGCTCTTGCATTCGCTTTGAAGCAGCTGCTTCCCGTTGGGATGCATCTTGCTGTTGCTTTTTAATGCTTGGAACATGCCTTCCCTTATCTTGTTCCTCTCGAATGGAGTTACCTTTAGAACTGCTCTTTGTCTTTTTATCAGCATTCAAGTAGAACTGTTCAGCTTCTTTCACTTTTTTCTCAAGCTACAAGAACAGCACATTACAAAATGTCACTTATTTGCCAAAAAAAATTTTGGAAACTGAAATCCTGAAACAGATCCAATAGATACTGAAGCATCCACTTTTTCTGAAACTAAATCACTATGATCAGCATCTTTGTAACAACCTCTCTGGGACTGGAAGTAGTCAAAGGATGTAACATGGACCTTATATGAGTCATATAAGAATATATACCCCTTGCCTATTCATTGTATGAGTTCTATTTATAAGGTTATAGTCCTATTGAACAGGTTAAACTGATACCAATCTATGTTGTTCTTATACGTACCCATATCCCCCTGTCTGACACATTCAAACATACGAATACGAGATAGGTCATCCAAATAAATGCAAAAAAAAAAAAAAAAAAAAACACTTAAAAGAAAATTAAATATATACATGTCTACAGCTACACCCTGAGTCAAAGTAACAAAGTTACCAGGGCTTCCTTGCCATTAAGCCGCGATACCAATAATTATACAGGCTTTTTTAGCTACAAGTTTATAAGTTATCAGTTTATCTTACCTTATCAACCTTTTGAAAGATTTCATCAACACGACATCTGAACTGATCCACTTCAGCAATATCCGGAGTTGACGTCGTTGCCGTTTCCATTTGATTCTTGAAATGAAGGTGAAAAAGAAAAACTGTGAATGTCATACAACTGTTAAGATCATAAACATTCAGTAAGAATAAATGTATCCGTAAAGGTACGATGAGGGGGGGAAAGCGTATACAAACAAAAATTCCTAAAGAAAGCAGGAAGAATTGACTAAAACTGTCATATTTTTCGAGAACTGTATATTCAAACTTGATAGTAAACTAGTTTCAAATTGGGATAGTTGTTTAATGAAGATAATATAGTAGATTTCTTTCCATAAAAAGCAAAACTTGCCATAATTTTTGCTAAGAACTTCTTTTTCAATGAAACTAAGTCTAATGAATCTTCTGAACTCAATCAGTTAAGTTCATTGTTTTTATGTTTCTTCTTTAAAACCCCAAAAAGTGAAAAATTTTCCATTTCACTGAAAAAGTAACAAAGGACTAAACAAGTAAAGAAAGAACCCAGAAAACTGGCCAAATTTATTAATTTTCTTTTTTTTTTTTCTGGAAGGGATTCAATAAAATAAACTTGAAAAACAAAGGTTTTAAGTAAACCCCATTTGATTGAATCAGCCAAAAATAACATTTGCAAAAAAACTTAAGGCATGAAACAAAGAACAGGTGGAAACACATTCAAATACGTATACATTATACATAAAAATACATAGAAATGTAGAAGAGAGAAGTTACCAGAGGAGAGAAGAGAAAAGAAGAGAGATGTGAGTTGAAGTAGAGAGAAGGAAAAATGGGTTAAAAAACTCAGATAATTGGAAAGGAAGAGGGGAGTTTTTAAGGAGTCGGACACCTGTGCCTGCTCTAAAGTCTAATGCTCTGCTTCGCCTTTCTATTTTTTGTTTTTTGTCCGGACAAGAGGAATGAGCGACGTCGTATTCTTTTATGGTTACTTGATTGCCTGTGCTAGATATCTGCAACGGTTTCCTCTCACTGTTAATTTTAATAATTTATTTAATTTCAATTTATTAAACCTCATGAATTGATTTAATAATCAAGATGTTTATCTCAAAATGTAGTTTGAATTTAAATCGCGCTAGTCAAGTTGTTATTAAAGCTTAATCTTTTTTTTGTAATTCATCAAAAAAATAAATTTAAAAACAATTTATTAAAAAAAAAAAAAAAGCTTTGCTGGTGACCTTGAGAGCTTTCAACGTGGTGTAGGTCACCGGGATTTCACCTGTGAAGCAGTTCTTGAAAAAGTAGGAAGGTTATAGGTTGGTTAAATTGTTGAGTTCTGTGGGAAGTGGACCTGAAAGAGGACTTTGGTGTAAAAATGGGAACAAAAAATATCTAGTTATAGCTCGATAAGGCATAATAATATTAATGATGACACGGTATGGACTACAAAGATAAACCTCACCACCGCCTATCAAGAACCCAGTTCTGGGAACAATATCCACGAGATGACGGTGAACCATTAAAACATGTAACTAAACGTCCAGTGATGGACCTACTAACATGAACCAAAATTTTACTGTAGTAGCCGTGATAAACTTCTGTTGAATCAACAAAATCCCCTGAGGTTCACTTGCCCTTCTTGGCAGCAGACTTGGTCACCTTGGCTCCAGTTGGGTCCTTCTTCTCCACACTCTTGATCACACCAACAGCAACAGTCTGTCTCATGTCCCTAACGGCAAAACGTCCAAGTGGAGGGTACTGGGAGAAGGTTTCCACAACCATGGGCTTGGTCGGAACCATCTTAATCATACCAGCATCCCCATTCTTCAAGAACTTAGGCTCCTTCTCAAGCTCCTTACCAGATCGCCTGTCAATCTTGGTCAAGAGCTCTGCAAACTTGACAGCAATATGGGACGTGTGGCAATCGAGGACTGGTGCATAGCCGTTTCCAATCTGCCCTGGGTGGTTCATGATGATAACTTGGGAGGTGAAGTTGGCTGCCTCCTTGGCAGGATCATCCTTGGAGTTGGAGGCAACAAATCCACGCTTGAGATCCTTGACAGCAACATTCTTCACATTGAACCCAACATTGTCACCAGGAAGCGCCTCTTGAAGAGCTTCATGATGCATCTCAACAGACTTAACTTCAGTGGTCAATCCAGTAGGTCCAAATGTAACAACCATTCCAGGCTTGAGGATTCCAGTTTCAACACGACCCACTGGGACAGTTCCAATACCACCAATCTTGTAGACATCCTGAAGTGGGAGACGGAGGGGCTTGTCAGAGGGTCTCTTGGGCTCATTGATCTGGTCAAGAGCCTCAAGGAGGGTTGGACCCTTGTACCAATCAAGGTTGGTGGACCTCTCAATCATGTTGTCACCCTCAAAACCAGAGATGGGGACGAATGGAATCTTCTCAGGGTTGTAACCAACCTTCTTCAGGTAGGAAGAAACTTCCTTAACAATTTCATCATACCTTGCCTTTGAGTACTTGGGGGTTGTGGCATCCATCTATACAGAATTAACAGAATAATTTGCAACAAAACCAATCAAATTATAACTAAGCTGAAAATCAAATTATAAAACATCATATTTGGGAAAAAGAAGCAAAATTCAACCTTGTTGCAGCAGCAAATCATTTGCTTGACCCCAAGGGTGAAGGCAAGGAGAGCATGCTCACGGGTCTGCCCATCCTTGGAAATACCAGCTTCAAAACCTCCAGTTGTGGAGTCAATGATAAGGACAGCACAGTCAGCTTGAGAAGTACCCGTAATCATATTCTTAATAAAGTCGCGATGTCCAGGAGCATCAATGACAGTGCAGTAGTACTTGGTTGTCTCAAACTTCCACAAGGCAATATCAATAGTGATACCACGCTCACGCTCAGCCTTCAACTTGTCAAGCACCCAGGCATATTTGAATGACCTTTTGTTCATCTCAGCAGCTTCCTTCTCGAACCTCTCGATCACACGCTTGTCAATACCTCCAAGCTTGTAGATCAAGTGACCCGTTGTGGTCGACTTTCCAGAGTCAACATGGCCAATGACAACAATGTTGATGTGAACCTTCTCCTTACCCATTATAAAGTATTAACTAGGAACTGTGAGAACATATAAAAATGAAGGTTAAAACCAAATCCTGAACAAACAATCAGCAGGAAGAGCAACCAAAAAAGCAAAGAACATGTGAACCCAGTTCAGAGTTTTATCTCCTAACCCTTAACATCATGAGTTCAAAATTGAAGAGAAGATAAACATTAACATGAGTTCTGACATCATAGTTCCATACTTTTTGCTATTGCATCTTAAGTCAAATACGAAACCATACTACTATACATGCAATTATTTTACTTCTATATAAAAAAAAATCCTAAAATAATTATTTGAAATACAAACACAGCCATTTTGTTTTATATAATATACATAATTCATACTAAAAATATATCTATAACAAAATAAAAATAAAAACAACGACCTTGAAACAATTCACATAAAAAGATCAGATCTATTATCATCTAATAACAACATATCAGAATCGAAATACAGCAAAAATGAAACAAAACAAAAACAATTTCATCGAAAAAAAATCAGCCAACAGACCTTAGAAATTATAACTAATATGGAAACAAGACATTAATCAGGAATTAAAGCAAACGAATCAAAATCAGAAAACACAGAACAATAATTAATCAATTACGCCAGAAATGAAAAGGAGTTTAAATAATTGAGGATCTGAAGGCCAAACCTTTCAAAAAAGAGAGACTTGAAGCTAAAACAATACAACCTAACGGCTCGGAAGAAGAAAGGTAACCAGAGAGTATAGGCTTTCGAGCGAGCTTCTCGTTCTATTTTATACTCAGGTTTGCCTACTTTTATCTTTCCTAAAATACCCTTCATGAGATTTGTTTTGACAAATATATTCTTCGGTTTTTTAGGGTTAGCTTGAAGATGCGGTGTATTTACATGTGATTAGTGTAAAAATAACGGTGATGGTGAAACTAGATCTTGTGACGATACTGTAGCGTAAGATAAAAAGTAAGCTAAACACACTATACCATACCGCTCATCCAAACTCACACTTAATTAAGGGTAGCTTCATGTATATGTGCTTGAAGTATCGCGTGATTTAAACAAACCATCATTATTGGTAAGCTGTTTTTACACGCTTAAGTTGAGAATGACATTTAATTTTGGTTTTGGGTTCGAGTTGGATCTAGATTAGATAATCCGGATATGTCATAATAGGGCATAGGCAAAGAGTTCTTCTTTACTAAACATCTGTCCAAAGCTTAGGGAGAAAAAAAAAGAGAGGTATCGAAAGTAATTGGGAATATTGTCATTTTTTAACCCTTTTTCTATTTTGGTATTTATATATTTTTTTATCAATTTTGTTATTTAAATTTGATAATTAAATTTATTTTGGTTTTTAAATATGAATTCTATCAAGATTCAATAACGTATCATTCTGAGTTTGTGACATATATCACTTAATATTTTTTTTTTAAAAAAAATCAAATTTAATGATCAAACCTAATGTCAAGTTTAAGTATCAAAGTAATTAAAAAAAGTACATATATCAAAGTAGACTTAGTTGTTAAATTTAAAGGCCAAAAATTATATAAATCTGTATTCAACTATTATATTGTTAATGAGTCTCAAAATAAAGGTAGCTTAAGATTATTGATTCAAGATCCAATCATGAAGGCTTAAAAGTGATTCACATCTCGTTGGTGTCGAAAGTCTTTAGTGGATATTAGGTTGTCGGGAGATTTTTGTAGGGATTTCACGTATTAGTTTTAGTTGCCCCCTCTTTATGCTAACAAGGGTTTTATTTATATAGTCTCGAGGTTTGTACAAATCCATTGATTGATTATTCTATTCTCTAGGTTCAAACTTAAAGCCATGAGAACTCTATTAGGGTGTAGTCGAATTTGATTTGATGTAGCCAAGTTAAGGGGTTAATCTTAGAGTTATGAGACATGACATAACGTGATTGTGGTTTTCTTAAAGTCAACTAAGCAAAGTATGTATTATCTGTTGAAAAAACGAGTTTAAAAACACTGTGAAAAATAAATTTAGAGAAAAATTAGAGTTTTAATTTTTTTTTTCAAAATAAAATCTTTGTTGTGATATCTAAAATAATAAACACTTAATTAAAATTATACAAACGCTTTGACCGAGTAGTCTTCTTCATTATCCTCAAGCTCACGTTTATCGAATCCTCAAGCTTACGTCTGTAGAGTTTGAGATCGCTTCGAATCAAAAAAAATTTCACAAAAATTACCAATGAAGTAATTTCATAATTTCTCTAAACTTTTGGGTCAACTTATAAATAAATAAAAATATCTCTAGAAATTTTCTAAAATAATCTCTCAAAAGAATTTTCTCTCTGCAATTTTCTCTTGAATTCAAGTGTGTGTTAAATAATGACCAAATACTCTATTTATATAGGGAGAGTTTAGAGAGATCAATTATGATTAAACTTAATCACTTTAATATTAAATTAATATAATATTTATTAAGATAAATATTAGATTAAATTTAATATTAAATCTTATTAAAATAATAAGATGTTTATCTATAAGATAAACATTAAATTAAATTTAATAGTAAGATACTCATTTTAATATTAAATTAATAAAATACTATTAAAATTAATATTAAATTAATTTTAATATTAAATTATTAAAATAATATTATTTTTGAAATAGTTAATCTGACAAGTTCAATTACTTAATGGGCTTATTGTCTGACTTAAAAATTAATTTTCAAAAATATCATATTAATATTAATTAATTTGATTAATTTAATTTTACTTTATCAAAATTAAATTTTCAAAAATCAATTAGATTTTCCAAATTAAATTTTCAAGAAATTTTTTAATCAAATTCTCTAGTTGAATAATTCTCATGACCACATAAATTTAATTCCATATCGAATAAATCGACTCAATTAAATTATTTCCAAAGTCGTCAAAATTTTTTTTGATTCAATGCAGTCTAATCGAGCTTTTGTTGAGCTAGCAGAGGGACCAATCAAACATATACAATTAGGCTTTAATGATTACAATTATGTCCAGAAGCATCGTTCCGATAATTCGCAATTAGTTAATCATGGAGTCAATCCACAAGAAGTATCATGATTGAAAGCTCCTTATACTTAATCATGGAGTCAGTTCACGAGAAGTATCATGATTGAAAGCTCCTTATTGTATACTCTTTACGAAAGCAATTCATCAACTGCTTTGTCCAATGGCCTCGTCATGTGTGTGTTACCCTCACATAATATCCTTAATTCTTTTGAGTTTAATCCGTTCACTCAATATAATCTTATTTTTGTCTTATTGTCACTATTGTATTTTCTTAATGATTAATATGATCACTATCAACAAATGGCTATGTTAAATTGCTTGTTTGAGAACAAGCAACTCGTGGTCATGTTCCATATTATCAAAGCATAAGCCTTCACTTATATCAAAGCACATGAGTTGTATACGCATGGACAGTGACTAACTCGAGATTTGGGTAAATCACACCATGAACGTCGCAAGTGAATTAATTCACAAACGGATTCAGAATCAATTCATCTTGGGTCTAGTCCAATGTATCATTCTACCAATGAATACATCTATGTCTCTAACCGTGGAGTCAACCACTCCGATAACCAAGACTAGCCATCTCTCCAATTGGAATTGTAGACGACATAATAATCCTTCTCAGTATTTGAATCAAATACTCACTTTGATTCTTTTACGGGATTATGGACTCATTTAGATTATTTATTGAAGTAAGTTGTTTTCCTCACAATGTAAATGCTCTTACAATGTCACTTATCTTCAATTTGAACTTAGACAATCAATGAGCTAACATTTTCTTCTCAGAATTTCGCTATGCATGTAAAATATGAAAGACAAAAAAATACAAAAGACATAATAGTGAAATGTGGAATTAATTTTATTTATTTATTCATCGTTCAAATAAATAGAAAACAATTACATGTTTACTACAATACAGACACATTTCCCAACATTAACGACCTCACTCTTTTTAGTTGATCTGAAAAAGTCTTACTTAGATAAATTGATTGTTTTGAAAGAATATATCCCTTAGTGGCAATTTGATTGGACTTGGATATATATGTTAATAAAGCAAAATTGCATACTAACGAATACTAATGTAAATGTTTTTTGTGATGTTAACGCGAATAACAGACAAGTTATTCAAAGTACTAATAGAACGAAGCCCATGGAACTAATAAGACCTACGAAGGAATTGTAAACAAGTTGCAATTATGGGATCCTTAAACATCAAAGCCATGTTGTTAAAATTGTTTTTAGTCAATGCATTGCCATGATAATGCCTTGGTAATGCTCTAGGGGCTAGCATATGTTGAGCCTATATACATTGGATGTATGCAACTGATTCCTTAAGTTGAAGTGAGATACTTGAGGACAACTATGAATGTTTTTTTTTATTTTTTTTTTGGAACAAGTGCATCAAATATGACCCTTCATGATGACTCCATTAAATAAGTTTCTTAAAAGACATACTCATGTAATTACCATGCAAATCAGTCCATTGACTTGAGATACTAGATTATCTTATATGAGAAAGATAATGCTTTGACTTGATGAAGAAAAATTACAATGCAAATGCATGTGTCGATCAAGTATTAAAGAGATAAGATAAGAACATTCCCGCAAAGACCAAATTCTAAGCTTCTAAATATGAACTATTCAATTTTATCTAATTTTGGTCAATAAAAAAAATTCTAATTACTACTAAAAATAAACTAAGCAAATTATAAAGATTTCACTTAACTAAAGTAATGAAAACTTGTTAGTTTCTCAATCAAATTTATGAACCTAGAACTCAAATTACACCTAATCGGGTTGATCAATTATCCTTTATTCAATTGTTCAATCTATATAATTACTAACTAAGACTCAATGTGTAATGCCCCAATTTTCAGGAAGTTTAGTTTTGGCCTAATTTCTTAAACCAAGTTATTCTGGTAAAGCTAAATTGAGAGAGTTTTTAGAGTGAAAATGTGTTGGTTTTGTGGTTCATTGGTTAGTTAATATTCATTAATTAGATGTGTTACTTTGTTAGAATAAAGAATTTAGAACTTAAAGCTTATAGACCACATCATAAGAGTAACTAAAGTAATGGGGTTTATGTTGAAATTGTAAAGGTGTTAGATTTAAATCATGGGAAGGTTTAGAATGGTAATTAGACCAAGAATACATCGAATTAACCATTCTGAAATTATTGTCAGACGATGTTAGACAGAGTCATGGAGAAGGCTTTGCACTTGACATCATCAGAAGACCCAAGGATATTCATGTGGTTGTTGTAATGGGCAAGATGGTCGTTCGGATCACCCACCTCATTGTAAGATAACTTGGAGAATTTGAAAGAAGTAGAGATGTTGGGAGTCAAAACTTTGCTCCTCAATGGAAGCTATTTTGTTATGGGCCCCTCGATTTAGACAGTTAATAGGTTTAAATTCCTCCATAGCCTCATCATCATTATTGTCCTTCTGGTTCCTACAAACAGTAGACTGAACCAAAGCTTTCGAATGGAAGGGACGGGTAAGCTGGCGTCCTCAACAGCATCCTTACTCCTAACTCTTGAATCAATTGCTCATTACGAGCATTCTATAGATCTAAAAAGTGTTAGCGCTTTTGTTTTTCTTGAAAGTGATGTTTTTGGGCCAGAAGTTGTTCCTCCATGAGGCGCATCTTCTTTTGCATCTTAGTGACTTGGTGTTGAGGACCAAAGGTTTGCTGTTGTTAGGAGGCTTGGTCAGCATTGACAACAATGATAGTAAGTTGAGTGGGAGGAGTCACCAAATGGGAGAGAATCTGTTGTAAGAGTTGGTCCTTAGGATCTTGAGGAGGAGTTCTAAAAGGGGGTGGAGTGCTTAGGGTGACTAGTGGAGCGGCAGTGGCGGGGTTAACCAGAAAAGAGGGTAGAGGAACATTAAGAGAGGCCAAAAACTGGATGAGAGCTTCAAGGGAGTCGACAGTGGGTTGAGTTATTATTTAGATGGTGGGAGGAAGGGTTTAGTTTGAAGGAAGCTCAGTGTTAGCGGGGTTGTTGTCGATCACTTGAGTAGAGAAGTTGATGGGCTTTAGGGGGTTGAGAGTAGCATCTCACCACATCAATTGTTAATACAAAGTACAATGAGGAATGAGAGTGGGAATGAGGTTATGAGGAGTAAGTGGTTGACCTATGGAGACCGATTCACCTAAAGAGGTAAAGACTCAGAAAGGAACAAAAAGACAAGTTGATTAATGAAGAAGAATAATTGCTTAGAGTAAATTTAAAGTTGAAAAGTTGATCTCTTCGGAAGATATTTATAGAAGAGGTCCTCTTGTCCATTTGCATGACATGGAAAGCTAAATGCTTTGTCCCACCGAATGTGTAAAGGATATTCATGGTGGGACCCATTCTATTATTTATTTGATCAGTAAAAGGTTGTTATGATCAAGTAGGAGAGTGTGTTTACACTTGAGAAGCGTTCACACCTAAAAAGAAAATGCTTAAAAAGTGAGTGCTTATCTCGTCATCAGAGAGTGAGAGGGCATGTCTAGCGGGTGGTCCCAACATCGAAAGGATATCATTCATTTGGTTAGGACAACTGGTCACTCGAGACATTTTTTTCGATGGAGTCAAAGGGGAGGTCAACACCATCTATCCAACAGACACGTGTCCAAGTTAAGGAGGAATTTAACAATTTTATTATAAGTGACTTAAGTTGTTAATAATTAAAGTTAAATGATGTATTTTGATCAAATCAAAAATTTATGATCTATTTGAAAGTTGATGTTAAGTTCAATGATTTATAATGTAAATTACCTAATATACTCTGTACTTATTGTCGGTAAATGAGAAATACAAGTTAAAATCTCCATTAGTAATAATTAATAGTAAAAAAAATTTTGTACCTTTAATTTGTTGGCATTATCGGAAAATTTATATATATATTTTAATTTTTTCTATTATTTTTAAAAATTAAAGCAAAAATAAAAAAGAGTAGAGGTTAAATTGATAAAAATGTAAATTTTAAGAGGATAAATATGTGGTTGTACCTAAATTTTTAGCAGTGTTAATTGAAAAAGTTAACAGAGGGATTTAAAATGAGCAAATCGAAAAGCAAAGGGACCAATTTTGAGCAAATAAAAGTAGAGAAACTAAATTCGCACAAATCGATACGTGTAGAGACTATCCTCAAATTTTAAACTTTCAATGGGTTACAAACATGGATTAAAATGTCTTATGCAAGCCAAAATTAGTTACCAATTTGAATATATATATAGGTACTAATTTGAACATTAAATTCAGTTTTAGGTGCCAAAAAGTATATTTACTCTTTTTTAAGAAATAAGCAGGGTTTGAAGGTGTTGACTGTTAAACGTAAAAGCAGTCAGCCGCCCATCAGAATTCAACTTCTCTTTCCCATCCATCCATGAATAGAAATCCGACGGTCTAAATTCGTTAGGTTTTGCAAAAGGTGAGGAAGAATCTAATCCAACGGCAGAGCGGAAAACCCTAAGTCTCCTTTAGGTTTATATTATAGAAGAAATGTCTGCCTTCATTTTTTTTCATCTTCAGACATCTCACTCTCTCTTCTCTGCCGATTTCTAAGTTCTTCAAAATTTAAGGTTCGATTCCATCTAAGCTTCTTCTGTAGTCATACTAATGCATTCGATTGTTCTTTTCAATGTGATTATTGTTACTATGAGAATGATTCATTGTTTAGGCATAGCTATTTTCAGTTCATGTTTCATTCAGCTCTTGTTATGTAAATGTCACTCTATACATTTCAAGAATCTATGATTAAGGGTTCTGATTAAGAAAAAATGAAAAATTTCTGGGCTTTTGTTTGCTATTCAGAATATATGATGAACTTGTCTCAATACTGTTCGAAAATAGATTTTGAAAATGTATCAACAAAAATAGGCCTAATTATGGTTTTGGTGATTTCATTTATGAAATGATAATGTATCACTATTAATTCCTGTTGAATTTTTGTGATATACCAATGAAAAATGATAAGTTTTTGAACTAGTTTCGTTTGCTTTTATTTAATACTTTTACTTTATCCCGATGCAGTTTTCTCCTGCTAAAAAGTTGCTATGGGTAAGGAGAAGGTTCACATCAACATTGTTGTCATTGGCCATGTTGACTCTGGAAAGTCGACCACAACGGGTCACTTGATCTACAAGCTTGGAGGTATTGACAAGCGTGTGATCGAGAGGTTCGAGAAGGAAGCTGCTGAGATGAACAAAAGGTCATTCAAATATGCCTGGGTGCTTGACAAGTTGAAGGCTGAGCGTGAGCGTGGTATCACTATTGATATTGCCTTGTGGAAGTTTGAGACAACCAAGTACTACTGCACTGTCATTGATGCTCCTGGACATCGCGACTTTATTAAGAATATGATTACGGGTACTTCTCAAGCTGACTGTGCTGTCCTTATCATTGACTCCACAACTGGAGGTTTTGAAGCTGGTATTTCCAAGGATGGGCAGACCCGTGAGCATGCTCTCCTTGCCTTCACCCTTGGGGTCAAGCAAATGATTTGCTGCTGCAACAAGGTTGAATTTTGCTTCTTTTTCCCAAATATGATGTTTTATAATTTGATTTTCAGCTTAGTTATAATTTGATTGGTTTTGTTGCAAATTATTCTGTTAATTCTGTATAGATGGATGCCACAACCCCCAAGTACTCAAAGGCAAGGTATGATGAAATTGTTAAGGAAGTTTCTTCCTACCTGAAGAAGGTTGGTTACAACCCTGAGAAGATTCCATTCGTCCCCATCTCTGGTTTTGAGGGTGACAACATGATTGAGAGGTCCACCAACCTTGATTGGTACAAGGGTCCAACCCTCCTTGAGGCTCTTGACCAGATCAATGAGCCCAAGAGACCCTCTGACAAGCCCCTCCGTCTCCCACTTCAGGATGTCTACAAGATCGGTGGTATTGGAACTGTCCCAGTGGGTCGTGTTGAAACTGGAATCCTCAAGCCTGGAATGGTTGTTACATTTGGACCTACTGGATTGACCACTGAAGTTAAGTCTGTTGAGATGCATCATGAAGCTCTTCAAGAGGCTCTTCCTGGTGACAATGTTGGGTTCAATGTGAAGAATGTTGCTGTCAAGGATCTCAAGCGTGGATTTGTTGCCTCCAACTCCAAGGATGATCCTGCCAAGGAGGCAGCCAACTTCACCTCCCAAGTTATCATCATGAACCACCCAGGGCAGATTGGAAACGGCTATGCACCAGTCCTCGATTGCCACACGTCCCATATTGCTGTCAAGTTTGCAGAGCTCTTGACCAAGATTGACAGGCGATCTGGTAAGGAGCTTGAGAAGGAGCCTAAGTTCTTGAAGAATGGGGATGCTGGTATGATTAAGATGGTTCCGACCAAGCCCATGGTTGTGGAAACCTTCTCCCAGTACCCTCCACTTGGACGTTTTGCCGTTAGGGACATGAGACAGACTGTTGCTGTTGGTGTGATCAAGAGTGTGGAGAAGAAGGACCCAACTGGAGCCAAGGTGACCAAGTCTGCCGCCAAGAAGGGCAAGTGATTGGTTTAGTCAGTTTTTGTTTTGTGAGCTCCGTAATTAATTCCTTGGGTATTTGGTTTTTGCTTTTTAGACGATGAGATTTTCAGACAACATGGTTGTGTGTTGTTGAAGTTTTTACTTGAGAGTTAACTTGCAACTGATGTTTCACTACTGATAAGAAAATGAGTGGACTTCAAGCTTTTATCAGAACGCATCCTTTTTAAGCCTCACAGCTTTTGTTCCTTTTTTTTTGTGTGTGTGAGTGATAGAATAACAATCCTTAGAAAGAAAAATTCATCTTGATAAATGGGTGTTTTTACAGATTTCAAAGCTCTTGGTGTTTCACCATCACAGATGGTTGTTATTCACACAATGGATTTGCAGGAAATATTAAAGATGAGGATAAATTGGTAATTGAGTAAATAATAAAGAAGTTTATTGAGTCTTAGAAGAACGTAGATTCGAATCTGTTGAAATGTATTATCTTTTTATTTATGAAATGAAGAGTTACATTTTATAAAAAAGAGCACATTTCACATTATTTTAATTGAATCCCTTATACATGTGCATCAGATATTTATATATATAGTGTTTAATTTTTAACTCTTATCAAATTAAATCAATTATATGAACACTTCTATAACTAGTTTAATTTGTGGCATAGGTTAGTATAGTCTTGAACTTTTTTTTTTTGGATTCTAATCTTTTCTACGATAGGGGTGTGACCTTATAAGATTTTATAATGTTGGTAATAATATTAAAACACTTCTAAATGTTACAAATAATGAGTGGTATAATCGACATACATTTCTATGATAATGTTATAGAACAATATACCCCTTTGTTCATGATATTCAAATTGAACACAAGTCATGGAGCAATCATAATTAAATAGTTAAATATTTTATTTCTTGAATCTTGAGTAGACTAAGATATTCAAATGAGTTTGATATCTTATATCGACTTATTTGAGCATGACCACGTATTTTTAATTTTACTCGATCAAGAGGTTCGGGATATTGCTCTCATTATGTAAGAGGGACAAATTTTGTATTGATTACCGAAGTTCCGCTATACAATTTAAGGTATTTTTAATGCAACCAGTTACAGGATACATTTGACTATGTCAAAGTATACACCTTCCTATATTGAAACTATGATGAGCTCAAGTCTGAGGATCACATAAAACATTTTCACTATAAAAACTATGGTCACTTTTACATGAAGTTCCAATAAACATTCTCACTCTCATGATAAGTAACCCTTTTGTGGGTACAACACCATGATCATAAAGTTTAAAATATATCCAAACTTGAATTTGTCAAATTTGGAAAATTGGATGATAACACTATCAATAAAAATAGGCTTTTACTGACAAAAAAAAAAAAAACATATGAATATTCTATTAATCAAACAATTAAAAATGACTACATTAAGGATACAAATCTTAACATTTTTGCATTTAATCTAGTCATACAAGGTTTTCTCCATGTTAGTAGTGTATTAAATCATATTGCACAAAGAAGGAGAGAATTCGAGTTTAAATCTTGAAATGAAAAATTATGAATCTCGAAAAGATTAATCTTTATATATCGTAAAATGAACATAAAGAATATCTTAGTGGGATGCCAAGTTTGATACTCGACTGAAAGAACTCAGATGATTTTTGTGGTGAGTTAGAGTCTAAGTTGTAGAATCTGTTCAAATGATATTTTATGTGGTGCTTCACCTAGTTTTCCTTCCAAGGAAACCTTTGTTGCTCCTCCTATGTTGGGTTCTCCCTCCTATTCAAGTAGTTTGGATGGGAATCTCTGATCTTACAAGCTTGAGCGTCCCAAGTTTGATGGCTCTGACTTTCGAGGACGGTGGTCCAAGTCAGAGCAATATTTTAAGGCAACGCCAAGGTCAAAATAATGTTGCTTCATTTGGAAGGGAAAGCACTCGATTGAGACCCTGTTTACAATAATAATAAAAATAATAAAAAAGAGGAGGATTTCTCTGGAAAAAAATTTGGCTCCAGCTCATTTTGAGACCTCATGGCTGAATTGGTCTCTCTGAAATAACATGGTTTAGTTGATCCATTTCACGATGCCTTTGTAAGTCTCCTTAATCAACTCCGATTACCTGAAGTGTATGCCTTGAGTATTTTTACCAGCGACTTGAAAATGGAGATTGGACAATACTAGCAACTGTTTAAACCCAAGTCCATAGTGGAAGGTTTTCATATTGGATTCTGTTTCTTCTTAATTTCTCCCGTTTTCTCGTCTGCCATTTATGTTATCTTATTCTGCTTGATCGGGCGTAATAATCTCATTTTCTTTTTTTAATACACTTTTCATTTTTTTGTATTTAAAAAAAAAAAAAAATTGTGTGTGAAGACAAGATTGGAGAAGAAGAAAATGAGAGGATCTTATCCTTTTACTACCCAGGAAGAGTTTCTTGTTATTTGTTTTGTGGTTGAAACTAGAGAAGAAGAAACGGAGGAGATGAGTTAATCAATTAAAGGTTTTTTAATCTATTTCTCATTAATTCAAAATAAAAAGGAAATTAATTACTTACAAAGAACCATAATTCATTGAAAAATTTTAAACACATGTCAAGAGCTGATAGGTTGAAACGTTAAAAGTAACAGTGTTGATTAAAAAGTAATGGTTTTCAAGAATCTAAATACTCTAGAGGCGTGTTATGCTCACGTGTGACCTAGTTACATGTTGGAAATTGTAGTTCGATCTTAGACTTGGTGGTGCTTGTGACAACGGTGTACCCAAACGAGCACTTTGAAAAACTCACCCAAAAATACTTTTAACGGTTCGCGTTAAAAAATAATAAACACGATGTAACACCCCTATACTCAGTTTATACATATAAACTCAATGTAAAAGCATTATATCACAGTACGGCACAAAAAGTCAAGTAACATAAATTTTTCTTTAAAAATCGATGTCTTTTAAGATCATTCGAGTCAAAATATCGTATATTAATCATTTCATTTCATAATCCATAACATTCGAGATAATATTTTTCCCACTCAGTAGGGACTCATACAAGTACCATTGTACATGTCATTTTCTTTAAAACAAATATCTATATTTGGAGTCCTCCAAAAGATGATGTGATGTGATGAGAGGTCCCTGAACTCCACTGTACTTCTTGTAACTTTGTATCTACGCGTTAAAACAAACGCGTTAAGCCGGTGAAGACTTAGTAAGCACTACAAGCATAATAGACGATTATTTATTTCTTGCTTAATTTTATCAAACATTTAAATACTCATGCGTATAAAATTTCTAACATTTCTTGCAGGTAACATTTAACTTACCTTAATGACATTATAACACACATTCATTTTCATATTCCAACTTACCTCAACGGTAGATTTTACATTTTCATCCCTTTTTCACAACTTAGTCATTTCCGCCACAGTAGTTCTCTTAATTATCAACATTTAATTACACAAACACATATAGTACTTATCTTTCATGTATTCATCATTTCACTTACCTCAATGTCATAATTTGCACATTCTTTCACTTTTCACAATTTAGCCACCATAGCTTTTTTTTTTTAACCATAGCTCACTTAGCTTATTTATCCACTTGGCCCATAGTAGACTTTTATAGAACCTATCGGATAAACGGAACAAGCAGAAAGTACCGAAGTACTTAACAGAGGGCACATAAGTGTTGGTTAACAGAAGGCACAAAAAGTGCTAATAACAGAGGTCACACGAAGTGCTAATAACAGATGGCACACAAAGTGCTGATCAGAGGGCACGAAACGTGCTAAACAGAGAGCACACACAGTGCTGAACAGAAGCACACACAGTGTTGATCAGTAAGCGCGCTAGCGTTCCTTAATGGCATGCCACTAATATCAAAATGGTTCTAATTTGTCTACATGGGCATAATATCTTATATAACATCATTTATCGTAATTTCATATATCACATTTACATTTCTCTTCACATATACATAATCATGTATTTCTCACCTTTACTTTCTCAAATAAATCCACAATTTCACCAATTAATTACACAATCAATCTTTATAATTAACTACATAATATTTCACCCATATATTTTCCTCACGTATTCATCATTACATACCTCTTACTTTTATTTTCACATTAATTTTCAAAACTGTCCACTTGCGTCACAGTCACTAAATTATTTATATCTTGAGCTACAGAATTCAGAATTATAATCCGCTTGATGTTTCTGAAATTAGACTCAAATATCTTTTTACCATAAAAATTTAAGAATTTTTACTTTAGTCAATTTGTACAGTTAATTCTTTCAATTTACCCATTCTCTGCAGCCTGACAATTTCGACCTTTCTTCACTAAAAATTATCGATCTTTTTGTACAGAGATCAAATGATGTTCTTGTCTATTTATTTTGAAAATAGACTCATTAATGAATTAACCATATAAATTTCAGTCTCTAATAATTTTTCTATGATTTTTCAAAGTTAGAACAGGGGAACTTGAACCTACTCTGACCTTGTTACACAAAATCAGTTATATCTCAGAATATTCAGATCCATTTCCATCACTGTTTCTTCCATATGAAACTACACTCAATAAGATTTAATTACATATTTAATTCAACCTCTAACTCTTTTTATACAATTTTTGGTGAATTTTCAAAGTTAATCCTCTGTTCTGTCCAAACTGTTTTAATGGACATGCTTCCTTTTCCATGTCTCTTTACACTAAATTTCATTAAATCATACATAATTAACACTTATAATTAAACATATCATTCTTATCATAATTAATCATATATGTTAAAATTATAAACACTATAACTTAATTAATTCTAAACCTTTTAATACTTGTAGTACTTACCTCACTTGTAGATAATTTCTTCTCACACCTTAGCTTTCTCCTTTCCTCTTTCTTCAATTTCATACAAACACATATAAGCTTAAGATTAGCATTCAATACTTTTTCATGCTAGATTATGTAAATATACATGTATGTCATGAAAATTGAATCATCTCTTACCTTTGTTCTTGAATTTCCAAAATTCTAATTCAATCCCTATCCACTTTAACACTTCAAAGTGGACTCTATAAGGAAATTAAGGTGTCTACTAGCTTCCCTCTATGCCTTTCTTAAAGAAATTTCAAATAAAATGGAAGATTTTGAAGCTTGGAGGGCTTAACAATGGTGGAAGGACCTAATTAGAATAAAAGCAAAAGTTGGATGAATAGGGAATAGACATGGACGGTTAAGCCTCATGAAAAAGATGATGTTCTCATCTTTTAATTGATTTTTCATCTCTCAATTTCTCTAGACTTTTCTTCAAAAATATCTCTCTTTAATAAAATGGTAAAATTGTACTTTTAGTCCCTGGGCCTTCCAACTTTACACTTTGGCCCAAAACTTTGCCTTCAAAAATATCTTCCACCAAATTACTCTTTTGCCCCTCCTTAATCAATCTAATTCCCATGATGACTCATAATTCAATTTGGATACATTGCAATTTAGTCCTTCCTATTTTCTCACTTTTACTAATACATCCTTAATTTCTCCAAACATTTCTAAATTCAACCATATATTCTAATTCTCAATTGTACTCTATAACTGTTCCAAATCCGATTCAAGCACGCGGATGTTACAATTCTTCTCCCCTTAAGATAAATTTCATCCTTGAAATTTACCTGTACTGAATAAATGTGGATACTGCTGTTTCATCGTTTCCTTTCTTTCCCATGTTGCTTCTTTAGAGTTATGATGTCTCCATAACACTTTTACCAAAGGAACTCTTTTATTTCTTAACTCCTTCACTTCTCAAGCTAATATCTTTATTGGTTCCTCTTCATGAATCAAATCTGGTTGTATCTCTATAACTTCTGGGGTAATCACATGAGATGGAGCACATATGTATCAGTACCCTTAGAAGGAGCACATATGTCTAGGGACCCCATCAATGTCAAACTCAGAGGTGGAGGTAAAGTTCTACCATACTTTAACCTAATATTCAGGTATTGACATTCAACATTTATTGACCGAATTCATGATGATAACTTTAGTTGGTGACTACAAGATAGGCATGTCTTCTTTTCTTTGTGCCTTTTAATTCTCATCGAAGCTTGGTTGTTATTTTTCTCATTTGCTTGTGTGTTTAGACATGGCTTCTTATCATAAGACGAAAATTTTCACTACTTTTTTGAAGAAGGGGGAAGATCCCCAAGAGATTGAGGAGCCTTATTCTCTTGTTGTGCATTCTTTTCAATTATGTCTCTTATGATCATAATATTTGATATCAACACAAGTCTTTTGGCATTATAGCAATTGCTTAATCCACTTTTTAACCTATCATAATGAAAACATAAGCTGAATAGTTACGCTAATTTTATGCTGAGAATGATTATTAATTAGATTAATTTTGATTTCAATATTCAATTTGGTGCTTTAGTTTTTTTTTTTTTTAATTTTGATAGTTAAGTTTGATTCCAATGTTCAATTTAATACTTGAAATTTTCCTCCCCCCCAATTAACTACATGAATTTGGCTTCAATGTTTAATTTGATACCTAAATTTTTTTATCTCAATTAAGTATATATATTTTTTTACTAGAACACGTGTCAAAATATTCATTATCATTTGATCTGATACTAAATTGAACATTAAAACCAAACATGAATGTTAAAGTCAGAGAGAAAAGAACACAAACACCAAATTAAATATTAAAATAGAATTTAAATTTAAAACAAAATTTAATATCAAATTGTGAATTCAAGCTATGTTCCATGCTAGACAAATCCCTATTCATTTCCCTTGAAATAAATTTACTAAAACATTAAAACATGGTTTGGTGATTGACTCCTAATCCACTAGATAACAAATAATTAAAAATCACCTACACTTTGCTACAAAGAGCTTTTTTTTTCTCTTCCTAAAAGTCCAGCTTAGATGTAGATAAAAGATAATGAAAGAATGCTATGAAACATCTAAGTTAAGAATAAATATTAATTAAATAATAAATTTCTGGTTTCATAAGAAAAATATACATTGGAAATTACAGATCAGATAATATGATGTTGATCTGAGCAGCTTTTCCAACTTCCCAATTTGTTATTTTTTTGCCAACTAATCAAGTTCCCCTCTTCACCCAATCTTCTTCAAGCTTTCACCTCTGCCAACTGTACCTATTCCACAGCCAAGCAAACTGTCCTTTTATTATCAGTTTTTCTATTTTTTAATAGTATTAAAGAATATCTGAAAGCAAAAAGGCAAACCACAAATTTATGTCCTAATCACAAACTTATTTCTCTAATCAGTTTCAATGATTGTTGTAGATATGATCTGTAAGCACACGGGAGAAATGTGAGTATTATTAAAAATATTAACTATGCAAGTTGTATTTACGGAAATTGAATCATCAACCACAACCTTATATATAAGACCTTAAACTTGTATAATTAATATTTCTAAGACATTTTTCGTGATCTTGCATATTGTATCTACACTAATCAATGACACTCCTTCGAGTGAGAGACAAAACCTTCGAATGAGACAATACCTTCTATAGAGGATTAAAGACAAACCTCCCTTCAACAATATTAACTTGCTGAATCCCAACCCCCAGCACATGGTTTCCTGGAATAGCCAGTTGGCAGTGGACCCAAATCCCCACCCCCCAAAATCTCAAACAGGGGATCACGTGACACCATGATTCATTTCATTAGACCATTTAGACATAAAACTTATTACCATGTGAATCACCATCATGAAGTCTCAATGGATTTGTTGTTTACCCGAATTAGGAGCCACTGCTGCAGCAGGTTTAGAGATGATAGCAGCGGCGGCGGCGGCGGCGGCGGCGGCGGCAGCAGGGATTGTGGTGATGGGCCCAGCTGTTGCTGATGGGTACATGTGGGTGGCTGCTGCTGGTAATCCCATCGTTTGCGATTGATGATAATGATAGAACGGGTACATTGGCATCAATGTATTTGCACCTACGACAGCCTGCCCTGCTGGATACACTTGAGAGAAATGTCCATTCATGTAGGATCCTCCACTGTAGCTCAGCTTCTGTTGCACCATCATATACACTAGAATTAGACACTTTAATTTTTAAAAGAAGTTCATATAACTTTTAGTTTCTAAGTTGATAACTAAATTCACTTTAGTCCATGTTTTTTTTTTCTATTTCTATACTTAAATTTGATAACTAAATTTATTTTAGTTTTTACACGTAGATTCTATTAAGATTTAATGACTTGATACTATTTATTAAATTCAAATATCAAAATAAACTTAATTATCGAATTTAAGTATCAAAATGAATAAAAAATAAAGATACTAAAATTAACTTAATTATCAACTTTAAAAACTAAAAGTTTGGCTCGAATTACAAAATTCTACCATTAGTGGACGGTTCTAATTGAAAAATCATCAATATTGTTTGAATCGAATCAATCAGTTGAATCAATAATTATCAAAATATCCATCAAGATAAAGAATTTAAACCGATCGATCCAAAAATAAATACGATTAAAATTTTTAATAATTTTTAATTGAATCAATTAAATCGATTCATCCCACGAACCAATAGCATTTACAAGGAAAGAAAACCACGTACATGATTGTAGCTCATATCAGTGGGAATGTAGGAGGGAGAGTAGCTGAAACAAGTGTAAAGAGACAATTATAAGTTAAGGCAAAGTCTACTAATTATTACCATGCAACTTCTATTAAAACTAACGAAATGAAAAGGGTATATATACCCATAAAAAGGAACGGCCTGATGATGCTGATGATGAAAGGGTGACGCAGGTGTCCCTACTGCTGGGTAATACCACTGCACATGATTGGCAGGTGCAGCCGATGTGGCCCTCGGTCCAACGTTTGATCCTTCAATTTCATTGATCAAAATTAGACCCCCATGATGCTTATATTCACAAAAATGCCATCACCCACCATCCAGAGTTTATGTTATTATTAATATTTGATAATCTATTATTATCACACGCAAAAACCTTGTTGTGGAGGAGCAGTGGAGGCGGACCTCGGGCGGCGAGCGCCGAGTGAGGCGAGGTTGCAGTTAGCTCGGCGGCCGTTTATGATAGGGTTAGCATCCTCACAAGCTTTCTTAGCAGCTTCAGCTTCCTTAAAAGTAACCTAAAAAAATCCCAAATAAAGAAGTAAAAAAAAGTTCTAGAAACGAATCAGGTGAAACCAGGTCCATTTAAGTGAAAAGGAACTTACGAATCCATAACCCTTGGATCTGCCAGTGACTTTATCAGAAATAATCACAGCTTCAAGGATCTCACCATACTTCTCAAAGTGCTCTCTCATGGCTTCTCTGGGAGTTTCCCAAGCTAAGCCTCCAACGAAAACTTTGGTTAAAGTTGTGTCACCAAATTGCCCAATATTGTTACTCATAGTCATGGCCTTTAACAACAAAAAGTAATGGCTAAAACTTAGAAAATTATGCGGAAAGAGAGGTGTTTGGATTCGTAGAGAGAGAAGAAAAGGGAAAAAAACGAGAGGAACCCAAGAAGGAAACAGGGAGGGAAAGGAAGAATATAAGGAGGAGGAAGAGTGGGAGGGAAGGAAATAAAGAAATGAAAGAAAAATAAAAAAGGAGACAGATAAGCAAGACAGATAGACTTTGTGCTTATAACTACATTATCAACGTGATCACACATTTATAAACAAATCTTTTATAATCCACTTAACCACAGTTAACCAAATCAAACCGTAATTAGGATATTTATCGTCAACATTTTAATTCTCTTATCTTCGGTTTTTTCTGAAAAAATAAACGGTTGATTATAAAATGTGTTTCATTCTTATGAGTAAGAATCGAACTTCTAACCATATGATTAAGGGATAGTTTAATAATCACCATACCATATTTCATGATTTATTCAATTCACTATTCAATATATGAAAATTGATCCATCAAATTAAAACCTACCCTTAACAACAACACATGGTACAACTGAAAATCTACGCATGGCATAGGGGCAAAGGTACAAACTTTTTAGGGGTCTAAAATTAAATTTTAATTTTTACGATAATAAAAAAATAATTTTACCATTTGAATAGCTTATTTCTTTATAGTTTTTAAATGATTAAAACAAATTTGATCAATTTTAAGGAGTTAAAGTCTAATTTTACCTTTATTAATTTAAAATTTTAAAAAATTTAAGCAATTCCTATCAACCCTCTTGACTACACTCCTAACGTGACAAATGCACATAATGAACTTGAATATGAGTACACAGTATCCAAAGGTCCAGCCTTTGCCAATAATGATAAAGCCTCGTTGGCAAAATTAGTTCGAGATTTAAATAATTTTTATAATATTTTATAATCATTTTTCCTTACAACGATTTAACGGAAATGAAGTAAAGTAAACCTAATTAAAAACTTGAATGATCATTTTGTAATTTTTAATAATTAAATGAGTAAGAAAACTTGTTATATTATTATAAAATTAAATTAAATCCTTTTTAGTATGCTATCCAAAATTTATTTTTTATTTATTGTTTTATAATAGTTAAAGTATTTTAATTTTCCTCAAAATAACAATATTTGGAAAAGAAGCGCGTGAGGAGGTGGTAAGGCGGGAGCGTAGAAGGAAATAGGCAGAAAACATGTAGAAAAACTAAAGAGACAGCTAAAAGCCGTGAACAAAACGGAAAGGGACCCACAAAGTTAACTGAATTTTTAGGTACGCAACGTGAAGTCTTAAGGAAATGTCGTTTTGAACGATGGATTTACATCCTCTCTCCACGCAACTTTTTCGAATCTGCATGCACGTCGGTCTAAACTAATATAAACCGGCTCAAATAAACATTTTTTTACTAAGAATATATTATAATGTCTTATTTCTAATTTTTTTTTTAATTCGTACATCATTAATAATTTGTAGACATGGTCATGGACTAGAATCAGGTCAATACCATACATGACATCAATATCATATTTAATTATTTAAGTCTAACTCTATTTGAAATATAAATATTAAATTTTATTTAATTTTATTTATATTTATAAATGGATAATTAAAATTGATTTAAAATTATTTATTTTGAATTATATGTTTTGATCTGATAGTTAGGATATTTATTGTTTTAAGTGTGATATCTTTTTAAGTCATATTAATTGCGTTGTTATTTGAACTTTATCATCCTTTTGATTCTTTTTATTTTAAAAATATAATTATTTTAATTTATTATTTAATAATTAAATATAAATATAAAATTTTATGCATATATAATATTTAAAAATGTATTTTACAAGACATGGGGAAATGTAACATTGTGTCGATATTAAAGGCGTGATTATAGGGAATTTTATTTTATTTTCACCAAATTAACTTAGGAAATTATTCCGAATTCTATATTCAAAGAAATTGCAATAATAGTTTTGATGATTAAAGCTATAACACGAGTTCAAATAATTTATCATCCATCATTAATATTGTAATCATTGCGGCTGAATGAAACAAATATATATTTTAGTAAATTTTGAATGATTTTATGTCATCCATTAATTCGGTTCAAACTCAGTTGAGAAATTATAAAAATTTTATTACTTTTATAAAGTAATGAGTATTACTATGAAGGTATTTTTTTTTATTTGTTTTTGGTAAACATATGCTTTAAGTCTTTGTAATTTTTGTACATTTTAAATTTAAATCCCCTATTTTTATTTTAAAGAATTTAATCCATTTACTTTTCAAATTTAAAAATTTAGTTTTAATAGTTAACAATGTTAAAATTCTTCTATTAAATTTAAATTTATTACTACGTTATTTCATTCATTACATAGTTACCAAAGTGAGTATTTCTTTTAATTCCAAAATATCACTCAAGTGGATTTAACAAAAAAAAAATGATATTAATGATTAGACTTGAATTTTAAAAATTGAAAAGTATAATGATTAAACTCCAAAAAATAAAAATAAATGGGCTAAATTTTAAATTTAGGAAGAATATAACGACTTACAATATATTTAAATTTTTGTCTTTTTATATTTTATGTAAAATCTAGAAAAACATTAATGATGGGATTTGAACATAGATTAAGGAAAAATAAAAAAAAATATTTTAAGGGAGAGGTGAGATAAAATTTTAAATTTTGGGACCAAAACTAAAAATTTATATTAAAAATATTAACATAAAATTTTCATTTAATTAAAGGTTAAGATAATCAAAATTGATTTATTTTAATTTTTAAGAGAAGCTAACGAATATTTTATCGACTTAATAAAGGAGCTAAGACTTCTACCTGTCCATGACTAAATCATTATTTAAGGCATCATAATAAGTGAAACCTATTGTTATCAATTTTTATAAATATATTTATCACATAAATTTCTTCTTATGTCCCATAATCTAGAGAAATTATTTTATGCACGATTTTCACCACATCATTCACTGTCCCTTTTTAATTATTTAACGACATTTCAACAATTTTTTTTCATGTTATTGATACATAATTTTGATAATTTTTTTACCTTGAATTTCGAACCTCGAATCCCAACCTTTGACCCATGAATTCAAAATCTTAAACCCTAAATAAAATTTAGATTTCGAGGTTTAAGGTAAAAAAATTATCAAAATTATATATCGATGACATGAAAAAAATACCTAAAATATCATTAAATAATTAAAAAGGGATAATGAATAATATGATGAAAAGGGTTCATAAAATAATTTCTTCGTAACCTAAAAATAATTATTTTGAATAAAAACCTTTTATTAGGATAAATTGAAAAAAAAAAAAACACACAAAATGGTTTTATTTTCTATGGGCCAAGGCCGTATTACAATGGGAATTATTATTAATAATTTCAAAGGAAACGGTCAGAGTAAAAAACGTCTGAGTTGCACCTTCAACATCAGTGCAGATGATCACGTGAGGTATCCACATCTTTCCTAGTATTGGCGTGAGTCCCACTTTCCAAATGCCCCAACCAAATTCTTAATCCCCCCTTAATCCCTACTTAACTCTTTAGCTTAGCTGTCATTTACACATAAAAACACAATTATGAGTCTTACCTCGACTGACATTGGTATTATTGTAA
The DNA here is from genome assembly GCA_039519145.1 of Kokia cookei. Taxonomy (NCBI): domain Eukaryota; kingdom Viridiplantae; phylum Streptophyta; class Magnoliopsida; order Malvales; family Malvaceae; genus Kokia; species Kokia cookei. Next base: position 3,528,580 of record CM076907.1, on the reverse strand, counting down.
ATGTAAGAAGACGTGAATTCGAAAAACACATTGTACTCTTATTTACGGAATGAAGTGCGATTATGGATAGTTTTAGGTATTGTGTCAAAAAAATATTATCAGAACTTATAATGAGTTTATTCAAAAAAATATTTATATTATAATATCATATAACATTAGTCTCATAAGGGATGAAGTCAAAAAATTACTTAAAAAAAAACTAGAGATAAATTATATATATATACCTTTTTAATTATATATAACTGATATGGCTTTGGAATTACGCTTTTGTGTTGGGTTAATTATTTTTATACTAAAAAGTTAAAATTTAAAATGTTATAATATTCTCCAAGTTTCTAAATTATTTATATATTTAGAATTTAGTATCATATTTTTATTATTAAGAATTTAATTTCTTTATTTTTAAATTTAAAAATTTATGTTCAATTACCATCACCGTTAAAATTTTTCTGTTAAATTTGTTAGTGTAACATTTTAAAATTTTAAAAAAGTACTCATTTAAATAATTATTTCACAAAGAATGACATTGTGATGGACTTGGATTTAACAAAAAATTAACGACAATAACAATTCTTTAAATTTACGTAAGCAATAATGGCATTATAAATGGCGAGGTATCAAATTATGTCAAAAATTAAAATATAAAGATTAAATCTCAAATGTGAGCATAGTATAGAGACCAAAGTTGAAAATTCAAAATCTTTATATAATTAAAAGTAGAGGGATCGGAATTGAAAAATAACCATTATTGTTAATAATGTTAAAAAAAGCACAAATTTGCATGTCATAAAGGATTATAATTTACAACATATATTTTATTTTTATAAATAACTTTATATATTTAAACTACAAATTCTTAAATTGGGAAGATTTAATAATATATGTTGATTACGTCTTAGTTCGATTGGCACGAACATTGTTGCCAATACAGGAGGACGTGGGTTCAAGTGTGTTGAAACGCATTACCATCTTATTTATAGGTTAAAGAGAGACTATAAATAATTCTAGGCATCGTCTTGCTTTATTGTCATCTCTAACCCCAACACTTTACCAAAAGATGCAAATGAGTTATGCTCACATTATGGATTCTTCTGTAAAAAAGAAGGATATGAGTTTGGAGTTTTTGTATATTTTGTTTCTTGTGTGATTAACTATATATATATATATATATATATATATATATATATCTTAAATCAATTGTAGAAGAACACAAGGGCGGAGTCAAGGTGGGTTGGCAGGGGATCCAAGTTCTCCTTAAAACGGAAAATTTCACTTTTAATTTTTTTTATAATTTTAAAAAATTTTAAATTAGTATTTGATAAAGTTATACTTTGACCTCTTCAAGAATGAGAAAAAATTGATTTAATCCTTTAAAAATTATAAAGATATAAACTATTAAAATGATAAAATTTCATTTTTGCTATCATAAAGATATACAACTTTATTCCGGTTCCGACTCTGTTGTTTGGAGAACAAAAGGGTTTATTATAAATGAAAATGGTAAAGAAAGAAATGAATGATGAAATTAAGGAGTTAGATATGAATGATGAGAGTGAGTTTCATTTTTAAGAAAAGGGTGGGAGAATCTTTCTTTACCAGAAGTGATTGGTTGCTCCACTTTTTCTATAACTGGAAATTTCATTGTCTTTTCTATTATCTTTTTCTACCAATCCATGTGATACAAAATGGTGACTGTTCTTTGTTTATTTTCTTGGAGGGGATGGAAAATCATAGCCATGCATCACACAAAGCCTAATTTACCGGCTCATTCACTTGAAATACAACTATCTAGTTTGTGACATAATGCTAACATTGAATGAGAAGATGTTTTTTTTTTTTGTTAGAATAGATCATGTTTCAAAGTTTAAAAGCAGGTTGTATGTAATGATAAACTATATTATATTCGTAAAACAAAATAAAGGTTCGAATTTTAAATATTCTATTATTGAGAAGGAGAATCGCAAACCCTCAACATGTATGGATTAATAATAAATTAATTTAATTGGTAATATTTAGTTACTTGCATGATTTATTTTGAAGATGTTTTACTTTTTACAAGAGGTTTTAGGTAAATTGTGCAGATACGCCTTTTTTTTTTGTTAATAGGTAGATTTTGGAGAGAGTGTGGGAAAGCGTATCTAACTGGACGAGCTTTTGCTGATATGTCACCTTTTTTTTTTGTTAATAGGTAGATTTTGGAGAGAGTGTGGGAAAGCGTATCTAGCTGGACGAGCTTTTGCTGATATGTCAAGAAGCGTTTTTTGAAAATTCCAAAGAAAGCGCGTTCAAGACGCACTTTCCTTAACATGTCAGCAAAAGCTCGTCCAGCTGGACTTTTCTACCAACTATGCAGAAAGCATGTCTAATTGGACGCACTTTTCATACTCTCTCTCCAAAATTGATCTATTTCGTTAAATCTTAAAAAATAACCTATTTGGACAATTAAAGAAAAATAGTGACAATATGACTAATTTAGTCAGAGTTTTTACTCATCTTTTTAATTGCAAGTTTAAACTTATATTAATCATTATTTATTTTATGTCTAATTATTGTAATATATACATAATAAATAATTTTTTTCTAATGTTAATACGCTAGTAATCAAAGGCATGAAAATACTAAAAAAAGATAGCTTTTAAAATAAGAGAAATGGTTGCAAATATATCCATTTAAGATTATTATATTTGTTTATTTGTAAACAAATGCAAAAGAAACCTTGTCAAAAGGTTTATTGTTATACGCTTTTCATATAGTATTTTATACACGAGTTTAGTTTCAATTTTTAATGTGGTATTTAAGTTTTGTTTTATTTCAATTAAGTATTTTTAGTCTAATTTTTATGTTCAATTTGGTATTTAAGTTTTTTTTTTTTATCTTAATTAAGTACTTATTTTTTTACTAGATCACACATGCCATGTATTTATTGGGCCACACGATATCATTATTTTGCTCATATCTGTTCTTTTTGACACACCGTCTAGAACTATTTATAGCTCATTTCCGTGATCTTTTAAATAGGAGTATAATGCACTTCAACGAACTTGGACTCACGTCCTTCTGCATTGACAATAATATCTATACCAATCGAGTTAACACTCAATCTAATATTTTTATGTATTTAATAAATTTTATATACTTATGATTAATTTAGAAATTCAATAAATATTTGTTAGCATCTATATTTATATGATAAGCATAAAAGAATTCGAAACACTATACGAATTTTGAAATCCAATGATGAAATGGCAGGCCACGTGAGGAGTGCACAGATATGCATACTCTAAAACCTCATCTCTCTTTCTCTTTGCCTCCACACCGAACGTGGCCAACTGTATTGCAGAAAGCAAATGCCATTCTATCCGGTAATTACGGATTTACCAATATAAAAATTATTGACCAATTTGATCCCCAAAAAAAGCAAGAGGATTATTTTCCTTCACTTCATTTTTTAATATAAATATTTGAAGGAAAAAGTGACTTAAAAAAAAGTTTGTTGTTTGAGCGTTAGCTCGATTGATACGAGTATTGTTCTTGATGTGGGTTTGAATGCGTTGAAGTACGTTACTTTCCTCTTTATAGATTGAAGAGGGATTATAGGTAATTCTAAGTATTGTATAAAAAATAATAGATATGATCCAAACTTATAATAAAATTGTTAAAAAAATAAAATAAAGTAATATATTTTAAAAAGTGAATATTCTTGTAGATCAATTTCTCATTTGATCAGGGGTGGTGAATGTGAAGGTGAAGGGGTTGGCCAACCACCAAGTGTCATTAAAGAAATTAAAAAAAAATTGCAAAATGAGGGGTCAATTAGGGGTGGATAGTGGTGTGAGTTGGAGAGCTTGAGGGTTTGAGTTGGCAAGAGTTAAGAACATTGCCCCCTCAATCAACATGATTGTAGGTCATATTTAATTGTAATATCCTAAAACAGTATCCTCTTTTCCTTCCCCTATTGCTCCATTTTCAATCAAACCCTTATGAGAAAATATTTATATTTCGCGTGTTTAATCTTTAAATAATCTTTGTCCCATATTCTTAATGTACATTTTAAGATTTGTATTTATTAAAATGAATTTAATGATTAATCTTTCGTGTTTTATAAATTCATTAAAAAGTAAACCAACGTTGTTATATAGAACAAAATCTGCTTTAGCCAACCAATCTCCAATCTTTCACAACAATTATGAAGAAACTATTGAGGCCTCCTTCCGCTCTCAAGTGAAATTCATTTGATTCTTTTCAATATTAAATTGATTAATTTAATCCGATACTTATAACAAAGTTACCTATCGATTACATTAACGCAGCAATTAACCATAGATAAACTTGAGGGGGAGGAGGGTGAAGGAGAGAGCGACAAGTGTGGGAAGAAGAAGCGGCCAAAAGGGACTTAAGGACAGCATAGAGAGACAACTTCTGTGCCAGAAAACCAAGTGGGGGCGAAAAGGGGTAAGTGAAGCAGCGTGAGTGAGTGAGTGAGTGAGCTGGCCTGCCCTGCCCTGCCTCCTCCAACGAATGATGGTCACGTCGTGGGATATATGCTCACACCACCACCCCATATCCCCTTCCTTCGGTTTTGTTTTTTCTTCTCCTTTCCACTTGTAAGTTCCCTTTAAATAATAGTGTTAGAATCTGAAAAACTTACAACTCAAATTGAAACCCTAATACTTTTGATGCAATCTTTACAGTACATTAACACTGTCACGTTGGGTTGTTTTTAATACATTATCAACCCTTCACTAATGCAACAAGATTTGGTTGACGTCAGATTTTGGGGGTTTGCTCACCGGTGGGACAAAATCAATAAAGACACCCAAAGATGAATATTTTTGGTACGATGCCTTTGCCTCACGTGCTTTCTAACGTGTCCACCATTCAGCACAAAACTCATGTCACGTGCTGCTATGTACGTATGTATATGTATGTACGTATGTGTGATTAACAAAGTACGACGACAAGTGTGAAGAGAGCTATGATTGTTGTATGAGATGACGACTTTCTTCTTTACTCTACTCTACCTTCCCACCATTATTGAAAGTTATGTCTAAATAATTATAATCAGAAAGCACGATGAATTGATAATCAAGAAACTGATTTAGTGTCAAGCTTGATAAGTGTTGAGGGTCCAACATGTTAGGTATTGTCTCTAGTTAGGGATTTTGTCTTTCAACTTTGTTGAGAACTCAAGTTCTTGAAGAGATAGTGAGTTCATAGATCTAGTCCAAGTTGTGTAGTAGTCTCACCCAAAAGTGATTTATATACTATAGATTATGTTGAACTAACGTTGATAATGACAATAGAAATGAAAAGAAAAAACAAAAACAGATAGATTTTACGTGAAAAATCCTTTCGAAAAAAAATCACGGGCAAAGAAGAAAATTTACTAATGTTGAATTCAAATTATACAATAAGAATTTCAACTACATCTATTTAAAGGTTGAAAAACCTTATTCTAATCAATATCAAATAGAAAAAATGTTGTTCTATATAAATTCTACTCTTGCAGCATGATCGATATCTATTAAAATTTTACTACTGTATTATTCTTTAATAAGAATTCGGGTCACATAACTTTTACAATTTATGGGTTTAAGTTCGAGCATGCATAACATTCACGGTTCACCTTACCAAAAACTTGACAATACACTCCTATTTGTAAATAATACCTTTTTAAGTACTCAAACTTTCAACGAAGTTTAGAGACAAAAGTTCCACCGAAGATAATACTTGACATGTTGAATATCCCACCTATCCTATCTACAAAATGATTACATTTGAGGGTAATGGAAACAATTATTATATGCACATTTGTTAGAATGAAGATGCCAATGGGAACCATTATTGTAGGCACATTGGAGGGTATTTAGGAGCGCTTCCCATCATCTGGATCATAGGTTGACAATCGTACCACTGTCGAAACAGCCAGAGTCGATTACGTGTGGCTCCATAATGCGTGAAACACGTTTCATGCCATAGCCCAAAAGGTGTGGGCTGGGTGGCCGACGGGTACTACCTAAAGATTGTCGGCACGATAGGCACAGATCACGTGAGTGGGAATGGTATTAGGTACTTCAAACTGTACTGCGTGAAATGAGATTCTTTTGGTTGAATGCCCCACCATGTGTTTGACCCAAATAGTGATTTTCAAGATATAATATATATAGTGTGTGATGGACTCGTAATTAAGATATTCATTATTTCAAGTGTAATCTGAATTCAAATTATATTAGTTGTATTTTTCGTTCTGATTACATTCTCAAACAACCGATATTATTTCAATCAAGTCTTTCAATTATTAAAATGGTCCCTTTAACTGTTACATGACATTCTAAATATTATGTAATATAAATTAAAATTAAAATTAAAATGTTACCCCGTAACTTTTAGAAGTACAAACTAAAAACAAAATAAAATCGAAAAAAGAAAGAGTGAGCAATAAAACTTTTGTAAAAGTTTTGAAAACTTCAAAACCAAAATTTTTGCATCCATTTTTACAATATTCATTTTTCTTTAAATGTTTCATTTTAAGGTTATGTTTGTTTCACTAAAAATAACTTGTAGAAAATGAATTGATTTTCCATAAAAGCTGATATTTTCTAATGTTTGAATGATTCTATGTAAAATATTTTTTGTTATTTGGCAAATTTTCTTAACAATCATTTTCTAAAAGATGTTCTTGGTGAAACAAATACATCATAAAAATATTTGTTATAAATTATTATAATACCATTTCCTTTCGCTAATCAAAATTTATTTTATAATAAGAATAAATATCAAAACTATACATGAATTTTGATACAGTTTGTAAAGTAATGTATAAATTTGATATTTATTCCTTTTTAATAAAATAATATTTTATAATAATTAGTATATTATATAAACTTAATAATAAATAATGCTTAATTAAAATTTAATTTAAGTTATATATATATATTATTTTACAAAGTCTCAACTCCCAGATGACGTGTAAAAAAATATTTATTTATTTAAAAAATATTTTTTGCATCTAATGACTTTGTAGATTTTTTATCGTTCTAGTTCGATTATAAGTGACATGTAAATAGATGTAGTTGGATAGATGTTTATGTGAGTTTTGGAGCTTTTGTTTTGGGCTCCTTGATGTGAATTGGGGTTAGTTGAACTTTGTAAATATATGTGTATGTGGTGCTTTGAGTATGCTCTAATGGTATGGTAGATGAATATACTTTAATGTGAAGGTATGAATGAGGTTTAAAATGGCTAGAATGAAATGGGAGTTTGAATTGTGGATGGTTAGTATTTGAAAGGCTTGAATGTTATATTTTGGAATGTTGAATTGGTGTATTCATAATGCTAGGTTTTGGTACCAAAATTATGTGCAATAGGTTTAAAAGATTTTGTCTGAATCAATGCCATTGAGGTATTTTGGTTAGTTTTTTAAGGCAATGGTTCAGGTTGTGTTTTGGCATGTTTTGAATAGGTGTAAAATTTGTTTATAGCATTGGTATAAATTTTTGAATGCTTGAAATGGTAACTTGCACCTAAAGGTACATTTTTGTTGTTCATGGCTTGGCATATGGCCGTGTGTCTCCACACGGGTTGGTGACACAACCGTGTGATTATTGGGGTAAGTTATTTTATGCTCCACATGGTTCTTGATTGTCACACGAGCTGACCACACGTTTGTGTGAGTATTATAGATATGCTCACTTAGTTTTGCACACAGTCCCAGCTTGTTACACAACCCAATTGTATAGTCGTATGACTTTTGTTGAATTTTTACATTTTGATCCACACGACTTCAGTGAGTTACACGACCTGACCACACGGCTTTGTGACTCCTTTCCCATAAGACCACAACTTATCACACGGCTTGGATACACAGTCGTGTAATCCTTGTTCGCAGAAATTTCCATGCTTTTTGTTAAGTTTTCAGTTAAATCCTTGTTTGTTCCTAGGTTGAGTTAAGAGCTTTTGTAAGCTCGTTTGAGACTCGGTTTTGATTGTGAATGGTTCGAAACATAAATGTATGAAATGTTTATTATTTCTTTTAAGTTTAATGATGATTATGAGTGTGATTTATTCCAATATTTGTAGTAGCATTCTATAGCTCGAGTCCGATGATTGGACCGAGTGAGGGGTCTAACATATGGTGCAATTAATTCTAAACTTTATATATAAAAGAGTAAACTACATCATTAGCCACTCAACTATGGGTAAGTTTTCGTTTTGGGTCACTTAACTAAAAAAGTTACAATTTTGTCACTGAACTATTCAAAAGTTTTCATTTAAGTCATTATACTGTTAAAGTCGATATTATATGACTTTCTCTATTCGCACTGCTTTCACCAATCTTAAGCTCTCTTTCTCCTTCTCTTCTATAATTTTTTTTATAAAACAACTTTAGACATCATGAATCTACAAACCAAAATAAAAGTAGCTTCATTCTTCAATGGATTTAAAATATCTTATTCTACTTGCCAATGGATACCGATCCACCATATCCGATCATCGAATCTTCGCTTAGAACTTACCAGCAAAACTTTTGAAAAAAAAAATAGCCCAGTGATTCAAATGAAAATTTCTGAATGTTTCGATAACTTGAATAAAAACTTTTAAATAGTTCAATGACCAAATTATAACTTTCTTAGTTAAGTGACCAAAACGAAAACTTACCAATAGTGTAGTGACTAATGGTGTTTACCCACTATAAAAATAATACAAATATGAAATGAAATGAATTACAAAGTTTAGTTAAGAAATTAAAATGGTGCAATAAGGACAAGAACGTATCATTGAAAGATTTAAATACTCTATGCAAATTAATATATCATATATCATATATACTATAAATAGCCAAATTTACAGCAACTTATACAGCTCCATGTTACCTTAGAACAAGCTAACCAAAAAAAAAAAAATCCCCAAAGTAATTAGCTTTGCATAATTAAGATGAATTCCCCATTAAAGATCCTAAAAGTGTTTGGATTAAACAATATAACCAGCCCTAATACTTATAAAAGCGGTAGAGGAAGCTCGGATCAGCTACTCGTTGCCTTGCATGGAGGGAACGATCATATGATGTCCTTGTGCCTGCAAAGGAAATTGAACCATTGAAATACAAGTGAGAAATACAATTTTGAGTTCTGACTGTGCATCATAAAGATGATAATATGATGCCTATATGATGGGGTAGGGTATATCTGGCCTGCTTATATACCTGATATCCCAACATAAAAACATGCATCATACATGCAACCGAAACTTATCGATGTCTTGAAGCTTTAAGGGACATGGTTGGTGTAATATTTGCTTTAAGCACATTGGTCTCAAGCCTTTTTGACACGAGATCTATCAGACCATAACTATATTAGCTCCCAGTTTGGCTGGACAGCTGCTATCATGCCATAGTGGAAACTGGGATTAATATTAATATTACATGAAAATCACATCATGTGTATGACAGTAAAGCTTCTGGTAATGTTAGGTGCAAAATCATGAATAGAAGTAGCTATCCAATCAATCAAATTTTAGTGAGAATTATACTCCGTTAGGTGCGGAGTTAACTTTGGTACATAAACTTGATAATTAGGTTTATTTTTATTTTTAAAATTGAAAAAACATAAAAATTTGATGACGTGAGATTTTGATAGCGTGCCACATCAACACTTGAAAAAGTGAACGTAACGACGTAGCACAATCTTAAAGTGCCACATTATCAAACTTCTACATTTTTCCAAGTTCAAGGATTAAAATGGACTTAATTGCGAAGTTTAGGTACAAAGGAGAGCAAAGAAAAGTATAAGTATCAAAGTGAACCTAATTACCAAATTCAGGGACCAAAAATTGCATTAACCTTCAAGGATTTATGCAAAAATTATACTTGCAAGATTTCTTGAACTGGTGAAATCGTCAGGGAAAATTTTGATGGTACAAAAGTATGTTGAACATGAATCTATGAGTTATGAAACATTAATCAACAACATATTCCATCTTTTCAAAAAGAAGACAACAAATGGCCAATTTTGTAGTAAAAAAGCCAAATATTAGAGAGAGGGAGAAAGAGAATTACCTGGGAATTAATATAGTTCAATGATCCCTGGATAGGAAACTGCAGGATTCATTCACCACCAATGCACAAGACAGATGGTAACTCAGTTCAGGACTTTACAGAATGCTTAAACAAAATCAGCCAAGTGTATCAACTAAAGTAAATATCATTGTTTCACCTGTGGGTTGGGGACAGCAAGAACTCGAACTATATCTCTTTTAAGAGGCACTTCTCCCCTGACTGATCCCTTAGCATCACCCTGTTAGAATGTTTGAAGTTAAAAGAGGAGACACTGTCAAAGTATGCAACCTACACAATATATATATACATGTATGCATATATTAGCCATGAAAAAGAGAGTGTAATTACCTCCAACTGTGCATCATGATCATTCCAATAACATCATCAACCCCAAGAAGAAGGTCAAAAAGAAAAGAGTCAGATTAAACTCCAGGCTGATATGAAAATGTCAGGAATAGAACAAAAAATTCTCATCCATTCAATCTTCTAAAAGCTTCACAGGTTCTATGCTATGAAATATCCAAAGTTAAAGCTCCATTTACATACCTCTCTGTACCTGACCAGATATATTTTAAGTGGCTCAATATAGTCTTCAAAGCCTAATGTTGCCATTGCCCACAACAAATCATCTCCATTAATTGTCTTCCTCTTCTCTTTCTGGCATTTATCACTAGCCCTGTAAAACAAACAGACCAAACCATTTTCACAAAGACTAAACCTGAATCCCAATAAAAAACAATCGTAATGAATAACAATGAATAACCATTTGCTTTGAAAACATCAACAAGCAAACCTATAGAGAAGATAAAAGGGATCATTAAACACTATGCTTCTCATGTAAACTATAAACCTTACCCCATCCAAATATCATTGAAAATGTGAACTAAAAAACACTAGGACCCAACTTTCCTATCTAAAAGTGCATTCCGCATAAGCCAAACAACCTTCACCATTCAAAAGTTAAAAACACCAGTCAACTTCCAGCTTTTGTGAACACCAGAAAATCAGAAGATGTCAGAAAATAAAGCCAAAGGTCTCATAATCACATCTCCAATGTCAGGAAACACCAGATATAACCAAATTTACAATTCATAGAAATAAGCACCAATGTGAAACACTATTTGGCTAACAAGTGTATAATTCATAATGAAAAGTGGCTCATAAAAACACCATAACGTACACTAGGACCTTATGTTTCATAAACACATTAAAATCACATCCTAAAAAAAGTAAAACAAATTCTAGTCAAGCCACTTCCAACTTAATGTTGCAAGTCAAAACACAAATCAAGTCTCTCAAGAATCTTTACCACTCCATAAGTAAAAAAAAAACCAGGTAAAGCCTACATCTTTCCAAAGAATATCACAACTGTAAAAAGTAAGAAACCAAGAAAATAAAAAGTTCCCAGAAATATTAATAAAACCCCAGAGTAAGGAATTTACTTACTCGCTAGTGATGAAGCTGATGAACTCAGAAACACATTCTTGAACAGTTTCTTTAGCATCCTTAGCAATTTTGCCATTAGTAGGCAATGCTCTCTTCATGATTCTGCTTATATTAGCAATTGGAAGGTAACGGTCTTGTTCCCTCACAGTTGAGTGAGAACTGCACTGCTCTTCTCCACCCTCATGACTCCCTCCTGCTGGACTCGTTGGCCCCCTTGCCATACCATCGGCCATGTCCTTGAATGACCTTAGATCACTGGGAAAATGAAAATGAAACATATTAGTATCCATCAATTTTTTATAAAAGTTTTAACAAGTAAAGTGAAACCAAATGCACGTATATATATATATATATAACATACTCAAAATGCATCTATCCATCAGTTCACACACCATCCATACAAAAACCTCAAATAAAAAAAATTCTTTGTACTAAATTATTCTTTTAACAAAGAGATACCCATATGTAAAAATAGCCTACATACATACATACATACCATACCATACCATATATACATAAAAAAAAATAAACTTACGCACTGAGAGAACAAAGAAGGAGATACTAGAGTACAACAAAGAAATGAAGTAGAGAAATGTTATTTGGCGCGAGAGGAAGGGATTGGAGGAGATATACTAATGAAGGAAAGAGTACCTGACGATGGAGAAGAAAAGGGAACAAATGAAAAAAGATTGGGACTATTCTTTTTTTAATTTTTGCTTTATATGATTTAGTATAAAAACTTTAGTTTTGGGTTTTATCAAAACCGTTGGCTTTTTCTTTTAAAAATGAAAACTTTTTGATCGTTTTTCAATGAAAAGAATGAAGTTCTCATCTTTATAGTATCAGTGTTTCTGTATCAACTCAAACACACCCACGTTCTTGGGCTGTTTATGCTTCCTTTATTTCGTTAACCCATCAAATCACACTTTTTTTTTCTTTTCTTTTTTCCTTTTTAATGATACTACCATTCCATTCTCTCTCTCATGAAAATCAAGTTTTTCTTACCCTTCAACTTTATAAAAAAAATTATTTTAACATTTAATTTAATTTTTCATCTCTTTTAATTTTTTAATTTACCTTTTTTATCAAGTCATCTCAAAACGAAAAAATTAATATTTTTTAATTATGTTGATGTGGCATACACGTGGAATGCCACACAAATGACACATAAGCATTTAATTAATTTTTTGAAAAAAAATATTTTTAATGATTTTTAATTTTTTAAAAAAAATTATAATTGTTTTTTGAATTTTTTAATTTTAAAAATTAATTAAATGTTAATATGTCATCCACGTGACAGTTCACTTGTATGCAACGTCAGCAAAATTTAAAAAACATTAATTTTTCCATTTGTTTTGAGGTGATTTGACAAAAAAATAAATTTAGGATTAACAAAGATGAAAAATTAAATGAACGATTAAAATGATTTTTTTTGTAAAATTTGAGAGCCAAATAAATTATTATTACTTAAATATTTTCATTTAGAATTAACTATCCTGTGAAAACCTAACTATTAAATTATATACACAAATAAATATTATCGAAAAAAGTATCATTAAGGCTTTTGTATTAAGAGTTTGATTGCATTTTGCTCTTTTTATTAAAAAAATGAACAAATTAGTTCATATACTTAAACTAAAAAAACAAATTGATCCTTCTATTAAAAATTTCATGCATTTCTACTTTTAAGTAATGACATGATTAATAGATCAACCAAATAACGATACGTAATATGCCATGTATATCTCATATTGATGTGATATATTTTTTACATAAAAAATATTTAAAAATATAAAAAAAAATTTTCTAATAATTATTTAAAAGATCACATCCAAGATGAACATAGACATATGGTTGTCCAAGTTCATCCTAGACGTGATTTTTTAAATATAATAAAAAATTATAGTTAATTACGTTAAAACTATTAAAATTTATAAGTAATTATAATTTTTTTGAAATTATTAAAGGTATCATATAAAATGAACTAGGTCACAAGGTTGTCCAAGTTCAAATGAGCCAGGAGCGAAGCCAGGAAAAAATTTAAGGGGATCGAATTTAAATTATTTATATCATTATAATTTTTAAAAGTGTAAATCAAATTTTTATCATTTTTAGGGGGCCAAAGTGTAATTTTCTCTTTACTAATTTAAAATTTTTAGTTGCGATGGAGTTGTTTGATGGTTTAGGTTGGGCGAACTTGGTTCCTTTAACCATCGAGAAGTTTGATGTTGAAGAAAGGACAGGTTGTTATCTGTTTTTTGAGAGGGCAGAGCTGAATGGAAACGAAATGGCACAAGTTTTGGCTTTGGTTGGAATGAAAAGAGAGGAGATTTTTAAAGCTTGGTGGTAAAGTCGGTTTTCCTGTTTCTGTTGCAGCAAGTTTGGGTCCTTTTTCCTGGTTTTTGTGCGTCTGTTTTGCTTGGTTGGTTCTTTGTTTTGATGAGAGATTGGTGTTGTTGTTTTTCTGTTTTGGAAGGTACTTGTGGTAACTTCTGACAGTCAGGTTTCGGATTGTTGTTTGTGTTTCTTATGGGTGAATTCTGTGTAAGGGGTCTGTCTTTTTCTAGGATGGGTGTATACTGCTGTTGCGCAGTATTTTTGTATGGGGTTGGATGCCCTGAATCTTTCCTGTTGAATTCTCTGATTGAGCAAAAAAAAAAAAAAACTATTTTAAAATACGCCCCTGAAATGAGCCTAGACAACTATTTATCAATATTCATTTTAGGATTGTTTCTTAAATAATTATTAAATCATTATAGAAAATTATTTAAAAGATATTAAGAATTATAATAAATTAAAAAAATAGGACTCGCTAAGTTCACTAACTAAAACATCTACTTGTATAAAAAGATACATGCGAGTACATGGGCATATTTGAATTCTTTAAACATGCAATATATATATATATGTATGTATATGTGTGTGTGTGTGTGTGTGTGTGATAGGTTATTCCAACAATCATATTGATATGGTGGCGGAAAGGCTTGAAGGGGTTGAATGGAGATTAGCTGGCGTAAATGGTTATCCAGAATCAGTTCAGTGGCCTGTGTTCTGAGATATCTCTCTTCTCTTAATGATTTGCCTTGGGTTTGTGTTGGGGACTGCAACATTAATCAATTGTCTGGTGATGATAAATGGGATGGTGCTGATTATTCTTCTGCATGGTTTAAGGATTTTCGAATACCAAATATTTCCATGCTCAGGCTTCTAAACATTGAAGAAATAATCATATTGCTATGCTTGCGGATAGCTAGAGGAATAAGCATATATACATGAGAAAAGGAGATGTGCGCCATTGCTCTCAAATTTTGATGCTTTCTCTGATCTGTAGGCTTGTATTGGTGCACATGATCATTACAAACTAATTGCTCCTTTCCCCATTTTTAGATAAACACAGATAAAGCTCCTGGACCCGATTAGATTAGGGAGGCTCTGGAGGAAGTGGGTTGTTTAGCTCCCCATCTAGGGGAAGTGGTGGAGGCTAGGGAGGCTCTATTGTGGTTTCAACAGTTACCACGGTTCAGATCAACAATCCTACGTGTACGGAGCCTCATTGAATGATTTCGTTACAATACTTGTCTGGATCACTTATTGGATAAAATCTAATCTACGCTCACAATAAGGGTAATTGCAACCCTAACAATAAATCCAATTGTTACGATCACTCATCCCAATTGATCTCACTTACAACAACATACCTAACACAAGAGTGTAAAAACATCGAGTAAAGATAAACAAGTAACCATAAAGAAGGACTCCTCCAAGCACACCCAAATAGGCATCAATGCAGCCGATTTATAGGCTGATACAAGAGCTCTTCAACAGCTTTTTGATGATCTTAACACTCTTAGTTCAAATCTAAAATTCCTCTTAACTATCTCCGGTAATTATTCCATAAATTCCTTTATATCCAACAAATCCAAATAAACTTAGCTTCTACGTAAGATAAGGATAAGGACAATGTTTGCATTCAATCAATCACTCCTCCTATTCAAAATCCAAGTAGGAATAATTTACTGCCTTAGTCCACGAATCATTAGCGGATAGAAAACTAACCCAGACGAACCTAGTAAAAAAAAAAAATGCTAACAAACTTATTGCACTTTGTTGTCCTAAATGGATGTCCAAACCATTGTCCCAACAGTCTGTCCAAACAGATGTTACCTTTTACATTAATTGATTCAAAATCCATATTTGGTTTTTGGTAAAAACACTAAAAATGGCTCTGACCATTGGAAGGGGAAAAAGATGAGATTAGGACCAGAGGTGGGGCAAATGAAAATGATGTCATGGTTTAAACCAAACCTAAACCATGAATAGGTTCAATTATGAAGCCCAATTCAACATGTCTTTCACAAAAGATTTGATCCATCTCAGGACTGAGCCTTTTAAATCCCTCACCCAATGTTTATAGGGAATATATATAACAAATAAAATTAAAATTTTGATTCATGTATCATTCAAAAGTATTAACTAAAAATAACTATTGTGGTTTAAAAACCTAATTATTTTCTAAAATAAAATTGTTTCATTTATTGATGCATAAAATAATAATGGTATTATTATTATTAGAATTTTTTTTTTTGGTAATGTATAATGAGAGAGTTAGTATTCTCGCGCATTCACGGTAGGGATATACTCAACCACACATGCGTATATAGTAGGGGCATACCTACATCATATACGCACACACTATTTCAAAAAGGAACTACCCAAATAGAGGCCCACCACTTGTTCCCCCGAAGGTTCAAATTCAGACTGTAACCTGATTTTCAATGTTGTCAGAAAATGTAGTTTCGAGACTTTATTTTCATAAATCGAGTCCATAAATATTAAATAGGGATATTTACGGAGTTAATATTTAAATAAATTGAAATTTGGATAGTTTTTTTTTTTTACAATGAAATTTGGATATTTAATTTAGCTTAAATTGTGTTTAATCAAGGCCTAATAACTAAATTGTAAAATTCAATCATTATAGATTTTTAATTGGTAAATGACTTGGGGACTTAAATTACAATTATCCAAGGTCCAAAATTGTTAATAAACCATTACTAATCATGTGGTAGTGGATGCTAATGATGATTGTGATTAATGTAAGTAAAATAAGGTTAATTAAGAATAAAACCTAATCAATTAAACTAAATAAAATCTAATCTATATATACGTGTGTGTGGATTGGTGGAAAGGGAGAAGAAGAATCATCTTCTCCACAGGCCTAACATCGAAACATAGAGGGGGGGGGGACGTCATTGTTGATTTCTTTAAGCTTTTGGCAGTAATTTCAAGTAAGTCCCTAATGATTTTTCTTTGATTTTTTTTTTTTTTTTTTTTAAATTTTGGAAGCTTGATCTATCTAACCCAATGATCAATTTGATCAATTAGTGAAATTTTGATGAAATTTCATTGTTGAGAATTGAATGTTCTAGGTGTTAAGTCGATAGAAATTAAGCTCGGTTTAAGAAAATGACTAAATTGTAAATTTTAATTATTAATTGCTTAAATTAGAGATCAAATTGAATAAAATGTAAAATTATCATGAAATTAAATTCAAATGGATTTGGATGCTCATTTGTTTAGGATCATTGATGTGATTTTTTTAGTAATTTTTAATTACTATTTTATGTTATTTTATTTTTTAAAATATATGTTGACATGGTATGACATGTGTTATGTCACATATTAGTTTTCGTTAATCAAATTGTCATTCATTAATGATTAAATTGGTCGACAATGGTTTTCGTTTAAAAAAAAGCGGGTTTAATGGGTTGAATGTTTTAAGGGTTTAATTGATTTTATTTTTAATTTTTATTAACAGCTTTTTTTGACATTGAGCCAAAAAAGTACTATGATAGATGACAAATATCACCAACAGACATATAGCTGAAAAGTTAACGAAATGATTGATGAAAGGACTTGATTGAAACAATGTAATATTTTAGGGACTTAATTAGATTTAGAAACTAATTTAGAATTTAATCCATAGTTTACTGAAATTAGCTTGTAATTTATAAAATGCTCCATTTCTGACAAAACAAACCAAAATTACTTGGAGAGCAGGTCATGATCGTATTGTGTGAAAGGGCCGCAGGCAAAAGAAACAACAGTACAAATGCATGCTTTTGTAATGAAACTGAAAAGCCTATTTCTCAGTACTGGCATTGTTCCCTTCTATTGTAGTGTGTTTGAAGTTGCATGGCAGTCTCCCAATCCCACTATGATTTTCCAATTTCATTCACACTTGCCCAAATATAATTGTATAAATATATAAAAGAATGGGTCCTTAAAAGGCAATCGTAGTATCCACCTTGCCGGATTGTGGGGTATTCATCATGGTTCTCGAGTTAACTTGGAGCAGGGATTGAAGGAAAATTATCATAGAATTTGATTGTGTTAGAGTTGTTTTATCCGAATCTTGTCACTTGTTAAAGAAATAATACAGGGAGACGAAATAGGAGATCTTTGAGAGTAAACTCCCTCGGCACGGATTATGCCGCACAAGTTCAATCCGTATAGGATTATACTTCTTCTATTAGATATTGATTATAAAAGGGTTGTTTAACCCTTAAAATATATATGCAGTTGAACTCTCTTGTATTGTGGTTTTTCAACATTAGTGAATTTTTCCTCTTCTGTCTGTGATTTTTCTCAATAAGAGTTTTTCACGTAAAATTTACGTATTCTTATTTTTTTTATTACTTTACGATCATTTGTCATTATCAGCGTTTAGCATAACACTCGATTAACATGATCCTAACTTGATCTTAATAAGAAGCATCATCCTCATTTCTATATTGTTGAAGCAATAAGGGGTTCATTGAAGCTGCAGTGGATATGGCGACTCCATTGTATTCCTAGACAGTACAACTTTGTGGCGGATTGGCTTGCCATAAAGAAATTGTACACGAGTGTTTACTGTTTAATATTTTCTATTTTTCATGTGCCTCTTCAAAGGATGCCGAGGTAATGTTAGGGGTACGTAAATATGTTGGGAAAATGATTATATGAAATAGAGACGTCACATATTTTTTTATTTTTTTGTCAATTATTTAATATCATTTCAATGCGTTTTTTTTATGTTATTTATAAATTATTTTTGGTAATTTTTTAAACTTGAATCTTGAAACTTAAATCCTAGACTTTAAACTCTGGACTTTAGACTCATTATCGTTACTGCAGGAGGACGTTGATTCGAGTACGCTGAAGCGTATTATCTTCCTATTTATGGGTCGGGGGGAGATTATGGGTAGTTCTAAGTATTATATAAAAAAAAAATATATATTATCAAAACTTATAATAAAATTATTAAATAAATTTAGAAACTAAAGCAACCGAAAACATTCTAATAGATCTCTGAGGTTGAAATGTATGAATGGCCATCATCACTTTAAAAGTTTCCATCACATAGACAGAAGGTTAAATCATGCTACTATCAGTTTTTTGTACTTTATGAAAGTTGTTTATTTAGTTTTTGTATTTTAATTTGATTAATTTTAGTTTTTACTCTTTTTGAATTTTGATATTTTAATCTTGACCTAAACAGTATCTGTTAAATCCGTTTAATTAAATTCAATTAACAGTCTTGTATCATGCATACAATTGTAGATTTAGTCCATATTCTTCAATTGGATCATTCTAAGTCTCAATATTTTTTTAATTTTGAAATTTTCGTGTTGACGCAAATGACCTTTAGTTGGATTCTTAGTGAGTAATATGTGGAATAACAAATTGACATGGTATTACACTAATGATAATAAGTTTACCGCATCAAATTCTGGAAATAGCATAACTTAACTTAATGGATTTGATAGTTATCGCTTGGTGAAGACTGAAATTTTAAAAATTGAAAAGTATAGAGATTAAAAATGATCAAGTTAAAGTACAACGATTGATTCCACAACTTCCACAAAGTATAAGGACTAATAGCATAATTCAGTCTAAAAAGATTATACTCGAACCCATATCTTCCTGCACTAATAACAATGCCAATGTCAATTGAGGTAAGACTCAAATAGAGTATAAGTTGGAGCAGGCAGGTTGAATATAATGTAGAGTATTGAATAAAGAAAAGCTTATAGCTGAGTACTGGAAAACAAAAACATCATTTCACTGGATTCGTCTGTGTGTAGTAAAGAGGAGGGAGACGATGCTGGTGTCTGGAAATCACTTTGGAAGGTACAGCATCTATATCGTGCTTCATGGTAGGTGGGTGTCATTGGCATGCCGAGAGGTAAACAAGGAGAATCAAATACGGAGAACCAAGTTCCTAGGAAATGTCTGGTCAGTGTGGCTCTGTTGCTACATCATAAAACTTTTTTAGGATTTTGATCTAAAAGCTAAATCACTTTATGAGGTTTGGGAATGAAATGATGAGGGCCATTGGGTCAACCTGTTAAACATTGGAGTATATGAATTAAATTGTATATTTTTATGATAGTAAAAATATAATTTTATCATTTTAATAGTATATATTTTTATATTTTTTAAAAGATTAAATCAAATTTTTATCATTTTAGGAGGTTAAAGTACAATTTTACAATTACTAATTTAAAATTTTACAAATTATAAGGGAGCATAAATAAAATAAATTTCATTTTAAGGGGTCGAGTTCCTTGTCAACCCCTAACTTTGCCACTAAATTTCAATGGCGTCCGGGTTTTGCAATTATTTTCTAATTTTATCAAATTGTTTACGTGTTTGTTCACAAATTTTCAAATATCTTTAGATTATGCAAATCAAAACCTGTTATTACCTAAAACAATAATTCTAGATAACATATTATCACAAACCGTATCTCGACATATGATTTTATGTTACGAAAATTAGAAATAACATATAAAATTTTATGAAAAGAGTCGATAAATAATTCTTGATTTGTACGAAACAATGATTAAAAATTTTATTAGACACTCATTTGACACGAATTTAAATTATGTTTTTCCATTTCCGTTTCAATATTGTATATAAAAAAAAGTTAGAATCACTTTCTCTACCTATGGTATTAATAATATAACACTTACAAAAAATATTTTTCTTTAATATTAAATATTTAATGAATAAACTTAAAGCCTAGCATTGTGTGGTCGTAGAATTTAAATCTCAACATTTACAATTCAATAATTCATTCATAACCTAAAGTTTTCTTTATTAAAAAAAATATATTTCAATATAAGAATTATGACTCCTCATAATTATATTTATAATCAATTTAATATTTTTTTATGAATTTTTTTTTGTTTTTATTAATTATTTTGAAATTATATATTTTATAATTAAGCAAATTTTACATATTATTATTCACAATTAATTATCTTAATTGCTTAATAAATTATGAATGGATCTTATATCATAAACATTAATTAAATTATTATATTTACATGTATCATTATTATATTTATTAGAATTTTATTAAATTTTTTTATCAATTAATTATTTTTTTTGAATATACTGATGTGATTACATGGTAGTATCTATTCATATATCTATTAAATTATTTAAATACATAAGATTTTGATATTAAAAATATAGCAATTTCATTTTTTGAAATAAAGATAGAATTATTTTAATATGAAATAATTCATAATTTTATAAATTATATATTTTATTTTATTTTATTAAATGAAAAAATATTTGATACAACTAGTGAAGTTTTTAGACTCCATAAGTAGAGCCAAGGGGTTAACAAGTGTATTGTATGGGTATAAAAAATATTTTAAAAAGCAAACAAATGATAATTTTTTTAAGATTGTTTGTGGAATAAAAAAATATATTGTCTGTATACTAAATACTAATCCTAATAAAATATTAAAAAAACATATGGTAATTTTGTAACTTTGCTTGTGGAATAAAAAATACATTGTCAATGTATCAAATACTAACCCTTATTAAATATCATTAATATTAGTTATTTTTGGGTAAACTACAACGTTAGTTACTAAATTATTGGTAAGTTTTCATTTTGATCACTAAACTATTTAAAAGTTCACATTTAAGTCATTGAGTTGTTAAAATTTATGTTTTATAGCTTTCTTTATTCGCACTGTCTGCATCAATCGAAAGTTTTTTTTCTCTTTCTCTTCTACATTTTAGTTTTTTTTCATGAAACTGTTTTGGACGTCACGAATCTGCGAACCAAAATTCAAATAGTTTTTTTCTCCGATCTCCGACACTAACTGTCAGATTGACTTGATCTAAGGTATATTCTTTTAGTCGTTGATGGAAACTAATTCACCATACCAATCATTGAATCATCTCTTGGAGCTCGCTAGCAGAATTTAAAAAAAAAAAACTTAATAGTCCAATATGACTTAAATAAAAACTTTTGAATAATTCAATGACTTAAATGAAAACTTTAAAATAGTTCACTAATCAAATTGTAATTTTATTAGTTAAGCGGACAAAAGAAAAACTTATCCATAATTTACTGACTAGTGATGTAGTTTACTTTTTTTTTTTGTAGAACTATAATTTAAATCGATGCTATTTTAAAAAAATAAACACCCAATCAATAGATCATAATTTAAAATTCAAATTTAATTATTTCGAACATATAAACGTAATTTAAAAATTTTATTATATATGTTAATTTTAATCTGTGTATGTGTATGAGATAGATGCATTTTAGCATTGATTGGGGCCTATGAATGTATGTTATTAAAGCCTACAAAATCATCAATATATTGTGTACAATAACATTTTTGAGCTGTGAGAGATGCAAGTTTGGCCGGGCAGGTTGAATTTAATGTAGTGTAATCAAAGCTTGGACCAGTTTATATATATATATATATATATATGCAACTTGCAACATCTCGACCAACTTCTTTTGGTTTCAGTAAATTAGGGGCATCAAAGCTTGGACACTGCTACCTCAATCATCAATGCCCCATGCCGTGTTCCAACTTTATCAGCCACTTGACCTTTAATTGCTTTTGAAGCTATCTTACCTGTATGGTTAATCGACCACTAATCGAACTTATCGACGAATTCGGACACGATTTGGCTAACCCTGTCAAGCTATTCGAATTCCCGCAATGGAAACGAAAGCCGAAACTACGAATATAGTAAAACCGTAACGTCGCGTTGCGTCTGCTATTTGGGAGCCAAATGATTGTACAATTGCATCAGCTCCTGCATAGTTTTAGAGTATGTTATGAAAGCAGGAACTTTAAGGTTCTATTACACACTTTGTGACAAATGCAAAGTCCATAGGTTACTAGAAATTGTTACAACTTCATTTGTTGTTGTTCCACTCACCTAAACTTCTATGTTGATTTCAGCTTCTGTAATTATAGTAATGGGAAGTGTTATTGGTGGATGTAGCCGGCACCGGGAAACAAAGGTTTCGGCCAGAATTGTTGAATGCTAGACTCGGTGATGATGAGGAGGAAGCAGTGGCAATGGATGAAGAGAATCCTGATGATGCTGCTATAGGACACACTGGGGTTGGTGTAATCCCTTGCATTTGCCATGCCCAGTTTGACGAAACAGCTTCAGCTCTCTTCTGTATTGCCCTTCCCTGTCATGTCATAACATCATTCAATGCAAACTTCGACAGACAAAAAGGAAAACAAGTTGGGATATAAAGAAGTACCTCATTGTATGGTAAAAGGACAGCAGGACAAACATTAGACAACATAGGAGGGTGCTTAGACGCAATTGTTTGACAATGTTCAGGTTGTACACCCACAGACACAGAAGCAGAACTCTCTCCGGTGCCAGTAGTGTTACGAAAACCGAAATCCCCTGTATCGTTGCTCCCGTTTCGAGTCGTTGAAATGCCGAGGCTCAAATCAAGATTGTAAGGACCATTGCCTAAATTCAAGCATCAAAACAATCAAGAACTTGTCCTAAAATAACAATAACAGGCTTGGAAAATGTAAATACCTCCTCCTTCATAAGTACTTGGCTCAAAGTTGGTCACAGCTTCACTTCCACTACATTTCATGGCAGCCATATCATAAGCCCTGAATTCATAAACGTGTTACATAAAAATCAATGTCTTGGGAGCATAAAACTATGATCATCACATCACAAACACCTTGCAGGTTCTACTTCGGTGTCGAATAATCCAAGATAAATACACCTGCAAACAAGATCATAACTAAAAGGCCTAAACTAACATAAGCATATACTAAACTGTCATAACAAAATCTGGACCTAAGATCATATGGAAAAAGGATTTGGTGAAACAGATCCTCACTTCTTTCCTAGGAACTGTCCCATTCGAGCTTCCCGTCGACCACATTTATGCAAGGTTACCCCTCTGAACTTGGAGCTTCCCCTTGAGAATCCATTGCTTTGACGACGAAGAGCATGCACAAATTCTTCCTTTCTCATGTGCTTCATCTGCAGATCAATACAATCAGAATCAAAATCAATGAGCAACCAAATAAAAAAGAAAGTTAAAAATTCATGTAAAAAAGGACACAATTTTACCTGTTCCATGTCTTCGTCGTAATCACTCAAAGTGAAGTTGATATCAGCATCAACTCCCCGGAACTTGATTGCAGCTCGATCATATGCTCTGAATAAGATCCAAATTTAGAAAAATAAAAACATTTAATTCATTCATTTCATTAAAAATTGAAACAAATATGATGCATATAGCTACTTATCAAATTATCATGCAAAAAGGAAAAGAAAATCTCACCTAGCTGCAGCATGGGCAGTGTCAAATCCTCCTGACACACACAAAAAAAATTTTAAAATAAAAACCAAAGTATACCCTTATCAGCAAAGAATCTAAAATCTATAAATTATTCACAAAATTGAAATTAAAATTACCTAAATATACTTGCTTCCCACATTCCCTGTTTACAGAAAATTAATAATAAATAACAAAAATAATTAAGATATATATATATATATATATATATATATATATATATGTATATGTATATGTAGCTCTATATGAATATATTACCATATATGTGATTCCCACCGGCCAGTTCGCCGGTAAAATGTGACGCCACGAAACTGAGAGCTTCGGGACCGAGGCCCTCGCCTACTCTTTCTCGGTTGAGGCTTTATCTGAAAAGTTGACAGCTCAGCCTCACCGGTAGACTCAGCGTAAGATAAATTCAACCACTGAGGTCTAGACAAAGGTTTAGTACTTCCAAACTCCAACTCTAGACCACCGACTTTTTCTCCGGTTACCGGGAAAAGCGGTCGAGTAACGAAGTCCGGCGAAGGGTTTTCGACCTTTTTAACAATAGTATTGAAGTTGTTGGTGGTATTATCACCCGTTTCTTTCTTCAAGATATCGAAAACGAAAGTCACCGAAGCATCATCGGAAGAGTTCTCATCCCTGATGGCAGCATTGGACGGAAAATCTTCATCGTTGATGATGGAAGATTTCGTCGAACCCGAATCTTCCATTTGAGTTAACGTCACAGCTCCACCACTTACCAACACGTTGTTGTTGTTGATGATGTTTTCATCACAAGATGACTCGCTTGAGACAATATCAAGATTGAGATCCAACATGTTTTTTTCCTCCCGATCTTTCAAGACCAAACAAAGTTACAAAAACCAATGTTTTTTTTTTTCTTTCAGAAAACAAAACCAGAAAAGATGGTTTTTTTTTTTCTCCTCTCTGGGTAACGGTTGATGAAACCTCAACAAGACAGCATTGGAGAAAGATAAGAGAAAAAAGAAACGGCTGTTGTGCGAAGCTGGATACACAAATGGAGAGAAAATAAAAGAGAAAATTGAGCTGAGAGAGAGAGAGAGACAAAGAAGAGAACTAAAAAGGAAAGGAAGGGGAAAATCCAATGAAAATAAAGGAGAAGAGAAGAGAGGAGAGGAGAGGAGAGGAGAGGATAGGAACGTGTTAACAGTGAAGGTGGTATAGTTCTGAACACTTGCCCTTTCTTTTTTAGGTGGGGGTCTTATTTATTATTTTATTTTATTATTTCTTTTTTAGGAGAGGGAACATTTTTTACTATTGTCTTTTTTAATCTTTGAATTGGGTTTTTTAATATTTGATTTGTCTGAAGGTTAAAAAAAACTGTTATTTTACGGCCTAATTAAATATGATTAGTATGATTGATTCATGATTATGTTTCAATATAATTGGTGCATGCATAAAGTTAGAAAGAGAAAAAATGGTATGAAATTGGAATAGTATGTCATCTGTATTCGTTTTAAATGATATCGGCGAAATCGAGTGAGAACAGATTATATGAAATTAAGATATCATGTCATTTGTATTTATTTTCAATAAATTGGAAAGGGAAACTGAGATATCATGTCATTTGTACTCCAGTTTCGTACAATATTTTCTCGTAGTTGGGGATGACAGGGTCCCGGTCCCTCCTAAGATGAAAAATTTTCCACTTAGGCACTTTTAAAATTTATAAAATTTTAAATTAGTAAAAGTAAAATTACACTTTGACCTCTCAAAAATGATAAAAATTTGATTTAATATTTTAAAAATTATAAATATATAGCTATTCAAATGGTGGAATTGCATTTTTACTATCATAAAAATATATAATTTAATTTCGATCTCCTACTAAAATTTCTACCTTTGCCATTGGATTTAATGTCATTTCAGTATTTCCATCCTAAATTTCAACACGTCCTGTTAAATTTGTTTTTTTTTTTTCCAATATGAAAATGCTGAAATTTAAGACGAAAGCGTTGAAATGACATTAAATTATTGAAAAAAAATACAAATGACATGATATTTCAATTTCATATCATCTTTTTTCAATTAGAAAAGTGAATTTGTAGTAATTCTGAATATAATAAGATTGAATGAAATTATTCCTTTTGAGATTTCAGATGTGAGTTGATGATACGACAAAAAATTAATTTAAAATTAACATATAAAAATAAAACACAGGTCACACTTTTAATCCGTTTGTAGAGTTTAAAAAATATCACAAATTATGTATTAATATAGTATAAAATAAAATTATCAATCGGGTTGAATGCTGAAGCTCGAATATCCAGATTTATTTTTATTTAAATCTTGTCATACGTGATTATTTTATCAAATTTTGAAATCTTAAATTCTAAGTATTATGATTTGCAATTGCGACCTATAGATTTCTCTCATTGTATGTGTATTTTATATGGGTCTGTATTGGTCAAACTTTGTATGATTCCTCCTGCAAAAACTTTTTGGAGTAAAAAGAATTTACAACTTTCAGTCATGTAATTATTTTATTCTTCATATTATGAAATTTATAGTTGATGAATTCACAATGTACATGTTGCTAATGAAATATAAAATGATTTCATTTAATTAAAATTCTTTTTTTTTTTTAAATGAAGTATAGATAATTTTATTTTTAGTAAAACTATATTATTTGTTCATTAATTTATAATAAATTTGTACATCAAATATTTTTTATATATATGAGAGGGATGGTAGCATGGGTGAAATTAGGGGTCGGAAATGATAATTTTTCTATTTAAAATTTTTAAAATTTTTAAAAATTTAAATTAATAAAGATAAAATTGTATTTGGCCCCCTAAAAATATAAAAAGTTGATTTAATCCTTTAAAAATTATAAAATTATAGACTATTAAAATGGTGAAATTGTATTTTTACTATCGTTAATATTACAATTTAATTTCGGCCTCCTAATAAAATTTTTGGTTTCGCCCTGAAATGGTAGTTTATAATTTTTGTCTCATTGATTTAATTATTTTTTGTTTGACCCCTAAAGGGTTATTTGGCACAAGTAATCTCATATTTTTAATCGATTTGGGCATAAATGGAAAATTGGATAGTTAAATCCTATAATTGTAATGTTTGGAGAATGGAGATTTTTAACAATTTGTTAAGCTAAAACCTTCAAAACAGAAAAAAAAATGTTGAGATGAACAATTTTTTTCATAACTAGTTGGGAATGAAATATGTGGAATGACATATGTGACCATACTTGTTAAAAAGTTATTTCATTTGCCACATACTCTCAAACTTAATTATAACTAATTTACATACCAAGAAAATGACATAATTATATTATTTCGTTTTCATTTAAGTAAAACAAATCAAACTGATGAAAAGTGAGGGTTAAATAATTAAAAAAATCGCATTTCAAAGATAATGAAAGATTATTTAAGGAATAATTGTATTGAGATTACCTTTATATTCCGAAATTTTGATACGATTGAAAATGTAAAATTATTTACATTAAATTCTTTTTAGGAAGTGTGATGCTGGTTATATACTAAATCATAGTGCTTAATTAGATCTAACTGTAAGTTGTTATTATTATTATTATTATTTAATAATAGATTGAGGCTACCATCTTAGATCTTATTAATTAAAGTGCTTGGATGTCTTAATTAAACAATCTTAGGGTTAATAAGTTAGGTCAATAATTCTCTTTTCAATAAATGGTACGTTTAAAAAGGCAAATTCATCAATAACACCAAACCAAACCAAATTATATAAAAAAAAACTATAAATGAATAGAAAAAATAAAACATCAAACCCTAAATTTGATGTCAAAAGACTTTTTTTTATACAATAATAAAGGTAAAGGTAAGGGACGGACTCTAATCTGTACCAAATAAGTTTCTGATAAGAGCTTAAACCACTATTTCATTCCAATCAAAACAATGTCAAACGAGACTTTAAATCAACTATAATCTTTTAAAAATTTGATTTAATCATTCTAAAAATTATAAAAATATATGTTAAAATAATTGTGAAATTGTATTTTAATCATAATAATATATTACTTAATCTCAGCCCAAAAGAATTTTAGCTTCCCTAAGTAGCTTGGTTGCATTAATTAGTTGCTAAAGTTAGTTTTTATACGGTAAATATTTTAACAATTTAATCTCCGTATTTCATGTTTTATTCATATAAAGTATGCATATCAAATTTTTATTAAGTTAAAAATATTTAATTATTTATTTGATATAAAAAGTTGTCCAACCATTATATATATAGGTTAGTATTCGATACACTACAATAAAATATTTTAACCGCATAAACACGCTTCAAATACTATTATGTGTCTATTTCTTTAAAAATACTTAAACATTTTTTTCCTTTTCCTAAATATCACTATTTAAAACTCTACTTGTAAAATTTAAAAAATTCATGATACTATATCAAATAATTTTACTATGAGTATATATATTAAAAAAACATCATTATAAGTTTTGATCATATCTGTTTTTTTAGATACAATACCTACAACTATCCATAACCTCTTTCCAACCTATAAATAGGAGGATAGTACGTTTTAGGGCACTTGAACTCGTCTTATTTTGCATTAACAACAATACTTATACCAATTGAATTAAAGATTTAATTCACAACCATATATACTTGATCTTCTTCCCATATATCAATAATGTTATATTCCTAACTGCAAACGATGAAATTCACATGAAATTAACGTGAATCATTATGTGTTTATGGGTTCAACTAATTCTCATTGGTCGGTCCATCGCTTGTGAATTCAGCAATAAAAATTAACATTAAATTAAATTAAATTGATACCAATTCCACCTAGTACCGGTCCACATTGCTGCCGACTATAGGCGGCCAACGGAGATATCACAGCCTAATCTCAAAATACAATGCTGACTTTCCATTCTTAGAAACCCAACTCTCTCAATGAAAACGACCATATCATGTTTCCCACGCTTTTAATTTCTTTTCAATTTTTGTTAAACAACATTTCAAAACAAAAAACAAAAACAAAACTATAGGTATATCATTAATAATGGTAAGTATTTTCCTCGTATCGAGATTTTGTCTCCTTCTTCTACTGAGAGCTTTAAAAAGTTCATAGAAAGAGAGCACCTTGATTAGCGTAGATATAACCTATAAAATCATATTAATTTGTCGATCCGATTAAAAATTTATAAAAATTTAAAAAAAATCCGATTCAACTGTCGATTCAATTAGTTCATATCGGTTCTCAATTTAATCGGTTCAAAGTCATCCTCTGAACTAGTACCCTGATCGATTCTCGATCTGACCTACCTATCCTATTCAAACAATTTTGGAGAGATGTGTTAGTATAACACACAACATGATTTATGTAAAATCACTTATG
The DNA here is from genome assembly GCA_039519145.1 of Kokia cookei. Lineage (NCBI taxonomy): Eukaryota > Viridiplantae > Streptophyta > Magnoliopsida > Malvales > Malvaceae > Kokia > Kokia cookei. Next base: position 3,499,042 of record CM076907.1, on the reverse strand, counting down.
TATGAAGAGACTCAAACCACCAACCTAAAAAATATTAACCACAAGTACGATACCGTTCGAGCTCATCCCCGTCAACAATTGTTTAAATTAATTTCTAACTCTATATGTAAAAATATAGTTACATAAATAAATAAGTTTATAGCATGGTCCTTGTATAATTATTTCAATAAATCTGACGGTTGGGGCTACTCCATCATTTAGATTGGACCCCACATCACAAAAACAATAAAAGAAAGTCTAAAAGGCAAGAAAAGTACATGGAAGCAATTGTGTGTTGGAGAAGTAGCTGATCTTTTCCTTAAATTGCTCTCTTTATTTAATTTAGTTTTCGAAGAAACGGTCAGACAGTGAAGAACGGTTAATAACGGATTTGTCCTTTGGCAATTGGCACCTTTCCTTACATTTATGACCAATCTTTGCCTGCCCCTTCATTAAACCACACTTTTCTCCTGTGTGTTGCTCACACCTTGACTTTCGTTTATCCACATCGTTATCACCCTTAACTTCGTTCACATTTTCAACTCATCATATTCTTCTTTTGATACCGAAATTAAGTGTGGGTTTGGATGGGACGGTGCGATGCGTTTAGTTTATTTTTTATCTTATATTATAGTATTTAATTTCAATGTCACCGTTGACTTTACACCAATCACAGATAAACACATCGTCCATCCAAATCCATACTAAATTGTGTTATACAATTATAATAAAATATATAATAACCTGGCCAAAAGTTCAACATGAAATCCGGTGCGAAATTCAACTTGATTATCTTACTCGAAGAAACTCATGATTCAAGTAACCCCAAACATTCTATTTTAGAGGGCTTTGACTCTGTTTCTAGACCTGGACACCATCCCCCCATCTTGACCTCCATTAATACTGTTGTGTATCAACATGTTGTATATTTTTATAAGAGTTAAATGTAATTTCAACGTTATATTAATTTATATTTTTATAATTTATAAAAAAATTAAATCAAAATTTTATCATTTTAAGAGGGACAATTAATCTTGCTTACCGCTCATAGCCACCTTTGCTTGAAAAAAAATTCAATCCTAAAAATAAAATATTCTATAAACCATACAACAAACCTAGTAGCTCAAGTGTTTGTAAAGCTGGCACTTAATCGTAGAAATTTTTTGAGCCGAAGATATTGTATATTTTACAATATTAAAAATATAATTTTATTAATTTAATAATTTATATTTTTATAATTTTTAAAGGATCAAATCAAATTTTTATTATATTTGAGAGATAAAATATAATTTTTACTATCATTAATTTAAATTATTATAAATTATAAAGGGAATAAAATAAAAAGTATTTTATTTTAAGAGGAGTCGAGATCCTGTCAACCCCTTAATTTCGCCTCTGATTTAAACCTTGTTTTTAATGTACTAAAATATGTTTTTAACTATTATTTTTTAACCAAAGTATTTAAGTATTGTTAATCAATACATCAAACTTGTAAAATATTGTAATATTCCTTTTGTACTACAACTAATAATAAACAAAAATGGCTCCACTTATGATAAACAGCTCCACTTATTTTAAATAAGAGGTGGAAGCCATTTTAAATATTTTTTGTTGTTTTTTTATTTTATATTACCTATCAACCCACCTTCTATTCTTAACTCAATTTTTTTTATCCCAACCTATGTATAAAACTTGGGTTAATCTCGAGATATAATCATTTAAAGCGTATTATTATTTTATTTATGGATTAGAGAGAAGTTATAGATAATTTTAAACATTAAATCCAAAAAAATAGATATGATAAGAATTTATAATCAGATGTTCATAATAATCATAATAAATTTAATTTTTAAAATTCAAACCCGGATCCTTTGATCTCTTTTATATATGTAAATATTTGAAGGTTTTATTAGTAATTTTTCTGTATAATTATAACCTAATTCTCATATTAGTTTTTTTTTTTTTTTTTTAAAGTTATATGATTAAAGAATCATTTATCTTTTTCTAACGATTCATAAAGATTTTCTTTCAGAGTTCGTGACTATCACTCTTAATAATCTTGTTTCCAATTTTTTTTTGTCAAAAGTGATGCCTATATTATTAATTTTATCTCAGTTTACTCAAAAAACACACCATGCTAAATGGGCAAATTGCTCTTTAGCCCTTTCCAGAAATTGAAAGAGTAAATATAGCTTCTTCTTTTTTAATGTAAAAAAATTAGCTCTTTTGATATTTAACTCAAGCATTTTCTAATACAAACTTTTTAGTTAGCTATCTCAATCCCCCAAATAAAATTTTTGACTTCGTCCCTATACCAATCAATAAGAACATGATACGTCGTACACTTTTTTGATAAAATAAGACAACTGATAGTTCCATATAACTTTTAATAGAGAGAACTTTGAGGACTAATTTGACAAATGGGCTATAATTCAGGGGTGGATTGTTAATAAAGCCAGTAGACAAAGGATGTGAAACGTTAGGGTAGATTGTGGAATAAAAGAATCCTTGGGTGGGGAAGAAAAGGAAATCACGTGTTTGACATGTTAGGGGCTGTAGTTTTCAAACCCCATAAATGAGAAAAAAAAAAAAGAATGGCCCGTGTTGCATGAAAAGGCAGGATGTTCTGTCATTCTTTGGACTATCCCTATGAAGAAATATTACCAATCTTTTGTCTTCACCTTCGAGGTCCCTGTATATATAAATAAAATGCTATTCTTTCTTTCTAGGTTTACCGGCAGATGGGGTTACATTTTTGTGGGGGGGATGCTCACACATTCATCACACATCCATTATCTCTCTCTGTGGAATTCATACCATGCCATCCACATGTTGTCTCATACTTGGAATCAGTATTAAAGTTGTAATAAAGCTTGACTAGAGGATTGATAAAGTTTGAGCCGACTCTGTCTTAACATGCTAATTGTTGTTAACAATAGTGAAGCCAAGATGTTAATCTTAGGGAGTCAAGTCGAAATTAGACGTGTTACGTAATAATCGATTTAAATATAAAAACAATTGATCCAAAAGAAGCAATATTTTTGGAAAATTACAAAAATCTTAAACCCTGGGGGCCTACTTATACTTTTGGGAGGGCCATAGTTTCTACAAAGGGCTAGATTGCAAAAAATTTAAACCTTGGGGGCCATAGCCACCCTGGGCCTCTACTAGGCTTCGTCATTGGTTGTCAATGCAGGAAGATGTGAGTTCGAGTGCGTTGAAGCACATTATCCTTCTATTTATGGGTTGGGAGGGGTTATGACTAGTTTTAGACGTTATGTAAAAAAAAAAAAAAAAACAGATATGATCAGATCTTATAATGAGATTGTTCAAAAAAAAAACTTTCAACGTGTAAATTTAAAGTCTTATTATATATAAATTATATATAATTTTTTATCGAGATTTTTTATGGTTAGTTTGAAATTAATTAGTTTATGAGTCAAATATTTGGTTTAGTGTTTGTAATTCTGGATTGTAATTAGAAATTGTTGATAAAGTTATAATTTTTTAAAATAAAATTATAATAAAAAAGTGTGAAATTTGGGTACATAAATATAACAAATTAGTTTTATAAAAATAAACATACATGAATATATATATATCATTTGATACATTTGAAATCCGAATTTAAATATCTGAAAATCTTTCTTTTATCACTAAATTGTGATACTAAAAATATCTTTATACCTTATTAACCAATGTGCTTAAAAAAATATATTACAAAGGCTAATTTTATATAAAAGCCTTATAATTTAATACATTTTTAATAATTTTATAAATATGAGATAATCCAAAATTTTCATTATATACCATTTTTTCTTGATATTCATAATAGTCTTTTTTTTTTTTTTTTTTGGTGAATTACAAACAGCGATTAGTGCTACTCGAATTTAAGTCACACTTGAGACGATGAACTACCTTAATTATCATGCCAATAAACGGGGTTTCATTATAGTCGTTTTTATTCTTACTTTAATGTAATAATTGTATTTGAATCCAAACATGCATTTATTATATTAATTACTAAACTACCACTTTAATTTATTTATTTAGTTCCGAGTGGTATATAAATTTACACACGATGAATGAATTAAATGATGAATTCATTTTTATAAAATAAATGATAATTTTTTTAGTGAAAATTTTGAACTTTACAAGCACGGTTAACGTATTTTTTAAAGAAAGCCCAAGATATTATATTATTTATTTTGAAAAATAAAAATTAATTAAAAACTTTAATTTTGTTTGTAAAATTTACATGCAAATTTTCAAAATTCATATTTGATACAATCAGCATGATATATTAAATCACATGATGTTTAATTAAATTTTTAAAAAATATTCATTTTAATTGGGATGCTTATCTAATGCGTTTACTGCAATAGTGTATCAATTTTTTTAATCTTTTAATATTATTTACTATTATAAATTTTGGTAAAATACAAATGGTTATCCAATTATGTCCACGTTCCTATTTTAGTCTTTTAATTTTTAAATTTTTTAATTTAGGTATTAATGTTTATATTTATTCTTGTTTTGGTCACTCGTTGTTAAATTGATAACGAAAATAATGAAGTGACTTTTTTTAACAGGTATAATAACATATTTAGTCCTCAATACTTACACATGCTATCAATGTGACCCTAATTCTAGATAATTCAATAAATTTAATCCTTCACATTTGTAAATTCTATCAATTTGATATTCAAACTTTCTAAATATATGTGTTAGTACACCCTAATCTTATTTTACCCCTTCAACCATAATCTCATTACATTAAAGAAATAATTAAAAAAACATAAAAGACGTATATATTGTATGCTCCCTCATTTATTTATTTATTTTTAAATTATAAGAGGAGAGTAAAATTCTAACTGCAACGTAATTAGCACGATTTAGATCCAAGCTACACCTAAAATGATAAACACTCTGACTATCAGGTCAACACACGGGATTCATTGCTTGTTTATCTTTACGTTTAAGAAAACCCAAAATCAAAATGTAAAGTTACATAAGAATGTTGAGCTAGAGAAGTTAGTTCTTGCATTATTTCGGTTGTATCAACTTGTATTTAGAAATATTTTGATTTGATTGTTGGGTAAGGATTTTTATTGCTATCATTATATCATCTTTGAAAATTTTCATTATTTAGTAAGTTAGATTAATTAAAAATTTGTATACTCAAAACTTAATTTGAGCTCAAGGTCAAGAATGGGTATCTAATTCAATTATATCTTGAGGACCAGATTGATAGAACCGTGAATGTGAAAGGTTAAATTTATTTGATTATTTAAAATTAGGATCAAATCGATAGAATATGTAAGTATTGATGACTAAATGTGTTATTATACCAGTATGAAAAAGGCCACGTCATTATTTACGTTATCAATTTAACCACAAGTGACCAAAACAAGAATGCAAGCATAGTTAGGTGACCATTTGTATAATTTACTCTAAAAGTTTTTATGTAAGATCAGTGAAATATAAACTTAGGTTTTTTATAATATTGCTCTTTTTTATAAAATGCCTAAAACTACCATAGTCCTTCCCAATCCTTAAATAGGAGGATAATGCGCTTCAGCGTACTCGAACCCACATCCTCCTACACTAACAACAATTCTGATGGCAATCGAATTAAAACTCAATCAACACGATATTAATAATTTTAAATAGAAATAATCATTATAAACATTAAATTTAAATAACATAATAAAACTCAAACCTAAAAATTTAAAATTTCAAGATTTCAACTTTTATCAATACAATCAAGATAAAAGATTCCTTAAAATTAATGCATAAGAAATAAATAAGAGGATTAATAGGTTAATTAAGGAACAAAGCTTTATAAAAACTAATTCAAATAAATTGGTGGGCAGTTGTGAATAATTTAGGTTACCCCACCACCATAATTTTTTGCAACTTGGTTGGTAAGTTATAAAGGCTAGAAAAATCTATGGAAGAAGATTTTTTTCTATTCATTATATTTTATGATTAAAAAATCATCTCTTACATCATCCAGACAGTATTAAGTTATATTTAAAATAATTAGTAAAATAACATAATAAAAGAATATAATAATTTAAATTCAAAATCTATTTGAACTTTAATATTTAATATTATTTTAATTTACTAATTGAGTCTTAATTTGATCGGCATTAATATTATTGTTAGTACAAAAAGACGTGGGTTCGAGTTCACTAATATACATTATCTTCCTATTTAAGAATTGAAGAAGAGTTATGGGTAGTTTTATCAATAAGAGCCAGATTTGATAAAAAAAGATTAATAATTTTTAGCATATAAACAATTAATTTTTCGATATAACCAAAACACGCATAATTTTTTTATAAAGAAAAAAAGACAATCAAATCGCCTTAATCAATAAACTCTTACACGATAGATACCTATCTTATCTTCTAATAGTAATTTCCTAACATGAAAATTAAGGAAATCAATAATTCCAAGTTTAGCATCCTCACTAGTACAAGTTTTAGCTAACCGATCCGTCACCATATTCCCTTCTCTTGGAACATATCGGAATTTTACCGTTTGAACATGCCTTATCGCTTTGTTAATCTTCCTAATAAGAGTAGTGAAAGGATAATTCGCGTTACTCTCCTTTATCATTTCAATAGCCACCAAAGAATGATATAGTTTCTAATTCGAGTTATTTCTGGCCCATGTAAGATAACTCAGAATTCCAAATTAACCATATTTTCTTAACCAAAAAATCTTTAAAACCTACCATTCAAGTATCGTGAGAATTCCGTATCAACTATCGATATATTTTCATGACAAAAATTATTTTTAAAATAGAGCATTACTTTGTTGAAGAAATCCCAAACCGATGATATAAGATATATATTAGAATACAAAATCATTGACAACTTGGTTTTCCCCACAAAGGATATTTTAATAATTTTAATAGAAAAGGCCAACTACTAATTTTGTGGAGAGAAAATAAGGAAGAGAAACCTTGATGGAGACAGAGAAGAGGTCTTGTCAACTGTCACAACCAAAAACCAAACACCCAAAAAGAGAAATATATACCAAGATGGAGAAATCAAGGCCGTCATTTTACCCTATTTTGGAAAAATAACAGTACAATGATTTGATTTAAGAGCACTTAGAATCTTTCATTCCCCTTTCATCACTTTTTCATGCTATCCCATGTTACAACCTTTCCTTTTAGGGTAATATTTACCTTGAATATATTCCCTCTTACTACTTTTTTTTTGGTTCCAATTTTACTATTTTCTTTTAAGTCATGAGGTAATCCCCACTTGCCTTTGATTTGGGGTAACATTAAAGAGAAAATTAAATGAATTTTTCCTTTTGTTGGTTGTGAAATGACATCTACTAAAGTCCTCTACTAATTTCTAACTTAATTTAAAAGACTATTATATCATAATTAAGGTTAAATAGGTTACATATGTTCAAAAAAGTGTTAATTAGGAAAATAGTTTGGGTTTTTGAAATTTTAGGAAAATTGATTTTTTTTTTTTTTAAGAACGTGTGTAAAAAGCACGTTTAATTTGAAATTTTTTTCTTATCAACTGTGCAAAAAATGCGCCCAATCAAAAGAATTTTCCTACCAATTATGTCAGAAAGTTCGTCCAACTGGACGAGTTTTTCTGTCAATTGTGCAAAAAACTCACTCAGTTGAACGTACTTTCATACCGTATCTCCAAAAACGATTTATTTCGATAAATTTTTAAAAAATCGATCTATTTGATCAATTAACTATTTTTTTGGGCGTATGTGACCAATTTAGCCCTTAATTAATCCTTTATTTGAGTTGTTAATTCCATTTAATGGTGTTCATAAAAAATAGATATCCATAAATAACCTTAGGAAAGATTCCTTTCTTTTCAAAATTAGTTGATATCTATACATTTCTTTTTCATCATAATAATGTAAAATTTTGAAATTATTCACAAATCAAGTTAGGTAAAGATTAAATCTGATTAATTGTTGAAACTTTTAGTCTAAAGTTTGGTCAAGTCCATTAGGCTTTAACAACTTATCTTACTACTTTAAAAATTAAAATTATTTTACGTTAGGGTTAGTACAGAGAAATTATTTTATTGACCTTTTTCACCACATATTCATGATTCATTTTCAGTAATTTAATGATATTTTAGTAAATTTTTCCATATCATTGATACATGATTTTGGTAATTCTTTTACTCCGAATCTCGAACCTTGACCTTGGGGTTCATGGTTTAAAGTTTGAGGTTTAGAGTTATTTGGAGTTCGAGTTTCAGGGTTCGGGATAAAAAAACCAAAAATTATGTGTCAATGACATGAAAAAATTTGTTGAAATGTCATTAAATAATTGGAAAGAGGCAATGGATGATATGGTGAGAAAGGTCCATAAAATAATTTCTGGTTAGTATGTGATATGTTGTTAATGAAAAATATTTATTTCAGGTTTAAATATTATCACGTATCATTTTTTTAATATTTATTTTTTATTACACTTTAAAAAAAGGTATGTGTTATCATTTCACCACTAATTGTGGGGTTTAAAATTTTCATTAACAGTGTATTAAACATCTTGCATAATCAAAATCGACCATTAATTTATATAATAATTTAACTGAAAATCGAAATAAATTTGGATTGAGAGCATATCCATACTTTACATAAGGTAAGACTTGAACTTGAAATCTTTAAAATTCAAAGGCCTCAACTTGGCATTAAGCCAAAGTTTCATTGATTTTAAAATTAAATTTAAGTAAAGTTAATTAATGAGTATTTAAAATCTTATTAACTAGTGAACAAGTTTTATTTATACTATCCTTATCTTTAAACTGTATGCTGATAGAGTAAATAGTTATTCCACCCATTTCATTATTTCTTCAAGATAGATATGATAAGATTTTATTTCTTTTTATCAGCTAACAAAATTTTTTGTTGTAAAATGTGAGTTCGAATGTATTGAAATGCATTATTTTTTTTATTTACGAGTTAGGAGGGATTATAGGTAGTTCTAAGCATTGTGTCAAAAAGAATATATATGATCAGAATCTGTAATAAAATTATTCAAAAAATATTTTGTGAAATTATTTTTAAAAAATTTAAATTTACTAATTTTAAAATTAATTTATTACAATTTACCAAAAAAAATTAATTTATTACATATTTTTTCAGTTTTGCTGCTCAACAGCTTTAACTGACTTCTCACACTTGTATTTGATTGAATTTGATGAATTTGTTAACCTTTCCTCTATAGTTTCATATTATTATGCTACAATAATTTCTTAAGACAAAATGGGTTTTTAGTAAAAATAATCCTTAACAATCATCTATAATATTTTCAATTTTTTTATGGATGAGTATTTAGTACACTACGTAGTGTAAATTTTTTACTCCACAAATAATATTAAAAAATTGACATGTGTTTTTTTTTCTAATATTTTATTATATCTTTATAAGGTACTTATCAACTCCATTGATAGTGTACCAAATAATTTGACTTTTTTATTTTTAAACTAAAATATCTTTTATCTTCGCTCTATTATCTTTGAAAAATTAATCTTTTCAGGTTTGAACATGGGTTCTCTCATGAGAGTACAATATGTTTTATCATTACACCCAACACTTATCAGTTTCTACTATTAAATCTTCGAATAAGTTGAGGTCCTGACTTAACTGAACATCAACTCACGTAGAAAAAGACTTAAAATCATTCTTCTTTAAAAATAACAAATAAAATTATGAGAATTTTTTTTTCTATTTTTCATATTTTTATTTATTTCTTTACGTGATAAACTTGAACTTAAGACATCAATGCTTTTAAGTTTTTCATTTCAACAAAAAAATTTCATTATTTTTTATAAATAATATTTTTACATTTTTTTTTCAAATCAGGATTTTAAAATACAAATACAATCAGTTTAGTGCTACTATTAAGAGGATTCTTTCTTCAAATAGAAAGGTTTTTGATAAAATAATTTTAGTTTTGTAAATAAAAAATAGAAAAAGATCAAAACAAAAACATTCTCAGTAATTCTAGGTTTTTCATGAGCTACTAATCTTTCTTCTATTCTTCTTAAATAAAGCATGTTATTATATAAGACTCCAAATAATAAGTACATAAACAAATGGTACATTTCATAATACATAACATACATAAATGTTTTTTTTTTTTAATTACAATAATAAGGTAAACTCAAACAATCAGCACGATTAACGTGACTCGAACTCATGTCACATTTGGAAAAATAAATACTTTTAACCATCAAGTTATTACACTAAGTTCTATACATAAATATTATTAATAGAAGATGAGGTGATTCATAACATTAATCTCATAAATCATTCAAAGAGTTCGTTATGTATAGTTATCGGCAACATGCTAGTGCATACATTATAACACTTTTCATTAGAGTATTATTTCTTATGAATATGTCTCATTAAAATCCTATTAAAAAAATTCAAGGAGATAAAATCTCAATAAAAAAAAGAGTACAATATTTTTAAAATTTTAGTGTTGTGTGTTTACATGCAATTGGTATAAAAATAACAATAACAATAAAATTAATTACTGTAATAATACTATAACATAAGATAAAAATTAAATTAAATATATCACACTCCATCATATCATCGATTCAAATCAGATAATTAATGATATTTTTCTTTTGTGAATAAAAAAGTGGAAACTCAAAATCAAACAATCAACTTCGATCCACAGCGGACCAATGCTTAGGTGCCACGTTGATGTCAACCCAGTTTTCAGACGAGGATAAGAAGCCACGATGGGGGCCAAAGCAATAGAAAATTGTCATGGCACGCGCTATACAGCGCGTTGTGCTGGTGTGACCGTACTTTTTGTGAGAACCACACGAGGACTAAAGAAGACGTCATTGCTTATATCACAATCCTTTAATTAGTGAAGCTGGTTGGCCACAAAATTATAAATATAATTAAATAAATAATTTCAAATAAATTGCTATGGGTTTTTTATTATTAATTAATCAAAAGTAATTATCAAATCATGTATGTTAATATTTAATTTAATTTTGACCTCATGAACAAATTTTATGATTATTTTTATCAACATCAACTATAATCTTGCTAGCTGACTGGATTAAACAAGTGTTATTGAAGATTCAGGAAAATGAAGTCATTTACTAATCTTTTTTTTACAACTTCACGTCTCAACTCAAATATTAATATTCAAATTTATTGATTGAGTTTTAGTTCATTTGTTATAAGTATTGTTATCAATACCAAAAGAAATAGATTTGAGTGCATTGAAATGTATTATCTTTTTATTTATGAGTTTGAGAAAAGCTATGAGTAATTGGGTTTGGATACGCAGTGAGGCAAGATGCAATGCATTTAGTTTTTTTTTCTTTACATTAAGTGCAAATAAATGCACCGTCCATCTAAACTCATCATTACACATTCTATCAATATATATATATATAATCATAATCTATAATGAGATTACTCAGAAAAATATTTATATTCAAATTTACTTTTCAAAATAAAATAATTGAAAATACTAATTTATCATGATTATGTATGGAATATTGTCCATATATTTTAATATTATTAAAATGTCATCATTATGTTTTTTATTCTATTGAATTCGAATCTCAATACAATAATTGGATTAAAAAGTAATTATTTATAATTATACATATATAAAACATTTGGATAGTATTGAATTAATTGTAATTAGAGCATCTCAATTATTTACTTCAATCCTTACGTAGAGGATTAAGAATTATGGAATTATATTGGATAATTAGTCATGTTGTTATTCGACCTTTGTTTTATATTTTTAGATATGCAATTGTGTAATTATAAATTATACTATCAAATATGATATAAAAATTTAAAATGTAATTTTATACATAAAATTTAAAATTATACATAAATTATGATTTAATGTATAATTTTATACATGAACTTTGATTTGTGCAATATTATACACCAAAATTTGATCTAATCAAATTCTTATAAGTTATTAACACAGTTATTGATATAACATTTTTTTATGTTTATATATTGCATATACATATAATTATATCTATCCAATTTAAAAATAAATTGATTATTTATTTTTTAAATGTGTATGATTGAATCAAGATTAAAGTTTCACGTATGCATTTGAATCACAATCAAAGTTACATGTATATAATTACACCAAATCAAAATTTATATATCAAATTGCACATTAAATCAAAGTTCATATATAATTTTAAAATTTATCCCTAAATCTTAATCTTTAACAAAACTATTCATATTCCAACCCAAACACACACCCACTGTAACACCCCTATACCCGGCGTTGAAGCCCAATTTTAACCGGACCTGAGTATTGGGTTGGGCCTTTTATTTTAAGATTGGTTTTAAATTGATTCAAATTTATTTTTAAATTTAAATTTATCTTTTAAATTTAAATTTAATTAAAATTCAAATTGATTTAGAACTTAATATTAAATTAAAAGTCCAAAACAAATACAAAATCTAAATTACAATCTTAGACCCAATTTGGCCCAATTCAAAAGACCCAAACCAAATGGCCCAAAATCCAAAACCCATTTACACCACAAACCCACTTGCACCTACTGCTGTTGCTGCCTTCGTTTCAGCCTATCAGGACACGCCATGTCAGCATTGACCAGACTCAACTTGCAACCACTAGCAGTTGGGATTGCCACCGCCACTGCTACAAGCCTCCACCGCCGAACCTGCAAAAAGAAGAATAGATGTACATTTAGTTGCATAAGGCAAAAGGAAATCATGACTATAAGAGCCGAATCAAATAGCTTGTAAAGTGGTTGGATTTTTATTTTTTGAAATCAATATACACTCATTAAACAGAAGCAACTAAGTATTGGTGAACTAGTAAGAGCAATCGATAACAAACAGAGGCACCAAACGTTACCAAAACAAAGCATTGAACACTTGCAAAGGTACATTAAATACATGCGTTAAGTATCTGTTTGTTTACTTTATTGTTTATTATTCAAGCCTCAAAACGTTTTCATTATCAATGTTATGCATTAATATACCTATTAACTCATTATTACTATAATTTATTATCCTAAGTTATTTCAAACGTTTTAACATAAACATATACATACTAAGATATTATTTGCTATTAATTTTCGCCATCGATTTCCACAAACCCGCATTAAATATATATTATATATTAAATAATTTCATTAATGATAATAATAATAATTTTATTAAAGATAATATTTATTAAATAATTAATAATATTATTAATAATTATTAAATAAAAAAAACTGAAAGGTCAGAGGGCTTATCCTCGATTGATTCTCTCGTCGTCGGAGCTTTGCGCTGGAGTTTCCCCTGAATGCCGCCATCGTCTCGTTGTGCATAGATCTGCAAAAAGGAAGAACGAAGGATTATAAAAAGGTTTTTAAAGAAAAATCTCAATGGATCGACTTGAAACAAAATGGAAATCATGAATCAAATCTGGATTTTGACAAACGAAATCTATACTTTGGGGTTTTGAAATAGAAATTTTTTTAAAAAAAAAAGGCATAAGAAAGAGAAAAGGGGTTTTAAAAAATATTTTAGATCTGGTTTAAAACCAGATCTGGTTTTAACAAAATAAAAACAAAAAGAAGCGTTTTACCTTACTGGCAATTGGAGACGGAGGTGGATGGCGATGTGTGGCGGCAACGCGCGAAGGGAACGGCGGCGCGTGAACCAACAGGTGACGGACGATGAGGCGTGATGGTCATGCGCGGAGTCGGCGAGGCGCGTGCAGCGGAGCCATAGTGGTCGGACGGCTTGGAGTGGTCGACCATGGGGAAAGGGAGTAAGAGAATTTAAGAGTGTTTTGAAAGTTTTTTGTAAAAAGAAAGTAAAAAATGAAAAAAAAAAAAAACCTAAAGTAAACTATATATAGGCTTCCAAAACGGCGTCGTTATGGGGGCTAAGTTTCAACCCCAAAACGGCGTCGTTTTGAGCTTTAACCTATGATGGACCCGAAACCGACTTGACCCGACCTAGGATCCGCGTGTTTTTGGTTAATGGTATATTTATGCATTCGATCCTTTCGCTTTTTCTCAAATTTTCAATTAGGTCCTTTTGTACTTTTAATTAATTTTAAATTGGCCCAATAATTTTCAATGCTTTTCAATTTAGTCCCTTGACCTTTTGAAAGAATCAGGAGCTACCACGTGTCATTGTTTTGGTTCATTTCTGCAAAAAAGTCCCTCTTATTTTTAATTTGTTTTAATTTAATCCTCAAATCAAGTCCTGTTTAATTACAAAATTGGTCCAAAAATTTTTCATGGTTTTCAAATTAGTCTTTTGACTTCAGGAAGCCTAAGAGGCTGCCACGTATCACTTGTTTTTTGGTTTTATTGCCCTGAAGGTCCCTAAACTGTCCAAAAATTACATTTTTACCCCTGAACTTCCAAAAATTCCATTTTTTTCCCGAAACTTCCAAAAATTCCATTTTTACCCGTAAACTTCTAAAAATTCCATTTTAACCTTAAAACTTTCAAAAATTCCATTTTACCCCCGAACTTCCAAAAATTCCATTTTTAACCTCGAGACTTTCAAAAATTCCTTTTTTACCCTCGAACTTCCAAAAATTCCATTTTTGACCCTGAAACTTTCAAAAATTACCATTTTTCCCCCGGATGTCCAAAAACTCCATTTTTTACCTCAAAACTCTCAAAATTACACTTTTATCCCCGAATGTCTACAAATTCCATTTTTAACCCCGAACTTTCCTAAAATTACCATTTTACCCTCGAGAATCTAAAATTACCATTTTACCCCGGGTATCCGAAAAGTCTCATTTTCAACTCCGATTGCATCTTTTTTTTCTTCATCATCAATATTTGCATTTAATTTTAATTATTATGCACTCGTATTTTGCATTTTTGATTTTTGCATATCATTTATCTTCTTAATTACCTTACTTCGTGTTATTTAATATTCATTATTTATTGCTTATTCATATTAAATTCGCATGTTTGCTTTCAAAATTGTTTTCATAAAAACTTTAAAATCGAGGCAATATTTTTTTATTTTGAGTTTCGAAAATTTGTGCCTTAACTTACTAGGTGCAATTTTTCTTCAAATCGAAATAATCAAATACCCTTAATCGAGGCAATGTTTCCTTATCTTCGATTCTGAAATTTGCGCCTTAACTTGCTAGGTGCAACCTTTCTTCAAATAGAGATAATTGAATATCCTTTTCCCAAAAATTTAAAAAGTTTTACAAAGGAAAGCTCGTTATTTTTGGATATTGAAATGTTGTGTCCTAACTTACTGGACATAACTTTTTTCCTCAATCACTTTGAAATAGTGGGACTTCCAAACAAACTTAATTTCTTTTAAACTTAACTCATGCATTCAAGGATCGTATTTTAAACTTTATTCGAGTTTTCAAAATTTTACAAACAAAACCCGAAAATAATCAATACAGTACCAATTTTGGGCATATGAGGGTTATAATCCTTCCCCATGCGTAACTGACTCCCAAACTTGTTTTTCTGGATTTCGAATACCTACATGTTTTCAAAACGGTTTTTTTTAAAAAACGTTTGTGGTGATTCAATCACACCGAAATAAAGATTGGTGGCGACTCCCATTTTCCAACATTAAAATAATTTTCAACACTCATCGTTTTCAAAAAAAAGGATGGTTTCGACACCTGGTTCATATGTATAAACCCGATATAAAAGTATTACATTAAGGCTCAGTACAGAAAAAAAACCGAGTCATGCAACTTTTTTTTTCATCCAAAATAGCTCATTTCATTTCGTCACACAAAACATTTCAAAACAGCATTTTTGTCTTCTAATAAGTACATATATAAGTTCCATAGTACATGTCATTTTACATCAAAAGTAATATACCTAAATTTGTACTCCAAGTGATATGATGTGATGAGAGGTCCCGTTTTAGCTTCTTGTATTCCTTGTACCTACGCGTTAAAATAAACGCGTTAAGCCGATGAAGGCTTAGTAAGTACTACAAAAGCAAAGTATAAACTTTTAAATTTTCTCATGTAATTTATTCTTTCGCGTTACCAGTATATAGCTTGTATCTTACCACATTGACATTCATTTCACTTTGGTCCACATTTTTTTTCCACAATTTAGCCCAATGTAGACTTCTATAGAACCCATCGGATAAACGGAACAGAAAGTATCGAAGTACTTAACAGTAAGCACACAAGTGTTGGGGAAACAGTAAGCACACACAGTGCAATCCAGTAAGCACACACAGTGCAATCAGTAGGCGCACATAGCGCAAATCAGTAGGCACACGAAGTGCGAATTTATATTTCAAAATTATATTTCAAAGCTGTTCACTTGCATCACAGTCACTAAATTATTTATATCTTTAGCTAAAGAATTCAAAATTATAATACGCTTGATGTTTCTGAAACTAGACTCAATCATATTTTTACCATAAAATTTTTAGAATTTTTACTTTAGCCAATTTGTACAGTAAATTCTTTCAATTTACCCCTTCTCTGCTGGCTGACAGTTTCGACCTTTCTTCACTAAAAATTATCAATATTTTTGTACAGAGATCAAATGATGTCTCTGTCTATTTATTTTGAAAATAGACTCATTAAGGATTTATCCATATAAATTTCAGACTCTAATGATTTTTCTACATTTTTCTATAATTTTTCAAAGTCAGAACAGGGGAACTCGTACCTACTCTGACCTTGTTACACAAAATCAGTTATATCTCAGAATATAGAGATCCATTTCCATCACCGTTTCTTCCATATTAAACTACACTCAATAAGATTTAATTACATATATAATACGATGCTTAACTCACTATATACAATTTTTGGTAAATTTTCGAAGTTAATTCTCTGTTCTGTCCAAACTGTTTTACTAAATCACACATTAATCCCTTCATTTTATCATTGTAAACATTCAAATTATGTACCTATCTAACAATTTCTATGCTAATAATTCATATACCATTAGAGAAATTAAGCTATAATTCAAAACTCTTGTAGTACTTACAACAAAAAAGGCTGAATTTCCTCTCTTTTACCCCTTGCTCTATTCTTTTCCTTTGTCTTCAATTTGATCCTTGCCTCTCTTCTCTTTCTCTTCAATTTCACATAAACACATATAAGCTATAAGCTATAATTCAATAATTTTCATGCTAAATAACAGTAAAATACATGTATGTCATGAGGATTTAACCATTTCTTACCTTAACCCTTGAATTCAAATTTTCTCGATTTAGTCTTTTATCTCTCTAACACCTCAAAATGAATTCTATAAGAAGTTTGAGGTGTCTACTAACTCTCTTTTATAACTTTCTTTCAGAAATCCCAAAGAAAATGGAAGGTTTTGGAGTTTGGAAAGCTTAAAAATTATGGAAGGACCTATTTGGAATAAAAGCAAAAGTTGGAAATGAAAGAAAAGGGCATGGACGACTACTTAATGAAAAAGATGATATTTTCATATTTTTAACCATTTTTTTCTTCTCTCAAATTCTCTAGAATTTTCACTTAAAATATCTCACTTAAGAAAAATGGTAAAATTGCACTTTTAGTCCTTGAGCCTTCCAACTTTACACTTTGGCCCAAAACTTTGCCTTCAAAAATATCTTCCACCAAATTACTCTTTTGCCCCTCCTCAATCAATCTAATTCCCATGATGACTTAAAATTCAATTTGGATAATTCGCTATTTAGTCCCCCATATTTTCTCTCCTTTACTATTTAATCCTTAAATTTTTCTAACCTTCCTTACTTCAACTAAACATTTCTAATTCTCTATTCTATTTTATCACTATTCCAAATCCGGTTCAAACACACGGATGTTACACCCACACTATTTCTTTCCCTTTTATTTGAGAACCTTTCTTGCCCAATTTTTGGTCAAGATGAGTGAGGAAACTACATCATAAGACTTTAAAATAGGATCTGTAATGATAAGGTTAAGAATTATTTGATAAAAGAAAGTAGTTCTTGTCTATTAAAAAGAATAGATTTAATAATAACTACAGAAACAATATGATTTCCTAAAAAGAAAGATGATAATTTCATATATATATATATAATATTCTTCTTAATCATGTCTATATTTAGATTTAGATCATGAATCATGCATGGAAAAATAAGCATGCCTATCAATTCATATAAATATGCATTGACTAAAATCTTTTAAAGTAAAAAAGAAAAGAAGAATATGTTGATTGAGTCTTAGCTCGATTGATATGGGTATTATTATTAATATAAGAGGATGTGGATTCGAGTGCATTGAAGCGCATTATCCTCTTATTTATGGATTGGAGAGGGACTATGGATAAGTATTATGTAAAAAAATAAATAAATATGATCAAAACTTATAATAAGATTATTAAAAAAGAAATGAAAATATGAAGAAAATAGAGGGGGAATTGGAACAAATTGATTTCTAATGGTTCCCAAATCATAGAACCTTGGGAGTCTTATTTACTCAACAACACTCTAATTATCAATATAGGATTTTGTTTAGATTTTCGACATAATCATTAATACCACATGATTTGTTTATATGTTACATTCATGATGTAAGTGAAAAAAAAATTATAAAAATATATAATGTTATTTTGAAGTATTGATTAAATTTTTTTTACTGATATTTTAAAGTTTAAAGTTCATGTTAAGATTTATGCGTTAAGTGGAACAATTTCATCATTTTACGTGTAATTTTCATGCGATTAAATAAATAATTTTTTATATAATTAATTAATTATATCTTTCTATCATTGTTCTCAATGGTTTTAATGCAAAATGTATAAGTAAATATTAAGTTTCATCATAAGAAAATGATTATGATGCGAGAAAATAATTTATATTAATAGATAATTTTAATTGTCCGTAGTTTAAAGGAATCAAGTTGAACAATTGATTCAAGGGGACTTTTATGTTGTCCATAAGTCCGATTAGGGAGATAGTTTGTCTTGGCTAGAGATTGACTCCTAAAAATAGAGACATAACTATGATTATTTGGGTTGACAATACATCAAATTAGACTCAAGTAGAATTTATCTTAGATTTGGTTATGAATTTATTCACTTGTAACGGTCATAATGTAGTTTATCTCAACCCCAAGTAAGTGATTGACCTTATGTACATAACTCACATACTTTGATATATTAAAAACCTACGTTCTCATGGTAATGAGCCGAAAATTGGTATATTGGGTGCATGACGTATGTATGTCAATGTCATGGCTTCACTCACAATAGTGGAATCATAGCTTGAGAAAAGAGTAAATGATATCCTCGCAATGACATTGCATGAACTAAGGAAATGGAATGTGGCCATGGGTTATTGGTTTTAGGATGAATGACTGTCATTATTGTTTGCAAGTAATGATCATTTTCATTAAGGAAGATACAATGATGATCATAAGATAAAATATGATTGGATTAGGTAAACAGATTTAACTTAAACTTAAAGGGATCAAGGATATCTTACAAGGATAACACATATATGAAAGGTCATTGGACAAAAGCATAATCTATGGTGTTATTGTAATTGTATATAATAGCGAGATCAATCACGATACTGTTAATGGATTGACTCCATGACTAAATGATTTGTCATTAGTAGACGTAGAGTCTGAGCTTAATTTCGAATTATTTAAGCCCTAATTATATATGTTTGATTGGTCCGTCATCTAGTTCAAGGTAACTCTATACATATTACATAATAATAATTGTTTTAACGAATGGATGAAAATAATATGCGAGAAATAAATTGTCTATATTACTATTTGCAGTAAATGCATTTTCTTGAGGAAACAAGAGATGATTTAGAAATTAATACAATTTATTTGGATTCTTATTTAATTGAATGTAATTAAATAATCATGTATGAAGTGAAAATTAAATTAATTAGTCATCGTAGTTATATTAAATAAGACAATTAAATTTATTTACTTATAAATTCTAATATGTTAAAGTCGTAATGACTTTAACGAGATTAAAATTTGATTGATAAAAGAATTTAATTAACTAATTGAATAAGGAGTTATCCTTATGCGCGCCAACTTCCCCTTTGAGGGAGTCCTAGTTAGAAACTTGTTTTCTATTAAAATATTATTGTTATAAATATTTTATTAAGTGGATGTCCATCAAGATCAAGATAAGTTTGATTGAAGTTTAAATTCTAGTTGCCATCAGAATTAGAGTTTTATTTCTTTTATACTTTCTATGTCTATAAATATAGACATTGGAGAAGCATTGTAAAATTCTTTTATTGATCAATAAAATACGCTCTCTCTCTTGCTCTCTCATTCTCTTTGTTATTTACTATCTGTCTCTTTATTTTATAACACTTTATCAGCACGATTCTTTTTTAATTATTTTTTTTCTTTTAGTCGTCAATTGAGGCCAACGCACTGTGGGTAACCACTAGAGCCTTTAACTACTTAGTGCTCATGATAATAGCCAAGGTGATAACGATGATGTTAAAGATCTTCAGGTATATTTCACTATGATTTATCTATTATATTATGTTTATTATAATTTGGGACTAATCATGACAATATGAATACATGAATTTTGATTTGAAATACACTTATATTTGTGATGGTGATTATGGAATAAATAATCTAGCGGGACATTTATAAGTTCGTCCTACTAAATTTGTTGCATTCCCATAAGTGAATGCAAACATAAAGAACATAATCATGGACCACTAAAAGTGGGAACATAGTGATGAATAAGAGAACAATGAGGGTTCTCAAAAAACTCTTCAAAGGGCAAAAGATAACTTATGTTATCAATGTGATATGAAAGTTTATTTGCCACATATGTGGTGTATGCTCTAATATTTTGTTTGGGTTGATATTCTTTGAGGAAGGATATTAGAATGTAGTAATGAATTCTATCATTACAATAGAAAGTATTTATTTTATTTGCTATTGAAACAAACCAATATTATTCCAATATTTGGTGGTATAAAATTGGTCAAAAGCTCCAAAAGCTAATATATTAATATCTTGTGATGGTTTAATCCATTAGTTTTAAAAGATATTCATGATGGATCTCATATTCGAATGAGGAAAATATTATATTTCATATGAATCGAAAGAGGATTGGGTTATTGATTTATATTGAATTGATTGTGATAATATTTGTGATATTCTTTTATCATTATCCTCATTAAGAGGTTGAAATTAAAATATTTGACTGTGAAATATCTACTTAAATTGTAGAAGGAAAAATATGAGCAATAGAATATGGTAATTCTATCTAAAGCTCTTTATGGTTGGATACACTTGAAGTTGCAAGTTTTTAAAACTATGAGTATAACTTTACAGTATTCAAAATAAGTTCTCAATTAAAGTACGTGGAAAAATATTACTGATGAGAACCTTATAGAAGAGAACTTATTTAGTTAATCATGATTCGAATGAGCTCTTATAGTAGCAATATCATGAAAAATATTTTTTACTTATGGTTGAACAAAAGTTTTTAATCACGAAACCTAACCATTCCTTGAAGAGAATGTAACATTATGTGATAAATTCAAATTTTTTACATGGATGTAGTAAATTGGACTATAATAATAGTCATGGGGGATGATCGTGATAATTTTTCTCACCATCAAAAGTGAAAAATGAAGAAAGTAAGAAAATACCAAGAATTTTCAAGAACTCTTTAAGAAGAGAGACAACTTATGTATAAAAGGTCATTGGTTATATACCTATTGTACAGCTGGAAAATAAGATTTACTCTCAAAGTTTGTTATTAATAAATGCCATGCATTTGAAGATTTTGGCATATTCCCTTAAGCGAATATTGCATATAATTATTTGAAAATTATAAACTTCACATAAATTGTCTCTCTTCTTAAAGAGAGACAATTTATGTATAAAAGATCATTGGTTATATACCTATTGTACAATTGGAAAATAAGATCCACTCTCAAAGTTTGCTATTAATAAATGCCATGCATTTGAAGATTTTGGCATATTCCCTTAAACGAAAATTGCATATAATTACTTGAAAATTATATTATATGACTTAGTGTCATTATAAACTTCACATTGATTTAGACATTTCCAGTCGTAAATGTCACAATGGAACTTATATGTGGATACAAAGTAAACGGAATGATAGTAAAATTATTAATTTGCTACAATTTAGTTGAAATTGAAATGCATGTTAAAGTAAACTAGAACTTTACTGGTACAAATATATGTACTACTTGGCATGACTAGTTAGACCATCCTGGATCATATATGATGTGAAAATTATTTGAAAATTCATATGAACATTCATTAAAGAACTAGAAGATTCTTTAAATTTAAAGAATTCTCATTTGTTGGTTGTTCTCAATGAAAATTGGTTGTTAAAAACTCCCTAGCTAAAGTTGAGATCTAATGTCTTGCATTTCTTAAATGAATAAGGGCCCGTTAATCCACCATGTTAATGGTTTTAATATTATATGATTTTGGTAGATGCACTTACAAAATAAACATATATGTGTTATCAACTTGCAACATGTCGTTTGCAAGATTGTTTGAATAATTAATTTCAGATAATGCAATTAAGACAATTCATCTTGCTAATATTAATGAGTTTATATCTCAGTCTTTTATTGATTAAGTTTGAAAAACTTTGGTAAAAGTTTATTATTTATGCGCATAATGGTTTAGAGAAATTATTGATTGAACGTCTCTGATTATTACTTATGAGAACTGAACTTTCTCTTTCAACATGGGATTATGTTGATTTGCATGTTATACGCATCAAGCCAATAAGTTTTAAATACTCTCCACTGCAATTGATTTTGGGTCAAAAGCTAAATATTTCTCATCTTTGAATTTTTGTATGTGTGTATATATTCCAATTGTTCCACCACAACGCACAAAGATGAGTGAATCTTCAAAGAAAGTTAGAAATATATATTAATTATGGGTCTCCTTTTATTATGATATATTAAATGTATTGGAGATTCAATTATGACATGATTATGATTATTATTTTGATTTGATAGTTTTCTCGAAATTAGGGGGAGAAAACTAATAACTTGTAATGAGTTAAGGGGGAGAGTTATTTGAACCAAAGGTTCAACATGGATAACTTAATAAAGTTCCAAATATGAAAATTTTCATAAAAGAAAAATTTTAGATGATCATATAGTGAAGGCGGGTGCTCCAGAAGAGACCTAAGACATAACTAATAAGAAAATATTCAGGTACCTGAAACTGAAGATTAAAATAGTAAAAATAAGAGATCTCGATAAGTTATGTCAATTTGAGAAAATGTCGAACCAATAATAAAAGTGGTCGACAATGGTTTTGCATGCAATATTATTGTGGAAATAATGAAATAAAAGAAGGATATTGAATATCTTGGGAAATAGAGATATGGAATAAATTGGCCAAAATAGAAAGACACAACTCAAATACAATTAAATTTGTAGAGTTTTTGGACCAGCAGTCCAAATATCTAAAGGTACAAAGCCAGTGAGGGTACAAATGAAGTAGTTTTGCAAAGGCGAAATAAAAATATAAAATTTATCGCTAAGTCCTGACATTTATTATGAGAAGATATAATATTCTGTTGTGGTGGATGCAATAACCTTTAGATATATTATTAAACTAGCAGTTCATACTTGTGTCTCATAGTTGTCGTTACAACCTTTTGTAAATCATTATATAGTAAAGTTTATATTAAAATCCTTGAAAGATTTGGAATGCCAGAAGGATATTGAACTTATCGGAAAATTGTTCATTTATATGAATTGAAATAATTGAACATGTGATAAATTTGACTTAGTTAATAATAGTTGAAGGAGAATTATAAAATGATCCAAAGTACCTATTTAGGTTTTTATAAAAGAATCATGATTAAAGTCTGTTGAAACACTTGAAGAGATCAAAATATATCTCCCCCAAATTTCCCTCTCATGACTTTTAAAAGAATGGTGATATAAATGCTTAACAGTTACATTCAAATAGTCATTTGAAATACTAGTATTCAAGATTGAATACATAGAATATGAGATATTATGAGGGAGAGTAAATACGTGTTGTACTCTTTTCTCATTAACCAAGGTTTTGTCCCATTGGGTTTTTCTGGTAAAGTTTTTAATGAGGCAACATGTTATGTGTATTATAAATATATGTACTCTTTTTCCTTCATTAGGAAAGTTTTTTTCCCACAGAATTTTTATCTTAGTAAAGGTTTAACGAGACACATTATCTACCAATGGACATCCAAGGGAGAGTGTTATAAATATTTTATTAAGTGGATGTCCATCAAGATCAAGATAAGTTTGGTTGAAGTTTAAATTCTAGTTGCCATCAGAATTAGAGTTTTATTTCTTTTATACTTTCCATGTTTATAAATATAGACGTTGGAGAAGCATTGTAAGATACTTTTATTGATCAATAAAATACGCTCTCTCTTACTCTCTCATTCTCTTTGTTATTTATTATCTGTCTCTTTATTTTATAACAATTATTATTTATTTATACCTATCACTCTTATATTTTTTTTCTCTATATAAAGGATTAGGATTGTCTAAAAGCATAAGGAAATATACGAGGATATTCTATTGAATTTTAGTGAAAATTTATTTGAGTTATTTTCTTGTGTTAGAGACCATTCTCTAACCATTCGAAAATTTGAAAATAGTAAAAAATATCATTCGATTGAAAGTCAAAATATTTTAAATACTAAATTCAAGATTTGACATATCTCCCTTATTCGTAAACACATATATTGAATTTGATCAAATTTATTACTATTGATAACACAATCAAAGTCTTTTTTTTTTTTGAAACATTTTAAAATTCTATCGCTCCAATTAAACTAACTTTCATACTTATTTTTCCAACAGTTCAACCTTAATATAATAATTCAAAACAGTTTTTTTAATATTTTTTTATCAAATATTGTTATGCGTAAGTTTTGTTTAGAGTTATTTTAATTTGAGTTTAAAATCAATTTGTATTTTATATATATTTTTAAATAATTTTATCAAAATCCCATTTGTTTTTTTATAGCAGTTTTTAAATAAATTTATTATACATTTTTTCACCCACAATTGTGAATGTATCGTAATCTTTATAATTATCAATCAATGTGATTCTACTTGTTATATTTTTCAAAATTTTATAATATTAATATGTTTTACTAATAAAAATTCACAAAAAGTTAAGGTAATGATTCGTGAATATGTGTTTATAGATCATGTCGAGTCAAATTTATATTTAAATTTAAAAAAATTCTAGACTTGAATTCTATCCACTCAAATGATCCACTTTCATTGTTCAAAAAATAATAAAAAATATTATTTTATTTAAATTTAATTATAAAATATAAATTTAAGATAAAATTATTTTTTTATATATTTTTAATATTTGAATAGTAAAATAAATTCAACCCAATTGATCCAACGTTGAAATAGTTAAAATAAATTGAATTGGACAAACCGGCTTAACTTAAACACCTCTAATGATCCGTAACTTTAAATTAAAGATTATTCTAAGATAGTCAAACATTGAATTACTTTAACTAACTAATAATTTTTTTTAAATATTTTTTTTAAAATTTGAGGTATGTAATTATTTCTCAACAATAAAGTCTCAAAAAAATTTATATTTTTCTCTTGAGAATGTAGCGTTATTTACCAGTACTCTTGATCACTTGTCCGACCAACATTAACAATGATTAAAAATAAAGAAGGTAGAGGAAGATTAAAATATTACATTTAATAACAAAATTAAAAGAAATCGTGTACTTGTTGGCAAGGGTACGAGGTATAAAAGGTAGTTGGGTGACGTGGCTTCTTGCCCTCCTTTCGTACCAAAGTCTTCGCCTAATTTCTCAACTTTACGGTCACACATTTCCCTGTATTTACTGAATTGCCATTACATGAATTTTTTTTGCCGCACGTGTTTGTTAAATTATGGGAAAACCCGCCCACGTCACTCACTGTTTGTTTGGTGGCCGTTGTTAATGATGAAAGACGAATAACGTGTGGATTTTGCGATTCTTTTCCTTTAAAAGCCTCTCTTTTTTGGTTTTTCCTTTTTTTTTTTTTCATAGAAGCAAAACAAAAATTAATTAGTTGGGTAAGTAATGAAGTTTGGAATTAAATGTTCTATTTTTTTAAATATTCTTTTTATTAATTTTTTAATTTCGATGTGCAAAATGAGAAGGAACTGGACTAAATTAATAATATATGTCAAAAAAAAGTTAATTTAGTGAGTTTTTTGTCGACATGTTAAGAAAAATACGTCCAATAAATGAGTTTTCACACACTCTTTTCAAAAATAATATATTTTCCTAAATTTTCAAAAAATGGACCTATTTGACCCATTAACAATTTTTTTAGCATATATGACCTATTTAACCAATGAATTATTTAGAAAATGAATATGGGATAGGTGTTAATTAAAGGTTTAACATAAATTATATTATTTTTTTCATAAATATTGATTCACAAAAAGAAAAAATGAAAAAGTATTGATTTACAATTTTTTTAATCAAATGGTAGAGTTAAAAGATTGTTTGGATTTAAGCTCGATACATATTTTTGAAAGGGATCGAATTAAAAATTTATTTTAAGGAAATCAAAATTGAGTTACAATTTTTAAGAGGTAAAAATATAATTTCATTGTTATATTAACTTATTATTTTTAAAAATTTTAAAGGTTTGAATTGAAATTTTATTATCTAGGGGCTGAAATGCAATTTTACTATTGTTTTAATTTATAATTTCAGATTTTTTAAAGGCAACAAAATAAAAATTTACCATTTAGGGGGCCTTTTAAATAATTTACCATTATTAGTTGATAAATTACATGTCTTAAGTATGTTATTCTTTTTAGTGTTTTGGTGGGTGAATTTAGGAAGAAATTGCTTTTAATTTATTATTTCCCATCTGAAATCCAATGGAAAATTTAGTATTTAATTTAAATATATAAATAAAATTGTCCAAATTTAGTAAAGAAAAATCTTAAAAAACTGGTAAATGTACTAAAATGAACCATCTATATCCCTATTTGGTTTCCACTAGTATCTTAATAAACTTAATTTTTTTTAATCCCGTGTATTAACTTGATGATTAGAGTGCTCACTGTTCCAAATGTAACTTTAGTTCAAATCGTACTAATTACGTTGCTGTTAAAATTTTGTTCTCTTTTTATATTTCACCAAAAAAATAAACCTAATTTTACCTACCAAATCACCATCAATTATGAGGGATGCCCCTGCAATAATAATTTAAAATATGGCATTTCTATATTAAATGCAATACCTTTTTATTAAAAAATTCATAATTTTTTTTTGTCCAGTTGCAAAAGATTTTTATTACAGATGCAGCCAAATTTTAATGTTTGTTGATTCTATTTTAGTTTCATATTACGTAATAAAAATAGTCAGTATCATATTAATATCGATTGTAATGGTCGATACGTATTGTTACAATTTTCAATCTATACCAAATGATTTAAAATCTATTTCGATTATAGTTTTAATTTTTTCGATCTGTTTTGGCCTATTTCAATTTTCGTACTAGTGCATGTTAGCACACGATTTTAACAATCTAAATTGAACTTTTTTATTTTTTTTAACTTAAATATTTTACATATTATACTTAACCTTAAAATATAATTATTGAATTAAATTATTAAACTTAATTAATAATATTAAAACTTATATTTACATATAAATATATTTGCATGCAGTAGCGTATCTAGGAGGCTGACAAGAACCCCACCCCTCTAAAATGAAAAATTATCCATTTAGGTCTCTTAAAAATTTTAAAATTTTAAATTAATAAAATTAAAATTTCACTTTGACCCCTTAAAATAATAAAAATTTGATTTAATCTTTTAAAAATTATAAATATATAAGCTATTATAAATTACAATTAAATTTCTGCCCCTAAAAATATTTTCTGACTTTATACCTATCTGCATGTATATATAATATATAATATATAATATATTTAAAAACAAAAAATTAAATATATATATATATTATCGATAAACTTAAAAAAATATACTTAAACATATCAATATTAAAACAAAAATGATACACTTTCATGTGATTAATGTTTTAGCTCATTTCCTTAAACATTTAGATGTGATCTTTATTTTGTTTTTATTACTAACAATTTTTTATTTAATTTTAATTATAAAATATATTCATAAAAAATATTTTTTAATTAAAAAGAAATGTGGCTAATATTTGTGAATTAACATTTAACATTAATAAATTTATGAAATTTGAAAATTCATAAAATATGATTCTCAATTAAATCAAATCATTGTCATGATGTATTGTTACCAAAAGAATAGTTTTAGGTTTTCGAATTTGGTCCTATCAATTGAATGTATTTTGATTTTTAATTTATTTATAATTATAATAATTTAATTTTAACTATAATTATTAAAAATACATTATTTAGAATCATACTTATAATTATAATTATATTGGTATATTCTTAAAAAATTATGACTATAACATAATCATAAAAATAAAGTCAAATAAAATAATTTATTAGGTTTCCAACTTTCTTTTTTTAAATTAAGAGTCAAATAAAACCTTTTGACTGAATTTATAAAATAAACAAAATAATTCCTTCAACTATAATTGTAGAAGATCATGGAAATGGGGTTTTCTTTTAAAAGCGTTTACCAGAAGGGAAAAGGTAAGAATCCTTCTAAATCTAGGAACAAGCAACATTGCAAACTAGTACTTTACTTCTTTAACGTATCCTTTTATTTTCTCCATTTTAAAATAATTTTGGGTGTAAACTCCATTGAGATAAGTTTTCAAAGTATTGTCTACTTGAAGTCAACATGCTCCTTAATGGATTGTTATTGTCGTTGATCGAGGTTTTGTCTTCTAACTTAATGGATACCTTTAGTGCTTGAGGATGCTCGAAGAGGCAGTTTCTTTAACAGAGTGGAAACGTCTCGTTAAGATGGATACCCATTAGGTGTTATAGAATCGTAAAATTCTTATGCAAAGCTTAATCAATCAGGATCTGTCATGTAAAATCATCAGAAACAAATCAAAAACAAAATTAAATGTAGAAGCGTACCTGAACTCATCAATTTTTTGAAATCTTCGAATCTTATAGTTTTGATATTTCAAAATTAGCACACAAGTAATTCAAAGAATGTGGCTCTATCTTTTCTAAAGATGGGATATTTGAAAAGTTACGTATGTGTATTTTAGAAACCATAATCCTAATATATAAGTTTTGCACATTAACCCTAATTTCTAATTAGCCCATCATCAACTAAAAAATAGTTACGAGTATCTACACATATTAAATCCCTACTTTATTTAATAACTAAAGCCCAATAAATCTTAATCAAATTAGATCACTTTTGATTAATGATTTTCATATTTTCCAATCGTAGGCATTCCCACCCTAATGAACTCGTCGCTTTAGGCATCTGGACTCTCCACAAAATCAAAAGACAAGATCTCGATCGAGAACAATAATAATCTGTTGAGGGATTCGTCAATTTCGAGCATACAAACTTCAAAATAGACATAATTGAACAAGGAAATAAAAAGGTGAAGTGAGAGTTTCCCACACCCAAAAATGGAAAACAGAGGCCCACATGTTGGATTTATGGGACACAAGCCTTAGCTGTAAAAACTTAAGTTGGAATATATATTTGGTTGTGTGCCCAAATCCAATAGGCATTATCAGGCATTTCTTTTGTTTTATAAATTTTTATGCCTATCCTAAGGAAAATGGAGAACCAAATTCCCAATCACCATTCTTTGTTTCTTGCCTTTTCTTTTCATGTAGTTGCTATTTTTTTTTCTTTATTCCTTGTGTGGAGGAAATGCAACCTCCAATTTAAAAGGATTAATGTTACTTTAATGTGGATATTTTAATTTTTTAAAAATAATTTTTTAGGGTACTTCACCTCTTTTAAATTGCTCGATGAGGTTTTAGTGTTATTGTTTAAGGCGAAAGTTTTGTGTTTTTGAGTATTTAGATTTGAGTTTCATCATCTGTTATTGAGATATATGAGTTTTTAGTTCAAACATATGTATATGTCATAGATGAATTTTGTCCGAATTTTCGTCTTTTATGTTTTGAACATATATTTATTATTATATTATAATTCTGTTGATGGTTTGATTTAATCATTTTATTATTTATAATGATTGATTTTTATTGAAATTGTTATATAAATAATATTTTTTAAAAGAAAATAATTTCTCAATTTGGGAAAAGAGTCAAGGAAAGTAAACAGATTTTTAAATTGTAAAATATATTTTTTAGCCCCTTTACATTTGACATAAATTATTTTATAAAATGTTATAATTGTAAAAGAAATTATTATAATCAGTCATTTTCTTTTGTTTAATCAAACCATAATTGTTAAAATCAATTAAAACTAAATTAATTTTAATCATCCAAATAAAAGATATTATAAATTATCACATTCTATTTCAGTTCCAGACCCAAATCAATGTCATGAATGTTCCAAGTTGGTCCCCTTTTGGGTTTACAGTTTGGACATCTATATTTCTTTTTTTGAGGGTTTGGACTTCTATATTTGTTGGGTTTTATCAGTCCTTTTTATATTTATGTTATCATAATTTATTAAAGGGTAAACTCTAAAAGTAGTCATTTTTGTTTGCCTTAGATTACATTTTAGTCACTTATGTTTGAAATGTTACGCTTTAGTCACTTACGTTATCGTTTTGTTACGAAGTAGTCACTTTGTCGTTAGATTACTTCCCTAACGACAATCTTATGTGACAGTCCAAATGGGTTTTAAATTCCAACTTGGATGTTCAACTGGGACGAGAATAGATTTTTAATTAATTAAAAATTTAGTTAGGTGGTTCCAGTTGTGATCTTCTTGCTCTTAAAGTGAGCTTTAATTTGTAGTTCTATAATTACACCAAATTTTTTAATCATTCATAATTTAGCCACTTAGCTCCAATGGTTTTCTCATTTCAATTTTTGCCTAAGTTGCACCCAACTCGAACGATGAATTTGAATGCAAGACATTACATTTTTTAGCGGAGCAACTCAAACAAACAAACATTAAAGCAACAAAATCTAATATAAATAAATAAGTAAATGTAAATGCATGTATACATTATCAATAGGGCCCATATATGAAAGTTCGAGGGTCAAAACTGTTAAAAAATAGGGCTAAATTACGAATCCTTAGTTGAAAAGTCATTTTAAGCTGTAGTGTCTCAAGACAACGAAGCCATGTTTCGAGACATTCTTCCTTTGCTTCACTATTTCAATTTTGGAGTTTGGCATCTTGAGACAAATGTCGTCATGTCTCGAGACAAGGCCCTTGTCTCGAGACCCTAGACCTATTTTCACTTAATTTTGCTTCGATGTTTCTTATCTCAATACAAAACCATCATATCTCGAGACAAACATGGTGCGTCTTGAGACTTCTACCCAAACATGCACAAAAATGTTCTTGATGTCTCGGGAGAACACAATAGAGATGCAGAAATTAGCATATCAAAGTGCACCAAAAGACTTCCAGTATGCAATCTATCATCACCAGCATGCAACCAAACCTCCTAGCACATTTTAGCATAGTACGTACGAGTCAAAACATGAAATCACCATGCATAAAAAGTAATTCATCCAAAATATAAAATGTCAAGTACATATCCATTAGTAACCATGCATGCCACATTGAAATTTATGAATCAAAATTTGCCCAAAAGTAACCAAATGACCAATTAGGTAATAAAGCAATACCAAAATACAAAACCATTCAAAAACCTCAAAGCTTCAAATACCACATACATAAAGCATCCTAGACACTTAGGTACATGGCGTTTATTACACAAAACTTAAAAGAATCATTACTGAAACAAGACAAGGTTGAGATTTGATCCTCCTAGATGCAACGAACACTCTCGAATCAACTTCCAAAGAAACTTTTAGCCTACACACAACAAGACCGTACACTGAGTAATGAAATTCAATGGTGCTAACAAATCAATAATTCACAATATAAGAATATCAAGTAAGTAATGAAATTCATTGGTTCCGACATATCTCTAGGTGTACCTGTACTTCTCCCTCAGTTTGCCCACTACACTATTTTGGTGATTTTGAGCCCTCTAAGGCTTGTATATGATCCTAGATACCTTCGAACTCCTACAATAGTCGGGACTTATATCAGTGCATCTCCCCTGGAAAGCACTTGTATATCTCTAGATGTACTTATACTTTTCCCTCAGTTTGCCCACAACACTGTTTTTGATGATTTTAAGCCTTTCGAGGCTCGCATAGGGTCTCGGATATCTCCAAATTCTTACAAATCAATTCTAATTAATTTATCATGATTTTAAGGTTGTACAAGTGAATTTATCAATTATCAAAGATTTTATAAAAATGATTTAAAGTTTAATTTTTTGAATAAAACAAGATTTTTTTTCACAAAAGTATTTTGATAGCACCTCTCATTCAAATTGTATGTCGAGACGGGTGATGGGGATTACATATAAAATCTTATGATTTTTAATTAATTTCTAATATTTTTTTTATAAAATTTAACTTTTTTTATAATTTTAATGATTTTTTTAAAAAAAATCTATGTTTTTATAATTCCAGTATGTATCTAGACATATGGATGTCTAGATTCAAATGAACCTCGCAAACCATTCATTGTGTATTTATTTTAAAAATAATTTTAAACTTCTTTTTTATTTTTAAAAATTTTATTTTTGCTAACATGCCGTCTGTTAACGACCACGTCAGCGTTGCCGTTAAATACTAACTGTCAACATCAATCAAAAGGTCTATTCGACTAGTCTTGTTAGTTCATGGACTCAATTAAATGCGAGAAGTTTAAAGGGACTTAATTGATTTTTTTTAAAAGCTCAAAGGCTTGTAATAGAATTAAGTCATAAATAAATCTATAGGGGTATTGTACTTTTATCAAGGTACTTCAAATTGGACCCATGGTTGGATGAGTCATACCATCAATTTTTGTTTCATTCGTTTATCTTGCTGTTGTAATTTTAATTAAATAAATTATTAAAAATTTATAAAAACAAAAATTTTTAAAATAAAAATAATTCAATCGATTTTTTTAATCTAATTTTAAGTAATTCGTTAAAAAAAATTAATTCAAAACTGATTTAAATTTTTAATCAAAATGATATAACAATCAACTCTCAACTCGATTTTAATCATATTTAAATAATTTATTCAAAAATCAATTTAAAATTAATTTAATTTTTTATTCAAATTGATATATCAATCAATTCTGATCCAATTCTAATCATATGCATTTTACGGTGCCTTTAATATATATATATATATATATATATATATATCTAAGGTAGTTAATATATATATAGAATATATTTCAAAAGTATAGATACCATTCAAAAAAAAAAGTATAGATAAATAGAATTTTATATCAAATTTCAAACATTTCTTTTTAAAAGTGGATTTTAAGGACCCTAGTAAGTGTGAATCATCTATTAGAAGACTAGATCAAGAAAAGGAACGGCCAAGATCACACCTTACCGTCCACTGGATCCCACATTCACCAGAATTTGTTTGGTTTTTTGTTTGTTTTTATTAATTTGTGTTGCTCCCATCTGTACCAGCACCCGACTTCGTTTCTTTTTCCCTTAATTTTCTAGGGAAACAAACAAAACCATGGATGATTACACGAGAGAGATGATGGATTTGAAAACCCTGGTTACTCGAACCCTAGAGAAGAAAGGGGTTCTAGCTAAGATCCGGGTAAGAAATCATTCTTTCTATTTTTAGCTTTTTTTTTTCTTGGAATTTCATGTCGGTTCTCGAGAATGGATGATGAAAAAAAGGAACTGTGTTGATGACTTGGGCTTTGTTAAGTTAAAATTGAGTAAAAAAAGCCCTCTTTTGGC
This sequence comes from Kokia cookei, assembly GCA_039519145.1. Lineage (NCBI taxonomy): Eukaryota > Viridiplantae > Streptophyta > Magnoliopsida > Malvales > Malvaceae > Kokia > Kokia cookei. The sequence continues at coordinate 3,465,173 of CM076907.1, read as the reverse complement.
GTTGGATCTCGTGTTAATGGTAGAAACCTAGGATTTATTTTTGAATATTTTTTTTCCAAATTTGTTACTTTTACGAATAATTGAATGGGTTAAAATTGGGTTTGTAGATCTTTTGGTGTAAATTTGGGACCCAAAAGTTAAAATTTCATGTACGGAAAACATTTAGGTGTGAATTTTTTTGGGGTGAAATTAGATAACATTGGAAATGTTGATTTTTTTTTTAGGAAGTATTTAGGTGGCATTTTGGTATACTGGAAAGTTTGAATATTTCTCACTGGTCTTGTTTGAGAAGCTGGTTTGCTGTTAATTTTTTTGAATTGTAAGCTGGAAAGTTTTAATTTTCAGTGGCTTTTTTCAAGGGATTTAGTCAAGTTTCATTAGTATGCCCTTTAATTTCAGGAAAATTATGGATAATTTCTTTGCATTAGAAGCTAGAGAAAGAACTTCTTAATTTGCGGCCAGCTTTTTGGCTGGGGATTTGTTGGATCCTATTAAAGTAGTGGAGTTCTAGGAGGGAAAGCTAAATTTAGAATTCGTGCACCATTTACTTGCCAAGGAAAAGGGTATGGTTCATTTTGAGTGATTGAATAGGGGCAGCATGCTAGATTAGTATCTACTACCAAATTATACATATTTGTTTCAGAACTTAGAAGTTTGTAAGTGAGCTGTTTCCATACCTTGATTTTGCAAAATTTTTTAGCCTAGTTAATAATGCTCGTTGAATTCACTCTCGGTCTTGGATTTGAACAGGAGTGCCTGAAAATAATGTTCCTTGTCTGTCTCTGTTTACGTCTTCTAGACATGGGGGAAATATGTATGTAGACTGGGGATTTTTTTTAATTTGGTCCTGGGGGAAGGGGTTTTGGATGGGAGGCAAGGGGCATAAGAAGTGCAAATCTAATGAAGTCATTAACGTGTCCTGTATGTGATAGTGGTAAGACCTATATGAGCTGAAGTATATTGATGGTGTTATTGTCTTGAATGATTGTTGCTTGTGAAGTGTTCAGATTAATAAAGCTGTTTTTCCTTATGTTTTTCTGTTTCTTCTTTTCTTTTCTCTGTCTTTTAATGTTAATGTACTTGGTATTTCCGTTTCTAATGATCAGGCTCTTGAATAACTTTTTCTTTTTCCATTTATGTCACTCCTAGGCTGAACTAAGGGCAAGTGTCTTTGAGGCAATAGAAGAGGAAGATCGAGTAATTGAAAAAGAAGAGAGTTTACCTCCTGCATTATTGGGAAGTTGCAATGATCGTGCTAAACGACTTCATGCTTCTCCTTCTGGTCAGTATATTAAGTTTAGCCTCGCTATATATCAATATATGAAGTTATTGAACAACATGCTTTTTCTGCTGGCCCTCTTTTATTTAAAAAAAAAAAAAGAGATTAAGCTAGCATCTGTTATCTGTTCTTTTTTTCTTCCTTACTACATTACTAGGAGTCTTCCCTTCCCTTTATTTGGTTGTTAACTTTTTCGGTTGTATCAGTAATTTTCAAGTCTATATCCAATTTGATATGTCATCGGTGTACCTCAAGTATAGTCTTTAACTATTCCATTTGTATATTGTGAACTCATGCTCATGTTGCTTTGTCATGTCTCCAAAATCTTCTTAAATCTGCATTTTGTGATCTCCTTAATAATGTGTACCTTGAATTTCCAAATGCAGGAAGATTGTTAACTGCACTAGTATGTGAGTACTTAGACTGGGCGCAACTAAACCACAGTCTAAAAGTTTACCAGCCAGAATGCAATTTGGTAATCAAGTAATTTTCAATATATCATGGTCCTGATCATTGCTTTATAGTTGATCATTTTATTGGTTTCATTTCTTTGAAGCTTACATGCTAATCATATGGACATTTGTTCTTCTTTTAAATGTAGCAACAAGACTCCTGGAAAGCTGAGTTGAAAGACTTTAGCGTAAAAAATGGTTATGACCTTAACAGAAATGGAGATAATCCTGTCCTTATGGATGTTCTTGATTGCTTCTTGAAGTTTGAGGTTAGTTTATCGCTGATGTATAGATTTCATACTACTGGAGGTCTTTGACTAGTGAAGTTTGAGTCATTTTAGTGTTTCTGTCTGAAGTTCGTATGCCCTTTTTGTTTGCTTTCTAGCTGTGATAAGTGTTATTTGGAATCTTATTTAATGCATTGGGAATGATGATAGTTCTTTTAGGCTAAGCTTTAGCTTGCCGTTGTTTGATTCTTGTCATATCACCTAGCTTCTTCTTTGGTTTGACGTCATTTTAAGATACCCGATGTAATAAGATGAGTCTTTGTCTGAATATCCTGGAATGAGCTAAAGGGATGGGTGTCGAATACCGTGTGGAGAAGGATGGGGGTTATACTGTAAATTGGGTGCAGAAACAGATTTTGTGTGTTTTTTCTGTAATGGTTCTCAATAAAAAGGAAAAAGAAATTAGCAAGTCTGTCTTTTGTTTGGAAATGGGGCAAGATGAAAAAATCGTTATAAATCAAGTTTGCAGAATGTATCGATGTTAAAGGAAAATAGTGAAACCTATGGTTGTGTGTTGCTATATATCTTTGGCATAGAACATGATCTTTGACGCGTAATTTAGCAAGAAAAATATATTAATGACAGTAGTTTGAGTGTGATGAATACAGTAAGGATCTTTATACCCTTTAACAGGAGGACTTGGATGTGTGAAGCCAAGATCAATATCAACCAGGATTATCCTAGCACTTCGGGTTTGAGGGTTTCTTTTCATGGTCGTGAGTACGAGGCTTTGTTAAGAACTATTCATTTTCTTGTAGCATAAACATTTAGTTTCTGCTTTACCAGGATGTTTGACAAGTTCAGAAGTTGAGTTTCGACTCTTACCATCAAATTTTGTGGTTTGTGTTTGTTAAGTTAGATATCTCCAATGTTATTCTACATCATGATGACATCTTTTCTTTTTTAAATGTTTGTAATAATTTATACGGGTGGAAAATATGCTCATGGCTACCAATCACATTTTGTCAGAACTTAACCCAAGCAAGAGGAAGTGGAAGGAGATCACAAGAAATTGAGTCCTCATCTAGTTCAGAGTCTCGTAACACAAGAAGACCCTCGTCATCTACTGTTGCTGGGGGATTGCCCCCATTGGGAAGGTGCTGGACTAATGCTTTATCCCCCTCTTCTTCATCTTTATTGTTTCCCATTTTGCTTTGTGATACTCCTAAAAGCTGACTAGTTTTAGCATATTTTTGTGACAGGTCGGTCCCTGCCTCGCAGTCATCTGGTAAGTGATTATCTTATATATTATTTTAACATTGTTGTTGTTTCCATAATCTGATAACTTTGGCAAATAGATAGGAGAGCAGGGTCCTCTATGTCTGGTTACAGGAAAGAAGAGTATAGTTGGAGATATGATGATGACCTCCCAGAAGACGTGATTCGAGCTTCAGCTGCTCTCGAAAAGCTTCAGTTGGACAGAAAGGCCAGGAATCTAACTTCTTCTTGGCGGTCTGTTTTTCAGCCCTGCTTAAAATGAAATTTTGCATACTTATTCAATGTTCTCCAGGAATTAATTTGGATTTTATGGAATTTTATAATCTCCGTGACACCTTTTAAGCTTTTAGGTGAAACTTCCATTAGTCGATATTGTTCTGATATTTGGCTTGAAGGCGAATGCTTCGCCTTTCATTTGCTAGTAAGATGCATTCATCTCACAGTGTTATTGACTATTGGATAAATTTCAAATTAGGTTGTCGTAACGGATAAGGTTATTTTAAATTGTATAAAACAAGTCACCTTAGTCACTTAACCATAGAAATATACGATTGGTATACATGAAATATCTAAAGACATATCTACTTAATCAATTTGGTTACAGGCATGCTGGGGATTCAATCAGCGGGGATGATGACAAGGTTGATCATATGTAGCTGAATGACATCTATCGCAATCCGGCAAGCCTAATTTAGTGTGTATTTTCAAGGTTTCACCGATCCGAGTTTTTCTTAACCACAAAAAAGGGGTAGAGTGAAGTTATCATGTAAGTTTTAATCTATATATAATTGTGATGTGATTTAGGTCCTCACTTTTAAGCTTTCTTTTCACTTATTTGCTTTTGGTAGACCTTTCATTGTATGTGAGGTTTTGCATAGGGATTTAGATCAAACTATGTTTTGCAAGCAAGCTGAAAAGTCTTACGATTGTTGATGTTTAGTTTTTCCTTAAAACAAGCAGATATTGTTGTAACTTGCAAGTTACGAAAACTGTCTTCTAATATGGTCACTAAAATTTGTTAGTCGTACTCGATGAACGAATGATGGATACGGGTAGACCTATTCATGGGCCGGGTTATTTACTCATGTTCGAAGGTTCGTCCGAAATTTGAGAAGGTTTGTGCAAAAATATTAGGCTCAAAAAATAGTTTTGGGCAAAAAATTAGGCCTATTTAAAACATGGGTTGAGCTCAAGCTTAAACATTCAAGGTTTAAGCTTAGTCCAATCTGTTTTTTAAATTTATAATATTTTATATTATGTAATTTAGAACGCATTAAAAAAAAAATTTAAATTAAATATATAATATTAATAAAATATAAATATTAAAATAATGTGAAGATGATTATATTAAAACTTTTAGAGGGGTTCATGGGTTGGATTAAGCTCAACAAAAAATTTAGACTTGTTTGTTAAACTCGGGCTCGATTTGGCCCAAAAAATAGGTTTAAAATTTTGTTAAGTTAAGTTCGAACAAAAATGTTAAAACTTAAGATTGGTATGACATGCTTGTATTAAAATTTTTTATATTATTTTTATATAATTGTTAAATGTATAATGCATTAAAAATATTAAAAACATTAAAATAAATATTTCTTAACAAATTAAAAATAAAATTTTAAAAATATGTATATTTAAGTAACACTAAGATAGATATAATTTAAAAAGCAAATACTTTTAAATTAATAATAAAATAAGTGTTATATAATATTAAAACAATAACAACAAAATAGGGGCAATATAATAGTGCAATAGTAACAAAATAGAAAGAAAACAACAAGAATATAACATTAAAACAACAAAAATAAAATTTTTTGTCTTTTTGTGAATTTGAGTCGGGTTAGATTTGGCTCAGGTCAAAAATATTTTACCCGAAGCTTGGTCCGTTTTTTAAATGTGCCTTTTTTTTTTTGCACAATATCATTTTTCGAGTTTATTTTTTTGTCTAAACCCTTTCACTTTTCGGGCAGACTTTCGAGCCGAACAAGTCTAAAAACTTTCAATAAATAAAAAATATATAATAAAAATATTAAATATTAAAATAAAATAAATATTTTTTTAAAAAATTAAAAAAATAATATGAGTGAATTTAAAATGGAGTTGAGTAAATTTTTAGGTTGATATTTTGGGTCAAGTCGGACTTAGTCAAATGAAAAGTATGCTAATACCACGTTGAGGACATTTTTATGTTGAATTTGTTTTAAAAGAAAATTCGAAGTGTTCATAGGATCATAATCCTAATAGAGACGCTCTTGTCTAATCTACATTGGATGAATAGACGAGTGTTGGATAAGAGTATTTCAGGGTTTGGAGTAACTTAGATTAAAAACCCATTCAAAAATTGAACCCGGGCATAGGTTAAAATCATTTTGAAAAATGAACTTGAGAGTTTAATCAAGTCGGTTTAACTACCACTCCTAAGAGATGGCAAAAAGGAAATTGAGGGTTCTTTTGGATGAGCATTTATTTTTAATGTAATGCGTTTAACTTTTATTTTATCTTATGTTACAGTATTTAATTTTATTGTCGTCGTTATTTTTACACTAACTTTAGGTAAACGAACCGTCCATCCAAAAGGCCATTGAATCATTTGAAATATGAAATATATATTTTGAATTTTAACATTTGTAATTTTTTAAAGTAGAATATGCTATAAGTTTTTGTATATTTCATAAATTTAGAATCTAAATTTTGTATTTTTATTTTTAGGAATTTAGTGTCTTTACATTTCAAAATTTAAGTTCAATTGTTAATAATGTTATTTTTTTGAAATAAAAACAAGTATTCACTTGATAGCTATGTAACAAAAATTATTATAATGAATTTGAATTTAACAAAATAATTTTAGCAATGTTATCTGTTAAATTTAAAATTTAAAATTTGAAAAATAAAAAGATTAAAATTTTAAAAATAAAAGTATAGGGTTTAAATTTTAAATTAATGAAGATTACCTTTTCTCATGTTAATTTTATTCATCATTGTACTTTAAGAATTAAGAATTAAGAATTAAAAATTCAAACTTCTTATTTTTTTCAGTTAAAATTTCTACTTAAATCATTGTTGTTGTTAATTTATGTTAAAATTTATTTATTTATTGATTGTCAATTATGTCATGTAATATGAAAATAGTTTAATTACTATAATAAATAAAAAAATATTAATAAAAAAATAAAATATTTTAATTTTTAACCTAGAGATTAAATTTTAAATTTATATTTTAATTTTTTTCTCTATTTCATTTTATATTTTATTTTAAGTTCTGATCATAGTTATTTTTTTTAAGATAATACTTGGAACTATCCATAGTCTCTTTCCAACTCATAAATAAGAGGATAACAAACTTCAGTATACTCGAATTCATGTCCTCTTACATTGGCAACAACAATCATATCAATCGATTTTTTTTTTATTTTGTAATGTTTTTGTAATGGGATAAAAGGAATCATTTGAAATATATACTTCATTTCTCTTGGGAAGAGGATCTTAATAAGCATATTCTTTTGTGTTTTACTTGAAAAAGAAAAAGAAGGGCAATATCTATCTATAAAGGCATGTGGTGTATATAAATATGAACTCCAATCCGATTCAACCTTTAATAAAAGTTAAAGTTCTTTCAAATAATTTTTTTCTTCATCGAAAGATGAATATAATTATTTGTATATATAATATACAAATATAAAATGATATTATTGTTGTATAAAAATTTCGATTAGATCCAAAATCGATATTTTATAAAAGTAAAGTGCTTCCAAAAAATTATCTTAAAAATAATTATTTTCACTTCGTGTGTAAAACGATCGAAAAATATTATTCCTATAAATGATTTTTAAAATAGATTAAAGATGAAGAATGATTCGATTTCCCATTTTCAGTATGTTTTTTTTTTCAAGAAGCGTGTGATAGTGCATTTTTTGTTTGGTTCTTTCGTTTGAGAACCAAATTTCTAAAGAAAGAATATTAGAACAAAAATAGTCAAAATGCTAAGAAGTTAAGCAACTATTACATCAAACACTCCATCTCAATATATTAAAAATAAGTGAGTAACGTCGATTGAGTCTTAATTCGATTAGTTTGAGTATTACACTTAATATAGGAGGATATGAGTTTGAATGCGTTGAAACGCATTATCTTTTCATTTATGGGTTGGAAAAGGATTATAAGTAGTTTTAGATATTGTGCTAAAAAAAACGGATATAATCAAAACATATAATCGTATGATTGTTCAAAAATAAATAAGTGAATGATTTCTCTAAAAATTTAAAGGTTTTAATTGGGTTACTATTTCTCTAATATTTTTTATTTAATTATAATTTCAACATTTTACTATTTTATTTTAAATAGTATCGTAGAGTTAACATAACTTTCAACTCTTGACATTGAAGAATTTAAAATTAGTGTAAAAATTTCACATGGAGATAGAAAGGAGATGGTGACTAAAAAAGTTTAGGCAGATAAAGTTGTTGGAGAAGAGTAATAAAGTCTAAAAAAATTGTCCTTTAGGGATTCTTTTATTCGATTCTTTTATTATGAAATTACGTAAAATAAAATAATTTCCCTAATGAAATAAATAATTGGTGAGATATCTTCTTGTAACTTAACAAATAATTGTACAATCACATACACACAATCTTTCTTTTAAAATAGATTAAAGACAAAAAGGACTCAATTACCAATTTTCATTATCTTTTTCTTTTCAAGTGGAACCCTCGTACCCAACTTCTGTTTCTTTCTTTGGATTGAAAACCAAGTTCTCAAGAAAGTATACTAAACAAATAGCCAAAACCAAAACCCATATTTTCTTGGTAATTGCTAAGAAGTTAGGCAAATTTTTATCTTACACTCAATCTCAATATAAACAAATCAATATTTTTGGATTTGCATTTTACTTATTAAAACTAATTGCGAAGATGGACGCAAATTTCAAGGTCTCTTTCACCAGTGAGAATATAAAAAATTAATGTAAATGGTGGTCGGAATTTGGATTCTAAGATAGGTACGGGTGGAGGTGTGATTCAAGATGCAATTGATTTGTGGTTTTTGGAATCAGCAAGGAACATAGAACTGTGTAGTGCGTATGGTGCAAAACTTTGAGACATACTTAATGGTTTTGAATAGGGTTGGAAGTTTGGACGTCGAGATGTTTTGTTAGAATCAGATTGTTTGAAAGCACTGCATCACATTAAAAGGAACCTGATGATTAATTAGTCGAAATCGCATGTCGTAAATGCGATTCAAGATTTATTGAGGTGTGAGTGGAATGCTAGCTTAAAGCATGTATATCGGTTATGCAATAAGCTAACTGGTTGCTTAGAAAATATTACAGAAGAAATGGATATCGACTTTCATTTTTTATCTCAACACCCTAATTTGCTCTGAATGTGCTGCATGAAGACATTAATGGTTTATCTGCTCCTAAACTAATTGCTATGTAATTATCTGTAATATTCTTAAAAATAATAATAATAATTGTGAAGAAAATGGATGGGGTTTTCGTTAGAAGATTACTAACTAATAAAAATATTTTAATTTAATTATATATTTAAAACATATATACTAATATAAATAACTTTTATTATTTATTTAATGTTTAATATAATTTACTCGAGTTTAAAATTAGTTATAAAAATATCAATAATACTATCAATAAAATGATAATTATTCTATATTCAACTAGTCTAATAATAAAATTTCACAACTAGGCAGAGGAGAATTCGAAGAAATGTAGAAAAATACAAAAATATTTTCAAAAAAAAGTATTGTTGAATATTTAAATTTATATATTTTTTAAATTTTATAAATTATTATTTATTTTCAACAATTTTTTGAATATATTCATGTAATTTTATATATTTCTTTAAATTTTTTAGAATTAGGATCAAATTGAGAATATTTGTAAGTTTTGGTTGTTAATTTTTTTAAATTATGATTAAATCAATATAAAAGTTGAGGGTTAAATTTGTAATTATATCAATTTTTTTTAACTATCACATCATTTTGTCATTTGTAATTTTAATAAGAGTGACTAAAATAATCAAACTATGTAACATGAGTGCTTAAATTGCAAACTTTTTATTTTATAAAACTTTTGTTGTGTTGATGGAGCTTATCATTCATCATTTATGATTAGTGTTTACTATTTTTTCTCCTGAATTGTATGGTTCCGTTCAATAAGTGAATTAATGAATTTACCTTTAAAAAAATTGAAAACTTTTTATTTTGAGTATCTAAAATGAAAATTTTTAATAATTGGATGATTATATGTGCAGTTTATCCTATACTATATATAAAACTTTTGACTAAGTTAATGTCTAATGTCAAGAGTCAACCATACACCAATTTAATTGAAAAACTTTAAAATAATTTTTTAACAATGATATTTATATCTTTTAATAAATTATACAAAATCTTTAAAGTAATCAATTTTAAAATATATTTACGGGAGTTTTATATGTATAAGTACATAGTGGAATTTATTACTTGTATAAAATATCATGTCTGTAGTACAATTATATAAAAAAATATTATTTATTTTTTGTGAATTACAAAAGAACGGTAAAACAGTAACAATAACATGATTAATGCGTAGGGGTGAAATTAAAATTTTTTTTAAAAGAGCCGAAATTAAATTATAATTTTTACTATAGCAAAAAAGTAATTTACTATTTTAATTATTTATATCTTTATATTTTTTAAAAGATTTAATTAAATTTTTATATTTTTAAGGAAGTTAGAATATAATTTTACTTTTATTAATTTAAAATTTTAAAAGACTTAAATATAAAATTTTTTATTTTAAAAGGACGAGCTCTTACCAACTTCTTAATTTTGCTTCTACTAGTTTAACTCGAATTCAAATTACACTTAAAATGATGAAGATTGAATTAATTTTTATTCATTTATTACACAGCGTATTATGTAAAATTTTCATTACCTCTAAGACATAATTTATTTATTTTTATAAAACATTTTTAACAAATTTAAATACGGAATTAATATATATTTATTTTAAACTAATTAAAATATATATATATAAGAAAAAGGCTCGTGGCAAATTATAAAACGTCAAACTCTTCCACATTCTCCACGTTTCCTCAGTTGAAGGAAACAAAACCAAAAACACTCTTCTTTTTCTTCTTTGCTTTCAGTGTTTTAATTTTCAATTTTTTCCCCACAGCCAAACACTCTCCCTTCCTCTTTTCTCCCATGGCGGTTATTAGCCGTTGCTCCAGAGCTGCTACGGCTGCGACAACACCGAACGCCACCACCGCCACAACATTCGCTTACTTAATTCGATCTCTCTCTCCTTTTTCTTCTTCTTCGACTTTTGATCCCAAAAATAACCTTAACAACCGTAATAAACCAGCCATTTTAGGGACTTCGAAGAGAGAATCGAAGGGTAGAAATGTCCAGTGGGTGTTTTTAGGTTGTCCTGGTGTTGGCAAAGGGACCTACGCTTCACGGTTGTCGAATCTTCTTGGTGTTCCTCACATCGCCACCGGTGATCTTGTCCGAGATGAGCTCGCTTCCTCTGGTCCCCTTTCTTCTCAGGTCTAATCTATTCTGTTAGGTTTTCATCATTCGATTTACTTTTTACAAAAAGTTGAAATTTAATGAATGCATGTTGAAAAGAGGATATATTTGACCGATTAGTTTAAATTGTTTGATCCACTGCTGTTTTAGAGAATTGAAGGTTCAGTTTCCTTGTAATTCTTTTATTATGTTAAGTGGGATAATGTTTTTGAATGATTGAAGTTGAATATTTTGATATGTAAATAAGTGAATGCATAAATTTCTTATTTGGATCATTATACTCTAGTATATTTTGCATTTTAACTTAATCAGGTCCGTTTGATGAACAATTTTGTATTTTGTTTTAATGCATATGAATTTTTATTTTTATGTTAAAGTATATACGTAGTACCTTTAGAATTAAGTAACATAGTCCATGGAGTTTGATGGCTGCAAACAAAAAAAAAAGTACAATTGTAACAATCTAGATGCTGATGTGGACTTTGGGAAAATCTAACAATACAATAGAACTTTTAAGAACATATGTTCTGTCTGATTCCTGAAGTTCAAATCAGCATTTTAGTCTGTTCCTCATTACCATTTTTACCAATTTTGTAGTACTTTTAGAATCAAGTTATTTACTCCATAGAGTTTGATAGCTGCAAAAAGAAAACAAGTAAAATTAATATCATTATTAATGGAAACCCATTTAAATGCTGATGTGGACTCGTGAAACCTGACAATACAAACCTTTAAATTGAACTAACTATTAAGAACATGTGTTTTGTCAGCTTTTTAGATGGTTTTTCACAAACATTGTTATCAATTTTGCTTGTTTGCTCCGATGTCAGATACAGAAGAAGTAAATTACTCAGTTCTATGGTATAGATACCAAAATCAATTAGTAAAATTAATAAGCAAATGGATCCATGAAAAATTCATAAAGGAAATGCTTTAGAATGTTATGAGTTAGGAACTGTAATTTTTGTGTTTGATTTTAGCTTTAATTGGTTTGTGTTTTTATTGGAATTTGAAAGTCATGATATTTTTGAGGTTTGAGGAAAGAAATTGGAGTGGGAACGTCATTGCTGTTTCCTTTTTTTTTATTACTCAAATTTACTTCTTCTTTTTACTATTATTCTTGGCAGCTAAAGGAGATTGTTAACCAGGGCAAATTAGTTTCAGATGAAATTATAATAGATTTACTTTCCAAACGTCTTGAAGCAGGAGAAGCTAAGGGTGAATCAGGGTTCATTCTTGATGGTTTTCCTCGGACAGTAAGACAGGCAGTAAGTGCTTCATTTGATAATTTTCTGTAATATTTTGCTTTCAGCCAAAGGTTAATTTGACTTCACTTACAGGGAAATACTAATGTTAGTAAAGGCAGTGGTAAAAGAAGTGGTAGGAAAATATACCGTTGGATACTGAATTGATCCCTTTGCATATCTATTACTGAACCTTTTGCTAGAAGCATGTATACATTCCAGTCATTGTTTTTGGTTCTAATTGCTTTTGATAGCTTCTTAATAATTTACTCACGTGAGGCCTGGCAATTCATGTATGTTCTTGTTTAAGGTATTTTTCTTGTTATTTTTTTGACAGACTAATAATTTTTGTTATATAGATTGACATTTTTGTGTTTTCATGTTGTGTTTGTCTTTATATTTCTTTTCCATGCCATATTTCCGTACCATGTTTTTGATGACTTTTTTGTGTTATGGAATCTATCATGTCCAGAATTGCCAGGTTACACCTATGCAACTTCTACCTATGTTCTCAATGATTAATAGATTTGTCCATGATGACTGTAAGTTGGATGGTCAAGCATTTTATTTTATTTATTTTTTTTTTGTGTGTGTTTATACATTCTGAAAACAGCATTTTATCAGAATACAACTTAAGAAAAATATGCTGATTTCATATGGTCTAAGTTGCTATGTTGTTAAGAAATTTTATTGGTTAAAATACGTTTTGTTTCTATACTTTTATACAATCTGAGATTTAGTCCCTGTACTTTAAAATTTAAAAACTCAATCCTTTTACTTTTGCAATTTAAAAATCTTAGCTCAATCATTATTATTGTTGGTAGTTTTTGTTAAAATTTGTCAACTTATGTTTATCTTCAGTCAATCATATGTCACGTTATATGATGACAGTCTAATCAAAATTCAAAGTTGACAATTTTGACAGAAAATACTTACGATTTTAGTGATTGGATTGATACTTTTAATAAAAAAGGAGGATTTAATTTTTAACATGTTAAGTATAGGGACTAAATCTGAAATTTTCTCAAAGTACAGGAACTAAGAACATATTTTAACTAATTTTTTCATCAAATTGAAAGCTTAAAATTTTTTAATATGAAATTGCATCAGAGTTATTTTCAGTTTCACAGCAGGCAATTCACTTATATATGAAGGTTTTTTCAGCTACCTTTTATAAATAAAAACAAAAGAGAACGGTATCACTGAATCCATGCCAGCTGCACGGCAGATATATTTTGCTTTTCAATGAAATGATGCTCATTTTGTACTTTCATGCTGTTGTGGTGTTCAAGCCTCCCCCCCCCCCCCTTTTTTTAGTATATTGTCAGGAAGCATAATGGTTGCAGTATTATGTTTATCATGTAAAATAGCTCCATGCCATTTTGACCAATTACTAGTAAATCCCTAACCCTTCAGTCTACTATTTTATTATGTTTATTTCCTAGGAAATATTAGAAGGGGTGACAGATATTGACTTAGTGATTAACCTGAAGCTTCGAGAAGAAGCATTACTTGCAAAATGTCTTGGAAGAAGGATTTGTAGTGAGTGTGGTGGAAACTATAATGTGGCTTGTATCGATATCAAGGCAGAGAATGGGACGCCTGGAATGTACATGGCTCCACTTCCTCCCCCTCCTCAATGTGCATCTAAGCTTATTACTCGACCAGATGATACTGAAGAAGTTGTTAAACAACGGCTCCGTATATACCAGGCGATGGTAGTTTCCATTCCTGTATTTTTCTAAATCGCATTCCTAGAATTTAGTTAACTATCAACAGGATTATAAATTTTATTTTCATACAGACTCGACCTGTAGAGGATTTCTACCGCAGTCGTGGGAGGTTGTTAGAATTTGATCTTCCGGGAGGAATCCCAGAATCATGGCCAAAGCTGCTCCGTGCTTTGAATCTTGAAGATCGCGAGGACAAACAGTCTGCAGCTGCATAATGTCTTGCATTGTTGTATCATCTGAAGTGATTGCAGGTAAATTCGGTCATTCTTTGCATGCACAACACAACACGTGCATGCATATTTATTTCATAAAAGAACCCGAAAAGGAAGAGAGAAACATTGCATATGCAAATAAAGCTAGACATGTCTAAATGCCTAAACTACAAAACGAGGTAGTTTTGTACTTGTATCGTAGAGAAAGTGTAAACTAGGTAAGTTATTGTTTGGGAGATGCGGGGGCATTGTGTTCTTTAAGCTAACTATAATGGTTTGCTTTGAAACAAGTAAATCTGCTTAATGCCAATGCCATTGTCATTTTGCTGTATATTTGTGGTATGTCGAGCGCATAAAAGGGGATTTTATCATTGTGGGTTGAATTATAAAACTATGACTTGATAAGCTGTGGTTTGAACACACACACACATACGCATATATATATATATATATGCGTGAGCATGTTGCTAATGTGTGTGTGTATATAGAGTGTTATTCAGCTGCAATGGAAGTCCATGTTAGGATGCTGATATACACTTAAAAGTTGCTTCATCCATGAAGTAATTTTCTACTATTTTTAAAGAAGATGAAGTAAGGTCTTCTGTAGAACAATGCCTGTAAGAGTCCCGAGCTAATCGGTGTCAGCTTTATTACTTGAATTTAGGGACGTACTGGACCGTCTGGTTAAATTGGGAACCAGTGTTTTGACGAGTTCGATTGGTGGCATAAAACTGAATAAAAATTAAGTCGGTAAAAAATCAGGTGGAACTAAAACTGTCAATCAGGGGTAGAAATGACAGAATCTCATTCCCAAGTTCAACCATCAGATTCGAGTATATAGCCAGACACTGATATATGAAGCAACATGGAGTTGCTTTTCATTGCTTTCTTAGAGTTGACGTGGAAAAAATTGCAGAATTCGGATTTTCCGAACGTGGTTGAGATTCCATGTCAGCTTAATAGAAAATAAATAGTTGAAAAATTGAAAAATAAAATTAATGTAGAATTTTTTTTGAAAAAGACCCAATAACGCTATGGTTATCCCCAATTTATGTCGGCACTTCAGATTTGATTTAGTATTTTAAATTTTCTAAATATATATATATATTTCTTATGTAAATTTAGTTTTTTTTTTTGGGAAATAATAATTGTTGTAAAAGACAAAAGTAGTTTTTTTTTTTTTTTTTTAATGATGAAAAATTATGTCAAATAGTATTTGATATTTTAATTTTTAAACAGATGGATAGTTTAATTTTTTAAATGGTTTTAAATAAAAAATTTAGATGTATAATAATATTTATATTTATTTTTTAATGAAATTTTTAATTGAGTTGATGTCATTTAATTCGTAACATCAAATTAAATTGCTTAAAAATTTGAAAATTTAAGTAGATTAAAATTAAATTTATGTTTGATAAATTGAAAAAATAAATACTAAACTTAAGGTATAAAATCTGTTTAGTAAATTATTTAAAATTAAATACAAATTATAGTTAGATGGTTTGATAAAAGTTAATATAATTTTAAATGAAATAGAATAAATTAAAAAGAATTTAATTTATTCTCTACTAATAGATAAGTAGGTCTTTATAAACTTATCATTTTTTACACTTATTTTCCGTTAAAAGAATTAAAAATTTTATCTAGTAATTTTTATTGTGGGTTTATCAAAGATGTTTAAGAAATTAAGTTGTTACAATATTAATTTTTAGTTAGATTTAATTTTTTCAACACTTTATCAAACATGGCATAAGTAATGAAAATTAAGTTAAAATATTTATTTGATAATTAAAAAAAAAACTAGGTAAAAGATATTATTATTGTTTTATAAATGTAATTTTAAAATTTTAAATATTTAAAAGATAATGTTAAAATAAATAAAATAAAAAAATAACTGAGAAAATTTTATATTAATCTATTTATCATTTTTCGCACATTTTAATTGAATTTTTTTATCATTGGATTATCAAATGAACTTAAAATAGTAATTCTATTTGATTTACTTTTTTAATGGATCATTAAACAAGACCTAAGTCCATAAGTTTGATTTAGTTTTTTTAATGAGTCGTTAAATAAAGCTTACTTCCGGAATTTCATAATAGTATAGATATGAAAACGGGTAAAAAAAAAAAAAAATTGTGAAATTAATAGGTTAAAATTTTAAATTGGAGTTCAACATTTCAGGAACTACTCATATACTGATCAAACCTTTCAAAATGATAATATAAAACATTCTCAAATAAAAGTCAAACTCTTCTCATTATAAAACAAACCAAAAAAAAAAAAAAATCTAATTATAAGCAAGTATCGTGAACTCATACCATGCTTTTGGTAGATTATGAAGCCGACCAAGTCTTGATCAGTGCCCACAGGTGAGAAAAGCATGACTGTATCAGCAGCATCTTTGTACCTAAGAAACAAGTATCAAAAAGTGATCAAAAAGTTGAAGAGTTTCAGCAAGCATCTTTGTTGAGTATCTCCTATTTCACCGACTCACATTTACACATTACATCTATAATCGAACCATCAAAATGGGTATCTGAAGAAAATAACATGCAAAAGAAAAAGCATAATATTTTTTAAGAGCTGGAGGTACAGATTTTTTTTTTAACTTACAATGTTATATACACGCACACATGCATAAATATAATGCTTTTCTCCTGATTTTTCTGAGGAATTTAATTGGGTTTCAGAATTCTTGGTTCCAATGAGATCCTAGAAATCATCTTACTCATGCAATGTAAAAAAGATATTAATAAAAAATTCTACTTAACTTCACAAGTAAAATCAAAACCAATACAATGCTTAATATATAATTTATAGTTTAAATTGCACAAAAACGATAGATTGATTCAAGCACTTACGGTTACGGGATATGGGAATCGGTTGAACGACGGAATCAATAGAGGCACCATTGTTTCGTCTGTTATTACGACGGAATAGACAAGTGAACAAACACGGGGTAAAGTTGTTTGGGGCAAAATTTTGCTATTACGTCCGTTGTTCTTAGCCCCCTTCACTGAATCATGATTCAGTAAATCAGAAGAATAGAGAAGGAATAGCCATTCGGCCTAATGAAGAGAAGGTGAACCAAACAACAACCTCACTGTTCATCCAAGAATAAGGCCCAACCAAACTTAAGCCGTTAAAACTCAATATGTAAATTACAAAGAATGAACGTGTAATTGTATACATGAATTTTGATTTTATGTAATTTTATATATGAAATTTTGATTTGAGTCAATTCCTATAAATTATTAACACAATTATTGATAAAACATCATTTTATGTTTACATATTGTATACATAAATAATTATATTTTTTTGAGTGAATTACATAAATAATTATATTTATACAATATAAAATAAATTGATGTATTTATTTCTTTAAATGTGTCGATTAAATCAAAATTAAAGTTTCAAGGATACATTTAAACCATAATTAGAGTTTCACGTGTATACTTACACCAAATTAATATTTATATATACAATTACACATTAAATCAAACTTCATGTATAATTTTAAAACTTATCCCTTAATAATATAATGGTTAAAAAGAAACTGAAACAGTAAAACCCCTAAAGAATTGTAGTTATGGTAGGACTCCAACTCAGGCTTGTAAACGTGAAAAAAATAATAAATAAAAATAATTATAAAATCATGTTATGAGTAAATTAAAAAATGTATTAAATAATAATAATAATTATACACAAATTTTAATTGTATTGGAATAATAATACCTCCACTAGAATTTCAAATTTGATTTGAATTGAAATTCAATTTTATTTTTCTAAATCAATATTATAAATATATACAATTTCAGTATCATTAGATATTGGTTAGTTTCATAGAATTTTATTATAATTTATTGCCTTTAACCAACCATGATGAAAAAAAATTATTTCCTTTAACAATTTTGTTTTATTTTTCTTTGTTTTCATCTCATCATCTAAGGGTGATAGTGATTTAGTGTTTGAAAATTATCTTAATATTAATCTTACAAAAGTTATCGATGGTGATGGCGGTATTCTTTTCAAAAATTATATTAATATCAATCTTACTATCAATCTTACAAAAGTTATCAATGGTGCTGGCGATATTCTTTTCAAAAATTATATTTATATCAATCTTACAAAAGTTATCGATGGTGATGACGGTATTCTTTTAAAAAACTATAATCAAATCAATTTTAATTGCGTTATCGTACTGGAAAATATTGCATTTAATTGTAAATGTGAAGGATAATATGTCGGTATATCCGACGGAAGAATATTAAAATGGAAGTTGAAAGTTGGTTGAAAGATCAGGGAAAGGAAATTGTGTAATGGCATAAGAGATTCAAACATGTGAAAGACCATTGGGCTTGAAGATTAATACTCAAACATGTCTTTTGTATATAGCAGATGCCTATTTTGGTCTTTTTAGTTGTTGGGCCAAATGGTGACACAGTTATAAGATTGGCTATTTCGATAGAAGGACTTCTGTTCAAATTTACGAATGGCTTAGACATCGATACAAGCACTGGAATGGTTTATTTTACTGATAGTAGCATTCTTTTTAAAAAAAAAAAAAATGCCTATTTTGATTTTTTTTACTTTTACAGAGGACCTAAGACCTACAAGTAATGTTTCACAAACTTTTTGAAGTCGGTTAACATTTTATTTTCTAAATTTTTAGTGCACTATAATACTCAAGTAGCAGGGCCAACCATATATTATTCAGGCGACAGAGCTGATCATATATCATTCAGGCAGCAGAAATGACTATATATAGAAGCTAACCCAAATGTATTAAGTGCTTAGAAACCTAAGACTTAACAGAGACTTACAATTACAAGAGAAGAGAACAATTTTACTAATACACAATTACTTACAAGAATGAAAGCTCCTACCCCTATTTATAGAGTTTACTGGTCGTTGGATTGTTGATAGATGTCAACATCATTGCCATTAATTTTACAAATATTTAATAGCTAGAATGTTCATCTCTAATATTTAATTTTCTAGATAATATCCTATTTCTTCATTTTATATTCTAGAATCTTCCAAAGAAAATATCTCTTAAAGGATAAGTTTAATTTTTATCTAAAAGTTGCATGGGCCTTCAACACTCCCCTTAATGCAAACTTCTTTCCCCAGACGATTTGTAGAGTAGATCGAGTGCTTCTCTGAACTTCTCAAACTTTGGTATATTCAAACTCTTCGTGAAAATGTCTGTAACTTACTCATCTGTCTTTGTTGGCACCATCTTGATCTCCCTTTCAAGGAGCTTTTCGTGAATATAATGATAGTGCACTTCTATATGTTTTGTCCTTGCATGAAAGATCGGATTCTCTGCTAGACGTATAGCTGATAAATTATCATAGAGAAGCTTTACTTGATAGTTTGTTAGTTGATGAAGATCTTTCATCAATTGTTTCAGCCAAGTACTCTCTTGTGCCACTGATGCCACCAATTGATATTCCGCTTTGGTGCTTCATAATGACATTGTTGGTTGTCTCTTGTTGCACCATGATATTGCTCCTGATCCAAGGCTGAAGATGTACCTAGTTGTCGATCGTTGCGTATCATAGTCTCCAGCATAGTCGATGTCACAATATTTAGCCACCAAACATTTTTTTTGTTTTCTCGTATAAAATACCAAAATTAATGGTGGCTTTAACATACCCCAAGACGCACCGTACTGTATCAAGATGAGGCTTCTTAGGATTTCTCATGTATAAACTAGCCACTCTAACTGCATAAGTTATAGAGTGAGATAGATAAAACTTCTGACCAGCTGTCGATACATGGTTACATCTTCCAAATGTTTTCCTTCATTTGCTCGTAGTTTTATATTGGGATCTGTGAGAGTGGAGATAGACTTACAATCAAGCATCCCATACCTCTGTAGAAGATCTTTTGCATATTTTTGTTGGCCCAGAAATAATTCTTCCTTCCTATGCTCTACTTCAAGTCCAAGAAAATGTTTGAGCTCTCCTAGTTTCTTTATATGAAATCTGATAGTAAGATTTTCCTTTGTTAGCTGGATTTCCGCGCAATAATCTCCCGTGATGATTAAGTCATCCACACATACTAGCATTATGGCTAGTTTTCCTTGATTTGCTTTCACATATAAACTAGAATCTAAAGGAGCAACTGTAAAACCACTTTGTATTAAAAACTCACTAATCTTCCTGTACCATGCTCTTGGATCTTGCTTCAAGTTGTAAAGTGCCTTCTTTAGTTTGTAAACATACTTGGGATAGACCTTGTTCTTGAAACCTCTTGGTTGCACCATGTAGATGTCCTTGTCAAGTTCTCCTTGTAAGAAAGCATTCTAGACATCCATCTACCACAACTTCCAAGACTTTCTAGCAACCAATGCTAGTAAGGCTCAAACAATTGTGATCTTTGCCACCGAGCTAAATGTTTCTTCATCATTCAGCCCATATTGTTGAGAGAAGCCCCAAGCAACAAGTCAAACCTTATACCTTTCAATTGAGCCATTTAGTCGGGTCTTCACCTTGTAGACTCATTTGCAAGATGTTGGCTTCACATCTTTTGGCTTTGGCACTGAGTCTCTTTTAGTGCCTTAATCTCTTATTCCATAGATTTCTGCCACTCAAGGCTTTGTGTTGCTTCTTGAAAAGTTTATGGCTTAATAGGTATAGACTTATCTACAAGGGCAGTGTTGGCATACCTTGGATTAGGCTGCCTTGGTCTTGTTGATCTTTGTAATTCTTTTATAGGCTCCTTGACTTCCGTTTGAAGCTCCTCAGATGTAGGTTGATGTATGTCAGTCTTCCATGGACTCTTGTCATTGGAGGGTGAGCATTTTCTTTCTTCACTTGGATTTGATGCTTGCTTTTTACCTTCTTCTTTATTTTCTTCTGTAACCTATTCTAAGCCATGAGATTCCGAAAGCTCGATTTTTTGAGGTGATCATTATGAAGAAACTTCATCAAACATCACATTTCTTGAAGTTTGGCACTTACCAATGGTTGGGTCACAACATGTCCAACCTTTCGCTAAATTGCCCAAGGTACCAAATAATATAAAGAGGAATAAAAATGACGAATTTTAGGTAGCCCTAAACAACAAAAGATTAGGAACAACTGAAAACGATGCTTCAAATCCAATCAAAATGAAGTTTAAAGAGAAGCCAAGATTTTAAAAATCTTAGATGGAAAGGACACATCCACTTTTAACTTGATAAGTGAAGTTAAGGAATATGAGGGGAAATTATGTATAGGATCTGTATTGAAGTAGGCATTTAAATGCCTAATTGAAATTTTTTATTTTAAACTTTTTTTTTAATTATTTTTGTTTGTTTTTATTTGATATGAATTATACTTGATAAATATATGTTTCCAATTTTTTTCGAGAAATTTTTAATTATTTTTATTTGCTTAATTGAGAAATTATATCTTCATGCCTCGTACACAAGATGAATTAAATGAGTTAACATGAATTAAATGAGTTAGTTCTCGATTTAACCGGTTGAACCACAAAAGCAAATTCATTATTTTTATTTAATCGGTTAAACCAATTGATTTAATTTTGATATACAATTTATGGAATGGATATAAATATTAACTTTCAAATATATTATCAAAATTATTTTAAAATTTTCATGTAATTGATTTCAACTCAAAATTTTATTATTTTTTTATTAAATTCAGTATCTAGCGCATGGGTTCAAGTGTGCTGAAGCATATTATCCTCCTATTTATAGGTTTGGGAGGAGCTACGAGTAATTATAAACATTGTGTCAATAGTATTTGATAGTTTAATTTTTGGATGGTCAATTTAATTAAGAATAACGATATTTTTTTAAAATGGTTTTTTAATAAAAAATTTAGATGGTATAATAATTTCTATATTTATTTTTTAATGAATTTTTTTAATTGAGTTGGTGTTACTTAACCCGTAACATCAAAGTAAATTATAGTTTGATAAATCGAAAATTTAAGTAGGTCAAAATTAAAGTTATGTTTGATAAATTGAAAGATTAAGTGTTGAAAACATAAATACTAAATTTAAAGTATAAATTTTTTTTGGTAAATTATTTGAAATTAAATAAAAATATAATTAGATTATTTGATAAAGGATAATATAATCTTAAATTAAGTAGAATAAAATAAAAAAAATGAATTTATTCTCTATTAATTGATATGTAGGTCCTTATCTATTTATCATTTTCTATACTTTTTTGTTAAAAATATTCAAAAATTCTATCTAATAATTTTTATTGTGGGTTATCAAAGATGTTTAAAAAATTAAATTGCTAAAAATATTAATTTTTATTAGATTAAATTTTTCAACACTTCAAGGTTAAATAATGAATAATTAAGTTATAAAATCTGTTTGATAATTTAAAAAAAAAAGTTAAGTACAAAAATATGATTATTGTTTTATAAATGTAATTTTTAAAATTTAAAAGATAAAGTATTTAAAAGATAATGTTAAAATAAATAAAATAAAATAACCTAAGCAAATTTTACATTAATCTATTTATCAATTTCCACACATTTTAATTGAAACTTGTTATCATTTTTATTATGGATAAAATTAATCACTGAAAATAATAATTCTATTTGATTTATTTTTTGGGTGTCATTAAATTTAGAAATCTGATTTATTTTTTTTAATAAGTCATCGAACAAAGCTTAAATCCGAAAGTTCATTATAATATAGATATGAATAGGAGTAAATGAAAAAAAGTGATTGCAAAATTAATAGGCAAAATTTTCAAATCGAGGCCCAACCTTTCAAGAGCTACTCGTATAATGATCAAACCTTTTAAAATGATCACATAAACTCCTAACCTTTATAAAAATGCTCAAATAAAGGTCAAATTTTTCAAAACGATCAAATAAGGGTTTAACCTTTTCAAAAATACTCAAATAATGGCCAAACATTTTTAAAAGTACTCAAATAAGGACTTATCAAATTTCATATATCAAGTTTAAAATTATATCTAATTGCTTTCTTTTCTTTTCAAACAATATCTTATTCTGAACACGTCAACATTTACCTAATTTTTTCAACAAATTAAACTGAAATGTGTGAAAATTTTTTATTTAAATACTTTCGTAAAAATTAGACCCTTATTTAACAATTTTGAAAGGTGTAATCCATACATGAGAAACCCCTAATTTTAGAATTTACATATGCTAATAGCAAGGATCATACCGTTGACCGGTAAGGAAGCTACTACTCTGCTTCATCTATCTTCTACTTCATAACTCTTCACATTCATGAATCATGGTGCTCCTACTTCTTCCCTCTAATTGAAATTATTACTATTTGTTAAAATGGGGTAATTCACATGTATCAATAAGGCTTGGTTTAGTAACATTTCCTTTAACTTTTTGTCAATATATCATTTTAATAAAATAAATTATTGTTAGTGTTTGTTTTCTTGTCTCTTTCCCAAAATGATTCATTGATGTATATATATAAAAAAATACGATCTATTGATGTGACATGTTAAAAGTAATTAAATTACATGCATGATAACACGTTATTTTTTTTAAGAGTTGCACATGTC
This sequence comes from Kokia cookei, assembly GCA_039519145.1. Lineage (NCBI taxonomy): Eukaryota > Viridiplantae > Streptophyta > Magnoliopsida > Malvales > Malvaceae > Kokia > Kokia cookei. The sequence goes on along the minus strand of CM076907.1, from coordinate 3,441,686 downwards.
CTAACAAAAGGCTCATCAGATCATGATGAGCTATTGAAAAGCTAACCAACCTCACTAATTAAGATGAGTGACGAGCACACGTATCAAACAAGCATGATTTACGTGACGTGTTTTGTATTATTTGTATAACAACTCTCATTAGCTTTTAATTTTAAATGTAATATTTGATAATTTTTTCTATTATTTTAATGTATTAAATAATATTATTATTTATAATTTTCTTAAAATACTCTTATAATAAAATACCTTTTAGGTAAGGGCAGGAGACAAAGACCAGCTCTTAGATATGCAAAATATAGAAGGCCAACTTGCATTCCCACTTTTTTCTTTTTTTTTCTATCCACAACTTTTTACAGTTGACAATGACCAAATTAAGTCAATTATATTCAAAGACTTAATATACATATAAGGGAGAATCATTCAAACTCTCCCGTACAAAAATTTATTTACCCGTTGTTATGATGTGTGTCATTATCGACCAATGATTTGGATACTCAATTGGGACCGACTGATTCAATTGTGATAGTCTGTATAGTTTTTTATAATGAATCGCAGATGATGGATTCGCATCATCATGCAAGTGAATTTATGTTTAAGGAACACATGTTAATCTTAAAATAGAGAATGTGTTAACTTACATAAAAACCTATCTAAAACGTCACATCCATGAGATAGTATAATATAAATAGAAAAATTAACTTCTTTAAAAGGCAAACACAAAAATAACTATACCCATAATAATTAATTATTATTTTATTTATTTTTCTTTTGTTCAATCTTTATATTTAATCAATTTAAATTAAAAATAAAAAATTATAAAATAATTAATTATTATTAAATTATAAATTACAACTTTTTAAATTTAATTATATGTTAAATATAATATATTTTTAATTAATAAATCTCAGTGTTTTTAAAGTTACACGTATAATTACAATTGTAATTATAAGGAATACATCCGAAATTAAATATAAATTTAAAATTTAAATTTAATTGAAGCGAAATATATTTTTTATAAAATAAGTAAATATATTTAATTTTAAAGCACTTCAATATGTAATTAAATTTTTTTTATTTAAAATTTTCTTAATAAATAGATCTCAATGGGTTTAAGCGATTTTTCACAACTTGAGAGGACAAGTAGGCATTCTTGAAATTATAGAAAATAAGTGTATTAGTGAAAAATAAAAAATATTTACGATGTAATTAAAAAGTTATATTATAATTATTTTGAATTTAACAGTGTTTTAAAATTTTCAAATTTTAATTAAATTTTAAAGTTCGGTAAATTACGTAACTAGTCACTTAATTTTTAAAATAATTTTATTTTAGGCATTCAAAATAAAAAGTTGACAATTTAAGCATCTATATTATATAGTTCAATTATTTTGGTCATTCTCGTTAAAATCACAAACAAAAAACTAACGCGACAATTAAAAAATCGATATAATAACAAATTTAACCCTCAATGCTTACGTATTATATCAATTTAGTCATAATTTTAAAAAATTACCCCACAAAATTTATAAATGATACCAATTTGATTTTCATTAAAAAAAATTTAAAAATATATATAAAAATACATAAATATTTAAGAAATATAATAATAAATTTAATATTTATATTAATATTAAATAAAATAAAAATGCCATCACCCCACCACCATCCCTCTCCATCTCTCTTTGATACTGCTGCAAATTCATATTGGGGTGATGGGGTCTTAAGTGATCTTCTTACTTCTTTGGTTCTCAAGTTAACAAGTTTAATGGAAGTTTATAGAAGAAAACTGTGGAAATGATCGAAATAATCGGATTATTTAATGTGAATGTTTAAATTGTAATTTTTTTTATTTTAAATTATTAAAATTAAAAAAATTATAGTTGGATGATTATGTAATTTTTTTAATGTTGAGGTTAACATCTCCTTTAGGGCAGGATAGTAAAAAGGACATAAAAATAGGACAAGAAAAATGTATCCTTAAAAGAAAAAAAAAGACATTTGTTTCCCTCTCCCCATGTTTGGTCTGATTTCCACCTCCTTTCCTTGCTGTCTTTATATTCTGTGTCTCTCTCCTCCTTGTTTTAGTCATTTGTGTGAGGTAAGAAAGAGAAGAAGACAATACAACAAATAAAAAGTTTTCATATGGGTTGGTTCCTTTGTGGTGGAAATTCAAACAAAGATGAAAAGAAGAAGCTGCCTATCAACAATAACACCACCACCACCAACAACTTTGATCATCAGATCCCATCTACTTCAGGTTTTACTTCAAAAACCCGCTCCAAAAAAAAAAAAAGAAAGATTTGATCTTTAAAAAAAATTATTGTGTGAATTCTCATTTATTTTGGCTGCAATTTGATTTGGGTTTTACCCATTTGTTTAATTGTTTGAATTTTATTGTTAAATTTCTGGGTTTTCAATGTTTAAGTGTGATCTGACAGGATTTTGAAAAAAAAAGTATGTTTGTTGAATTATTTGTTGGAAATGGCAACTTGGGTTTGCCTGAAATTGTTCCTAGGTATGAAAACTGTGGGAATTTTGGACATTTTCAGCCCATAAAGATGAAATTTTTATTGGATTTTATATAAATGTTTTAATTTGGGATCCATAAAAATGTTAGACTGGTAGATTTTAATTTCTGATTTTTTTTTCATTTACTTTTTCTCAGTTTTATTTATCTGATACATTTATAGAAACCACTTTTTATTACTTCTTTTGTAGGATTTTATAATCCAATAGTTAAAAATATGTTTTTGATTCTTCATGTTATTGTAGTTTAGGTAGAACATGGAAAGAAAGAATGCTACTAATGAAACAGGTTCTCTTTGTTTGCTATGTTAAAAGGATATATATAGAAGCTCCAATCGTGTTTTTGCGGTTTTCGTTGATATCGTTTATTAATACGAGAAGGATAATAAAGGCTGCTTTTCGCAGTTTTCAGCAGCATTAATACAGAGTTTTTGTTTTTTTCTTGTCATGGTAGAGAAGCTGAAAGTGAATTCTGCACCAAATACTAAGAAGGAAGCTACTAAAGATGGAGGGTCAGATCATATTGCGGCACATACTTTTACGTTTCGTGAATTGGCAGCTGCAACGAAGAATTTCAGGGCAGATTGCCTTCTGGGTGAAGGAGGTTTCGGCCGAGTGTATAAAGGGCGATTAGAGAGCACTAATCAAGTATGTGTGTTGTAAGATTTTAATTTTTATCAAGTATAAGTACACGAAAAAGCATCACCTTCCATATGCTCGAATGGATCGTTTATGTTACAGTGTTTGTTTTTTATTACTATTGTGTTAGACTTTTAGTATGTATTCATTAACTCTTTTGTGATATTGGTGATCAACTTTGAGCTCAGATTATATCCAATGATCTTATATGCCTTTAGTTGATGATAAAACTACTAATTTTGGCTGTTTTGATTAGATTGGCTGGAACTTTTAGTTTTGGAAATCTACGTTCTTTAACCGTCCAAAATAATTTCGTTGGACCTTAACCGTGTCACCTGTTTTTCGTAGGTTGTGGCAATCAAGCAGCTCGATCCTAATGGACTGCAAGGGAACAGGGAATTCCTTGTTGAAGTATTGATGTTGAGCCTGCTTCACCACTCTAATCTTGTCAACTTAATCGGATATTGTGCTGATGGAGATCAGAGACTTTTGGTTTATGAATACATGCCGTTAGGATCTTTGGAAAATCATCTACATGGTACGAACAGCAACGCTCGTCTTTATACCTTTGTCTATCACACCATTGAATGTCATACTTAATATTAAAATTTTCCATTCGGATTGTTGATTTTTTTTCTTATTTGCTTCTATATCAGATTTACCTCCTGATAGAAGGCAACTTGATTGGAATACAAGAATGAAAATAGCTGCAGGTGCTGCAAAAGGTTTGGAGTATTTGCACGACAAAGCTAGCCCGCCTGTCATATATCGAGATTTAAAATGCTCGAACATTTTGCTTGGTGAAGGCTACCATCCGAAGCTATCTGATTTTGGATTGGCTAAATTAGGCCCTGTTGGAGATAAGACTCATGTATCCACTAGAGTAATGGGGACCTATGGATATTGTGCTCCTGAATATGCAATGACTGGTCAGCTTACACTGAAATCAGATGTTTATAGTTTCGGGGTTGTTTTGCTTGAAATCATTACTGGAAGGAAAGCTATCGACAACTCGAGAGCTGGTGGCGAGCAAAATCTGGTTGCCTGGGTAAGATTCCCATCTCTTGTTTACCATATATTGCTAACAATTCAAAGATGCTTTATATTGCAGTGGCTCGTGTTAATAGATGATTCTCTTTGTAAAATTTGTATATTGTTTAACAGGCTCGTCCGCTATTTAAAGATAGAAGGAAATTTGCACAAATGGCCGACCCATTACTTCAGGACCAATATCCGGTGAGGGGTTTGTACCAAGCTCTAGCTGTAGCTGCAATGTGTGTTCAGGAACAGCCCAACATGCGGCCGCTTATAGCAGATGTAGTCACTGCCCTTACCTATCTTGCTTCTCAAAGGTATGATCCTGAAACTCAGTCGGTTCAAGGACCCCGCACGGGTTCTTCCACTCCGAGAATGAGAAGGGAATAATGCCAAGCTAAAGGGAGAAGTAAACCATTACTCATATGACAGAATCGAATCCATTGGTAACTGATGATCAAGATTCAAGACCAAGAACCAACAGGTTTATATGTTCGAGACTTACTGCCGAGCGCCACAAGATGGCAATCATGATGCAAGCGGTATCCCTACACCCTTTTGTCATGTCCTCTTTTCTCTTTATTTTTGTCCAAATTCATTTTTTTTAATGTAAATTTGAGCTTGAAAGCCTTGTATCTAAAATGTCTTAGTATAGAAACTGGTGTCCCTTTAAAGATCATTCAATTATGGTTGTCAATATTGAACATTGCTAGATTATATAGTAATTTATCTAGTTGCTAGCTTTTGCTTACAGTAGGCATCTTTTTAGTTTCTTCCCCTTTCTCCTCACTATTGAGAAAGATGTGCGTATTCATATCATATTCGTGTATTTTATTTTTTATATGTTAATAATTCACATTATATAGGTTTTAAGGTATTTGTGTGGTTCTTATTACCTTTCTTGATTTCGGTAAAAGTATCATGAAAACTCGTGTATTAAAAGTCGAATTACATTTTGATCTTTGACTTTAAATCAAATAATGATTTGATTTTTCTATTAAAAATTTCATTCATTTTTATTATTAAAAATTGATCTTTGTGTAGTATTAAAAAATTATCTTTTCACTTTCTTATTAATCTATGAGTCACTTTTTAGTGTTGTATTATGAATACACATGCTTCCACTAGATACACAAATAAAATCATGATTACATTATAAACTGGGAAGAATTGCAGGCAACTTACTAAAATTATAAAAATAATATATTGATTCCCATAAAAACCAGAACCATCTCAGTCATGGATTTGCAGATTCAGATTCCTTTTCTCCACCTATATATTACATACATATAGCATCTTCATCTCTCCTCCATACATACATACATGATATGCATATAACTATGCAAGTTGTGTTAAGAATTAAGAGGGACTAATTGGAATTTCTATAGATCAAAGCTATGACTGTTGAAATGGAAAATGGTGTCATGTTTTTGTCTCCTTATGTTGTGTGACCTGATTTCTTTAGCAACACTTGATTGAAGAGTTGGTGGACCACAAACCAGCACACCTACATCAACATTCCCCCATTTCCTGCTTGTGGATGCAAATATTTCTGCATAAATGAAGTAAAAAAAACACGAATCAAACTCGACACTCAAGTATCAATGTTGGATACGTATATGTGTTCAACATGGGTTTTTATCATGGAACTAACCTTTGAAGTCTGGTCTGGTACCATATTGAATGATGGTTGAACTTTCAGGATCGTTTTGAGTCAAATCTTTGTCTTCAACAGTTCCGTTACTCGGAGTAGATTCAACCTTTATCCTGTCGATATCTTCGTCTTTGTCATTTGAAGAAGCTTTTTTATCCCAGAGATGCCATAAACTGATCACGAGACCACCAAAGATAACAACACTCGTGACCATGCATGCAATGAAGAGAAGGCCTAGGTACCACCAGGTAGATACATTGTATGGCTTTATGTAGAAAATCCGTAACAGAGCCATTAAAACGATAAATCCGACTGTTGATATAGTAACATATAGGCCAGACCATACGTTGTTTCCGGTGCCAACCAATGGCGACATGCTGCGGCCCGAGAAAGGGCAGGAAGAATTTGATGCCACAGGAACCTTACCTTCTTCCTGCACGTAACATCAATGGCAGATGAAATTTAAGAAAATGGTAATGGTTATGTTCGAAAGCAAAGGAGGAGTTGAGCATAAACTGGACATACCATTGAAGGCCCAGATTCTCGAGTGACATAAATATCAATCTCGAGATTTATTTTGTTGGAGAAAAGTGGGCAAATTGATTCCATGTCGATACTTGAAAGAAGCGGAAGTTCATCCGACTTTTTAACAGCCCAAACAACCAAAATCCTTCTTGGTAGACATGGTTTTCCATCGTTAACGCGATGGAGGATATCGCTTAAGATCGCCAAGAATGGCGAAATCCCGATACCACCTGCAACTAAAATCAGGTTCTCATACCTGCAAAAGTTTAATCCATGTCAGGGTTCATATGAAGGTGACTTAAAAGTTCAATCCAGACATGCGAAAGTGAAACATTGAAAGATATGGGAGTACGTACATCAAGTGGTATGGCGTTTCATGCCCGTAAGGTCCCTCAACAGAAGCTGTGATCGTGGTTTTTGATAGTTCAGGCTCAGACATGCTCAAGATACTGTCCCTCAGCCTCTCGGTCCATCCCCCAAGGACCTTAATGAGAATAGCTAGATGATGTTTACCGTCTAGAGGACTGGACGAAACACTGAAAGGATGCCATTGCAACCACGACAATTCTCGAACTTGAAGAAAAATAAAACTGAGCGCATTGTACTGCAAACCTATGTATTTCAGTCCAATAAAATGTGAGAAAACAGCAATGCCATAATATATTACATCCCAAGGAAACCATAAATTTGTTGTGAACATATATTCTTACTTCGAGGTTTCGAGAGGACCAACTCAACTGTCCCACAGGGAAGGCACCTGGCCGAAAGCACGTCCACTTTCGTTCGTGATTGGCAGAAACGCAGAAAGCGGTCGAGCATGAAAATAAATATTGAGCCGGCAACGATGCTAAAAACAAAATCACCAACATGCAACGCCAAAAAGACAACGAAGACTACATATAGTTGATGTGTATAGAAGAACAACTCGAAGTAGTCTTTCCTCACTGGATGAAGCGATGTAACCCACATAAACAAACCAGCTAAGAGGCTGATAACTCCTGGTAAATTAGCAATACCAACACTTTTCCACTCCAATAACTGCATGAAACAATCAACATCGAAAACAGTTTAGTCGCTACCGATGCATAGGGTAAGCATCAAACACAGGTGAGTCCAAGTAATGTAACCGGCATCTATGTAAGAGATATAAATATACAGCAAGCATAAAAGAATGAGTTAAACCCAAAACTCACTTCCTTCACAAGAGATCCATTCATTGCCCATGCAATTACATAGAGCAATCCATGTAATGTGAAGAGCATCATGGTAAGATGTCCCAACCATACATGATATCTTGTAGCATGCTCAAAAGGGATGTCTATAAGACGAAGAAGAAGTGAACCCCTTGAAACCGGGAGGAACAAAAATATCAAGCAGAGCAACCCCAACATCCCGAATCGAAGTCCTGTAAGTTCCAACATGAATCGACTGAAAAAAGATGAAAGATGATATTAGCCCTCTATGAACAAACAACACTAGTAAATGACAACAACTGTCAGATGCTAGTAATGGAACTAATGATGTTGGTAAACATTGGAATCACATTATATAAACTAGAAATCGATAATATAGGCATCTATGTGACTCAAACACGGGATGTGAGTATTAGACACGAGTATATCCATGTATCAGAGGGTTTTTAGATGATCATATCAACATATCCTCATACATTACGGTCCCGATATACATCAGACACAAGTACATCAACAAAAACGAAGAACCAAAGCATATATTTTACCCTTTGTCTGAAGAAGAAATGTCAAACAGGGCCAAGAGGCTAATATTCCGCAAGGTGTAAGCATACATCGCCCATATGATGAACACAACAAAGAAGATTATCCCAAAGAAGTCAGCTGCAGACACAACCCCAAATGGTCCATCCACAAGAACAGGGAATGTCCACAAACGAAACCCTGGTTTCTTTGAGGACTTACTCCTATAAATAATGCCAAATTTTTTCAAATCATTAAAACATACATACGTACATACATACATACTAAGACAAGTTCACGTGGAAAATGACATACTTCTCAAAAACATGTTCACCAGAGATGATCAGATGAGCTACTGCAAGGATTGCAATGAGAAGAATTGGAGCACTGAATGCCAAGAACAAACTTCCTGGAAAACAAAATTAAACATTGAGTAATAACAAAGCAAAGTATAATATGTATGTATGTGTATGTGTATTTGTATGTACATGTATATGTCTATGTATATGTGAATGAAGGAAAACAAACCTGAAATGCCAAAAACAGATCCTCTGGTGGCATTAATAATTTTCTCAACCAATTGATTACCAATTTCTCCAGGATATAGGAAAATAAGACCAACCCATGCAATGAAAATCACCCACATTACAATCTTTAAACCCCATTGCACTGATGATTTCAGAAAAGATGAGTTTTTGACATAACCAGGCTCAACTTCATCACTGAACAAAAGAGGGTTCTTCAATGAGTTTGAACCCATGGCAAAAAAAAAAAAGGCACTTCACAAATTCTTGGAAAGGGAAACTGGGTTTTCTTTAATTTTTCTCCCCTACCAAACCCTAAGACTGTATAAATAAAATAAAATTTGGGAAAAAGAAACAAACTTTGTGGAACCCATTTCTGGGTTTGATGCAAATAATGAAAATAACATGGAGGAATGATCATTCAATACATGATAAGAGATGACTTGCCACCAGAAAAAAGAATTTATTTTTTAGTAGAGTAGAAGTAAATAAAGATGTAGACAAGTTGAAGTAAAGAACTAAATTTTGTGGGGTAATTTACAAATTTTATTTGCAAAATTATAGCTTTCTGGTGGGAATTAGATTCTTGGACAACTGACTGGGGAAAAAGCTGATAATAATTGATGATGCGAGATGACAAAATAAAGAGTGAAGGGCAAATTTGTTGGTTGACGTTTATTATTATTATTTATTCATTTTGATAATTAAATCTATTTTAGAACTTGTATTTTTTAATATTTTGGTACTTAAATTTGTAATTAAATTCATTTTGATTCTTAAATTTAGATTCGGTCAAGATTTAATTATGTGTAGTAGCGAATTCAAGGATCAATTTTTAGAATCCAGTAAAATTTTCAAAAAATTTAAAGATTTAATGATAATTTTTAAAAATATATAAATGGGTCTAATTAATTTTTTTTGTGAATCAATGAGAATTTTCAAAAAATTTAAGATAGCTTAATTAAAAGTTTCAAAAGAAATCAAAGATATAATGAAAAATTTTAAAAATTTGAGGGGGGCTAATTAAAATTTTTTAAAATTTCAAGGGAGAAATCAAAATTTTTCAAAAATTTCTTGGGGGCCGAGACCCCTTAAGCCACCATAATGATCTGCCTCCGATGATGTGACCATTGTTATTGAAATAGGATTGAATTGATCATCAGATCGATTAAACCAAAAATCAACCAGTACATTAATCTAAACAAAAGGTTGAATTGATTGAATCAAAAATTACTTCAAACCAATCAAAAAAATATGGGACAAAAACTAGTTTAATAAATTGTTTATTTATTTTTAAAATTTTATGTTTTTTTAATCATTTATTTAATTATTGTTAGTCTACCAATTGAATCGATCAAATCGACTGAATCAAAAATCAGTGGTTTGATTGATTTAACCACCGGTCCAATTATTATAACAATGTGACTTGAAATTTTATGTAATTTTTTTAATTTTCACGTCATGTCATCATATTTTTATAATTTTCAAATTTAGGGATCCAAATGACTTTAGTTATCAATTTCAAGTATTAAAGTGAATCAAAAAAATTCAGATACTAAAATGGACTTAACTACCAAATCTAGAGACCAAAAATTATATTATCTTTTTTTTAATCAAATAAACAAATTTGCAAGAGTAAAAATTACTTATGTATAAAAAAAATATAAAGCTAATTATACTATACATAGTTATGACTAGTAGTTTAAATTACTGTCAATTTTTTAAAAAGTTCTAATTACGTTATCAAATTAATAATGTTATATCAATCGTGTTTTATTATTTAAATTATTAAATAACAAGTTAAATTTTATTTTACATAATTTAAAACAAATATTTTAAAGAAAAGTAAAATCACATTGCATAATTTTTAACTGTTAAAAATTAAAATAAAGTAAAATAGAAAAAAAAATTGAGTGAATAATAAAACTTTTGTAAAAGTTTTTGAAATTTTTAAAATTTAGATTGTTTATAATATTTATTTTTACAACATTTATTTCTCTTTGATCTGTTTTTATCTCTATGTTATCTAAGATTCGGTATCTCATTTAATGGTTAAATTAATTATTTCAATAACAGAAAAATTTTATTGATACAGTCTCGATAACTTAATAATATAATTAAAATGTTTAAAATTTTAAAATTAAATTAAAATAAAAATTATAATTTAAGAATGTACGGTGCAATTAACTCGAAAAATAAATTGAAAGAGAAGAAAGAGCATGGGTGTCAATGTGAAGGATCACAAATTTTGTGTGAAGCAAAGTGGCTTTCCTTTCGTTGTCAAAAATTATGTCCATATCTCATTAATGGTGAAGGGGAAAACGTTTGCTTTCTATCAAAATCACGGTAATTTTTTTTTTTTATATTCGAATTATACATAATTTTTTTTCATTTGTAAATAAAAAATCAACGCATTTTAAAGCTCTTAAATTCATGTTTTCTTGCTTCGACAATAATGTCATACCGATAATTAAATTTTTAAAATTTTTATTTTTTAATTTTTTTTATATTTCAAAATTTATGTTTAATATTTTAAAATAAAAGAAAAATATTTACTTGGTAGCTATATACCACCGTGTAATGAACATTAATTTTGAAAAAATATTTTATTATTATTATTAATTGTATGTGTATTTTTATTTTTATTTTCTTTTGCAAAGCATACACTTTGTTGCGGAGTGATGTAGGTTTCATGAGAAGTGATTTGAACCCCTTTTTGGTTGAAGTTTTTACTGCACAAGAGGAGGCTCTTTCTTCATTAAAATCTCTGCAGATGGATGATTTTGTGTTTGAGGTTAACTGTCAACCGCTTTGGTATGCTTTTGCTTGTAATAGTTTGGATATGTTGGGTTTGGGGTCGTTGATTAATGATTGCTCTCAAATCGGTTTTTATCTATCTATCGGATTTGTAGGAACGTTAATAAAGTTGCCCGCACTCTGGCGCAAGTGATTTTACATTGTGTGAACTACTCTGAGTTTGTCAGTTGTTCGTTTTATATTTAGGATATTTTAATTGTCGATTGTTCTAATGTTTCATGTAAAAACAATGAGAGATAAGTTGAGTGTATTGGGTAAGCATGTTAGCTTGGGTATAATTACTCTCTCGTTTCCTCTTTTGATCTATGGTGTTTCGACTAATGAAAATTTTTGTTTTTCCTATATAAAAAAAAGAGTAAAAGTGTTCATGAGTCGAGGTCATGCTTAAACATGTTTTACCTTTGTTCAATTCTTACACAACGTGAAATATAGACTTAAAATTTTGTTCAAGCTAACTCATATTTATAAATGATTAATCCTAACCAATTTGAAACTAAACCAATATTATTTTTTATTTTTTATTTAATATTTTTATATTTTTTTTATTTATTAAAATTTTATATTTAAGCATCTTAACATTTGTTTAAGCATTTACATTATATTCCTATAGATTTAATTTTTGTATATGTTATAAATTATTTAATATAATATATTATAAACTTAAAAATAAGTCAAACTTAAATCTTAAATATTTGAGCTCAAATCTAATTCACAATATATATATATATATTTTTTTTTTGTTCAAATCTATCTTTTAAAATTAATATTTTTTTTTCAAATATTCTCGAATTTCGTACAAATATTTTGGATGAATAACTTGATCACAAACCAATTTAATTAGGAGAGAGTGTAAGTGACACATGTCACATATTGTACGGTTTTATATTTGCCCAATACACACCTAACGCCTGGACATACTTTTCAAAAGGAAACATAAAATACATAGTACTGGACTATTGTCGTACACATTCCAACATGAGAAATATTTTTTAAATCCAAAAAATTATTTGGTTAAAATATCACGGAAGTCCTCGTATTAGGAGTTGGATTGTATTTTGCCTCTTTTACTAAAAATGTGCAAATTTATCATTGTACGTTAAACCAAAAAGCAAATTTGATTTTCTGTTAAAAAATTCATCCATTTCTATTGTTAAAAATTAGCTCTTGTACATCAGCATGAGATACACGTACCACGCTACGCGTTATTGTTTGGTTATTCTATCATCTATGCTAGCTTTAATAGTAGAAATAGATGAAATAATTATAACAGAAAATATCAGTTTACTTTTTTATCCAATATATAGGGACTAATCTATCTAATTTTTTTAGTAGAAGGAACAAAATGCAATATAACATCCAATATAAAAGCTTCCATGGTATTTTTACCAAAGTTATTTACATATTAATATTTAATTAAACCGTAGAATTTCATATCTTTATTTTATATTTTTGTAGGAAAGTTTTTTTTTCTTATTTTGCCGTAAAGTTTTGATTTGATACAATTTTCATAAATTATTAACACAATTATTGATATAGTATCATTTTATGTTTATATATTGCATACACAAAATTATATTTATCTAATATAAAAATAAATTAATGTATTTATTTCTTTAAATGTGTGTGATTGAATCAAAATTAAAATTTTATATATACATTTGAACTACAATCAAGGCTTCATGTGTATAATTACACCAAATAAAAATTCATATATCAAAGTATACATTAAACTAAAATTCATGTATAATTTTAAGATTTATCCCTAAATTTTCGTCTGTTTATATCTAAATTTATTTTAATTAAATGTCACCATTTTATTGTTGTGGAAAGTTAAAATTACACTATTTCAGGTAAATATTTTCGTGAAAATATTTTATTTAAATTTATTTATAAATTACATAAATATTAATAAAGAATAAATAATAATCTGAACAAGATCATAACAAAAATAAAATCCACAAGAAAAATAAAAATTTCGAGACCTTGATAAACTTAATCGATCGATAAATCTATAAAATTTATTTTTTTTATCATTATTATATTAAAAAGGATGACATTGTATAAATTCATATCATTTAGGTGTCAAACGAGAAATTTAACCATTGTTATAAACAATATTTGGTACCTAAAAATATATCAAATTTTAAATTTTTTTATCGAGATGAAGAGAAGGAAATGGATATATATTGAAGCGAAGGGATTCATTTACACCGGTGTAAGATAAAAATTATTTTACACTTTTTCTTATCTCTTTGTATAGTAAATATTTTAATAATCCAATTATTGAATTTATCATTCTATTCATATATATTATGCTAGTCAAATTTGATGCAAATTAAAAATTTATAACTATTTGTTTTAAATAAAAAAACTTTCAACCGTTCAATAAATATTAATATATATAGTATTTTGAATTGATATAATAGAGATATCGGATCGGTTTAAAATTTTATATACATAACAAGTATAATTACATTGATAGATATAACATCTAGATTATTAAAATACTAATAGTATAAAAAGATACGAAATAGTGTAAAACTACTTTAGTTTACACCGATATAACCGGATCTTTCTCCTATATTAAATATATCATAATATGTGTCGACTGAGCTTTAACTTAGTTGTCATCATTAGTGTTGCAATAATGAAGATGATGTGGATTTAAACGTGTTTAAACACGATTTTTTTAGATTTAAAAATTTGATAAAAAGTTATAAATAAAAGTAGATATTATATTCATAGAAATATAATTCCTAGTTCTTTACCTTTCTTTCCAAATTATCAAATTTATTAGCATAATACCATAACTATTAAAGTTCAGTCAATCAAAATGCTATTATCAAATTTATTTATTTCCAATGGACTATATTGACACAGACACACACACATATATATATATATATATATATGCTTTTGAATTTTTAAAATTATACCTTTTATGTCAAATCAATTTCATTTGATAATGAACCTTTTTTTAGGTCATTTTCTAATTTTAAAATTCAGATGGACTTTGTTCATTTTTTGTGATGACAAAAATTTTGAGAAAAAAGTAACAGAAATTTTATTATGAGGATGATAATTCGGATTTTGAAATTATCATTGAGAACATTCACGAATTTTAATTATATTTATAGTAGCTTTACATCATGTATATCATTTGTATTCATATATGATAAGATTTAAAATTGATGTGGACAGCTTATTTAACTGAAGCGTTAATAAATATTATTATTTTAATAATTTTAAATAAATAAAATTTAAAATAGTTAGTCAAATTTTGAAAATGTTAAGTAATTTTTTATGTAAAAAAATATAATATATATAAAATTTCATAAAAATATATAATATTATCATAAATACAAATATTATCTAATTTTTATATATTATTTAATTTAAATTTAAATTTAAGATAATTAGATATATAAAATTTTAATTTTTAAAAATTTTATATAAATGTCTTGTATAAAATTATTTTAAAATTTTAACGTACTTTTTTTCTATGTTCTTACTTTCAATTATTTCAATTATTTTTCCTATGTGTCATAATTCATTTAAATATTTTAATATTAAGTTAAAAATAAACTGTCTTTTAATTAATACATACAATCAACTTGTGCATCACAGGAGAAAAAAACTAATTATTATATTTTTTTCATATTATTTTTTATTAAAGAATTTTATTAATTTATCCGTCAACATTAAATTATTTAATGCTTATATTTATTTAAATTTAATTATAGAAATGTAAACATTATTAAAAATTTTACTAATATAAGGCTAGACTAATGTCGTCAACGAACCATACTGAATTATTGAAAGTAAAAAATATAAAAAATTATAAAATGAAAATATAAAGTAGAAAGATAATTATGCCTTTTCAATTTTTTTATAATATGTTTTTATGAAAAAAATTCGTAAAATACTTTATAAATTTCTCTACCAAAACTACCAATTCTCAACTAATTACTCTTTATTAAAAGTTTTATCCAAATTTTTAAGATCTCAATAATAATTAATTTTTTTTAAAATATAAAATTCAAATTTAAAATGTTTTTTAACCCACATATTTGTGTGATAAATTCTAATAATTTTTATTTTTTAATTCATAATTAATTATATATAAAATATTAGCGTAAACTGCACTCCAAGTCACTAAACTATAGTAAGTTTACGTTTCAATCACTCAACTTAAAAAAGTTACAAAATTATTATTAAACTATTCGAAAGTTTTCATTCAAGTTATTGGGCTGTTAAAATCATTGTTGTATGATATTCTTTGTATCGCACCGATTACACCAATCCAAAACTTTGTTTTTTTTTTTCATAAAACATCTTTAAACTTCAAGAATTTATGAACTAAAATCCAAACAACTTTCTTCATCGTTCTCTAACACTAACTATTTTATCAACTTGAATCTAATATGTTATCAATCGTCGAATTATCGCTTAGAGCTCACTAATTAAACTTTTTTAAAAAAAATTAACAGCTTAATGATTTAAATAATTAAGTGACTTAAATGAAACTTTTTGAATAGTTCAATGATATTTTTTATTTTTTAAAATTACGTGTCATAAATTTACTAATAATTTAGTAACATTAATATAATTTACCCAAAATATTAATGTAACATCCTAAAAGTCATTTTTTTTAAGAAAAAGAATTAGGTAAAGTTTTCGAATTTTTGGGAGAAAAATAAGTGGGGAGCATCATTTGACCCACACCATCCACTCATTTCATACTAGATGTGACTACGATTTGCAATCAAAGAAACAACGTTGGAGTGTCCTGATTCGTTAAACGACGTCGTGTACGGTCGACCCAAATTATGACTGCTTTCTAACCGTTAGTTTATTCGCAAATTGAATTTATATATATTTTATATTGTTACTAAATATTATTAATTATAAAATTACAAAAAAATAAAAAAAAATTTGAAAAATAAAAAAATTTTAAAATTACAATATTTTAGCAAGCTAACCACATGCGTATAGTAGCAGCTCTTGTCATGGGCACCGTTGGCACAGTCTTGGCAGCACCAGCACCTCAAACTATATTTCTAAATACTACCCATAAACCAAATAATACCTCCAAATATTTGTATTTATATTTTCAAAAAAGAAAATTGAATTCATTTTTTTATTAATAAAACACTCTAATCTATCATATAAATTCATACATAATCAATATATTAGACATACAAGAATTAAATCATTTTTTTGCTTATTGCTTTCTTATACTCTATCATTAAATTAGCTATATCGTATTTCTAAACATTATCTCAATTACTACCTGATGAGGACTTTCGAACATTGTTGGTACCAATTAATTTAAGTGCACAATGTTTTCTCGCAAAAACAAATACCAAAAAAAATTACACAATTTGATTTCTAAATTTGAATTCTATACGATAATAAACACTTTTAAGATTATACCACATCACTCAAAAATTTAATATATAATTAAAAAAAGTTTATATACAATATTAAGTGATGATGTGGCACAATCTTAAATTATCACATCATCAAACCATTACGAAATCAAATAAAGAAGTTACAAAATTCCGGGGCTAATGTGGAGTAAAATGAAAAGGTTTAAGTGCCTAAATGAACCTAATTGATATATTTAGGAGCCAAATATAACATTAACCCAAATATTGAATACGGCTTTTATCAAGTGAGCTGTTAGAGAGAAGACTGTACAGAAACATACAACATACTATGATCTAGAATGGAAATATCTATCAAAAACAGTCATTACAAAACTTCACCATATACTTTATAGTTGATTCCCTTTGTATCTCTCGCTTCTTTTCCTTTTTCGATACGATTGCCCGAAACTCAAGACCCAGATTTGCGGGAAATCACTCCTTAAGGATGATTACACTTGTTCTTACATTCTCTTTACTTCTACAAAGTATTATTAGTTATTACCATCTAATAATGGAACAAACAATTAATGATTATGGATATCACCTTGGTTTCTAGTAAAAAATTATAAAGATGCAAACTACTGGTCTCCTGAATTACCCCAATGCTAATAAAATATCTACTGAGGCCAATGAATGGAAGAATTGAAGGCAGCAAAAGAAGGTTATGAATGCTGAGTATTAACATGGCAAACCGGCAATTCTCTCACTCCTTATGTTGTCCTTTGACGCCGTTCGTTCCCTTGTCATCTGTGTCCTTGCCATTCAGTTCCTTGTCATTTGTGTCCTTGCCGTTTGTGTCTTTCTGCTGGATTTCGGTATTCTGACCCTCGATAGATGGCTTCCCATCATGTGGGCCATCTACATTACCGGGCTTTCCCTGTTTTGTTGATTCAATAAATAAAATATTGTTATAGTAAAAAGAAATAAAATATTGTTATAGTAAAAAGAACAAAATGAAAACTCTCATAATAGCTTTTCCCTTAGCTGCCAATTGTGAGCCAGCCCATCAGTTTAATCCAGCAGAGCAATCATCTGATCATCAAAAACCTTGAAAGAAAGTAAATTTGTGAAAAAACTAACCTTGTTTCTATCACGCCAGCCGAGTCCAAATGGTCGAGAAAGTAAACTAATTTTCCGTGCAGGGATTTCTTGTTGGGGCTCATGATTGCTGCGCGCTGATGAATCAGGGTGTGATGATCTGCAATCTTATATTTATTAGAAGGGATTTATAATCAAATTGGCAAATGTATATAGCTTCTGAATTGCATTCCAAGCAATGACAAAGGATACAAATCAAAGAAAAACTAGTTATTGAGTGATCCCCGAACCCTGAACGAACCCAACTGACCAACAAAAAATATTTCACCCATGAGTAGAAGGATTTCAAATTGGCAAAAGGTTGTTAACGCACCGCGGAGAAGGTTGGACTTTACTTTGTCCAGACTGGTACTGTAAGGTAGCCTCTAACATTGATTCTGCCATTACCACTCTTTTCTCCATTTCAGCAAGTGAAGCAGTGGCCTCTTCATACTTTTCCTGTATTTTAATATAAAAGTTACAGGCAAGAGCAGAGATGGAATAAAATAAAAATACAAATGATATTTGCATAAATTTTGATTTTTTGTGATATGGTAAAGACATAAGAACATGTTCTCGCATATTTTCTACACTGGAGTACATCAACTAACATAATTTCGAGTAAAGTCCCAGTGTTCAATTAATTACAGCTTTCCAAAATATTTTCTTGTTTGCAACGATTTTTAAGCAAAATTAAGATACATTGAAGCCATTGGTACCCTGCCTGCAGCACTGGTGGAAAGATGATCTATTTACAATGTAATTAAAAAAGACCTATAATTTTCAAACCATAGAAATGAATATTGGCATTCAGTAAAACTCAAGAACCAAGGACTTATTGCTGCCAGCAAATATTTACTGATGAAAGTTACACAGCAAAACAAGAGTTTGATCATAATGAGTACCTGAAGCACTTGAACAGCATATCTTTGTGCAGCTGCATCTTGTTCAGCAAATCTGCGAGCATCTTCTGTCACCCTTTGATCTTGCTCTACCCGCATTAGGACCTACGAAATGTGAGGCAAATGCTATAATAATCAAGACATGTATAACAAAAGAAGAAATCCTCCATTAATTGAACATGAGGAAACAAGTCAAACCTGAAGCATTGCATTTTCTTGTTCCTGCTTCTCAGAAAGTGCCTTACGAAGCTCAGCAACCTCTTCCTCTAATTGCTCCACCTAAAGATCAAAAGCAGATATAGCGTATGCAAAATGTTCATCTTAAGAAAACACTAGCAACTATGAAGTCAATGAAACACCAAACATTCAAAGCATACAAGTTGCAAGCGAACTGCCTAATGTTCTTCATTGATTCAGGCATGAGTCATGACAACCTTCTAACGCAAATTTTTTGCAAGTTCTTGTAATAACATTAATCAAATTGTCTACTTTGTGGAAACAAGTGATAGAATGCACGCATAGAATCCAGCATAGAGGCCACTAAGAGGCCCAGGGTTCCAGGAAAGCCAAGCAAACAAGTTGCAGGCACTAGAATGATTTCTAGTTCAATAATGGTCCTAAGAATAAGTTAGAACATTGACTGCAAATTCTGACAAGGGAAATGGAAAAAATTGCAAGAACAACAATCATATATTTCTATTCATGCCAAAGGAACTGCCACTAATGAAGATATTCCATTTTACCCTAGCACTTAATTGGCGCCGATTATCCTGTTTTACCATCTCCATCAATGCCGTCTCCAGCTCCTCAGATCTGATACAAATTAGAAAGAAGCAAGATTGTTGGTCGCATTCATCAAGCTTCCATGGAATAAAGAATATTTTAAAACAAATAATCCACGAATTCCAACATAAAATAAAAAGATTAAGCATGTGTTCATTTCACTACTTCCGAAAAATGATTTTTGGAAGATTGACGGATTTTCTAGAAAACCTTGAAGCTTTTGGTGTTTGTATGATTCAATGTAAAATATATTTTTTGAAAGTTATTCCCAATGAAACAAACACAACATAAATTACATTTGTTACAAAATATTATCAAAGCATTACCTTTGAAAATAAAAATTTATCTTATAATAATCAATGCATAAGTTTGTAAATTTGAGATTACATGCATAATAGTGAAAAGTAGTACATTCAAGCAGGAAAGGATAATTGAAACTAAGCAAGATTTAAACAAATATTCATATTTATATTGTTAAAATATTCATATTTTGTATTATAAAATATTTATTACTAAAAGTATTTATAAATTATAATCTATATCCATTATTAAAGTATTAATGTAAATATTTTTCAATGAAATATTTAGAATGTTAAAAGGTATTATTAATGTTAAAATTTAGTATTAAAATAAAATTGCAATATTAAATAATTTGATTAAAATAATAAATTATATTAATTATATATTTGATTTATTATATATTATTATAAATATAAATATGTATTTTTAATAATATTAAAAATTATTATATTCACAATCAATATTTTAATAGATTTAAAAATTAGAATAAAAAATTATTATTAATATAATTTGGCACGACTCAAGTTAATTTTCATCTAAAAACATATTACTGATATGGGAACTCTTGTCCAGAAATTGTCTTATCCTTTGGAAGACAATTTCATAAAAAAAGACTTATTTTCCGTAAACTGATAAGAATCATTTTCATTGGCCAAGCTATTTTCCATTAAACACACAAAAAGATTGCAGAAAATATTTTCTAGAAATCATTTTCCATAAAATAAAAACATCCTAAGTAGGTAAGCATGTCCAGTTTATAAGCCATTGTGATGTAGCTTATTTATGTCCGTGTATAAGAAAGGTTAGGAGGCAAGTTAGTAATAGATCTTAAACCAAAAACACAAATCTCGCTCTCTATTACACGGCATATAGCAAAACATGTAAACCATAGAGATGATATAAATTTAACCTGAGGACAGCTGATCTTTTCTCTTCTAGCAACCTGCACAACTCAACTTTTAACCACACAACCTGCACACAAATATTTAAAAAAAATTAAGAATATCATAAAATCACAAGAGGCCAATAAAATCTCAATAGGATTAGGATTAGGGATTATAAATTAGGGTTATTAATCAATTATGTTTACAATTAGAGTTTACAGTTTGGGTTGACAAATTAGGGATTATAAAATAGGGATTATGTCTCATGAATTAGGTTTTATGCTAATATAAATTAGGTTTTATAGTTTAGGAAATAGGGTTATGAATTATGGCTTAGCCTCCCATGTCTTTTGCAACTACATATAAATCCAACAAGCAACATCCTTTAAAAAAAATTTGTTAGGTCCACAGAATCAGTGTAATCAATGAAACAAATCCACTCAGGCAGATCAATAGATCTAATCATTGAAAATGATTTAATAAAAATGGTATCCATATGGCTCTAAGAAATTGACACTAGAAAGAGAGTTCATGTCACAATCTCACATATGCATGCAATATGGAAATTTTCAACTAACCCCTAAATCTGAACGCATGATTGAACATGAATCCTTCTGAAATATCTTCTGTTAAATTCAGGGTCACTCTAGCCATTGCATTAAACCAGAAAATTACACAGGACATAAGTTTAGAATACATTATGTTATTCAAATTATATATTATATTTCCATTTTACAGGGCAAACAGCACATGCAAGTAATGATGTAAAACAGGTTTTGTCTACAGGCCAAGGAACAAAAACTCATCAACTCACAGAGGAAATGCAACATTAAACAATTGCATATAGTGTTCACAGAAAGGGTAAATGTATATGCTACCTGCTCTTGAAGATCTGGAACAGCATCTGTGTCAGCATCTCCAGTCAGACTAATAAGAACTTCGTCGGAATTTGTGGAACCAGACTCAGAATGAGAGAGATCCCCATTTGTTTTTGTCTTATTTGTTTCCATAATCAAGGACTTAGGATCCTGCTTAAAATTATATAGCTTAGATGCTAGGCCCTGAGAATCCCTCCAAGCTTGAAGCCCCTTTGATCTTTCCTCAACTGCAGCTATTACAGCTGATCGATGCTTCTCTCTTAAATCATGTAATCTTTTCTCATTTACATTTGGATAACCCATACAAGCTGTCAATACAAGTTGGCTGCTGTCGAATGTTGAGCCAGCCAATGACTGTAACAAAGTAACAGCATCTCCTGCATCCTTAGTTGTAACCAGTGCCGGGCCTGTAAGAAAATTAAGTTACATTGTGTAGTTTAAAACAGCTTATTTGTCACTTTGGACTTCAGGTACCATAAAGATATCATTAAAGTCAAAATACTCATGTCTTTTACCCCATACCATATAACTCCATTATAGCAAGTGCTGTCCTAAACAGCATGACACGATTTCCTTCATAGAGGAGCACATCCCAGACTCGAAGCACTGTAATGAAAAAGTTAAGCAGGAAGCTGTAATTAAGCACCGGTGATAGCAATTATTAAATTGGTGCAGCATCGGTAAATTAGAAACAAATGCACCAATTATGACAGGAAATTCCAATGATAAACTGTTAAGCATTGCTAGAAGACACAGCACGAAACCTAACCACTTTCCCATGGAAGCATGTTCATAAAAATGGAAAGGAACCACGGTCCAGTAACCCATGCCACCTGCACTCCCAGATAATCAAGATGATTGACTGCAGAAACATAAAAATTTAAATTATAAACTGCCAAAAAAGCAATGGAAAGATGACATATATGAAATTTCAAACACAAAAGAACAAATATTGAAAAAACAGACCCAGTTTGGGAAATCTTTCGCGCACCAACTCCTCAAAAACAAGTTGGTCAACCTAACAAAAGGCCACAAGTTACCAGGACAGTTATCTAAAGCATAATTATTCCATCAATCAATTTAACATTCTCATTTAGGAGAAAGCAGATAGCATAAATCAACTAACAAGGAGAAAAAGAGTTGGACAAAATATTACCTGAGACTCAATCATTTCCTCTGAGTAATAGCCATCAAAATAGTCATCAATAATGCCCATCAAAGTCCTGAAATGTATACCACAACTTAGAAATAGAAAGCCAACAGTGCACTTACTATAAGATTAAATGATATGTTTGCCCATAAAACTTAGAGGATCCCACCAAATAAACATAAGAAAGCATGTAAATCATGTTTCTCCAACAAAATATGCTCAGATCTGTAACCTTTGAAAAAAAGATTCAACAGATAGAAAGAGGAATAATAGATCCGCAAGGAAATTCTCAACCGTCTCCAAACCTACCAGAAGGCATTCTCTTCGGGCATCAGTAATAGTAACAAGGCAGCAAAGAAATTCATGGCCTGCATGAGAAAAACACTTATTCCATAAAAGCCAAACACATGAAGCATGACTGTAACTAACATATTTCAGAGCCTAATACCTGACAGTAGCCAACTGAGGGGTTATGTCGAGCATAAGCTGTAAGCAACCGTCTCAAAGCATTTCTACCATCATCATCAAGGGCAGGGTGACCTGGGAATGTTCGAGGCAAATCCTGTTTTTAGAACCACTAATTGATTAGGAGACTCAAATTAATAAAACAAAACAAACAGGTAGCACCAGTGGCAGAAGAAACTAAAACTAGAATTGAAAAAAACTGCCGATGGAACAACCTTCTCAATCTGCCCCTTCCACTTCTCGGGCCCACCTATGGACTCAGTAGTTGAACCCTTACTGTCTGATTGCAAGCTCTGTTGTTCAGTGTTGTTGGCACAGTTAGTTTCATTAGCTAGTAGATCCTGGTAATAGTTCTCCACTCTGCGCGCCCTCACACCAACAAAGGCTTGCCAAAGCTGAAATGTCCATATTCATGAGAGAGGAAGGTAGAAAATAATGTGGAAAATAAAGAGAGAATGACAGAAGATCGAATAATGTACCTCTCCCCTAAGAGCCATTGGCACTCCACCACGAACAAGAACTTCCAACTCTTCCTTCCAGGGAAATAAAGATTCTGTAGGAGCTGCATCATCAGCACCAACACCCGTTCTCGTACTTCCGCTGCCACTTGTAGGGGAATCCTGAACTGGGTCAGATCTCTCTGCATCATAAAATTCATCATCAGAATCCTCCTCTGATGCTCCCTTTGGGGATCTAGCATCTTCAGTAGGAGTTAACGGCTTTCCTTGACTGGCTTTTTGCTCATCTTTTGATAGAATGCCTTTGTTCTTTACACGAACACTCATCATATCTTCAATGGCCCGAAGCGACAGTCTAATTTCAGTCCATATTTGGATCCGATGAACTTTTTTCTCTGATGCAGACTGAACCTTCTCTTTTTCTGTATCATTCTCAGACAGATTATCAGAACCAGACTTCCTTTCACATAAATCATCTCTTTCAGTGCCCTTCTGTACTTCATTGTCCCCATCCTCAACAGCATGTGAGGTCTCCTTGCCTTCCTCACAAGGTATCCCATTGACTGGCAATTGAGCAGACTCAGCTTGACGTTCCAAGAAATCATTCCACCTATCTGATCTTTCCTCCTCTTCTTCCTAAAGTCATGGGAATTGACAGGATCTAAACATTTAATTCATCTTATGTGAACTTATTTTCATTGATCTCCATTCAGTTTATCAGAAACTAGTTAAAGAAACTAAATCAAAGACCTGAACTATTGAGCTTGTTATCATTCAAGACCCATAAGAATGTGGGAGAGAGGTAAGGAAAAAGAGGTACTACAGGAAATATGTTCAGTCTTAACAGAATTTAATTGCTTAAGATATTTTCAGTTTCAGAAAATAACTCTGCAACACATCAACCATTTCTAACTAAGTCAGAGAGGGAAAAATTATGTGATATCCACCATGATATATGAGTTGGCATTTTATCATACTTTCCCTTTTACGCAGCAGCTGAAAATAGATGATGATTTAAAATAAAAAGGCATAAAATCAGGAGACCGAGTCAAGAAAATACCTTGTAGATATTAGCATATTCTCTGTACCTTTGCACATGCTGAGGTCTCACCGCAAATCCATATGCATCCCTGTCAGTAATAAACTCTTCAGTAACCTCCAATTTTTAAAAAAAAACCTTCATAGGTCACACTAACAACATATCATTCCAATACACACACAAACAAATTATAGAAAAAATTCCAGTTAAGAAAAAAAAAAAAAACTTTAGACTACTTCCAATTAGCCTCCAACAATCACATTCCCACACTGATTACCACAACATTCTAAAACAAAAACTAGCTTAAACTTATCTGTAATGTTAATCAAATTCAAATCGAGATAACTTATTGAGAAATGAGCATAAACATAAAACCAAAAGTGAAATAGCATATAATTTTAACCAAATACAGCTCAAATAACCCGTAATCCTTCTCCAACCTTGCCCAGTTACACCAGTGGCCAGTGGTCACACAACAAAATATAGTCACAACTAAACTTCTCTACTTTCCAATGTCATTCATTTTACACCAATTTCCTCAAAAAAGTCAAACTACGATACATGAAAGAGAAAAGATATCTATCATGGACACCAACAACGTTCTCAGCAAAAGCTAGCATAAATTACTAGCGACCAGCCACCACATTCCTCGATTACCAAACCGAACTGTGACCAGTTCAGTAAGATCTTGAATTCACCAGCAATCGGCACCCAAAGATTGCGGAGTTTACACAAGCGAGCAAGACATGTTACTATTTTTCCATCCAAATTTGTTCATAAAAACTAAATCACATTTCAGATAATCAAATCGGAATCAAGAAGAACGGATAAAAGATTCGCGGTCAAAAAGAAGTCCAAAAAGTTTGACTAAAAAAAAGAAAAAGAAAGATCTAATCAAAAGATTCAAAACTATAATGGATCAGATAAAGAGAGAAATTGAAGGGACAGATGGCGAAAAGAGCAAACCTCTTGTGTTCGAATGCTATAACGGGGTTTACGCCTTTGTTGGTAGTTGTAATGGTGGCGGCGGCGGCGGCGGTGGAGGAGGATCTCATTGCTTCCTGCTGACGCGGATCGATTTGATTGGTCCGTGAGAGAAATAAAAAGAGCGATGTCGGTGACGAACGAGAGGAATTTTCGGACTTTTGCTTGAAATTCTGCTAACGTTAAAAAGGATAAAAGAAAGAGAGGGAGTTCAAGTTTGGCTGTTTGGGAGGAAAGAAAGTGAGGGAGAGGGAGAGGGAGAGGGAGAGAAAGGAGAGTGACGATGGTGGAAATAGAAAAGGGCAGGCGAGAGATTAATATTAGAGATGGAAGGAGAGGGACAAAGAAGGCATGATTTGATTTGAGCAAATCTTTCTTTAAAAATTATAAAAATTAATTAAAAATTATAAAAATTAAGGAGTTGAATTGAAGCTTGGGAAAATGAGTAAAACGGAAACAATTGTTCAGGTGGTAAGGTAAAACCAACAAGCGACGAGCGGTTTGTTAACAATGGTTGCTATTGGCCTATTCGGTAAGTTTATCAGACAATTTAAAACAATATTTTTGCCCAATGTGGCCTTACTTTTGGTTCCATTTTTCAGCTTTGAGTTTCCGCAAATTATTTTATAAATATTTCCTCACAAATTTCATTTTTAATTATTTAATCATATTTAAGTAATTATTTTATGTCATTAATACATAATAATTTTTTATAGTTTTTTATCCTAAAATTATAACCTCAAACTTAAACCCTAAACTCAAATTCAAAACTTTAAATTTTAAACTCGAATCTCGAATCTTGAACCTTAAAATAGGATTCAAGGTTCGAAATCAAGTTTGGAGTTTAAAGTTCAAGATTCAGGATTTGGAGTATTGATTAAAAAAATTACCAAAATTATGTGTTAATGACGTGAAAAAATTTGTTGAAATGTGATTAAATAATTAGAACCATGAATGATGTAGTGTGAAAGGTCCATAAAATAAATTTTTTTTGAGTTTCATCATATATATAGTTCATATATATTTTTTTATTAATTATTTAATTATTAGTGAAATTTAAAAAAATATTTAATTTTATTGAGATAGAGAATCAACAAATGAAAATACAAGAAATAAAAAATGATCATGATAAGAAAGTCGATTCACTTATATTAAGTAAAGTGCTAGAGTAGAAGGGAGAGAAAGAGGAGGCTATAGAATGTTTGGAGAGGAGAGGAGAGGAGAGGAGAGGAAAGGAGAGGGGGGAAAGATCCCTTCTACCTCCTATGCTGAGGTATATATAAGGGGAAAGTCCCTTTACTTGATGGTGCTATATCACGGATAATATGAATGATGATCCAATTATGTGGTTGATCAAATGATAATTTTATTATTTGTCGATTATCATCAAACGTAATATCGTTTAAATCAACTTTGACATTTCCTTACTTGAATTAGTACGAGATTAATATAATTTGATGAGCATTTAGTAGTTCCTCTTAAGGGATACAAGCAAGCCACTAAAAACAGGTGACCTTAGAGAGAGTTTAATGGTTGACACAATAAGGAATCCAATAATAACTAGCTGGATGATACAAGGTAAAAAACTATTTATAAGAACCTCCTAAATCATTTTTCATGTTATTGCGTGTCTTAACCGAAGTAGAATATAACGAATTTATTACAAACAAGTCCACAAATGTCCAACTAATATATAATATCTGAGTAACAAGTAACTATCAATCCAAACAAATAGTACTTACATAGGTAAAGTGTGGGACTAACAAATGGTTGAAGACACAATGACGGACATCTCTCAACCCAATCACATGCAATGAAATGTCATTGCTTTCATGTGGTCTCATGCTATCAACACCTTAAAAAAATCAAAATTCTTTTAATATAAACCCCCTTATCACATAAAAATATAAACGGTTAAATTTTACTATTAGTCCATGTGCTTTTATAGAATTAAAGATTTAATCATTATACTATAAAAGTTAAAATTTCAATCGTCATATTTTTACAATTTAAAGATTTTAATTCAATCATCATCATTATCGATAATTTCCGTCAAAATTTATCAATTTAACATATTTCAACATGCTTGAATACATATCTACTTACACTGACAATAATATCAACGTCAACCGAATTTTTAAGAGTAAGAGTGTGTTTAGGGTTGAATTTCAAAAACACTTTTCAAATCAATTCAATTTTTTAAATAATAAGTGATGCTAAATAAATAGTTTTTCAAAAAAATTATAAGAAAATTAAATATTATAATTTTCAACTTTTTAAAAACTAATTTAAATATTAAATTATAAATTTGTTCCTCGTTTTATATTAACAACAATTTATGTATTTAAATTAATTTTTACAAATAATTTATATTAATTACACAAAAAATACTTAAACATTAGATTTTATATATCATAATATTAACAACGAGTTACATAAATTATTTTTTTTTTATATATTTGTATCAGAAAAATACTAACATGGCATTATTATATAACTATAAAGACACAAAAGAAAAATATTTTGCATTCAAATCAATTACTACATCAATTATGTTTTTTTTATTTATTAATTTACAAGTGTTATGTTATATGTAACTTTAATCTTTAAACACACATAGTAATGTACACATATTCATTGTTGACATGATATTATTTTATTTTATATGTCACGTTAAAAATAAATTAAATTTTTTAAAATTATAAAATGTAATATAACAAAAACATTATAAAAATTATTTAAAATATTAAAAATTATTGAAAGATTAATAAAGATATAAAAAGTTATAATGGTATAAAGTGATGGCATGAAAAGATGCTAGAGTCGAGGGGAATGATGTGAATCACAAATAGAAGTAAAGGTGAGTGTTCGATCAAATCAAGTTGAATTCAATGAAAAAATTTGAGTTGACGAGTCTTATTTTATCATCTTAATTCAATTTGAATTTTTTTACTAATCGAGTGAAATTGTTTGAGTTAAACCTATCAAATTAAAATATTGTTATAATATAACTAATTACATGTTATAGCACATAATTTGAAACCATATATATTTAGAAACTCTTTCAAAACAAAAAAAAAAAAAAAAAACTTTAGTATGATAAACTTGAATTGTTAATTTATTTATTTAGATCTCAAAATTATTATTTTAGAAAATTTTTAAATTTTTTAAACTTTTTTATATATTTTTAGAATTTTTTCATAAAAATATAAATTTTAGAATTTTTATAAATATTTTGAATTTTAAAAATTATTTTAAATTATTTTGTAGATTTTGTTGAGAGGGAGATCAATTTGCTCATTTTTAAAATTGACAGGGACCAGAAGGGTATTTACACCAACATGTTATTTAAGTTATTCAAATTATTCAAGTTATTCAAATTGTAAAGTTTAACTCAACTCGAACTCGAAACTCGAATTACTTATTCAAATTGAGTTTAAAAAATTGAATAACTCGAATCGCTTAACTCAAAATTCATAAATCAAAATTAACGAAATTTGATTAACTCGAATATTAATTAAAATTCATACGAAAAAAATTAAAATCAACAAAACAAAATGAAATTAATTCAAAATTGTTTCTTTTAATAGATTTTTCAATATTCACCATTTTAAAACAATTCTAACTATTTTGATTATATGGTTGAACTTCCAATATTTAATTCAACTGACCAATTTGGTTAGGTTTTGTCAAAACATAAAAATAGTATTTGAACTAGTTAAGTCATTGATTCGTTAGTCCAACTGATCCAATCGGTGTGATTAACCCATCCGTTCTACTCAATTAAATAAATCACTAAAAGTTTATAAATAAATTAAAAAATTTGATTTAACCACCAAATTCAATCGGTCTATATTAATTTCCGAATCAACCGGTCTAATACCTTTCTCTGAACTGATATCCCAATCGATTCCTAATTCAACCGACTGATCTGATCCAATTTAAACAACCCTGAGAAGAACCAACTAGTTTTCTAATATTCCTGAAACAAGAGCTCGAAGAAACACCTCAATATCGACCATGGTTCAGTGACTCAATCAGCAGCGCCTTTAACCGGCTAAAGTTTCAGAGAGCTGCGAACATGAAAACCTTAACTGCTAAGAGGTGCCTATGTTTAATATTAACTTCTGCAACAATCCATATTGTGCACTCATCCGATATTGTCATTCGGGTTAGAAGCCGGATCTCCATAGAATTTGATGTTCGGAGATAAGATAAACCCAGAAGAGATAACATTTCTTGCACTCAAAGTCGCACGAAACAGTCAATAATACTATATACTTTAATGAAATTATATCTTTTAAATTATCATGTATCAGTTAGCTGAGTGAAATTTCAGAGGAATTTTCTGAAAGGCACTCTCTAACTGGTAACTAACATCTATCGATAATTCTATTATGTATTTATGTAAACACGTTGTTAAATTGCGCGACTATACATCGGAAAAAAGATAAAAAATCATTTTGATTTCTTCAAATAAGTGTTTTTTAATACAAAAAGGAGATAATGTAGGGAGCAAATGATAAAAGTTCGGGACCTGTCGCACTAGCAAATGCCGTGTCCAGAGACTCCAACACCACCACGGATTGAAACCAAGGGTACGTGCCTGTAGCTTTCACTTATCAGATGGAAATCCAGAAACAAAACTATAACTGTTATATCGTCATGAAAATGTCTCCTCACTCCACGGTCGATATTTTTCAAGTCCGAGTATCTCATTTCTCTCTTCTTTGCTGCTTCGTGTAAAGCGGCTTTGACAAGCTTTCTGGCAATACCCTGTGTAGTAGGCATCTCTGATAAGTATATCCCGAAGCAACTCGATCATCAAAAGAAAGATTGCTTCTAAGTTACAAGAAAATTCAACATGGAACTCGAAAAAGACTAAAAATGGCAAACCTTTAACAATGTTATGTTTTAGTAAAATGTTAACAATTACATGAACTAAATAATGTCGATTTTACTTGGACTCGGATTTGAGTGTTAAAAAGGGTACGTTCATATTTTTCCAAGATTTTCATGTATCTGGATGGTCCTTGGAGGATCATATCCTGATGGTCTGGATATGCATCAGATATCAATTTCGGGCACCATTACTTCAAGAAAAATGAAAAGTCGGAGCAATATAGTTCTAGTTTGACAAAAAGAGAATCACGAAAATAAATCTTACATTTCGTGGACAGGTGTTGACGATATCGACTGCCTCTTGACTGCTAAGGTGTTCCCATAGACCATCTGATGCGAATATAAGAAACTGATCTTCAGGGTCAAGTTTCTGTACTAATGTTTCTGGCTCGGCACTAAGGATTGGCTTATCGAATGGTTCGGGAACTCTAAACTTCGACAATAGAGGATCTCTGTTGAACTCCGCTGTCTTTAGATAAGCATCACCAATGGATCTTGAAATCTGTCACATAGCGAACTTTGGTTAATGGACTATAAGTTTGCACGTGCCTGTTGTGTAGATTGTGCTAATTCTCTTTGTCGGATTGATAGTAACTCAAATGGCAATTACCCCGAAAAGTTCCTAAAGGTGGTTCTCCAGGTGGAACTATTAAACGCATAAAAAAAGCATGGGGACAATTCGGGCTTCCATGATGGTTTTTTTTATGAAAATAAGCATACAAATGGATAACAACTTGGGTACTAATGATCCTATGGAAACTTCCAAATTCCAGAACCTAGAAATGAAAATGACTAACACTTGTATTGGTATTCTTTGAAACTTCATAGTAAATAGTCATAAGATTTGGAACGAGAAGGTAATCGACCAAATTTCATCAATTTAAAGTAGTTACTTCAACTCAAGAAAACAATTGTTTATAGAAGTAAACCTATGTTACTCGAACTTGGATGTGACAGTGGGACACAGGCATGTTCAATTTTTTTTCTAAGTTTTTCCAAGTATTTGGTGGGTCCTTGGAGGGTCATATCCTAATAACCTTGTCCAAATATATGTTGGACACGGATACTTCAAGTAAAATGATGAGTCGGAGCAACATAAATGAAAACGACAAAGAACTACCTGTATAATACCCTTCACACGCCATACTGTGTGCTTGAGGACCACGATTTGTGGATCATCGGGATGTAATGATCGTAACTCTTCCCGTACGGATTCAACACTTGCGTTGTGCTCAGATGATAATGGAACTGCCTTGACCTCTTTATATGTATTATCCAATCTTCCTAAGACCACTCGAGAATCTCCTGCATTTGCAATATATAGCATTCCACTACAAACTATTCCTACCAAACAACATGAACCGACAGAAGCCATATGCGGGTCATTTAGCCATTGCTTCCTTACAAGAGCAAGAAAATCCTCCTCGGTTGCCAAAAATGCTTTGTTGATTACATCTGCCGACATTCCACCATTCTCGGTTGTAAACTCTGCACCATAATAGCTGTCAAGTCAGTAAACATATGCATTAGCTATCGAAAATTGGAAACTTTAACCAGTCGAATGGGAAAGAATCATTTTTCTTGAAGTATCTGAGTTCGACATTTTCAAATACGAGTATAGGGATATGACCTTCAAAGGAATGACTCGAGACTACAGAACAAACTCGAGAAAACATATAGATGAATTGACTTTTGAAACTCTTAAGAACTTTGCAGTGAGGTGGTAAGACTCGAGACTACAGCACAAACTTCAGGAACATAAAGTTCGGAAATCTGAGTTCTAAGTTCCTGAATCCACACGAAAACTAAATTATCATCCTTTATGCGGAAAGAATAAAGTAGCACATGTTTTTTCAAAGATTACTCCCAACATGTTCTACAATGTGCAATATCATCTCTATGTATGTCATCAATGGTAACAAAACCCGATTCCAAGTCAAGACTTTTAAAGACCACAATAAAAAAATTACTAAATTATAAAGTTCCGGCTTTTTTATATATATGTCTATCAAATATGGAGTTTCCAAATTCAGCATAGTGGCGAAAGAATAACATACTCTTGATATAGCCGAAAAGGTGTTCGTTTATAAACCTAGCAGTAGCCGGACCACCATGACCATCGTAAATTCCAACAAATGTCCCTTGAGGCCCCGGTTCATATAAGCTCAATGGACCTGATTCGAGTTGGCTATGGTCTTCCAATAGATTGTTTGCTTGAATTACCGCCATCGAAAACTCACCGGTAACATGGTCTCCTAAATCTTTGTACCACAATAGTCCGTCAACCCTACCATTAGCATCATCACCTCTACTCGAATCTTCACCCTCGACGGAAGGTCTCCAGCAGGGAGGCATCATTCGCATTAATGATCCGGATACCATAACTTACATATTCTACCCCAAATGACCCAACAACCAAGTTTTTCATAAAATCAAAACCTAAAACTCTATTCACCCTAAGAATTCACCACGGTTTCTGCTCAATTTCCAAATCCACAATCGAAGATTCGGATTTCAATCACACATAGATCAATGCAGACAACATTAATCTGCATAATTTCAATAAAATGACATTATAAAACCTTCATTTTAATATGATAAATTCTACATAAATCTTAAAACAGGCATTATTCACGTAAACCCATCAATCTATCTATGCTTTTGGGGATTACCTACATAAATTCAGACAATAAAAACTTTTTTCAGACAATCATCAATCTACGTCTTAAAAACATAAAATAAAAAAAAACAAAAAAAAAAACATGAACTTGAAAGCCATGACAAAAACTCCACACTACCAATCTCTACATGCATTAAAATGGAAAAACAATTCATTTTTACAACATCTATGGGCTTTAAACTGAGATTAAAATCCCATATTCTTACCTGTCTATATATATACAAATTTTGGAACAAAATTAGAAACTTTCAGACACCAATCAATCTGTAACATTAAAGCATTAAAAAGAGAAAAATTCCACATTGTGAATCTTTTACAAGCATTCAAATAGAAATAAAATCATGGGTATTCCTAGAAATTGCAAAAAAAAAAAAAAATAGATAAACACCCATCACCTTAAAAACATCAAAAAAGAAACAGAGATGTTCTTCTTACATACCTTATGAAACAATGAAGGATTTTTGCATATCTAAGAAGATTCAAAAAGGCCCATTATTTTGAAGGATTAAATAAACAAAAGAAGCATTTTATTTTAAGACAAAACAAGAAAAAAGAAGGTTGTAAGAAAGGTAGAGACTTAGAGAGAGATTTTGACAAAACAAATTAACAAAGCAAATCTTGTGTTTTGGAAACCACCATTATAAGGTGGCTTTTCTTTTTCTGTTTTCTGTGGGTTTTTGGGTTATGGTTTTTGGTTGGATTTTTTTTTTAATTTTCAATTTTAATTTTATAATAATTCATTGGTTGAAGGGGGGTTTTGACTTTTGACCTGTTAGGCTTCAACAATGAACAAACCAACAATTTAGGCAAGTTTTACTCATCTCTCTTTCTCCTGTTTTTAGCAAACATCTGCAATTTGTACCAACTTTCTCCCTTTTGCCTTGCCTTGCTCTTTTTCAGTATTATTTCTATTTTTTCTTCATTATTTGGTGCATCCTATGTGTCTTTTTTTGTTTCTTTTTTCTTTTTGGTTAAAGTCTCCCATAAGCTTTTCTACTTTTTAGAATTTTAGAATTTAGTCCTTTAGTTTTTTTTTTCAAGTATTTTTTTTCGATTTTCAAAATTCATTTCTAATTATTAACACTGTTAAAAAAATTTTGTTAAATTTATTGGTGTGATATTTTGAAATTAAAAAAATACTCACTTAATAATCACTCAATTCAAAATTTTGACATTATAATGAACATGAATTTAATAAAAAATTATTAATGTTAACAGTTTGATCTCAATTCTAAAACTTAAAAAGTAAAGAGACTAAATTCTAATTTTTTGAAAAGTATAAACACTTGTAATATATTTTTTGAAAAATTTAAAAAGTGACACGTGAAAGTAATGACTATAGATGTAAAATGGGACACGTGAGAAGGTTATGACTTTGGTTATAGAATTAAAAAAAGTGTATTGCCATGTATCCAGATTATAAAAAAAATATAAAATTTAATGGTTGAATTTGTAATTATATCTAATTTTTAAATAAGTTAACGAAAAATTAATTAGGGAGTGCAAATGAACAATTCAAAAGATATAAAGATCAATTTTGATCAAATGAAAAAAAACAAATTAAATTTGTACGAATCGATAGGTATAGAGAATATCATTAGAATTTAGTCCTCATAAAAGGTTTTAAGTTTTTATTAACAAAATTATTTGCTATGGAGAGGCTGCATTCAATTAATAAAACATGTAATCATCATAGGTTTCACCTCGATTACAAAGATTAAATAAGAAAAAAAAAAAATCATTGGAATGCAATTTTCTTAAATTTGTATTAGTTTTTTTTTTTTGTGAAATAACAATTCATTCAAGGTAAAGAATAAAAATCAGAAATTTTAATTAGACGGGTTGGTAGATTATCCTTGTCTAGAATATGGACAAAAGAAGATGGTATTTGACGTAACTAGTAAAAAATACACATTTTTTTTCTATAATAAAAAACCACCCAATCAATAACCAACTCAACAGATCTCCTTGCAAACTCAAAATGCACATGGAAATCTTAGCCAAGATAGAGTCCCAATTGATGCAATATAGGCTTGAGTTTCCAACGGCTATGCTTATCCCTCTTCAAAATCTTCTTATATACAATCAGTGAATCCATAGTCAATAATTCTTTGACATGCTTTCTTCAAAACAATATCAACTCCCAAGTTGATAGTCAAGGCTTCCACCATTTTAAGAGAGTCAGCAAGAATCTTTGAGCCACCCCTATTAACAAGAGAACTCGTTTCATCCCTAGCAACCACGTCAATTCTAACAACCTTTGTCAAGTAGTCAAAAGAGACGTAACAATTAATTTTGATCACCTTTGCCTTTGGTTTCTTCTAAAATGAATCAGAAGTAGCATCTGCAATCCGAAACTCTCTGTAAAAAGCTTGATCCCCTAAAAATTCATTATTTCCAAAGCCACAAATTTAATCTTATTAATTGTGGCCTTGAAGTCCAATTCTTGCCTTTCCAAAGGTATTTGGCATCGGATCTTCCAAATAAACCATCGAGTATAATCCACTCTAATCCTAAGCTCCTCGGTTCCTTGCTTCAACTGGCCAATCACATTCCAAATTTGCAAGAATCAGTGATCAAACGTGTTGATGCTCTCTTCCTAGATGCGCATTCTATGACAAGCTTCAAATCATACAACCCGAACCCATTCACAGCCAAAAACAGATGCTCAACAATTTCCTCCTCACAATTACACAAACAACATAAAGGAGATGCAGCATAACTTCTTTTCCATAAACCAATCCTAGTAAGCAAAGCATTATGACAACATTTCGGAAGGAAAATTTTATACTTACTAGGAATCTCAAGCTTCCAAATAATCTTTTAGACCTTGGCATCAGTGATGTGCGACGATGAAGCTCTATCATGCCTCCTATCTTCCTTCTTCGATCGTAATAGTTGGTACTCTTTAATTTAGTAGATGCAAAAAAATTGAATTTCTAAAAGGTTTAATTTCACCATAGTCCTTATACCTTTTAGAGTTTTGAAACTTAGTCCATTTGTTTTAATTTCCATGAATTTATTTTTTATTTAAAAATTAAAGTCCAATCGATAGCGTTATTAACATATTTTCATTAAATTTGAATATATGGCATTTTTATATTTAAATTTTTAATTTAAAAAAGTAAAATTTAATCGATGAAACATATTCAAATTTAACAAAAGTTGGTCAACTATTTTATTAATTAGGCTTTAATTATTGAATTTCAATTTTTTTTAATAGTACATGGATTGGACAAAATTAGACATTTTCAATTTTTTTTAACAACTTTATTATAAGTTCTAATCATATTTGATCTATTTGAATCAATGTTTAGAATTATCTATAGCCCCTACTCAACCCATAAATAGAAGTATAATATGCTTCAGCGCACTCAAATCCACATCATCTTACATTGATTGTAATGTTCATGTCAATCGAACTACCACTCAATCGACTTTCTAAAATTATTTGAGACAAAAAAATTAAACCTAAATAAAATTTAAAACAATACTTTAATTTTATTAGAAATGAGAATACTTGGGCAAGTTATAACCCTTGTAAAAACTAAAAATAAAGTAAAACTGAAAAAAATTTGATTAATAAATCTTTTATAAAAGTTTTGTAAACCACAAAACTAATATTTTTAAAACATCTAATTTTTACATTATTCATTTTAAATTATATTACGTAAGAATTAATGTGTTATTTAATAGTTAAATTAATTATTTAAATAACGAAAAAACTTAATTCTTATAACATCAATAATTTAAATATGTAATCAAAATGCTAAGAAATTTAGAGACTAATTTTTTCTTGCAAAATTAGAAAATTTAAAAAATCATTATGCGAATTAATGATTACCTATTTTAGTAAAGTATAGATATCCAATTACGATCCATAATTGTAAGATTACTTTTCCTTTAATTCCATTAATCATTACCATGCACTCATGATTAACTCACATTAAGATCAATATAAATTCAATGAAATTTCAATTTTAAGTTACCATATGCTATCATCATCATCATGCTTCCATAACATTAAATTTAATACAAAAAATTTTGATAATATGAAAAATTATAAAATAGTCACTTAATTATTTGATATTGTCTTTTGTAGTCATCAGCTTACTAACAGTAGCAACTTTTAAAATTGACATAATAACAACTTTAACCTTCAACATTTATATATTATATCAATTTAGGATTGCTTTTAAAAAATTTAATCCTCAACATTTACATGTTGTGTAATTTGATCTTTTTTTGTAGTATTGCTTTTTTTTTTGTGTGTGTCCATTTCATCTAAAAAACTAAAAAAATATAGGTTTATTAGCTAAATTTGATTGAAAATATAAAAAAAAAATTAAAAACACCAAAAAATCCAAGATAATATTTGTCTTTTTTCATTCTTTTAAAATTAACTTTCAATGTCACAAATAAAATTAAAATTGTAAAAAAAAAAAATCAAATTACACAATATATAATATTTTTTAAAATCAAAACTAAATTAACATAATTTATAAATATTGTAATTTTTTTTAAAATCAAAACTAAATTAATATAATTTATAAATATTGAAAGTTAAAATTACTATAATGTGAATTTTAAAAACAGCCACCATTAATTAGCTAGTTGGTAATTACTATTACATTTTACTTTAATTTTATTTGACCAATGAAACAACTATTCAATTATCATTTTTAAAAGCACATAGTAAATAAATTAATAATTAATGATAAGTCACTTTTAATCATATTAGTTTATCCTAAATCACCTAACCTCATTTTGACATTTTGGAACTTAATACTCTACTTGTATTTGCTAACTTTAATGAATCAAATTATATAATGTTATATATATATATTTTTTTTTTTTTGTGAAAAATGCTTTGGGTTATTTGTTTAGGTTCGAAGATTCACTTAAAATTTGAGAGGATTTAAGTAAAAATATTAGGCTCGAAAAATAGATTTGGACAAAAAAAATTAAATCCATTTAAAATATAGATCGAACATAAACAAATATAAAATATATTAATATAATACTTAAATCTAATCTGATCCAACTGATAAACACTTCTACTACCACCTAAACCAATTATCAAACTATTATATTTACTTTGCCAATTTACTATTTATATTTTCTTGCCATACCATTTTATACTCAAATTACCAAACAT
Source organism: Kokia cookei (assembly GCA_039519145.1). Lineage (NCBI taxonomy): Eukaryota > Viridiplantae > Streptophyta > Magnoliopsida > Malvales > Malvaceae > Kokia > Kokia cookei. The sequence continues at coordinate 3,403,162 of CM076907.1, read as the reverse complement.
TATCAAATCTTATCATTAAAACAATTTACCACCTAAATCACTAATATCTAAATTTCCTAATTAATGCATCTCCTATCACTTAGTGATTAATGATAATAAGTACTAAATCCTTTACCCTTTTTATCATCAATCATCTTTCCACATTCTTTTTTGTAACTTTTTAAAAAGTTGTTACTTTGATCATTTTGTTCTTAATAATAGTTATTTTTGTTTGTCTCAGATTATATTTTAATTATTTATGTTTGAAATGTTATATTTTAATCACTTACGTTATCATGTTGTAACATTTTAGTTATTGAATCATTAATTATCGTTAACGATGTAATGTTTTTTAACATTGCTAAAATAGCATACATGTGGATTGTCATGGGGATGACACGTTAGCATTTAATATTTTTTTTTAAATTTTAAAAATTCAAAAAGTTATAAAATTTTATTTTTGAAAAAGTAAAAATCATTAAAATTATAAAAAAAATTAAATATTTTTTTTTAAAAATTGATTAAATACTGACATATTATTCACGTGACGGTCCACATGCATGTCGCGTCAACAAAGGTACACGTTACACCTTTAACCCACTTGTCTAGTCTTAAAAACTCCACTAATCGTGTATCAAATAAATTACCCATTACATAGATAATAATATATTTGTCACGTAATATTTAATAAATTTAATATTACCATTTAAATAGGGCTAAAATTTGAAAAATTAAAAAATATAAAGATTATTAGTCCCTATACTTTGCATAAAGTGTGTATTTAATACTACTTTAATTTGATTAGTTTTAGTCCCTATGCTTTTCAATTAGTCAAGTTTAATCTATGTACTTTTCGAACTTTGAAAATTTAATCTTGATCTAATAGTAGCAGTAAAATCTATTTGGTTAAATTATGTTATTAGTCTATACTATGTGTAAAGTTCTAAAGTTAATACATATTTTTCAATTGGATCATTTTTAGTTACTATATTTTTTGGATTTCAAAATTTTAGTATTATTGCAAAAGACAATCGTTAAATCGATTAACAATATTTTTAAGTAATACGTGAAAATAACAAGTTGACATAATATTACACATGTATAATAAGTTTGCTGCATCAAAAATTGAAAATAACATAACTTAATAAATTTAATAACTATCATTTGATCAGGATAAAATATAAAAATTTGAAAAGTACAAATTAAAAATGATCAAATTAAAATATAGAGAATAACTTCAAAACTTACACAAAATTTAACTTGAAGATTAAAACCACAACTAGATCTATCCATGGGTTGGGCAACCCGTCTGGCTCAATAAATCCGACCTAACTTAGGTCCAGCTTGGATAAAGATTTTATGGGCTTTTTTTATAAAACTAACCCAAAAAAATTAATTAATTACGTAAATGACTATTTTTTTTATTAAATATGTAAATGACTTAAAATTTACCGTGAAAGTTGATGGAGCCAAATAATATGATGTCACCAATATGTCACATCAGCAACTGAGATACAAAAATCATTTTCTAGTGGAACCATGTAGAATGACATAACCTGTATAAATATCATTTAAATACTAAAATTTTTGAAGAATGAAGGGATTTTAGAAAAATTTCCTTTTTCAGGTGGAACCATTCTAAATGGCACCATCAGTTCCCTGTATTTTTTTTTTTTTTGCTTTTTGTTTATTACTTGTTTTTTTTTAAATTTAAATTTACTTTTTTTTGTAGCCATTCTAAATAGCGTCACCCAATTGACTTTTTACATTATTTGTTTTTATTATTTATTATATAATATTTAACTATATAGTTTAATTTAAATGTATATTTTCATTTGTATTTTTATTTAAACTTTTTTCTGTAAAATACGTTTTAAAAAAATTAAAATATACTTGACAAGAACCCGATGAGTGACTCTAGTGGAAAAGAAGATGATGTTCATTCTAGAAAACTTGGATTCGGGCATTTTTATGTGCAATGTATGTATACACATTGTTAAAGGGTTAAGGAAGTATGAACAGGATCTACTTGAAAAAGAATTTTTTTTAAAGTCCCTTCATTTTTCGAAAATTTTAATATTTTCATGGTATTTATACATGTGATACCATTTTATATGGCTTCACAAAAAAATTGATTTTTTTATCTGAGTTGTTAACGTGGCATGTTGATGATGCCATATTATTTGGCTCCATCAATTTTCATTGTAGATTTTAGGTCATTTACGTATTTAATCAAAAAAAATAGATCATTTACGTGATTAATTAATTTTTAGATTAGTTTTATTAAAAAGCCGATTTTATGTCTCAACTCAATTCAAATTCAATTTAAATAATAAAAAATAATTTTAATTTTAATTTAAGTATAAAATATATAAAATATCGATATAAAGTTACATATTTAATATTTTATTATTTTTGAATAATAGTACGCAATGTGGGTAGATGATACCGACCCGACCCGGAATGAACAGCTCAAACTGCAACTTTGACTATTAATAAAACCTAAAAAGAAAATTAACCTTTATAAGTTTTGATAATAATTGTCGGATTCACAAAAAAAAATCTATGTTAAATTGCTGTCTCCATTTCTGTCTCAACGGCGCTCGTCTTCCTCGTCCGCTCAGATCAAGCTACGTCAACTCTTACTCTAACTTTTCAGCGGTCCAGTCAAGCGCCGATTCAGCCATGGCAGCACTCAACTCAGTCCGAGTAGCCGCGGTTCAGATGACCTCCGTCAACGATCTCGCCTCCAATTTCTCCACTTGTTCTGGCCTTGTCAAAGTAAAAACAATACCTTCGTTTTTAGCATTATTTAATCTGAATTTTATGATGAAAATTTATAATTTTCTTCGTTGATCAACCACGAAAAAGAAACAGATTTGAATTCAAGAAATTAAAAAAAAAAGGATATTTGATAATCACGGTTGGATAGTTATTCGCCCATTATAAGAAAATAGGAATTTAATTAAAATTTAAAAGAAATTAGTATTAATTTGCTCGTTTTTATCAAAATCATTAATTTAGTTATTGGTAATTACATTTTACTTTATAGTTTATATTCACCTTTAAAGAAGCAAAAAAATGCAAATTAATATAGGTATTGATGTTTAAATATATAATATTTGTGGGTTTGTTTAATTTTGAAGGAAGCAGCTTCAGCTGGGGCAAAAATGATTTGTTTCCCTGAAAGTTTCTCCTTTTTGGGTCCCAAGTCTGAGGATAGTCTTTTGATTGCAGAAGCTTTAGATGGACCAATTATGCAAAAATATTGCTCTTTAGCAAGGTGCTAATTTTGATTGTTCTTTTTTTCCTTGGTTTGTTTCATTGTATATACCGTTATTTTATTTTATTTTATTTTTTTAGCTTATGTTACTCGGATTCAGGTGAGGGTTGGATATGGGTATATGATCGATATAAGTTTACTCATTTTCTGAAAACAATATATATATACATGGAGAATCATACTTTTATACTCATGTTTGGATATGTGTAGAACACATGAACTTTTCGAAAAATGAAAAGTCCAAGTAATGTAGCTATGTTGCTCGTTCTTTGTTTTTCTTGAAGTACTATAGCTATATAGGAACTAAGACATATACTTGTATCTAAAACTAATACCCGAGTTTGAGTAACGTTTCATTGCGTTTAGATTAATGTTATTGCTTCTAGAGAGAAGGAAAAAAAAAGAATCAATGAATCGTTGATTCCAATAGGATCCTCTTCACTTCTTTTAATTTCATCTAATGACTTTGATTGGGTTATGGTATCAGTATCTGCACGTAATGAACATGTTTTGAGTTATCGAGACTGACCTTTACATGGACTTTATGAATGCAGAGAATATAGTGTTTGGTTGTCCCTTGGCGGTTTCCAAGAGAAAGGACATGATGCACGCTTGCGAAACACACATGTTATAGTTGATGATGCTGGCAACATTAGAAGCACTTACAGTAAGATGCACTTGTAAGATGCTTAAATTTCTGAGTTATAATGTTATTTTTCTTTATTTTAAACTGGTCGAATTAGAAAATTTACCGAGTTAGAAAAGGCTTCTGTGATTCATTGGCTATTGAAATGAAAATAATGTGTTTGACATTGTTTCTGAGTGACGTTGTCTGCATGCATATCTTATTAAGTAGGCTTTCTTTAATTTGATATGAAATATTTCTCCTGTTATCTTGTTAATCAGGGTTTATTGACTTGATACTTCCAATATAAGGTTTGACGTGGATGTTCCTGGAGGATCAACATACAGGGAAAGCAGCTTTACTGAACCAGGTGACCTTCTCATATTGTTCTACGCTATTGGTCTGGTCTGATTTTTTATTCCATAGTTCTTGCTACGGCTTGAGTGTATAACTGATTCAATTGATTTGGCTTGTGATATCTTGTAAAATCCCAAAAAGGGTATACAAGTAATTTTGCTTAAAATAAGACGATAGCATGTTCCTGCACTACGAATGTATGCCATGCAAGTAGAACAAGCCATTTGCATTTGCAAGAGAAGGCTCTTTCTTAAGCTATATCTAATTAATCTTAAATTTCCGTGCTTCTAGGGAAGGATATTGCTGCAGTAGACAGTCCTATCGGACGTTTGGGATTAACGATCTGCTATGATTTGAGATTCCCAGAAATTTACCAGCAATTACGGTTCAATCATGATGCACAGGTGGGTTCAGACCTCCACATTGTACACCTTTCAGTATGGTTGTTTTTCATGTCATGAAAATTTCTCTATGGAATATGTTTGATAGGTCATATTGGTACCTTCAGCTTTCACCCCGGTTACTGGTCAGGCACATTGGGAGATTCTTCTTCGTGCTCGTGCAATCGAGACTCAGTGTTACGTATGGAATCCATTTCCTTTTTCACCATACTTTTTCTTAAATCTGTTTCTCTATATTGATAAATTTAGTTCATTGATGAGCCAATCTGCCAATAATTCATTATTAGGTCATTGCTTCTGCTCAAGCTGGAAAGCACAACGAGAAAAGAGAAAGCTATGGTGACACACTAATAATTGATCCATGGGGCACAGTAGTTGGCCGATTACCAGGTTAGATGGAGTTTCCCTTTTGGTAATTGAACTCTTGTGTGGTTATTTCTTACGTTACACAAAATCAGGTATGATTTTTGGATGCGATTATGTGTCTGATATGGGTATATTCAATTTTTCTTAGTTTCTTCATGTATTTGGAGTGGTCTTGGAGGGTCATATCTTCATACCTATATTGGAAAATATGTTGAACTTGGAACAAGTAGTCCCTCTATTCCCGCAGGAACTGAATGTTAACTTAGTAATGAATTAAATTTCTTTCCATTTCTTCGGTGCTCATAGTTGCAATTTAAGTGACATTAATATCCTCATTTATTTTTCCTGTTTCAGATCGATTATCAACTGGTATCACTGTAGCTGATATCGATTTCTCATTGATAGATTCAGTGAGGAAAAAGATGCCAATTGCAGAGGTTACTTCCTAACTATTTCTTCAAGGCTACCTTAGACATCGCATGTTTATGTGAAACCATAAAATAGATCTAGTATCATCCTTTTTGGGTGTCACCGAAAAACGGACAGACACTTAAGGTTTTGTCCTCTGGCTCTAAAGAGAGCCCAGGGATGCCTCTTGAAGCCGCTATAGAGTATGAATCATACCATTGAAGATTCAACCGTGGTGGAAATTGAACTCCTGACCTCTACATCCTATAGGTCTGGGGTTCAATCCATGCCTTGCCCTCTTCAACGCCGCGGATTTCTACCGTGCGTCAATTCTTCAGTGGAGTGGTCTCTACACTAGGGAGGCATCCCTAGACAAAACCTTGAAGGTGTGTCGGTTCTTTCCCCTAAAAAACGATTAATTCCTGTTAATCTCATTATACTGTTACAATTAATCATCCAGCAACGGAAACCATTTGACTTCTGGAGACCTGCATCCTTATAGTTCTCGAAGATGATGGCCTGTTATCTTCATTCATATATGCAAGTCAAAGCCAATTCATATATGCAAGTCAAAGCCACTTTAAATCCCTAATGCACACTCAAGGGAAGGCATGTTAGTTGATTAATAAGGATTGTTCTTACAGCTCTCTTGTGTCACTGTATCATTTGGATTATGTTATGTAATAAACATGCATGAAATTTTTTTATACAAACCTTGTCAATATCTAGTTTTGCAAGGCTATTTTTCATCTTACTATTATCTTGTGATCTATATAATTTAAGGTAGAAAAATCGTAAATAAAATGATTAATCATTTTGTAATTTACAACTTTTAAATTTTATTATTCTTAAACATGAAAAATATACTTCAAAATTGAATGCCTTAAGTTTTTTAACAGGTAAACTATTAAAATAGTTATTTTTGTTTATTTTAGGTTATATTTTAATCGTTTATGTTTAAAATATTACGTTTTAATTATTTATGCTATCGTTTTTTTACGTTTTTTTTTTTGCATTCAATTTTGATTGTAATCCATGCTTAGACTCTCCATTGAATAAAAATTCCAACAAAAATAACTATGAAAAGAGATGGTTATTTCAATCAAAATGAAAATGAAAACTAAAAGAAAAAAGTGATTGAGTTTTCTTTTTCCAATTCAAGGATTAATTTAATGCATTTAGGGTTTAGATTGGTTTTTATTATTATGAGAAATCAAATTAACATTTTCTTTTAATTAATTAAGAAATTTCAATTAATTAAATTTAATTAATTAAAAAATCAATTAATTTACTTGGTTGGACATTTACGTTGAAATTTAAAATCTATTTTAATTGTCACGTTGGGCTACCATTTGGAAGATAACAGATCTTAACGATAGAGTGATCATTTTGTATTAAAATGATAAAATAAGTGATTAATATGTAACATTTCAAACATATGTGATTAAAATATAATATGAGACGAACAAAAATAACCATTTTGATAGTTTACCTTATAACAATGAAGTGAGAACAAAGGTCATAAAACACTAATTGTGCAGTAATAGATTTTAGAGTAAACTATTAAAATAGTCATTTTTGTTTACCTTAGATTACATTTTAGTCACTTATGTTTGAAATGTTATGTTTTAGTCAATTACGTTACCGCGTTGTAACATTTTAGTAACTGAGTTGTTAACGGTGTATCAATAAGCTGACATGACACGTTAAATCATCATTTCAAACAAAAATTTTAGGTTAATTTATACAATCGATCCTCATATTTTTTCGTTTTGAGCAATTTAATTTTTTTTCTTTTATGTTCTTTTAACTTTTCTTTATTTTCCATTCAATTCTACTTCTTCTATTTTCCTCCCTTCTCCATTTTTTTAATGTAGTTTTTCTATGTTAGCCATTTATTAAAACTAGTCCATATATATATATATTTTGAACAATTTAACTTTTTCAAGTGAGGTAAGCTTGTGGACTAATTTTAACAGAAGAAAAACATAAGAAAACTCGTTAAAAGAAACGAAGAAGGGAGGAAAATAGAAGGAGAAGCAGAAGAGAATGGAAAAAAAAAAAAGGAAAGTTAAAAGAATGTAAAAGAAAAAAATTAAATTGCTCAAAATGAAAAAAAATATAGGGACCAATTGTAGAATTTAACAAAAATTTTCATTTGAAATGATGATTTAATGTGCCACTTCAACTTATAGTTACACCGTTAATGACAACTAATGGCTTAGTGACCAAAATGTTACAACATGATAACGTCAGTAGCTAAAATGTAACATTTCAAACATAAATGACTAAACTGTAATCTAAGTCAAACAAAAGTGATTATTTTAAGAATTTACCCTAAATTTTATTAATTCCTTATCTATTCAATGCTCAACAACATAGTCCAATTACCTTCATCATTTAACACCCAAACAATATTTTTTTTTTTTCAAATCTATATATGGAGATATGATCATGTAGAGGAAGTAACCTCCCAAATGTTTTAGGACAAAGAGATTGTATCAATTGAGAAACTTGATTGACCAAATGAAATGCAAGAATCTTAGGGTTAGCATTTCAATAGCAAACACCATGTACACATGCATAATTATTAGTGCTCATCTTATCTTATAAATGGCATAATGATTTGGTACTTACATATTATTTTTTGCATGCTCCCTTATAATGACTGGACAATGGATTCAACTCAAATCATGTGAAAAAATCATAAATTTGGAGGAATATTTTCGTTACATTTAAGAAGAATCCTAAATTCTCTTATAGCCGAGTTATATAAAATTAAACGAGAATTGTTTCGATCACATGTACAAAGCAATCCATTATCGACATAAAACATAAAAGTAAACATATTCATAAATTTATAAGGTAGTTGTCGACGCATATCTTGGTAAGAAGCAAGTGCTTCATCAACAAACAATCACATAATTGGTATTGGATTGTCAAAGAGTAAAAAAATAATAAATTTATTGTTTTTGCTAATGTTAAGATGCTGAGTAATGAAGTTAGAATTTTGAAAGAGATTGCACCAAGTTAGAATTCTTCTCCTTGGAAGAATATCACAAAAAGATTGGCTGAAACAATTGGTAAAATCATCTTGGAACTCAAGAAAGAGAAATGCACCAACAATCTAATAAAAAGTTTAAATGAACTTGAATAGAATTTCTTCTGGTTTTATGACCTATATGAACTACCAACTACATTCAATTGGTATGACTTTATAATAAAGAAACAGAAGATATGTAAAATTATTTTAATTAAACCGGTCGGTCCAACCGGTAATACATTTAATAAGAGGCCTTAACAATGTGATCTTTTGCTTGAACCAAGAAATGCATCTATATTTGCATTTGCATAAAGGATGACACAACAATCAAATTCCAAACATATACTAAAGAGAGAGAAATTTCATCTGGTTTTATGAGATGAAAACCAACTACATACAATTTGTATGACTTTTATAACAAAAGAATCAAAATGTGTCCCCTTTTTTCACTTCTTTGCTCACCCAAGAACTTCGACAATGTAAAAACAAAGAACAACCTCAAAGAACACGAATTCAAAAAAGTATAAAAAGACCTATATTATGAACAATATGTTCAGCCACCCATAAAACTGAAAACCAACCTTTTTAGCCGATCACTCCAGGAGGAATTCTCGAGTCAAATCAGGACTACCAAGAAGGTTAAAACTTTTGTTGTTGCTTAAGGTGTCTTTCAAGATTGTAATTTGGCCTTCTTTTAAAAGTATATCCTCATCCAAAGTTTCTATCTTCTTTTTTAACACCTCAATCTCTGAGTTCAATAGCATGTTCTTCTCACTATATTGCTTCACCTCTTCCCACATCAAGTCTCTTTCTTCGGAAACCTTAGGTAGTATACCCCTCAAGATAGATAGTTCCTTCATTGATTCTTGTAAATCGTTCTGGAGACGGCTTATGTTGTCGTCTTTCTTTAGTATCTGTTCGTATTGAAACCAAATAATTAGACAAATATGAAGAAGGGTGTCTTATTGTGAAGGGTAAGCCAACAACGTAATGGTGATGACAAGTGATGAAGATAACAAAGGTTCAAATTTCAGAATATCGAAAACACAGAAACTGGAGTAGCACAAACATCAAGCAACTAAATGTATGCCCTTATATCCAATCCAGCCTATGTTTCTTAATCCCTTCATTTTTCTTGGAGTACCCGTGTCAGATGCATAATTTGGACATGAGTATGGAGTAAGGTCCTCCAAGGATTATCCAAATACATGGAAGCTTAGGGAAAAATAAACATACCAGTTTTGGACAGTGATACCCGAAACTTGCACCCAAGTCCAAGTAACATAGATTTCAGCTACCAACCCTAGTTTTTGTCAATTATAAGCACTAAAGCTTTGGTTGGTAGAGTGGAAAGAAAATTGGAAGGATAGAAAATTGAAGGGGTAGAAAACTAGAATGATGGAAAACATATTTTTTCTTTCCATAGGAGTGCTTGGTAGGAAAGATGGAAAAGTGGAAGGAAAAATTTACTTTTTCTTTCCATCCATTGCTTGGAAGGGTTGAAAAAGGTATGGAAAGAAAGAAAACATTTGAAAATGCATAATTTTGAACATACACCTCTTTCTCATTTTCTCTCCTCTCATCATTCCAATTTGAAGGATTGATCTTTATGTATTAGAAAGGAAAATGATCATCTTTCTTATTTTCTTTCCTCACACTTTTCTTCCCTACCAAGCACACTCAAAATTTATTTGCTTTTTACTTTTCCATTCCCTCCTCCCAACCCTCCACTTTCCCATCCAACCAGGCAAAACCTAAATGATTGCAAATGTGCAAATATAGCATAAGCAAATGCAAAAAACTAAATATCAGAAACCCAAAGAAACCTATATAGCTAGATAGTTACTGGTTTATACCTGCTACTCACTCACATGCAATATACAAAGGAAGATTTTTGTGCACAGATACAGAAAACTTATAACATTTTAGGATCAAATGCTACCTGCAGTTCAAGATCCTTCAATCTGTGGGTCAGGCAGGAAATGTTGTCCATTGCATTCTGTAATTCACATCGAACGATATCATTACCTCTCACACCTGCCGCCAACTCGGCTTGCAACTGTTCGACTTCAAGCTCTTTTGAATACAGCTTTTCTCTCAACAAATTTGTCAGCAGTGTTTCTGATTTAAGCTCCGTTCTTAGAATCTCCTAAAAAGTTTAACAAAAGCAGTGAGTATGAACTTAAAAGGACATAAATAACAATGCTTGAAAATAAAAACAAGTTTCAAGAATAAACATTCCTAAACAGGTGATGAGCAGTGAAACCTCTGATTCGATATATATTAATGTCAACCCTAGGCTTTATCGAGAACTTACTTCTGAAGATTGGTTATCGAGTTTCGTAGATTCCAAGTCAGACTCTGAGGCAACTGGATTGGATTTCTCCAGCAGCAAAGCAGAAATTGTCTGCAAACTCCTTGTTAAGCTTTCAATTCCACGTTTAAAGCATTGCACCTTTACATCAGATTCAACAATAAATTGACTATCTAAACCATGCTGAGTTTCTTGAAGCTGACTGGTTTTTCCTTTGATGAACTCAATTAACTTGGAAGACAAATGGGTGCACTCATTAAGCATAGATAGTCCTTGATCCTGCAAATAGTATACACGATTCCGCATTTCCTTGTCAAGCTTGAAGGTTAAGGCTCCAACGTCATTTCCATTACCTTTTAAGCGATTCAGTAAATCGATATTCTCATGTCGAAGAGAATCAACTTCATGCCTAGAAGACTCCACTTCCCTTCTTAATGCCAATTCCACACCAGTCAACCTCATTTGCTCCATTTGCAAATTTTTCACCCAAATTTCATTCTTTTCCATGGAATGCTTCTTTTCGATCTCCTGATTATATCCTTCTCGCAACCCTTCAATTGTTTTCTCTTGCTCTTTGCAGGTTCGAAATAATTTGGCAATGGACTTATGCAACTCCTTGCACTCCTTATCTTTCTCTTCAAAATTTCTTCTAATGCAATCAATATCTTCAATTGCAGCTTGATGCTTCTCTTGCGACTGAGAGAGATTTTGTCTTAGAACTTCATTCTCATCATTCAGCTTTTCAACCCTTCTAGTCAACTCTTTAAGTTGTTCGGCGGAAGAAGTCATCATGCTTCTGTTTTCTGTTTCCTTTTCATTGAAGGAAGAGACTTCTCTCTGAAGTGAAACATTTTGCTCCGCTAGCTCTCGAACTCGTTCGCGAAGCCTTTGCTCTTCTAACCGATGCTTCTCAAGCTTAGACAACCAGTCACTTGACCTTCTATCTAACTCCTTTTCCAATCCCAATTGTATCTCATGTTTCTCTGTCTCCATTTTTTTTGTCTGCGACTCTAATTCTGCCCTTGCCATTCTCAGTTCATCCCTAGCATGCACTCTCTCCGCAATTCTAGACTGTAGAAGTTCTGAAACCTCAAGTGCCAGGGTTAATTTGTCCTCTGATAGGTGTCTAATGTTCTCAATGAGAGACGAAACATTAAACCCAATGTCACGAAGAAAGGTGTCCTGCCCAAGAGCTTCGGAAAGAAGCAAAGCTCTCTCCTCTGCTTCTTTCAATCTTCTTTGTAACTCCATATCTATATCCTCTTCTGCTTCGGAAGAGTTCAAACCATCAGAACATCCCCCAAAGAAACAATGTTGCTTCTCCAAGCCAGAGAAATCCTCATGATATCCAATATCATTTTCATAAGGCTTGTCTGCTACACAACCTTTTTGGGTCAACATATCCAATTTGGACTCAGGGCATCTATTCAAGCATCCACCATATACATCTTCAGTGGTGATCGGAATATGAAGATCAAACTCTTTTGAACTTGATCTTGGGATATGAGTCTGAGAAAGCCTTTCAACCACATTCTTTGCAATCATCCGAGGTGACTCATGCCTGAATCCATTTTCCACCCAATCTCTAGTCGAGAACTGAAGACGTGTGCCTTTAGCTTCCCTAAATGAATGAAACTTGTTTTTCTCTTTGACACTATCTGTTGGAGACGAAGGAGCTGTATACTGAACTCGTGGAGGAAGCCTCCCACCACCATTTTTTAGATTATTTCTTTTTGAACTGTTCTTGCTACTTTCCTGCAGCTGTTCTCCATCAATATAGCGGTCCACAACTTTACTTGACACATTGCTAGAGCAAGAGGAAGAGCTTCCAGTTGAATCATGGCGCATCCTCGAAGAACCAATAGCAGCCGCTTCACATCGTTTAGCCTTGGACTTTTTCTCAGGAGTAACAGCTCTTCTCCTGGAATAAACCACAAGAACACGAGTGGTATACCTTTAGCTTTATACAAGTAAAAGAACAAGGTATAATCAATAGTTTTTATACTCCTTACATTAACAAACACATCAAATTCCTTACCGTGATGACTGATCATACTGCTGGTGTGGAGTAATATTAGGAGACCTATTTTGATCATTTGACGAAGGAAAATCTTGTTGTTCCAGACCATCAACAAGAAAGGCTGCTGATGACAAAGAACGACTCCTTCGAAGAACTGGACTGTCACAAAAGCTAGGGCTATCAGGTATTTGCTTTCGAGATTTTCCAAAAAAACGCATAGGACTGAGAAAACCGTATTCAGCCTTATCACTGTGTTGATCATTCAACCCACTTTCCAATGTGTTTTCCCAGAAAACTTGCTTGTCTGCTGATGGTGAAGGAACAGCAGCATTGGCATTACTACTACTAGAGGAAGATTTGAAGAAAAACAGCTTCTTCATCTCTATATATCATCAACAAGAACAACCAGTTTTATCTCACAAAATTTCTGATACGAAATCCAAATCCTTTTATAACACAACCTTCCAGAGAATGGGGCCTCAATTAACCTGGAGATATAATACATAAACGCTAAAAGTTAATCAAAAAGGAAAAAGGAGATCAAACAAACACACAAAAACATCATCAAAATCACTAGAGATAGTGGGGACAATCCATAAAGCAAGTACCAGAGAAATAAATCTTGGTTAAGAAAACAAATACATAAAATACAACTCATATCAACTTCACATTATAAGAATTATATATCACATAGAAGAAAAAGAAAGCATATGCAACATTGAGATACCAATCATGAAACAAAAAGGTACCTGATACATAGAAATATGGACTGGAAAAGCAATGAAAATGAAACTGAGGTTTATGATTCATTTAGTTGGAAAAGAAAAGCAAGACAACAAAATCAGTAGATGTTATGTTATCCTAACTTTTCATTTTTTTATAAAAGTATACGTGTTCGACATTTGAACCAACACATTTCGGACATGAAGATGTGGTATGATACTCTAAATATAAGAAACTATTAAAGCATATATGTATTTAGAACAAAGGTATGCAATTTTAAAAGAACAAAACTTAGAATTACAAAGCAAAAGTTAGTAATTAAGATTCACAACAAAAAGAAAAAGATGGTTAAAAAAGAAAAGGAGAACCTGCAAACAGTTACAATAACTATAACAAAAGAGCTAGGGTTCTACAAGAATCAGGTTTACCTAAATATGAATAAAACTAGAAAATGCATATATATATATATATACAGTAATATGTACTGATTAATTATTACGAAGCTTTATTTTTATAATTTCTGCATCTTTCAGTAGCTTGCAAAAAGGGTTTTTTTTTCATTAAACAAACAAAACTAATTTTATAAAGCAGATAATCTGTCAGAGCTGAGCTTGAGATTCAATCTAAAATTAACTAAATCACCAGCAACCCCTCAAGGTAGATTTATCAAAAAGACCAAATCACCCTGATTCACCATTTTCAACTCCTGAAAAACCTCTCAAAAACCCCTGTAAGAAGGAATAAAAAATGAAAATAATTCCAGAAAATTCCGATGAAATCGAAGAATATCAAGACTGAAGATCACCAAATAAATTTTAATTCAATTATGGGTGAAAAAATGAAAAATAATAGAAATGAAATCAATCTGTTGGAAATTGACTTACGAGAAAATCAGAAGAAAAAGATTATAACTTTTGTAACAGATCATGAGAAAATAATCAGTGAAAACATTATTTTCCACTCCACTTTAACTTTCTCAGCAACCAAACAGACCCAAGTGAAAAAGAAAATAAACAGAGAGAGACTCACAAAACCCCCCCAACTCAGCTTTCTCTTCAAACGGTCAAAAAAAAAAACGCCCAAAACATACCAAATTTAAACTAAAACCAAGATAATAAAATCATGAATTCAACGCAAAGAAAGAATTATCCATAAAACATCACGAAAAGAATAAAAGATTAAATCTTTGCATTTAATTACTTACCATTAAAATGAGTGATATACGGTATTATTTTTTTCTCAGGAAAATTCAAAATTCGAAAATTAAAAAAAAAAAAAAAAAAAAAAAAATCTCACCGAAATTTAAGGGTTTTAAACAGGATTATCAAAGACAAAGTGAAAAAAGAAAGTGTGCCAAAAGCAGGAGACTGACAGAAAAAAAGGAGCGGAGTCAACGGCGTTAAAGAACGAACGTAAATTCAGGATTTAACGATGACGTAACATGTCGGCCGTTCAGAATTTAAGAGATACAAAATGATGAGAATGAGTGAGTGAAGGAGAGAAAGAGAAAGAGAAGCGGCCAATGGCAAGAGACAAAGGAATGTTTCCTTTTTTTCGTTGGGTGGGGAAAATATGGGAAAAGGTTGAGGGCATTTTCGTCATTGAGGAATCTTTTGAATTCTATTTCGTTAAGGGGCGCGGGGGGTTGGGGGACGAGAGGTTTTGATTGGGTGGAACCGGGAGTAGAGAAATTTCGTGTGGGTCCCACGGTGGGAGGGATGAAGCTGGAGCGTTACTGGTGGGGTCAGGTTTTGACCGTTATTTCTAAATCTAAAAGCTTTCACTATAATCATATAAAACAAATTATGATTATGAAGATTTTTCTAATTAATTTAGAGGAAAAAATATGTTTGAAAACAAATATTTTTCAATTCCCGATTAAGGATATTATTATTAGTATAAGAAGACATGAGTTTGAGTGTGTTGAAACATATTATCTTTTTATTTATAGGTTGAAAAGAAGTTATCAATAATTCTAAACATTGTATCCTATATAATATATATAATTCAAATCTATAATGGAATTGTTCAAATATATATATATATTCAACTATTAATTCTCAAATTAAATTTAAATGTTTAAATTTAAAATATTATATTTGACAATTCGAAATTTAGTTTAAATGATTTAAAACATTGGTATTTGCTCGAAATCAATTAAACTAATTTTTTATATTTTTAATAATTTATTTAATTAAATAAATTACAATAAGAATTGTTGGTCTAGCTAATTTAATTAGCGGTCCAAATCTAAAAACCTTCGATTCAAACATCTTACTTTTATAATTGTTAATCCGAATGAGTATATTTTTACAATTATACCCTTTTATACTTACTCGATTGTACCCCTTCTAGACAACAATTAGCATTAGGTAAAGTTGTAACCAAGGAAATATACCATTTTCGTGGCATTCACTCCAAAAAGCGGTAATATTTTAGAAGATATAAAGTAAATAAATTTTGGATTCAATGTATAAAAATAAATATTTTTGTATTAATGTTCATATTTACTCTATTAACATTGTGATAGTAGATTTCGTAGTAAATAATTTTAAAATTTGTGACGAATAAAAATTTGACATTTTATATTGGAATCATGATTGTTGCTTCTATTTCAGTTTTAATTTGATTTTATTAAAACAATTTAGGGTTTTTATAAGGTTTGTTTAAATTTTTGTAGGTTAGAAAAAATCAGTTAAATTTTAAAAAAATTTTAAATAATTTTATTATAAGTTTTGAGCATATCTATTATTTTTAATATAATGTTTAGAGTTATCTATAGTCCCTCTCCAATCCATAAATAAAAAGATAATGCGCTTCAACGTACTCGAACCCACGTCCTTTTATATTAAGAACAATATTCATACCAATTAAGTATTAACAATATTCATCGAGTTTATTAAAATATTTTCCTATTATGCTCCAAATTCTTGAAAGAATCTCTTAAATAAAATTTTGATCTCAATATTAATAAAATTAAAGAGATTAGCCCCAAATGCATTCACATAAATTTAAACATTCATATTTTTTTTAATTCAAAAATTAGTAACAAAAATCCTTATTTAGAAAAACAAATAAATAAAATAAAAATACTTAAATAAAAAATATTCACTCGTGTTTCATATTATTTTTTCTATGGATTAGTCAAAAAAATTGATTTAAATTACATCATAAATCTTAAAAGAAAAATCAAGTAATACTAAAATAACAATTCAATCAAAATCTATGGAATTAATTTAAATTTTAAACCTTTATTTATCTTTTCATATAAGAAAAAAAAAATCACAAACTTGTAAGGGAGTACTTCCAAAGACCAATTCTTGCAAGCTAATAAAACCAATAGATGGCAAATCAAAGCACTAAATATATATCTATATATAGAGGGAGAGTATGTTTTTCTCTAACCTTCTAAGGTGGTGATGTTTGTATATTTATATGATATAAGTATTGTTCATTGATATGATAAATTAGATAAATTTCATGCATATGGATAGGTATTCTACTTTAGACTTAATACGTATTTATACGATCTCATACACGTATAACTTCACAAGAGAGCGAGCTCAATCTGTGAGCTCACTAGAATCCGACCCAAACATATTCAAATTTTAGGCCGATGATGATAATTATCCTAACAATATACATAATTTTAATTTTTTTTAATAATTTGTATAAAAAATTTAAATATACATTTTAGGGGAACAATTTTTTTTTTTTTTTTTTTGAATACTATAATGTAAAATATATAAGAGGTTTGGAGGATAGTGAAGAGTAAGAACTCTTACAAGTTACAACCCATTTTTACTCTTTTTACCTTTGAATGCAAGATATAGATAACAAATTTTACAATGCAAGGTAGTGTATAGCCTTCCTCAAGTTTCTACATTAATTTGTTAAGCTAATATGTGACCAAGTACCAACTTTTTTTTTTTGTATAATTACTTATTTGGCCCTCTAATTTTATGAAAAAATAATTGTCATTTATTTAAAAAAATGTTCTTTTTTTTAACTTTTAATTTTTTTTTGTCAAATCACCCAAAAATAAATGGAAAATTTAATATTTTTTAACTTTACAAACGTTGTATACACGTTTCCTACACTAACAATGATGTCGATATCAATTGAGTTAAGACTCAACTGACGGGTAAAGATTATTATTATTATTTGATGAAATACAAGAAGAAGGTAAAACCCGAATAACAAACATGATTAACGTAATTCAAACTCAAATTATACTTAAAATGATAAACATCTTAACTATTAAGCATAATATGAGGTTGGATAAAGATTGTTTTTAAATTGTTCACATCCAAATCCACTCATTTATTGCACATATATTAAAGAAGGATACATTATGTAATGTAGATGCTAGGCACTGAAAATATGACATGTGGCCTTTTTTTAGGGGGTGGAGTGAAAGGAGAAAAGGATAGCAAGGGATATATAGGGAAAGAGGGAAGAAAAAGAAAGAAAGGAAGAAAGAAAGAAAATTAATAAAAAGAGAAAAGTTGTTAATGTTTAAAAAAATATATTATAATTTTTATGATGTAAAATAAATATTATGTGTTTAAATGGGTGAAAATAAATTTAAATTATAATATAAAAATTATTTTTTAAAAAACTTATATAAAATTATTATTTTTTATTTTCTTGAAAAATTTAGAAAATTATGTAGAGAAAAAAAATCGATAGATTATTAAATAATATACAAAACTCAGTAAATTTTGTTAAAATAAAGTCTAAACATTCAAATCACAAAATGAATATGGAAAAATCGAGAATTGAGTGAATTATCATGAAGGTTCGAAAAATAGAAGAAAGAAAAACAACAATTATACCAAACCAAATTTGACCTTACCCTCTACACAAAGTTTGTGTATTTCCATGCGTAATCTACCATATGTAAGTCTTTAGTTTGTCATTGTTGACATATAGTTATAACTATACCTATAATTATTTTGTATTTATACTTGTAAACTCGAAAAAAGGGTGATGGCTCATCATTTGATATAAATAACAAATGAGGCTACGATTAAATGATAAAGTATAAATATTGAAAATTTATTATGTTTGAGTTTAAATCTTATTATATGCATTTACATTTTTATGTTTTATATAAAATATATAAAATGATAAAAATATTATTAAAATAATATAATTTATTTTATAAAATAATAACATTTTATTATTTTTTAATTGAATTTAATATTGGATTGACTCGTAATATTAAATTCAATAAAATTTTTAAAAAATAAAAGAAAGGTAAGTATGATAGTGGATTCAATTTGAAAATTTAAAAAGCTCAAACTTCATCTAGAGTTTTAAAAAAACACTAATCAAGATTATAAACAGTACAATTTAAATCCTTTCAAATGTTTTTTGAAACAATTAAAATAATATTTTTAGGAAAATTATTCTATTTTTTTTATTTAAGTTTAGAAAGAGTCTTTAGCTCGATTGGCATGAATATTATTATCAATATAGGAAGACGTGAGTTCGAATGCACTGAAATACATTATCTTCTTATTCAAAGGTTGGGGAGGGACTATAAGTAATTCTATATATTATATAAAAAAAAAAACAAACATGACCAGAACTTATAATAAAATTGTTCAAAAAATAGTTAATTTTTATATTCTTTCATTAGTATTTTAATTATTATTGTCAACAATTTAATGAAAAAAAAAGTAATTGAAGGTTGAATCTCTATTGATATCCCTCTTAAAAATTGTAACGTAGAAAAAGAAAAGAATCATTAATACATTAACCTTATTTTTAACTAGTATGGTTGTCACCTATATTTTAATTTGGATTAATTATTTGTTTGTGTGAAATTGTAAAATATAAATTTGAATTTGAATTAATTATTTGTTTGTGTCAATTTGTAAAGTATAAATTTAAAGCTTAAAATTTGCTTTAAGTCCTTATATATATACTACATACATTTGGAATTTAGTATTTAACTTTTCAGATTTAAAAATTTAAGTCCAGTTTTTACCACCATTAAAATCTTTCTATGATGAGAAATTTTGAATTTTAAAAAAATATTCATTTGATAGTCATTAACGATAAAAATAACGTTGAAAATACTTATCGATTTTTTTCCTAAAAATAATCATTTGAAATCGTCGTGATAAAATAATTATTTCTATTGGAATAGTATTCTTAAGAAAATTTGACGTCAGTATTTTGATTGAAATGGTTAACAATATTAACTATTTGGATTAATTAATGGCATTATAAAAGTAGAGGGCCCAATTTATGTCAAAAATTAAAATATATAGATTAAATTTCAAGTTTCAACATAGTTTAGGGTCCAAAGTTAAAATTTGACCATTGTCTTACAATGAAAAAAAACGACACATGCCTAAAAGAAATGAGAATCAGCGTGTCACTATTTAAGACTCTTAGGGTATTCAAATTATATATAATCACGTAATGTTGTCATTGAAAATTTAACGATGTTAACTATTTGGAATAATAATAGCATTATAAAAATATAAGGATCAAATTATGTTAGAAATTAAAGTATAGGTATTAAATCTCAAATCTAGGCATATTAGAGGGACCTTACCACCTATAGCAATATATTAATTTTTTTTTTTACCAAATCATAGAGTGAAATTTAAAAGTTAAAAAATGCTTCAGGCCTCAGCACTCTTTATGCATTTAGAATTTAATTTTCGTATTTTTATTTTCAAGAATTTAGTTCTTTTATTTTTTGAATTTAAAAATTAGGTTAAATTGTTAATACAATTAAATTCTTCTGATAAATTCGCTTGAATGATATTTTGAAATATAAAAAAAAATATGATATTGTAATGGACGTGAATTTAATAAATAATTTTAATAGTTTTAACAACTCTTAAAAAATACATCATCATTTTAATCAAAATAAAATATATGAATTAATCAATCACATTGTAAAAGTTGAAGTACCAAATTATGTTAAAAAGTTGAAGTATAAAGATTAAATATTAAATTTGAGTATAATACAGTGACCAAAATTAAAATTCGACCATAATTATATAATTTGTAAAAAAAAATACGGTCCATGCCACTTTACCATGTTGATAGTCTCGTTTTTTTTTTTTGCCAAAACATTCATATAGAGTTGAAATTTTCACTTTTAACCTTTTGACTACAATTAATATTTTTTATTATCGAACACTCATCAATATACAAATGATGTAATAAAAAAATAATAAAATAACTATCGCATATAAAATTGTAAATTATTTGAATTAACTAATATCATTGTAAATCTAAATGACCAAATTATGTTAAATTAAAATATAAAGATCGAATATCAAATGTGAGCATAGTAAAAAATCAAAACACTATTATCTTATTATGAATAAAAAACTGGAAAAAATTGATATCACTGTTAATAATTTTGATAGTTGATTTGAATTTTTAAAACACTATATTCTAACTCATTATGCCAAAATATTTTTTTGTACAATAGTATTTAAAAATTCCATGTAAAAAAATAATTAGAAAAGTCGCCGAAATTAATAATCTCAACTAAACATTATAAAAAATAAGGATTAAATTATTATATAAATTTAAGTATAAAGATTAAATATTAATTTTAGACATAGTAGAGGGACTAAAAAATGTTATTTAACCATTTTTCTATAAAATGAAATATAAAAGTGAAGAATGGTTGAGAGTGAGACACGTGGCTATATAAGAAGGTACGTTGGACCTTTAGGTTATAAATTTTTATATAAAATATCGCATCTCAATTATTTATTTAATATAATTATAATAATCTATATAATATGTAAAACAAAAGTTTGAGAGAATTATTTTTAACATTAATTTCATTATAATTTTTATCATATTTATTTTTTTTACATGATATCTGAAATTATTCATAGCTTTTTCTCAACTTTTAAATAAGAGAATAATGTGTTTCAGCACACTCGAATTTATATCCTCTTAAATTGACAATAATATCAATACCAATAATTAAACGAGACATTTATAACTTTACTTATAAATTTAATAATTTCTATGATAATGTATAGTACCATATTGAGTGCAGCCCATTTTTAATGTTTGATTCCTATTAGTTTTTACCCATTTTTCAATATAAAGTTTGGGCTTAGGTCCCAAAACGAGTCCAAGCTTTACTATTTAGTAAAAGTTGTTGCTTCGTAAAACATTTAAAAGAAGGGTAAATTGCACCCAAGGTCATTAAACTATTAGTAAATTAATATTTTGGTCACTCAACTTAAAAAAGTTATAACATGGTCACTAAACTATTCAAAAGTTTTATTTAAGTTATTGGGTTGTTAAAATCGCTAGTGTATGGCCTTTTTTGTTTTCACCACCTATACTAATTGAAAGCTCTCTTTTTCCTTGTCTTCGATAATTTAATTTTAAAATAAAAAATTTAGCAGCCCAAATGACTTAAATAAAAACTTTTGAATAGTTCAATACTTAAATAAAAACTTTCAAATAGTTCAATAATCATTTTATAACATTTTGAAATTGAGTAATTAAAATATAAATTTAATAATAATTTAGTGGTGTTGATGTAATTTACCTTTATAAAAAATTATAGGTAAAATGTATTAATTTATATTGAATAATATATATATATATAATTACAAGGTCTTAGGCTCGAGCTGACATAAACAACCTATTTTTAAAAATATAGTGGTTAATTAAAAATAATAATAATTAGTGCAAAAAAAAAAAAACAAACTCAACCCGAATACAAGTGAAATCGAAAAATTTTAAATTATTCAACTACGAATTTAATTTTTTTTGAGAGTCTACTCAAATTCAATCGGATTAAATTTAAATTTGAGTCAGATTAAATCTTTAAACTGAATATAAAGTTCTCTCAATACTATTTTTTATTCATAATATTCAAACTCAATGAATATCAATGTTCTAGATTGAATTTATATGATATTTGTAACTCTCCCGAATTTAAGTACATGTTATATGAATATTAATTGATTCAATATTAGTTTAATTGGTACCATTGTTATTATAATAATATAAAAATCGTCAATTCAAATGCACTTAAGTGCGTACTATATTTTATATTAGAGTTAGGAGTAAGGTTTTCAAAATCAAATTGAGATCGAATTGATTAAGCCACCAGTTTGTCAGTTTAACTAGTTTTATAAAAAATATTAAAAATCAATTCAACTGATCTATACCGTTTTAAGGCTCAGTCGATCTAAAATAATTTCCGGATCGTTAACCCAATCGATTCTCAGTTCAATAAATCTGATTAGCTGATCAAGTTCAAATAACCACGGTTAGGAGGATTACAAGTTTCTTTTTTAAAGAATTGTATTAAAAATAATATTACTAGGGTTGTAAATGAACCGAGCTTGAACGAACAAACTTTTGTTTTTGTTCATGTTTGTTTGTTTATTTTTTAATTTTGTTCATGTTCGTTAAGAATTTTAATTTTTTGTTGATGTTCGTTTATTCAAAATTATGTGTGTTCATGTTCGTTTGTTTAATGTTCACGAATATATTCATTTAACTAAATCGAACATGTTCACAAACATTAAAAGAACATGTTCATGAATATATAATTAAACATGTTCACGAACAATGTTAATGAATAATAAATAAACAAACAAACAATAAACAAATACATACACACAAATATTATTTTAATTTTTTATAAGAAAATATCATTAATAAATAAACGAGCTTGTTCGTGAATATAAACGAACCGAACATACTTTTGTTCATGTTCATTCGTTTATTAGACAAATATAAAAATTTTGTTCATACTTGTTTATTTAGTTTAGTAAACAAATATAAACGAATGTTATACGAAAGATTCACAAACAATTCATCGAACGTTCTGTTTATTTACACCCCTAAATATTATATACTTGACCCGACCTGACCCAAATGATTTTTAAATTTTTTTTATGTTGTTTTATTTAATATATGAAAAAAATTAATTTGTTTAAGATACTTATAACGGGTAAATATCAAATTGATAAAAAAAATAATTTACTTTTGATTTCGTTAACTTTAATGATAAAATTAGATGGAGAGTCCAAAATATTTAAATAAAAAAAATAAAGAGACTTAATATTTTAAAATTAAAATATAGAGACTAAATTTTAAATTTAAAAAAACAAAAACCTTTGAAATATTTAAACAAAAATAATCTTGCATACCCGATCCGACCCGACCCTATTAATAAACACATCTATTCACAACTCTCGTCTCCTTTCTACGTCCGGAAATCGTTATTGTCCTCTCCAGTCTTCCACTGAAATTTCTTAACCGAAAATAATTCAAATAAAAATCGCTTTTGTTTTAATTTCCCAATGGAAATCGATCCCCTTCCAAATGGCATCGGTTCCACCGCCGCCACAACAACCACCGAAACCACCGTCACGGCAACCTTACCCACCGCCGCATCAAACACGACGCCGTCATCCAAGCTGAGCCAGCTGACGGAATCGTTGAAATTGGAGCACCAATTCTTGCGTGTTCCCTTCGAACATTACAAGAAGACGATCCGAGCGAATCACCGGACGGCCGAGAAAGAAGTCTCCGCCGTTATTTCAAGCGTCGCTGACGTAGCTGATAGTAACGAAATCTCCAAAGACGACGCTGTTTTGAGTCTTACTTCCCTTGTTTCCCGTTTGCAAGGCCTCAAGCGCAAGGTAAAAGAAGAGAATTTTTTTAAAATTTTATTTCTTTAATTAGTTTTATTGTTTTCAAGTTAATTGAGTGTGATATAGACTGAAGTTAGCAAAGTGTACTCTTTTCAACATCCTGGAGACCTAAAAGGTAAGATTTTGGATGACTTTGAATGAAAATAGCTGAAGTTTAAAATTGTGTAAGATCAAATCTGTGTATATAAAATGAAAGGGAATATCAAAATTGAAAACTTGACGATTTTACTAAAATTTGATACTATGAGTATGACCAAGTAGAATTAAATTAGTATTAGAGCAAGGGTAAATTTAGAACGCATTGATCTGTATGGAAGTTGAAATTATTGACAATTTGGAGTTTTGAATCTCATCATATTTAATTTGGGAGAAAGATGAAGTTTAAATGTGAAAATGATATATATATATATATACCCGTGTTTATATGTTTGTTTCATCAATTAGCATGTTTTCGAAGTTCAAAAAATTTGTTATCCAATTTAACATGTAACCTTGATGCATTCGTAGGTAGTAGTTTCAATATATTTTCATCTTCAAAAATATGACCATTTTATGATTTCTTGCTTGTTTCATCGGTAGATTTTTGTTTTTGCCTATCTTTTTCTTTTTTTCAAATTCTTTTGCCTATCTAAGCAATTTTGCTGTCATTTTGTGTTTCAGTAATTAAAAAATTAGAATGATAAAATAAATTTGTTATCCAAAGTCATGCTGCTTTTTCCTAAAGTACTTGTGTCCAACACTTGTGTTTGACTCAGATTCAGACATGGTTTTGGAGGTCTGATCCTCCAAATATATGGAAAAACTTATAATAAAATTGAGCATACATGTGTTGTAATTGCTGTATCCGAGCTCATCCTGATTCTAGGTAACATAGATCCTAAGCGGTTAGTAACCCCTCTAAGTTCGTGGCCATTGAGTGACTGGTGCTTATACCTTTTTGTCATTCAGTTGGAAGAGGGGAGTCGAACAGAGAACTTGCAGGTGCAGAACTGTCGTGCTCGTCTTGATCACTTAGAATCTGTGGATGCTGAGAACCTGTCAGAATGGAATAATGTGCGATTCAAGCGTATCCTTGTGGACTACATGCTGCGTATGTCTTATTATGACACTGCAAGGAAACTTGCTGAAAGTAGCAAAATAGAGGTAAATTACATGCATGTTTCATTTGATATGTAGGTGTTACAATTGTCTTTCTTTGAATATAAAGTTTTCCACTTAAAAATTTTTCTCTAGCTGTTTCTTATTCTGGCTATTGGAGAATATGAAGGCACTACCATTTTTGTGTTACCTTGAATCAGCGTTGTCTCGTCGTCTTTTTCTCTCCTAATAGACACTGTACACGCATTTGAACTTTCTGGATTAGATGATGTCGCCATTCATCGGTGTTCCTAGTGGCTTTTTTATGTCCCTTCAAATGCTTGTAAGCATTGTTGTTCTCATAATAACAGTTGAGGTCCAATAGGAACTTCATGCGCACTGTAGCAATTAGCATACATTTAGAAGTCACTGCACTGCATGAATTCTGCATCATGTGCCATCCTTCTTGGAACCAATCTGGTTTGACCATTATTTCACAATGTCTCTGCTGTTGTTTGAAGTAAACATGTGATTACATAAGAATAAATAATTAAGTTGTGCGAATTATCGTCTGCCTGCAAATAGTCCCCCCATAATTTAATTGAATTTTTATGTTCCAGGAATTTGTCGATCTTGAAGTTTTCCAAGAAGCTAAGAAAGTTGTTGATGCCCTTAAAAATCAGGAGGTGGGTCCTGCTCTTGCATGGTGTGCAGAAAACAAATCTCGGTTGAAGAAGTCCAAGGTATGCACTCATTGTGTTTTCTGAATTATCATGATCTTTGAGTTTCACTCAATGATGTTTTAACTCTTTTTCAAGGTTACATTTCTCTTTGAGTTAGATATAATTGAGCTTTCATGATGCTATTTAATGACTCTCATAATTGCATTCATTAAACTCAGATGTTCTTTACTCTTTAGTACTCTGTCAAGAATTTGTGGGTGTCCCAGCTTGGATTTAGCTGTGATTTTACATTCTATCTGGGAATGTGTCTCAGGTTTAATCATTTTTTTTACAGAGCAAATTTGAATTCCAGTTGAGACTTCAGGAGTTCATTGAGTTGGTAAGAGCTGAAAACTACATGCGTGCTATTTTGTATGCTCGAAAGTACCTTGCACCATGGGGAGCTACTCATTTGAAAGAATTGCAGCTAGTCATGACAACATTGGCCTTTAGAAGTAATACTGAATGTTCAAAGTACAAGGTGAATTATATTATCCCTCTCTTCATTTGACTACCGGTTCAGGTTAGTTTAAATGCTTGGGATGCTTAGTTGAATGACTAGTTGATGAAAATTTAAGTAATGGGAGCAAAGGCAAAACCAGAAGCTGTCTATCTCAGTTTATTTAATGAGGTCAATTGTTTATTTTACATGGTTGATGACGTTGCAAATTTGGAGCATGCTTTTAAACTAATTTTGATATAAAGAGATGATATTGTTTTGTGCTTGACACAAATATGTTTATATTCGTATAAATCAGCTAAAATTGTATTATTATTAAAACATTATGTCTCCCTCTTTTGCCTAAATTTTGTTCCAACACTGATCAATCATGATGCTTCCTTTCACATCCTTTGGCCTTCACTTTAAGGCTTTATATTTGAACAATGCTCATACAACTTGTTTTGATACATTTCCAGGTTTTGTTTGAACCTAAGCAGTGGGACTTCCTGGTGGATCAGTTTAAACAGGAGTTCTACAAGTTGTATGGCATGACCCTGGAGCCATTGCTGAATATTTATCTTCAAGCAGGCTTGTCTGCATTGAAAACTCCGTATCCATACAGTAGCTACCAATATGTAACTGCCTATTTGTTTATCCATGTTTATCTGCCATTCAGGGACTTCAGTGATGTTAGCAAAGCATGTGTGTTAACACATATGCTGGCATGCATAACGATCAAGTTCTTCCGTATAAGCTTCCATTGTTTTGATATTTCTGCAACTACAATTTTTCCCTTGACATAATTAGATACTGTTTTGAAGATGACTGCACCAAGGAGGACCCACTGTCACAGGAAAACTTCCGGAAGTTAGCGATGCCATTACCCTACTCAAAGCAGCATCATTCAAAGCTTGTTTGCTACATAACCAAAGAGCTGATGGATACAGAAAACCCACCTCAAGTCTTGCCTAACGGCTATGTCTACAGCACTAAGGTTCGTATTTTACCTCACAAACTCACTTTTTTACTTCTGATTTTTATTTTTCCATTGGATTCAGTCTAGTGCTTGAAAGAAAGAGCAGACAGGCCAGTCAAACCAGTTAACCCAGGAACTGGTGGCCTGTTCTGTGCGGCATTATATGTAAAACCAAGTTTTCTTTGAACCGGTGGAAAACTGGTTTAGCCAAAAAAATATCATTTTTTAAGCGATGAGATTTGGACATTTATATTAAAGACTATAATTGTTAATTAGAGGCTGTCTAGGAACTGAACTTGGGACAGATATCAACTAAAGACTTGAACACGTGTCTTTTGCCACTTCACTCGTGATTCAGATGATTATTAACAACTATATTTATTACTTATTTAACATTCAAATTACTTTATATATGCTTAAAGCTATTCTGATAGAACTGCTTGATCCAACCAGTTGGACCCTTGCTTCTCGGAAAACATTAAGATAGACAAGATCCCGGTTTCAGAACGTCAGGCCGGTTTTTTTAACCTTGTTTTGTCTCCTTGTCTTGTGTTGTAGGCACTCAAAGAAATGGCCGAGAAAAACAACGGTAAAATTACATGTCCGAGGACTGGTCTGGTCTGCAATTATTCCGACCTGGTTAAAGCCTATATCTCATAAAACTACACTATCAACACTGCAAAGGTAAAAAAGAAAATTCTTCCTGGACTGTTTCCTCTATGTTAGTGGTAAATTTTATGCATCATTTATAGATATTTCTCTTCTGCTTTCGAAATTTTCGGAACTTCTCATTATAATCTTCTTGCACCATTAACTTATTCACCTCATGTAAATAATGCATCCTTTTTTTTTTTCTATTTGATTTTCTCGTAATTGTTATTAGCTTATTGTTGCTTGTTTTGGTTAGCAAAATTTTACTTGTATTTATGTTACTCGTATTTGGATACAATTATGTGTTTAGCATTCATGTTTAATCTTTAATTTTGTTTTATTATTATTCCATCGTGGGCACATGTTTAAATACATGAATATGAACATTGAAAATAAATATTATAAGCAGAAATGAAAATTTCTGATAACATTGGTGGATTAATTGAATCTTTTGGCTCAAAACACGAAGAAAAGATGTGTGCTAATATGAGAAAGGATCTTATGAATTAGGGGTTTTTTTTCAATAGTTTGATGTCACATTAATAATTTTATTATGAATTTCAGGATTTTTATTTGGATAATATCCCTGTTTTATATAATTTTTTCTTGTGCTAACATATGTAACTGGTTTCCGAAATCACTTTTTTTACTTTCAACTCCATCACAACACTCAACGGTTTCCTATTATCCTATTTAAACATAAAAAAAGATAATTTAAATTTTGATTTTTTAAATAAATAATATAAATAAAAGGAATTTGTAATTTTATTTCAAAATGTAAAAATCAAAGCCACTAAGCTTCTTCTTGGAACTTAAAAATAACATCATATGTAATTTTATTTATTTAATTGAGTGATAAAAAAGTTTTTATCTCCATTTGAAAATCTATTTAAATCAATTCTCAATTTATTTAAGATGCATTAAGACTTTCAGAAACATGGTCTTTAAAAAAAAAAACAAAGAATTCTAAAGAAAATTTGGTTGCAAAATCATTTTTTTAACACTTTGACCTCCACTTAAGAATCCATCTAATTTGATTCTTAATAGGCTTTAAACCAAAAAGAAAAACGACTCCAAAAAGAATTTGGATTTGCAAAATAACCAATTAACTTATCACAATAATTCTATTTCATCATAAAAAAAAATTCATTTTCGAACTCGGACGATAACTCATTGTAAGCTTGGGAAATAAAGGAAAAAATGTGTAAAGAAAATCACTATTGTTTGTAGTTCAAACAGAGTCTAGGTTTTTTAATTCAATTTAAACCAAATTTGAGCCGATGCCACATGACAAGCCTTTGGACAAACTTTTTGAAATCAAGCCTAGTCAAATCAGTAATAAGAACATGTTATTTTTACTTCATTAATATTGCAAACAATTTAAAAAAAAAAATTAGATAAAAATATTAAAAAGGGTAACAAGTTATTAGAGCTATTCAATATTGAACAAAGATTTCAAAAAGTTTCCCAACTGTTCAATCCACGAACCAATAAGATCAAATAAAAGGTACTCTGTGATACTTATTTATTCAAGATTAGGGATTTCATTTGATCGAATTAAGTCAAATCGAGTTAAAAAAATTATAAGTTAATCAAGTTAACGAATTCTATTTTAACAATCGAATTCAATTTATTTATTTTTTTATTGAATAGAATTATCAAATCCTATTATTTATATTCAATTATTTAACAAGCAGACAAAATACAAAATTATTTAACTATATAAATAAAATTGATAATTAAATATTTATCATAATAATATAATTTTATCTTTTAATTTTTAAAAAAATAAATATTTATCAAAACAACGTAAATTTTTTTTTAATTTTTAAATAACTCAAATTATATAATTTATATTTGAATTAAACCAAAAAAAATAATTTTTTATTCGAATTGATCTAAATAACTCGATTAATTCAAATTATTTAACTCAAAATTTAAATTTTAACAAATTTTTCAAATCGAATCGAATTTTGCTCATTTAAAAAAAAAAAAAACTTGACAAACTGCATAAAAACAAAAAGAATTTAGAGAATAAAATAAATTGATATAAAAACTAGAACAGATCCTCCCCTTAGTAAATTGGTCAGATTCGGATTCGGATTCGGATTCGAAACGGATCCGAACCATCTGTACCTGATACAGAGTTTTATGAAATCGTAAAACTAAATTTTACCCATCACAAAATAGGAGAGAATTTATGGAACAGAGTTTAATAAATCTTAACAGCGCTTGATGTTCAAGAAATAAAAAGTTACCAATCCAATATAAAAAACTTAAAAAGTTGCAAACTGAGATTTGTCGCTAACGCATACCGACTCAAACCAGCATCGGTTAATTCGATTCACTGCGCCTAGGAGAGGCGTGATTGTCATCATCATCATAAATAGGGCTCCGTTCTTCCCTAGGGAGTGGGCTAGGGCTGCGGCTCTGGCCATTTTCTTTCTCTTTCACAGGGTCCCTGTCTTCAGCACCAGCTTCACGATCTGGGCTTCTGTTTCTTCCCCTTGGACTTGCACTGTAATCTGAACCGTTGTTAAGCCTGCCCCTGCCTTCTCTTGGGGAAGGGCTACCTTTCTCTTGTGGGCTTCTTTCTTCAGGCACTGGACTATGCTTCCTCCCCCTCAATGGGGATGGAGATCCCCTGTGGCGCTTAGGGCTCCTTGATCTTTTATCTTCTCGCTCGAAACTCCTTTCTCTCTTCACAGGTGATCTCGATCTACTGCAAAGGTCAAGATTAAGCAAAATAACAAAATAGACATTTCTATCCATTAAATGCCCTTCACTTATTTAGACTTGCATAGGGATTACTGCACAACCGGAAAAAGGGGGTACATTTTACTTTGTTTAAAATGTAATACAAAAAAGTAAATTCACATAAAGACTTGATAAGAAGTAAATGACAATTTACATTTCAGAACCGGAATCCTGTTGCAGGAAAGTTAAACACAAACCTGCGGCTGTAACTGCGGCTTCTGCTTCTACCACGGCGGGGACTAGGTGAGCGTGAATAACTGCGGGGTCTACGGCTGTACCAATATAATAGTCTCACTTGTAAACAATATTGAACTTGACTGATAATTTTTTATAACACATCCAATCGACCAAACTGACAAGGATAACAATGGAAAGAGAGAAAGGACCTTAGTTTCTTAGGACTGTTTTGACAATTTCTTTCTATGTGGCCTCGTTCTCCACAACGATAACACTTGTTCTTCCAATCCCCAGCTTTGCAATCACGGGCCCAGTGACCATCAATTCCACAATTGAAGCAGCGTCCTGACCCAGGAGTAGGGCCTCTTCCAAGGTAATCACGAGACCCACCAGGGCCACGGGGCACCTAAATTGTAAGTTAAATCAGATTCAACGATCAAGAAATATAGACAAACTTGAGGATGAATTCCAGGACAATGACCAGAACAAGGAATGGGAGGAAACAGAATAATATGACGCAGCGCCAACGCAACCTAGGGTTATATAGAGATGTATTTGCTATTATACACTCATTCACGTCTAATATACTCTAACTCAATTCAACTCAAGTAATTTTTAAAAAATATATATTATTAAATAAATAATGAAAAGAAATGAAACTATTGAAATCTGTTCAGAGTTTATTGGGGGAAACCAAATTTCACCATACTAGACCTACATTCTCATCTCAGGCGTGACATGTTTTATATTCCAAACCAGTCCACTGAAAAGTGGAAATTTTATTAGCAAGCCAGATAGACTATCATACAGCAGGGTGACATACTAGGTAAAATTCATGTCTGTATGTGCCACGTCAAATAAACATGCAATGGGAACACATGCAAATAAAAAAGAAGGTTAAACGAGTTGTGTGTATGGCTGAACTAAGCGTGCAGATTTTATGGTTCACATCACCCAAAGATCTGAAGGCATTAAAGATGTTAATACATTATAAGATTAAATTAGTCAAGGGCTTAAATGTAACAGTAGTTCCTTTCAATATTATTGAGGTACTAATATCTGAAAAACAACAGAAACTTACTCCCTTGGCAAATTCAACAATGATACGGCTTCCATCTAAGTCTCGACCATTCAATGAATATCTTGCATCATCAGCATCTCTAGGGTCGCTGAATTCCTGTTATCAGGAAGGCAGACAACACACATAGAGAAGAAAAAGATTCAAGCAAAAAAGATCATATTTACAACATATGTTGAAGAAATTTAGAGAAAAGAGAAGTTGTTTTGGTTTAAATTAAGAGAGTTAAGAAATACATACAACAAATGCATAGTCGCGCTTCATATCCACATCACGTATTCTGCGCAAACGGGTGCCAGAAACAGTAAGGCCATCAAGACACAATTATCGAAGGGTTGATAGTTCGCCCCTCACAGTTGAACCAAAAACACCACTTTTGAGATTGTTCCATTTCGATAAAAACAGGCAATAACACTACAGAAAAACTCGCCAAATCCACCATGGCACCCTCTCACCAAAGACCACCAGGTTAGGCAAAAGCCAAGAGCCCTTCAACAAGATCATTAAAGTTAAACCACACAGACCCGTGGAAGGGTGCAACATTCTCACTCATATTTTATAAGGAAGATCATATGTCAAGCACTACCACAAGGGCTTGGCAAGTGCTTATTTCTCCCCACTTCATCATCACTACACCTGAACCTATCCTAACGGCCATCAATACAAAAGAATAAAACAACCATGAACACCCAAATAGAGAAAAAGGGAACATTTTAAACAAGTAAACTTTGTAAAACAAAACTATGAAGCCACGCAAAAAAACACAACAATTCATCAATTACAAAGTTTACAAATTCTTAAAACATAAAAAAGACTAGATTACCTCCCGTATCTGCTAAACATGTCCTCGAGATCACGTGATCGTGTCCTTGACGATAAGTGACCAACATAAAGGCGAGTACCACTGCCACGGCGGTCATCATACCTAGGCATTTTTCTTTACCTGCAATACCTATTTCCGGAGGAACCAAAAACACACAATTACTCAGATTTACGAATCATATCGTAGAAGAAATATTTCTTTTTCCTATGTAACAGAATCAGAAAATATATAATTCAAGTTAAAGATGTCTTAAAGCTCCCCTCCAGTAGATATTTATATTACTACAACAGGAAATTGTAATCCATTTCAAACATAACATGCTAAAATGCAAAGCAAATTCTAACAGCATTTTAATTTTCAAACGAAAAACTTTAAATCCAATTGCACACAAATATCAAACGATAAACGACACAACCAATCAGAACTTAAATAAAACCTTGTTTATATGCACTAATTATCTCGTATAATACCTATCACAAGACCGGAAAAAATACTAATTTTTCTGAAAACACAAAATTAAACACGAAAGAAAAAGAAAACACATTGAGTATTATTTTAATTTTCAGAATTCAATTTCCAACAGCCACAATTACAAATCATAAAAACGAAACAAAAAATAAATAAATAAATGATATGCAAGGGAAAAATTAGCATTAAAGGCGGCCAAATCCAAATTTGAAAGCTCAACAGCCTTTCAGATCTATAAATAAATAACCAATAAATCGAATGTATAATAAGTTAATGAGACTCAAAATTGAAATAAAAAATTTTTAAAATTGAAATTAAAAAACAATACTTACGATGAAATCTCAGAAGAGGAAAGCGAAGAATGAGAAGATGAAAACCCTAGATTTTTCGAAAAGAGACAGAGAGAGAGCTTAAACGCGCCGTTTTCTTTTTTATTATTTATAGGCACAAGGATAAGAATCAGTCAATACTCAAAAATTAGAGATCGTGTAAATTACCAAACAACCCCCATATAATTTTGTGAAATTACAGTAATGGGCTTGCAAGAAGTGGAATGTTTCAAATGTAAAGGCTGGGTAGAACCGGACAATGTTCTAACTTCCAATCCCGGTCCAAATGGAGGATTTATAGAAACCGGTAATTGGACAAACTCGGAATACGTGTCATAAATTTTAGAGTAAAAAGGTTATGAATGACAGCATGGAAATATCCTACTTATTGAATTATCTAAATTCAAATATTGTTTAAACTTTGAATTTATTTATTGTTCGAAACCCGTTGGTGCGAAAGAAAAAATTGATTCTGGCAAGCGGGGTCGTGTGTATGCTCGTTTTAAGTATGAAAGACTTCCCATGTTTTGCTTTTTCTGAGGACGATTGGATCATTCGGAGAGGTTTTGTTCGGCTAGGATTATTCATGGTAAGAAGGAGTTCGTGTTTGACTGGGATATGTCACTGAACGCTGTCCCTCGGAGAGCTATGATAGTGTCGAGCCCTTGGTTACATGAGAAGGGTGAGGGTCCTCGTTTGGGGGACTTGGGGCAGACTGTTTGTAAGGGATCGGAGGGGATGGATAGTAGTGTTCAAGGGTTGTTTCAAAACGCTGCTTTTATGAGACAAGCTCGTGCTAATTTGGGTTTGAATCTTGGGGGAAGGGTTGGTGCGACGGTGGAGGATTTGGAAAATGTTGATCCAAATAATGGAATTAGGGAAGAGGATACCCCGATGGAGGTTGGGGAGGGGAAGAAGAGGCCTCGTAGTTCTCGGCTTTCACTTGTTTTTGGTAGTATGGATTCGGACGAAGCTTTTGATGGTCAGATTTCTGTGCCAAATTTGAAAATTTTGATGAAGCTTTTGATGGTCAGATTTCACGAGTTTAGTCTTCCGATCGGCAATCGTGTTCTACGATATCGGAATATATTTTATCCAAACCTTTCAATTTCGTCTAAGCTAGCTGCTAATTAAGCACAATTCAACCAAGTGACTCCAATTAGAACCACCAATTAGCAGGATCTCCACTAACAATGCATTATCGTATTCAAGCTCTAGTTGTCGAGATTTTTTCTCTCAAGTTATGTTTAATCCTTCATAAATAGCACGCACTTCAACCTAAAAGATGGAGTCTTTCAACACTACAATAAATAATCCATATAGCCAAATCGCATTTATATTCCTGAACACACCTACCGCATTTGAAAGTTAATATAAATTAAAATACAATTATTTTTAATAACAATTTTATAAAATAAAATAAAATTTACAACCAATGAAGACTTGGCTTAATGAGAAATTTAAGATCCTATTCTCACATTTGAGGCTCATTTTGTGTAAGCTTAAGTGGGTTCTTAGTTAATGCATTTAGTACTCCATCGGTGGATGTAATATTTTTTTTTTTACTAGAATTGATATCAATTTGTTTTGATGTACGGTTTTAAATTACCAATATTTTTTAAAAATATTTAAAAATATCAGATGAATTTGATTAAATAAATTTTAAATATAAAAATATTAATCAATTATGTAAATTATTCATCAATAAACTTTACAAATAAATTTTCGACAAATGTAAAATAAACAAGGAAAAAAATATCTCATACATTAAACAACAAAAGCATCCACGACAATATTAAAAAAAATCACGACAAAATTATCCTACACTAAATTATTTACTTTTTTTTTTCTGGTTGAATTTGAAAGTTAGTGTAAGAAATAGTATATATATTATTTTAATGTTATTCATGCATTAGTCAATGCTTAATGTTTCAGTTGGTTAGATCAAAATTAGACAAGATGAGTCAGTACAATTAGTATAGATCGAAATTTTTTTCGGTGTGAAAAAGATAATTGAATATCCTGATTTATTAATGGAATGTGCACATTTGTTGGTATATCCAAAATCGATGCGGAACAGATCAAAGTAATTGTAATAAAGTATAATTACTTTAATTCTCGAGACATGTTTGGTTTGACTTGTAGACTATAATTCCATCTAAATTTCTTATGTCATGTTTTATAATAAAATCTATAATTACACGATTAAGAAAAAGAAGTTTTAAAGTCACTACAAAAAATTTCAAGTAATATCTTCGCTTCTCAATTAGACTATTCATGAGTTGGATGATTTGCTAGACACGATATGAATTGAAACTTTTTTGTCATAAAGTCTCTCTAACTTAACCCTAAATTTAATTTAAATAATTTTAACATGTTTTTATTTAAATTTAATTGTAAAAATATATAAATATTTTCCATTGAAAATCAAACCAGTTTTGCCATTGTTATTAGAGATGATGTGGGCAATTTTATCCAGGCTTTGTCGGGGCATTTTCAAGAAGTCATAGAGGCTCATGTGGCTGGAGCTATTGTTGTCGATGAGGGACTTTCATGGATCAAGGTGTCGAGCCGTGACAAAGTTGTTATTGAACTTGATTGCATGGAAGTGTTCATCGCTTTGGGTGGGATGGGTTTCGCTTTGTTAGAGTTAGTTTAGATTTGAACGATTGCATTGAATTAAAATGTTAATTTCATAAATTATCTTTCTAATGAATTTAATAGAGTGTCAATAAAACCACTCATTCTTTAGTGAGGATAGCTTTACTTTATGCAAGTCATATTGTCGGGGTCCTCCGAGATCTCATCCTTTCGTGTCTGAATTCTATTCTCCTTCCTGAGCCTCCTATTGGTAATGTCAGGGTTTAGGATAGAAATTAAGAATGAGTGTATGGGATAAGTTTGTTGGCTTAGGATTAATTTAATTTTTCTATTTGGGTTTAGGTCTAGATAATTTTAATAAAACTAATTTATAACTTGATATAAGTATCAATTTTTAACCCCTATATGATAATTCGAGTAAATAATTAGGGTGTTTTGAAAAATTACCTTTTAATTCAATGAGATCACTAATAATAAAGATTATTTAATTATCTATAAATAGGAATTGTAAAAAAATTAAATGCGTATTTTTAGAGTTGTTTATGGGTCGGATTTAGTTAGGCCCTAAAAAAAGTTAGGCTTGATTGTTAGGCCCAGGCCCAACCCGAAAATGGACCTAAATTTTTGTTCAAGTCCGGTTCAAATAAAAATGCTAAAGCCCAAGCTCGACTCGACCTGACTCGTATTAATTTTTAAAATTTTATTTTTATATAAAAAATATAATAAACCAACCAAATACATTAAAAATATTAAAATAAATATTTCCCAGCAAATTGAAAATAAATTAAAAAAATCTTTATATTTAATAACACTAAGATAATTACAACTTAACAAGCAAATGCTTTTAAAGTAGTAGCAAAATTAAAAATAAAACAAGTGTTATACGATATCTAAATATTAACAACAAAATAATAGCAATATAATAGTGAAATGGTAGCAAAATAGTGGCAAAAAGTTGGAAAACAACAACAAAAAAGTAAGGTTTTTTTTATTGAAAATTCAGGTCAGCCCGAGTCAAAAAAACCTACTTAAGGCCTGACTCGTTTTTCTAAATGGGCCTTGTTTTTTTCTTAAGTCCATTTTTTGGACTTATATTTTTGATCAAATCTTCTTATTTTTCGGGTAGATCTTCGAGCTAAGCCGAACGACCCAACCCATAAACAACTCTATGTATTTTATTACTGGATAACTTTTCAAACACACAATTGCAAGGAGTAATCAGACTAGTTTTGATTACGAAAATAGCAAATTTTTTGTTCAACAAGTATAGCAAAATCAAAAGTTCTTAAATTAGAGCATTAAAAAGGTAAATTGTTTACTAATAACTTATTGGCTTAATGATAAAAGCAATTGTTATTACTTAAAAGTTTAAGTTCAATCCCTAATAATATCATCTTTGCTTTCAATTAATTTTTTCATGAGGGTTGACGTTAAAATATTCCCTTTTTTTGGGTATTTAATCTTTTAGGTTTAGGAGAATGACAATAAATTTTTTTAACAATTTCATTATAGATTTTGATTTTATTTGCTCTTTTATATAATATTTAAAACTATTCATAGTCTCTTCTCAACCCATAAATTCATAGTCTCTTCTCAACCTATAAATAGAAAGATAATGCACTTGAGCTCACTCAGACTCACGTCCTCCTGCATCGATAATAATATTCATATCAATCGAATTAAGACTTAATCAACGAGAATCATTCTAAATTAATAGACTCAAAAAATAGAAAAATAAAAGTAAAAACCTTGATAAAATAACAATTGGAACGAAAATTTTATTTACTTCTAATTTTTTATTTTCTCAAGCTTGAATAAAAGCCCTAAAATTTTAATTATTAAAGAATATCCAATATCATTAAGGGTCAATTTAGAACGTTATGGATTGGAGAAAAAAAAAGCAAGAAATCTAAAAAAAAATATTTGTTGAGTTAAAATGGCTTATTATTTTTTACATTCTATTTTATAATGTATAAAATTCATTTATTTTTTTAGAAATTATAAATATAATTACAATTATAATTTTAATCTAAACATCCAATTTATTATAATTATTATTGATATTACAATAAAAGATGGGATTTATAATTGGAATATCTTTAAATTAAACTGAACCATTATTACTCTATTATTGATCTATTGAATTAGGGTCCTACTTAGGTGAGAGTGAAGTGCAATGGCTAACATAGGCTTTATTATGCTTTGGGTGAACTTAGAATGAGAGTGGTTGTCTTTCTCTCTCTATATAAATTTATTAACAAAAATAATTGATGTTGAATATATACTATTCCAAAATTTATTATCCTAAAAATTTAATAGAAAGAATAATTTAAATTACTATCATCCAAAAATTTTTGTTTTTAACCAATCGAATTTTAATTCGATTGGCATCAATATTGTTGTTAGTGTAAGAGGACGTGAATTTGAGTATGTTGAAGTGCATTATCCTCCTATTTAAAGGTTAAGAGAGAGGCTATGGGTAGTGTTAGGGATCGACCCGATTAAGCAACGAATTAGTAAAAAAATAGCAGAATAAATTAAGAAATTAAACACACAAATTTAACATGGAAAAACAGCTCTGAAGAGGATAAAAAACCACGCAAAGATAATTTTACTATAATGGCTAAAGAATGAATAGTACAAAAAATGAAGATAAAAACTAAACCCAAAAACTCGAAAAGAAATAACTCTCAAAACATAAACATAAAATTCTCGAAAAATGTTAAAGTTGTAAAATAGCCTATTTATAAGCTAAATTTTATGTTATGGGCTAAATTTTTAGGTCAAATAATAATAAAATAATCTAGATTAATAAAAAATTGACTGAAGCAAATAAATATAATTTAATTGAAACAAATAAACAGAGTTTAATTGAAAGATTATTTTTCAAATTTGACTTGAATCATACTTAACAACTAATTTTAGGCATTATATAAAAAAAACAGATATGTTAAGAATTTATAATGAAATTAATATTAAAAAATAGATTTTAAGCTTTTTATAAAACATATAATATTATTATTATATGTAAATCCATATTTAATATATTCTCTAATTTAATTTAATTTTAATTAAATTATTTATAAATAATTTAAATTTAATAGTAAAAAAATATTAATTACGAAGTCTTTATTTTGTCTCTGATCCTTATACTCTCTATATTTTTAAATTTAATTCTTTTTCTTTTATTTCTAAAAATTTAACCTCTTTACTTTGATTTGAGGTTAAAATCCATTTTTTAAAATAAATTAAAATTCAATTGTTAACACTAGAAATGTATTTTTTTGTTAAATTTAAACATATCATATTTTAATATTTTGAGTTTTGATTTAAAAAATTAAAACTTAAGTAGTAGCACACATTCAAATTAAAAGAAAATGTCATATAACAATATTATCAATTAGACTTTAAATTTTAGGTTATGTTATAAGTTCTTGTATTTTTCATAAATTTAAAAATTAATTTTTATACTTTTATTCTCAAGAGATTAGTCACTTTAATTTTCAAATTAAAAAAAGAAGAAGAAGCAAATCCAAGTGATTATTTTTTTTATTTCAAAATATTACACAAAAATATAAATAAATAAAAAATGATATTAACAATTGAATCTAAATTTTTAAATATAAAAAAATAGAGGGACTAAATTCTTGAAACTACAAATATAGGGACTAAAACCCAAATTCACTGTAACACCCGAATCTCGTACACCGTCGTCGGTTAGGATTCTGGTGTCTACTATTCATTTTATATTGTTCATCTTTTATGAATATCCGACTATTTGCATCTTTATTCAATACAAAAATCATTTCTCACAATTTAAAACAATATCTAAATATAACACAATTTTATCAAGGGTAAAAATGGTATTTCCAACATTTTAGGAGACTTCTACCGGTACCTAATGATCAAGTACAGATAGTAGTCAATTCAATGAACAATTTTAGGACAGTGCAGATTTCTACTGGTACTTGTACAAGTTTTACCGATACAAGTATGATTTCTACCGATATAAGTCATGCAACTACCGATACCAAAAACTCCAGAGAGCAAAAATCCACTCCCTGCAACTTCTACCGTTACAAGCTTACATATTACAGATACATCAGTACCATGAACTACCGATACTTGCAATTCAACTACCGATACAATCCAAGTCAGAGAACAACCTCTCTCCTATCTTGTACTTCTACCGATGCATGCAATAATTCTACTGAAACAAGTATGCAAAATTTCATTAATGATGCCAAAACATAAGTTTAATGCCTCAAATACAACCAATATAAGTTATGCATTAAAACATCACAAGACACACATAACTTCTAAATCTTTACAAGCATTATAAGCCTAAGCATCAAGTTATACTTCATGCATTTACAAAATCAAAATAGCATGATTTCAACATTTTTGGTTCCATATCAAAGGTTAATAACATCCATATGTATAAATTCGGTATAGAAGTATTACATTAAAGTTCAGTACAGAAAAAAAATCGAGTGATAGAAAATCTTTCATTTAATAATTCATTTCTAAGTTTATTTGGGTCAAAATATCATTTAATAAAATCTACTAAGGATACATATATGAATCATTGTACATGTCATTTTACTTCAAAGTAAATTACCTAAACTTGAGCTTCAAGAGTGATGTGATGTGATGTGATGAGAGGTCCCTTGCTCGACTCTAGCTTTCCGTAGCTTTTGTACCTACGCGTTAAAATAAACGTGTTAAGCCAGTGAAGGCTTAGTAAGCACTACAAAAGTAATGTAAATTCATTTAAATACTCTTACTTATAAGCTTTTACTTTACTCACTTGTATCATATAACTTACCACCATGACACATTTCATACTTACTTCCACTTTTCCACCATTTAGCCCATTATAGACTATCATAGAACTCATCGGATAAACGAAACTAACTAAAAGTACCAAAGTACTTAACAGAAGCGCATAAGTGCTAGGGAAACAGAAGCACATAAGTGCTGGGAAACAGTAGGCACACACAGTGCTAAACATGCTAAACAGTAAGCGCACTAGCGTTCCTTAATGGCATGCCACTAATATCATAACGGTTCTAATTCGTCTACATGGGCACAATCTCATTTAACATCATTATCCACAGCTTATACATCACATTTACATATCTCTTCACATATACATAATCATGTATTTCTCACCTTTATTTTCTCAAATAAATCCATAAAGTCACCAATTAAT
The DNA here is from genome assembly GCA_039519145.1 of Kokia cookei. Taxonomy (NCBI): domain Eukaryota; kingdom Viridiplantae; phylum Streptophyta; class Magnoliopsida; order Malvales; family Malvaceae; genus Kokia; species Kokia cookei. The sequence continues at coordinate 3,361,645 of CM076907.1, read as the reverse complement.
TACACAATCAATCTTTATAATTAACCACATAATATTTCACCCATATATTTTTCTCACATATTCATCATCACATATCTCTTACTTTTATTTTCACATTAATTTTCAAAGCTGTTCACTTGCGTCATAGTCACTAAATCATTTATATCTTGAGCTACAGAACTCAAAATTATATTCTGCTTGATGTTTATAAAATTAGACTCAAATATCTCTTTACCATAAAAATTTCCAAATTTTTACTTTAGCCAATTTGTACAGTAAATTCTTTCAATTTACCCCTTCTCTGCAGCCTGACAGTTTCAACCTTTCTTCACTAAAAATTATCTATCTTTTAGTACATAGATCAAATGATGTTACTATCTGTTTCTTTTGAAAATAGACTCATTAAGTAATTAACCATATAAATTTCAGCCTCTAATAATTTTTCTATATTTTTCTATAATTTTTCAAAGTCAGAAGAGGGAAACTCGAACCTACTATGACCTTGTTACACAAAAACTAGTATATCTCGAAATATACAATTCGTTTTAATTCAATGTTTTTTCCATATGAAACTACACTAAATAAGATTTAGTTACATATATAATTCGAACCTTAACTCATTATATACAATTTTTTGTGAATTTTCGAAGTTAATCCTCTGTTCTGTCCAAACTGTTTTACTCAATCACACATTAATCCCGTCATTTTAACATTGTAAACATTCAAACTATGTACCTATATAACAATTTTTATGCTAATAATCTTTATACCATTAGAGAAAGTAAATTATAAATCAAAACTTTTATAGTACTTACAACAAAAAGGCTGAATTTCCTTTTCTTTTCACTCTTTGCTCTTCTTTTTTTCCTTTCTCTTCAATTTGATCCTTGTCTCTCTTCTCTTTCTCTTCAATTTTGCATAAACACATATAAGCTATAAGCTATAATTCAATAATTTTCATGCTAAATAACATTAAAATACATGTATGTCATGATAATTTAACCATTTCTTACCTTAACCCTTGAATTCAAAATTTCTAAATTCAGTCCCTATGCTCTCTAACACCTCAAAATGAATTCTATAAGAAGTTTGAGGTGTCTACTAACCCACTTCTATACTTTTCTTTAAGAAATTTCAAAAAAATGGGAGATTTTGGAGCTTGGAGGGCTTAAAAATGATGGAAGGACCTATTTGGAATAAAATCAAAAGTTGGATGGAAGAGAGAATGGCATGAACGGTTGGACTATGAAAAGAGCTGATATTTTTACCTTTTAATTGATTTTTAACCTTTCTTAAATTCTCTAGAAATCTCACTTAAAATATCGCACTTAATAGAAATGGTAAAATTGCACTTTTAGTCCCTGGGCCTTCCAACTTTATACTTTGGCCCCAAAACTTTGCCTCCAAAAATATCTTCCACTAAATTACTCTTTTTCCCCTCCTCAATCAATCTAATTCCCATGATGACTCATAATTCAATTTGGATAAATTACTATTTAGTCCTTTCTCCTTTCTTACAATTACTAATTAATCCTTAATTTTCTAACTTTTTCTTATTTTAGCTACATAATCTAATTCTCAATTCTACCCTATTACTGTTCCAACTCCGGTTCAAAAACGCTAATGTTACAATGCCAAATAACTGGGTGATGTAAATACTACCGATCGAGCTCCTAAGATAGTGTGATTGTCTTCAAGATGATCCGATCTTCAAGTCACAAAACGAGATCTACAAAACAACAAGAAGTTCACTAGTAACCTACATAGCTTAATAAGTTTGCAAGTTCATCAATTTACCAATGTCTTATGAGATAAGCAGCTCTATAAATTTGTCAAGTCAGCACAACTGAACTTCAAGGGTCGCTATTCGTTTTACTCCCTGTTCATGTTGCTCATTTGCTCCCTATTGACCCAAGGGTCATGCCTGTTACCAGTATATGATGTTATTCTTAACCATCAATACGGTACATCTGTTTCCTACGATGCTGATCATACTAAGCTGACGAGAACATGCAACAAGCATGAATCTCAGCCATCGTAGGGTCTGTAATCCATTATCGGATTCTATTCACCTTACGGTGACTCACGATGCTATAGAGTATCCGCAACAAATGCAGGATCTCAGCCATCAGACCATTTTCTATCTTTGGCACAAGGCCGAGAAATTCTCATCTCGATGTTTCTCATTTTCAACAATCATTAAAAGGCAATTATAAGCAGTTATTAATAAGAATTTGACATTACGAGCTTACCGGACTGAATTGCAATTTAGGAAAGACTTCAAGGATTAATCCGCTAATTTCCCTTTTCCACGAACGGTAACATGATGGTAGTCTACATTCACAAATCATTCAATTTTCACATTAAATTACATAATTTAGTCATCTAACACAATTTAGCCCTTTTGGAAAAATTACATCTTTACCCCTACTAGTTTCTCTTTATTCAATCTAGTCCTTTCAACACAAAACATACAAAATAACCATTCTCTTACGCAACAACCATAGCTGAATTTTCTTGGGTACTTACCCAACCCATTCACAAATCTATTTTCACAACAATACATGAAATTTCACCAATTTCATATTTTAGTCCTTTAACTCTAATTTCATAAAAAATCACTTTACAAAAAAAATTTAACCCAAGTATCAAACATTGAAATATATCAAAAACTTCCAAGAACAAGCAATTTCAATAATGGCAAGTTTTCTAACATTTGACAGATTCACAAATTAGTCATTGCATAAGCTAGCTTAAGCAGATAGGACTCAAAAACATAAAAATTATCAAAAACGATCAAGGTTTGCTTACCCAAATCAAAGCACAAAGGTTTGAATTGAAAACTCTAATTTTTTTCCTTATTACTGTTTGAAGAAGAAAGATGAAGAAAATGAGATGAAAAATCAATTTATTTTCTTTTAATTCATATATATATATATATACAATGACAATTTTGTAATTATTGAGACTTTCATCATTAAGCTTTAATTAACTATTTTTAACCTTTATTAAGCCTATTTTTAAACAATATAAATCATACCAATCCACTAACTAATACTCCTTTTGTTAATTTACTCATTTGGTCCTTCTAATTAAACATTAATACTTTTATCCTTTTTATGATTTAGTCCTTTCTATTCAATTAACTATCTAATCAATGCTATTTTTGAATCATAATTCAGACGATGCATATATCACGAGAAATATTTAAAATAACTAAATTCACTACTTGACTCGTCGAAGTTGTAGTCCCGAAACCACTGTTTTCGATACCATTGAAAATCGAACTGTTACATTCACGAAAAGTGAAAGGACTTGTAGCATATTTTAACCTAAATTTCAATTCAAATAAATGGACTAAATTATAAATAATTGAAGAGTACAAGCTATAGATATAAATTAGACCATTTAAGAAGATATTGCAAAATTATGGTGGCAAAATCAAGTTGGAGGGTTTTGTTTTGATAGTGAAATATTCTCAACCGGGTCCGCCCGTCCGGTTCTTTTTTATAGATTTCGACCTATCGGCCCAAACCCATTAAAATATATAAACAGTAACCCTCTTATTAAATCCCTTTTTCTTATTAATTTTTTGTTTTTCAATTATAAATTTCCTCCGTTTCTCTTTCTCCTTTGTCTGTCTTTTCTACTCGCTCGTGGGGTTTCTTTCCTTTTTTTCCTTTTATTTTTAATTCAAATTTTCTCTATATTCTCTGCTCTGTGTTGTTTTATTCATTTACTTGATGAAATCTTATATTCAATTTTTTGGCATATAAAAAATTCCTTTTTTTTTTCTTGTTGTTTCTTCCTTTCTGGGTTTTGTCCTTTGATCTCAAAACTTTGTTATTTGCTGTTAAATACGTCCTCTCACATCGATTCCGAGGGTTTTTTAAGGTAAGAAGTTGGTCTGTTTCCTTTAGATTTAATTAGGGTTTTGTGGTTTTCCCCCCAATTTTCTAATATTATTTCAACGCAAAAGTTTTAACCTATTCCGGGTTACTTTAATCTTGATTCGGTACAATTAGTAATTCCTTTTTTACGGTGCTAATATTCTTTTGTTTTTGGTGAAATATAGGGATGATGATGAAATGATGAATCAAGCTACTAATACACAAACATTAGCTTCAGTTGACCCGAACGCTGTTGAGGTAATTTCCTTTTTTGTATTGCTAAAATGGCTAAAGAAGTTGATATAAGTAGTGGGTTGGGGTTAAGAAAGTATTGAGATTGAATACCCAAGGTAATAGTAATTTTTCTAACAAATTTGCTTTGGGATTTCAAGATTGAAAACAAAAAATTGTAGCTGAGCTTGTGATGGAAGGTTTTGATTTATTTAGTTAGATTTTAGCGGTTTTGGTATTTTGGTGGTGAATAGTAGCTTCCTGTAGTTACTTTAGCATTGGATGACAAAGATGTTGAAATCGAAAATTGAAGGTAGTAATATTGCTTGTAGATTGGGTTGAAGTGTTATGTTAGGGTTATTTGCCTTTAACTTTTTTCAAAACAAAGAATGTTATGTGTTGTGAATTGGGTTTGAATATAGAACTCAATTAAAAGTTAAAAGGGTTTCATAATCTTAAATTAGAGATGGTATTAATGCTTGCAATTAATTTGGCTTGAAGTTCATGAATTGTTTAGTTAGGTTTTGGCTCTTTAGGATTTCTTTTCAGGCAGCATTTTTTGTTATGAACTAGATTGGTTTACAGTTGGATTATAGAAGTGTTGAAATCTTAAACTGAAAGGATTTGTTTGTAATGAGTAATGAATTGTGTTTGAAGTTTCTAAGTGACATTGTAGGAGTGGAGTTATCTTGTGAAATGGGTTTTAGTTTACATCAATGTTTTGTTTGAAGGACAAGTTTTGTCGGTATTATTTGTGTATACTACAGCCAAGTTAATTGCATATTTTAGTAGTAATCTGATTTAGGGTTCTGAATTTAGAAGAACCTTATCTTAGATAAGTTATCTACTTTCATAATAACTGGAATCTGATTCTGTTATTTTGTTGGTTCTTGCCTTAATATGTTATTCATTAACTTTTGTTTCTTTTTCCTCAGAACCGGTATGTTGTTAATGCAAGTCAAGGGCAAACGTCTTTATATGTTCCCTCAACAACTGGTTCAGAAGCTGCATCATGGAACATGTATAGGGTAGAAAACCACTCTGCAGAAAGTGGAAGTTTTTCAAATTCCACATACCACCATGTGCTGCACAGCGAGCCATCCTCGAGAACCATTCAGGATGGGTCTAATGCAACATTTCTTGCCACTTCATCAAGCTTAGGAGCAACAAATACACAACCAGACTATGGTGGCTATACTTCATACTCAAATTCTGCTGGTACTTATTCACATGGGAGCGCAGGTTACCAAGGTTACTATAGTGGTTATCAGCAACAACCTAACCCCTCTTACTCTCAGCCAGTAGGAGCATATCAAAACACAGGTGCTCCATATCAGCCTATTTCCTCATTTCAGAATACAGGGTCTTATGCTGGGCCTACAAGTTATTCAAGCACTTACTACAATCCTGGTGATTATCAGACAGCTGGAGGTTACCCAAGCAGCAGTTACACTCATCAGACTACCACATGGAATGGGAGCAATTATGCAAATTATACTACTCAGCAGTATTCAAACTACACTCAAGATTCAAGTGGGGCTTATGCTGCTGGTAATGCAGGTGCAAATTCTTTGCATTATCAGCAGCATTACAAGCAGTGGGCTGATTATTACAATCAAACGGAAGTTAGTTGTGCCCCTGGAACAGAAAATTTGTCTGTTGCTAGTACATCCACTCAACTGCCTCAGGTGTCTCAGGTTCCTGGTGTTAGTGGTGGATATCCCACTTCAAACAGTCAAGCCCCCACAACTTTTGCTCCACCTTGGAGGCCAGAGTCTAGTTCATCTCAAACACCATTGTTGCAGGTTTGAGTTTTTGTTGATGCATGGTCCAGGATTAGCTGAATTCATGCATAGTGACGACTTTTTTTGAGCTAACTGCTGATCTTAAACTGTGCATTCTACCATTATTTTGTTCTGTTTTTGTTTAGGTCTTTTGCTGTATTAGGTATATATATATACTCTTACTATGGTTGAAGGTGATTGTTTGATGTGTGCTTTTGCAGATATTTTACTTACGTTTCTATTTTGTTAGATTTAAGGTGTAGTATGATAAGTGCAGTATTTTGTTTGATTTTTATCGATCAACTTTCTGTTTGATGGGATATATATTTGTATCATGGATATTCTTCTTCTTAATATTTTGATAATGGATTTTGGATGCTTCTACCAGGTAAGATTTCATTGTTCCCAAGATGAAGGGTTTTGGAACTTTATAAAATATACTTCCTTTCTTTGAAATGAATTAGAGCATGCTATGCATGACATATGGGGTAAGTTTGTTATGAAGTTGGCTCCTTAGACTGACATTCCTCTCTCTGTGGTAAAATCGGAACCATTTTTAATTTTAAATCTAAAATTTCCTGAGGTATTAACCCTTTGTTGTGACTTTAAGACAGTACATTATTGGCATAATTATTATTTATATACATTTTATTTTTTAGTTGGATGATTTTTTTATGGCCTAGAGTTCTATCGAACCACAATATGTTTAGCCATGTTGTTGTGATGTGAGTATGATTAGTTCAAATTATTCAGTTCTCGCTGCCTGTGAGAAGGTAGTTTTCTTTTTTTTTTTGCAAGGAGAATCGTTGCTCATTCTTTTTGATACTCTACTGGTGGAATCCCACTTCTGCTGCATTCTCTAACCAAAGAATGGAGTGATGTATGTACTGATAACAGCATTTCTAAAGGATTTGCTTAAGGGGGTAGTGGGATAGGAACGGATTTGTATATAAACTGTTATCAAAGTAATGCTTATTGTGTGTGCTGTGATAATAGTCCTGATTTTATTGCATGCTTCCATTTGATATCTGCTTTTTTTATAATATTTTAATTATTTTTTATTTTTCATGAAATACTCCTGAATAAGAATACATTTATATTCAGAAGCCTAGAGTGTCTTATATGGTATATCCAGATTGTAAGGTGGGTTTCATGGTATGGTTGGACAAGGAAAATGATTAATTTATGTAATTATATTATAGTGCATCAGGAATTGTATTATGTGCTTCTTGTTGCTATATTATGTTAATAGTATCTTTGTGGATGCCTATTATTTAATCTCTTTTTCATCTTTTTGTGGACTTTTTGGTCAGCCTGGTGCAACTGTCACTGGTGCTTATGATAGTTACCGCGCACATGGGGCTCCATGTTTTCAAAATCAGCATCTTAGTCCTGTACAGCCACATTTTGTGAAGCCTTTGGAATCCAAATCTTCATATGGTAACTTTCAGGAACAACAAAAAACTGTTTGCCCTCAACTTCCCAATTTACAGTATCCTGTGGCTCAGCAGGCAGCTCAAAATTACCAACCACCTACGCAAACCGTTCAATCATTAGAGACACAAAGGGTAAGCAAACTACAAATTCAAACAAATCCCAGAATTGCCTCTAATTTGCCTTTAGGTTTACCAAAATTGGACAAAGAAGGCCCCAACAACAGTGCAATAGCAAAACCTGCTTATCTAAGCGTTTCCGTGCCAAAATCCAGTGAAAAAGTGTTGTCCAATGATGCAGCTGATACTGTACTTAAGGTAAGCTCACTGATGTAATTGGATAGTTTTTTTTCTTCAAAATAAACATCATATAATTATCCTACTAAGATCTTCTATACGGAAATGAGGTAAGAAAGCTGCCTTCTGCCACCCAGGTTGAGCATCTGTATAGTAGTACCTGAAACATATATACTTTGTCTAATCTTAATTTCTTTTTCACCTGAAGCTCTGCAACTAGATCACTCATTATTGGCATAGTTTGTTATGAGAGTAATGATTTATTGCTCTCTTAGAAAGTGCTTGACTGCTATAATGTTACAGGATTTGACAGCATGGTAGAAGTATTTCCATTTACATTGAAAAAACTTGAACACCATTGGTCTGCAAATCAATTATGATGTGCCAGTCTAGTTGTTCTACATGCTAAATTTGGTGATAGATGCCTAGAAACTTTTTCTTGAGTTCTGAACTTGTTTTGTCATGATTAATTTGTTTGTTTTAATAATGAGGATTATTTAGCTTTGCTGTGTCTGTAGATATATCTGGGATGTTAGCATCTGATATACCAGAATCCAGATACTTGCTTCATAGAAAGGGCATTATTAGATTCAAACTTAAATTTGTAGTTTGCAAGATGTTACTAACTTTGTTGACTTAATGTTGTTTCAAAATGTTTATATGCATGCATATTTGTCAGTGTTTGGGTGCACTTGGTGTGTTATTGCTCAGCCCCTATTTTGTGGTATTGCTCAGCCCCTATTTGCATGCAATCTTCCTTTTTATATTTGGCTCCTAATACCAGATATGGTTAAACTTTCTTGATTATGCAGTGCTGAATTAAAATGCATCTTTGCAATATGGCAGATGATGATTTAGACATAAATCACTATTGGAAATTGTTCTTAAGTCCTTTGTTCTCTTAGATTTAGATTGTATAGTTTAGTTACAAACGCCCTCAACTGCCTCTTGCCTCCCTGTGAAAAAAGAAAAGACTTATCATGGTTTACATATATCATATTTTTGAACAACAATTGATGGCTGCTTTATTGCTTTCAGGCTGGTGTGTTCCCAAAATCATTAAAGAGTTATGTTCAAAGGGCATTGGCTCTATGTAAGGATGAAAAGCAATCGGCAGCTTGCCAGGAAATCATGAAGGAGGTGAGGGTTTTCTTTTAAATAAAATTTTGGCAGCTGTTATTCAGGATTAATTTGCATAATGAATGTTTTCTTCTCTTTTTTTTTATTTAAAGTTTTACTCATGCCATGGTCATCAATCATTCATTAAGAGTTTGGGTTAATGAATTCTTAATATGCTTGTAACTACAAGTTGTTTAAATGAAGAATATAAGTGTTTCACTACAGAAATTTCATCTTTACAAATGGACAGAGCAAGGAGGCTAGCTCGAATCTTAGGATAGCCTTTAGCCACTGAGCTGACCTTGTCTTGTTGATTGTCTATATGCATTTAAAAGAGGGTACTGGGCCCACTAGAAAGGAAGATTGAGAACAATGATTCACGTGCCTAGTTTTATGGACTGCTTTTTGACTTCCTACGTGTGTGCTATTATGTTTCTTTATAAGGGATGTTATGGAAAAGGTTTTTTCTGTGGTAGGATTTAGCTTTAAAATTATCGAGATTAATTGGTGCTGATACCTACATGTTAAATGTTTCATATTTTGGGATATTTTGGTGTAATTGAGTTCATTGTTGTCTTGTTATTGTTCTACTTGCCATCACTCTGTACTTTTCTATTTTCCGCTGCATGCATGTTATGTTTTAACTTTGTCCTTCACCTCCTCCTGTCCTCTTTCAGATAATTACCAAGGCAACCAGTGATGGTACAATTCATACACGAGACTGGGATGCTGAGCCTCTCTTTCCAATACCAAATACAGATATGACTGATAAGAAGTATATATTCTTGTTCCCTATCTAAGCTTGTGCCTTGCTTTTATTTGGAAATATATGGCATTCTTTTAGGTTCTAGTAAATAACTTGTTCTGCCTCAAGCCTTATGCCTCTCCTCCTTTCTCCTTTTATCTTCTCACAGCAATTCACAGAATTCAACCCCTGTTTCTTTATTTTCAAAGTACAAGAAGAGTCCAACTAGACGGACCAAGAGCAGGTGGGAGCCTTTAGAGGAGAAATCAGTTGACAAATTGGGTTCTTTCAACAATTATGCTGCAAAATACAGTAGCCGAGTTCCTCTTGATGAAAATGACAGAAAGGTAGCATTTCATTCCATTGCATTTGTTCTTTTGTCGCAATACTATGCCAGGGTTGGTGCTTTTTTTTTTTGGTATTAGGTGTTTAGTGATATCATTGGTTCTTTAGGCATTGCACTTCTGCTACAAATAATTTAACAAGCTCTTTGTTTAATTATTGTGCAGCTCATAGGAGCAAGTTCTGAGGGGAAGACTGATGTTTTGAAAAAGTTTAGGTTTGCACAGATGGAGCAGAAATCTGCTAGTAAAACTGTTCAGAGACAAGCAAAGAGGCAGCGTCTTGCTGATGCTAGTGCTGCTGATAATGGTGATGCATCTAGTGATAGTGACAAGGAACAAAATTTAACAGCATATTATTCTGATGCTATTGCACTAGCTAATACCCCAGAGGAAAGAAAGAGACGGGAAAATCGTTCTAAGCGTTTTGAGAAAGTGCAAGGAAATCGAGCAGAAAGTAATCACTTTAAGGCCAAAAATGCGGGCACTGGAAATCTATATGCTAGAAGGACTACTGCTTTGGTGCTTAGCAAAAGTTTTGAAGATGGTGGCAACAGGGCTGTTGAAGACATTGACTGGGATGCACTAACTGTGAGAGGAACATGCCAGGAAATAGAGAAACGATATTTGCGTCTTACTTCTGCTCCAGATCCCTCCACTGTAATCATCAATATTTATAGTTTCGTTGTTGTAATCTTTGCATTCCATCTTTTGAATTATTTAGAAAGAATGATGCCATATTTGCATATTTGAGCTTCCTCATTGATTTACAGGTAAGACCAGAAGAAGTTCTGGAAAAAGCTCTGCTTATGGTTCAAAATTCCCAAAAGAACTACCTTTATAAGTGTGATCAGTTGAAGTCTATTCGCCAAGACTTAACTGTCCAAAGAATTCGTAACCATCTAACAGTAAAGGTATATCTGATGCATATCCCCGTCTTTGGGAGAATAAGTTGTGTTTATGTTGATGAGGGTTTCTTTTTTAAAACTGATAATTCCTGGATATTGTGCTGATTTTCAAGCCTAATTTCACTGCTTATCAGGTTTATGAAGCCCATGCTCGATTTGCTTTGGAAGTTGGAGACCTGCCTGAGTATAATCAGGTTTGCATTTCAATAATTTTATTATAATTTCTTTTCTGGAGTAGCTTTTATTGAAATGTGTAATGTATAACTGTGGTATGTTAATGGGACTAAGTTCTGTCTTTACATAATTGTTATGTTTTGAGCCTTTTGTTTATCAGACGTGGCCGAATGCTTGCCCCCAAACTATTAGTTAGCCTTGTCTGCCAAGTCAAATTAACATACTGTGCTTTTACAAAAATGCTGATAAAACACATGGCTAAAGTACTAAAAGAGCTCTTATCCTTCTATATACCAAATTACACCCTTTAACTGTTACTTTTGTTCTTTTTTTTTTCTGGCCGAAACCATTACTTTTGTTTAACCAAGCCCTTTTTGCATGAAAACTAGAAAATAAAAAGATGTTACACATAGGGGTTCAACTAACAAAAATAATAATTTAAGAGCTTTATTAGATAAAAATTGTACTTTGAGGGCTCAATTAGACAAAAATAATATGTTAAGGTGTTTATTGAGTATGATTATCTAGAAAATTTTGAGAAGTACAAGGGCTTTTCAAGTATATTAGCCTAAAACACATATATGGACACTAGTGAGTAGTGTGTATAACTATTGTATGAAACATTTAGCATATTGCTAGGTTTCTCTTTTGGTGGCATTATTGTTGAGTAATGTTTAATGTAGCCAACACTCTTCTAGTCGATCATATTCTCTAGATGTTTCAAGGTTAATAAAATTGTTGACATTTGTCAAGATGTAAGCTAATATCTGAGACTGTCTTTACTAGTGATTAGTATGTATAACTATTGCATAAAACATTAGCATATTGCTAGTTTTATTTCTTTCGGTGACATTATTGTCAGGTAATGTTTAATATTGCTAGTTCACCATACGTTTATCCTTATTTTCAGAAATTTGTGAACGAATTGCCAAAGGATTTGAGTAGTACCTTTCTTTTTTTCTTCTTTTTGGGGCGTAATGCCATTTTAAGTCATCTGGTGCTTAGCATTCACCATCTTGAAAGAGATTTGGCAACTGATATTTGATGCTGAGTGGGAGATAATAAATGTAAATGTATAAAGATCCTGTGTTACTATCTTTAAATCATATTCACTTTTCTTTCTTTTTCCTCCCATGTGGTCCAGTGCCAATCACAGCTGAAAATCCTTTATGCTGAAGGAATTGAGGGTTGCCATATGGAGTTTGCTGCTTATAATTTACTTTGTGTTATCATGCACTCAAATAACAACAGGGATCTTTTATCATCAATGTCACGGTTAGTTGCTTTTTGATGTACATTAATTTTTCCTTGATGGCTTGAATAATTTATATTATCCTTCACGCAATGAATTTTGATGCAAAATATCCAATTATTTCTGATTTCCAGGTTATCTGCTGAAGCAAAGAAGGATCAAGCTGTTCAGCATGCGCTTGCAGTTCGCGCAGCAGTGACTTCAGGAAATTACATCTTGTTCTTTAGATTATACAAAACGGCACCTAACTTGAACTCCTGCCTTATGGGTAAAGTGTATTGTACTGGGTTATCTCAATGCTAATAACCAATTACATATATCAAAGGAGTGCTAAGGTCTTTCTTGCATTTGTTCCTTTTGCAGATCCTTATGTTGAGAAAATGAGATATAAGGCTGTAAGCTGTATGTCTCGTTCTTATCGTCCTCAAGTACCTGTTTCGTACATTGCTCAGGTGCTGGGCTTCAGCAACGGTGTGCTTACAAATGAAGGAAGTGATGAGAAAGAGTCGGATGGATTGGAGGACTGTGTTGACTGGTTAAAGGCACATGGTGCATGCCTTGTTGCAGATAGTAACGGAGAGATGCAGCTTGATGCTAAGGTATTGTTAATCTCATCTGGTTAACGAACATATCTAATCATATTAAGCTGTTAATAATTAGCAATATTCCCATCTTGGTACATTCATTAGATCCTTGTGTTGTTTAATTAGCCTGATGATCTGAGCTCTAAATAAAGCCATCAAAATTCTGCTCCCGTAAGAAAATATCACTTCATGTCATGAGTGAATATCTTCACAGGAGTAGTCCGACTGCTCTTAATTTCTAACTTTGGGCGTTCACCATTCGCATTGCCTGTTTGTTTCCCCCTTTCCCTGTCTCCTCAAGATACCGGAAAGTTTGGTTATGCTTCGCTCTGAACAGTATTCTAAATGTGCAGGCATCATCTTCAACCCTCTACATGCCAGAGCCTGAAGATGCTGTAGCCCATGGCGATTCCAGTCTAGCAGTTAACGATTTTCTGACACGGACATCATCGTAGCCTTGTTAAAATTGTCTTCGAAAGCATTAGTAAGACGACCAAGTGTGAAGCATTTGCCAAATAACTATCAGAGAAAGAGTGGGAGCATTTCGTAGAAGGCATGGCAAAATCCGAAAGACCCAACATCTGACAACGTTTCTTGTACCCTAAGAAAGAGTAAGATCCCATTTGTATACCATGAAAAACTAATTCAAAAAGAACTCAAAATCCTCTCAGAAATGGTTGTTAAGATGGCAGATTGAGAGAGAGAGTCGGTTGAGTTAGGCAAGTAGCAATGTAGTTTCCTTTTATTGAGGGTTGGTTTCTGAAAACATATATAGATTCATTCTTTGTTGGTGAAAGACCGAAAATAGATAGTTGTATTTCAGGAAGATGATAATAAGGAAAATTAGTCTCCCTGTTTGATATTTGAATGCTTTGGACAGTGGGTTAAGTTCAGGTCTACCTGAATTTTTTAAATTTATTTTAAATAGTAAAATTTGTTCTGTGGTCAAATTGGTTAAATAATCTATTTTCAGTTAATTGATTTTTTCAATTTAATTGAATGTTATTAAAAATATAAAATATAAAAGATAATTTAAATTTATATTTGATTATTTTTATCAAATTTCAGTGATATTTGTTATTAATAAAAGTTAGCTTATTATTAACAAATAAGTAAAGTGTCTATATATTTTAATAAGAGAAATATTAGAACTAGATATAAATTTGATTCAACGTGTTTTGTCATATATGAGTTTTGATTTTTTTATGCGGTTTTATAAATAAATTTTTAATTTGATTTAATTTTTACAGATCATTAATATTATCGAATTAGTATTATTTTATATTATATATGTAAACAGTGATATTAATCTAATATGAAATAAATGTATGTATTTATTTTTTTAAATGTATATTATTAAATTAAAATTGAAATTTTATATATACATATAAAGTACAATTTGAGTTTCATGTATATATTGCTTCAAATTAATATTCTTGTATCAAGAATCCAACAAGTGACTTTAGTGAAAAAAAGGATGTTCATCTTAAGGGTCTCGGGTTTGAGTGTTTATGTGTGCAAGGTGTGTATACGTTGTTAAAGAGTTAAGAAAGTATGAATAAATATTACAATATAATCATACCAGTATATTCAAAAAAAAAATTCATGCATCAAATTATGCATTGCGACACTAAAATTCATATATAACTTTGATATTTATCCCAAATTATTTTATTACGTGTTTTTTCTTTTTCTTTTATCCTTTTCTTGCCCCCTTTATTTTTGGAAGGTATAAACACTTTTTTTTCTTTTTGTTTATTCGAATAGAAGCATAGAGGTAGGTGAAGAAATAACAAACAGATTCCTCTCCTTATTCTCTTTAATTTTTTTTTAATTTTTCTATGTTTTTTTTTATTTATGATTTAATCATTTTCCCCCATTACTAAGTTATCTGTCCACTTTTGTTTTTTGCTTATAATTTTCCCTGTTAGACATTCTTTTCATCCCTTTCTTTCCCCTTAAGTTTTTTAATTATTTGATTGTCAAGAAAGAAAATTATGCTTACAACTATTATTAGGAGCTTAAACTTAATCAATTTGTTATCAAATCACAGCTGTAATTGCTTCCATTTTCAAAGAAAGAAAATATATTCCTATTCATCACATAATTAAGATTACATCAAAGGTTTATAGGGTGACTTTTCTTTCTTATGCAAACATTTTGGACATCAACAAATGATAGACAATACAACAAGAAAGCACATATATTTACAATGAAATAAAAGGAAAAAAAAAAAAAAAACTCTAAACAAGTAACATTTGCCAACATGAATCTCTGTATCCAGTGGCTGTCAAACAAGATATTTTGAGTGTTTCCAAAGAATCTTGTAGTTTGAGTTGCATCTTCAATGGCTAATGTACTTGCATTCTTCCTCCAAACATTCAAGAGCAAAATCAAAGCAGGGTTCACCACATTTGCAACATTTAGGATGATGAGCCTTTTGCACAGATACGAGAGTGTGCGGGTGGTCGTTTGTTCTGAAGGTTCTCCCACGCTTGATAAATGGGTAATCCCCAAGAACACAATGGAGGTGTGCCCAGTTGTCACAAATTGCACAATGGTAAAACCAAGTATTGGGGCTTCTTTTTCCTTCACAGATATCACAGAAGTGATATTCTGAGTACTCATTATCTTCATGGTACCTGAGAGTAAGAAAATGTTTGTCCCATTTGTGCCAAGCTATTTCTGGTGCCAAAATACATTGATAATGCACCGCAATGCTGCAAGTCTTGCATCCATAGATTGAAACACCATCAGTACTACCACCACAAGCATTACAGGATAGCCCATCAAGTTGGGGGTGAAAATAAATAGGGTGCTTATGTCCTTGAATTTTGAAGGGCAAATGAATTTCAGCACACCTAACACATATATGGTCATTACATATATAAACCTCACATTTGTAGGCAAAACCACTACGCATGAAACGACAAAGTGCACATGTGAAGATGCAATGTGGAATCAGGCTAAAGGGATCTTGGTGGTAGAGAGAAGTAACTTTCTTCTTTTTAGGTAACTTAGCACAATATTTGTGGAGAAAGAAGCCACATTCCAAACAACCATAAAAGGAAGTCAAGATGAGTTGACTGCAGCCATCACAGTACCTACGATCCTTAACTTCATCACTTTGCACTAAATGATGTTGATGGCTAAAATGTTTTATCTCTGCATTTATAATTTCTTCTCCAATTTTAGTCACTTTCATAACGAAAAAGCTTGGATCTATAGCACCGATGGCTGACATTATATCTTTTGACTCAAGTTTGTAATACCATCGAGCATCCTGTAGTGCACAGTTCACATGGATAATGAACTTGCACTTAGAACAATAGTAACTCCCGCTGTCCATGTTCACACCCTCGTGACAGAATCCACAATCATGTGTTGTACACTCATTGTCTACCACAAAGTAATGATGAGAAATGGGATGGTCATGCCATATGCTTTTGATGAAGCGTGGCAATGTAATGCATTTCTTATGGACCATTAAACTACATGTCAAGCAATTATAAGAAACATAGTTTCCTAGTGTGCCACATGCATCACAATTGAATGGCAGGTTTCTTAAACACCTGGTGAATGGGTGTTCATGAGTACTTGGATCCTCAACAATGGGTGGTGGTGAAACACATCCAGTGTGAAGGACAAACTCGCAAATTGAACAGCAATAAACCAGCCCTTCATGTTGGGTTTCTTGGCATATTTGGCAAGGCAGATGGTCACTGTTAAATTGTAAGAATAAAGAATGGTGGCGGTGGCAAGGGTGATTGATTTCAAGAGGTAACTCAAGGCATTTCTTATGAAGGTAATATCCATAATCAGGAGAGACGTAAACAGAATCTTGTAAGGACTTTTTACATGCAAAACATTGAGCTTTTTCAAGTTCTCGAGAATGGCATTCAGAAGAGATTATTGGGACAAGGTGTTGAAGCTCTCTAAACTTATTTTTAAGAACTTTGTATGAAAGAAAAGCACATTTGACGTGAAAGTCTAAATTACAAGAACATTGGTAAAGAAAATTCCAACATATATTATTGCAGAAACCACAAAGAGGACTACCTTCATCATATGGAGAGCTTGCCTTAAGCTCAAGCTTATGTTTGCGATGAAAGGGATGGTTCATCACATCAGGTGCCTCGGCGCAATTCTTTCCGAGATGAAATCCACATTCCATGCAGCTAAACCTTGGACCTAACATCAGCTCTCCACAGGCACTGCAATAAACCTCACTTTCATGGCTTCTCTCTTCATTGAAAATCAGAGGATGCTCATGGCTAACATGCCGAAGAACTTCCATCTCTCTCGTATATCTATATGTAAGTTTGTAGGTGTGATAGTTGCTAATGATTTTGCAAAACCAAAACCTCATATATATTCTTCAAAGTTTCATCCTCATCATTATTATAATATTATGACATATTAATATATTATCATTTTTCACATTTAATTTTATTCAAGAAGAAAAGAATTTTACTTTATTCCTTCTTCAAGTTTATGTTTGTTCTAAATCGTTTTACATGGATAACCACGTAGGCAGAGGGAGAGCGAAATTAAATTTTAATTTTTATGATAATAAAAATATAATTTTATTATTTAAATAGTTTATATCTTTATAAATTTAAAAAGATTAAATAAAAATTTTATTATTTTAAGTAGAAAGTACAATTTCACCTTCACTAATTTATTATACATCATTTCTATAAAAATAAATCATTTTTATGTTTAATCCACTAATCACATATATAATATAATAAGGTACAAAAGCATAATATTACGATAAATGGCGTGATTATGTTTTTTTTTCTATTTAATTTTTATAGTTTTTCTTTTTCTAAAGATAAGTGGATAAATTAACTTTTTCAAATATTAATTTATTTAATTAAATATTTCCAGAGAGTGAGTCCCCTATTCCTCCTCCAGCCATCCCCGAGCTTCCTATTGAATCCGCCAATGCTGCGGACCCTCCTGCAGCCACTTCGGCGCCTCTTCCTGCGGGTTCAGATATAAGCACTCCCCGCCAAACTTCCCATACTCTCTCGATTGGTGCCTTCGAAACCTTCTTCCCTTGGCGGAAACATGTTGGCGCGGGACATTATCCCTTCTCTACCTTTGCGGTCCAACAGAAACAGGACAGAGAGTTGTCTTAGGAGTTAAAGGAGTTCACTTATCCTTCCTCCCCCTCCGATGGTGTTCACAAACCCACTCTTTCCGAGTTGGCGGGTTCTTTCTCCATGTTGGTAGCAGAGTGTGGACTCGTGAGTTGGGCTCTTCAAAAGGCTTGTACTAAAAATGAAGCTAACCGGGCAGAATCTGAGAGGACCATTCTCTCTGGCGAGCAATCTCTTAACCAGCTTCGCCAGTCATATGAAGCCTTTGTCTGCCGAAATAATGAGCTCACAAAGTCCATCTCCACCTGGGAGACCAAATACCAGTCCTTGGAGGCTCGAGCAAATTTATTAACTGAAGTGGCATGTCATGTTAGATAAAAACGCTGATTGTTATTTGATTGACTGTTTCCATCAATTTTAGCTTTATTCGAATTTTTTTTTTGCAACAATGAAAGAAAAAAGAGTAGTATTCATCTTAAATATATTTAATAATGGCAAAAGTACCATGAAAGCTATTCTATTAGGAGTCGTATTGCATTTTACTTTCTCCTAAAATAAATAGTAAATTAATCACTGCACATTAGATCAAAAACAAACTGGAGAAAAACAAAATGTAATTCAACTCATATTTTTTTTTGAATAAAATGGTGTGGTTATAAGGTAGTATCTGTTCATACTTTTTTAACCCTTTGACAAGACACACACTCCATACACAGATGCTTAAATCCGGGACTCCTAGGATAAACATCATTCTCTTTTCTACCGGAGCAATTCAACTCCTATTACAATTTTCTTCTATAATACTTTTACCATTTAATAACTCTTTCTTTTTTCCATGCTAAAGATTCTGTTCCTCTAAAATAATTTGATATTAATAAGAATTTTTACTAGCCCACTTTTTTCCGTGCAAAAGATTCTATTCATCTAAAATAATTTGATATTAATATGAATTTCACGGTTCTCATGAAGAGACTAAGAACAGGTTTGATTTTAAAAATTATAGGTATAATGTGAAAACAAAAAATCTTTTAAGGGCATATATGCTGATAACTAGTTTCCAGGAAACCTTATCAAAGTATTGATCAGTGAATTACAGTAGAGTTTCCAGGAAAAATATGAGCCATTCCAGTCAAAAATCTACTGTACATAATCTACAAACAACTGAAGATCAGCAGCAAATAACCGAAGAAGATCACCAGCATTTGATTCCGAAAGAAGTTGACGTTCCGAAGATACATGAGCCGCAAGTAAGCACCTCGGCAACAAACAACTTAGCTGCATCGAAACCCCCATCCCCGGAAGCTTTCACCCGTGGTGGCACATCTGCATCGGTACAATCCACAAGATGAACCACCGTTACCAACCATAGTAGAAGTAGAACCATCATTCAAATCAATTCCTCGACAAGACTATTCGCCAGCTTCTCATGCTGAGGCATATCTGTATCCACACTATCCACAGGATGAACCACGAGGCTATGTGCAATCCACGGTAGGGTCACCCGTTGTGGGACATCTGCATCGGAAAAGATTACCACAAGATCCTGCCACAGTATCACCATCTGCATCAAATCCTCCACAAGACGACCAGCAACCCAAGGAAGAATTGTCGTCCCCGCCACAAAAGCAGCCATCGTCGCGGCCTTGTTGTAGTTGTAACATCGTATAAAAAACATGGCTGATCTCTTAATCTCATCAAGTTTGATTTCAAGTTTTTTATGATCCATTTACATTGAGTTCTCATTTAAATTTTATCTTTGTTTTTATGAATTATAATGCATGAACCTGAAGTTTTGATTTGCATTACAAAGAAATCATATTCGCCCAGTTAGGAAATTGGTTGATAGCTGTGTGCAGTAGTTGATTTGTTAAATTAGTTCTATTAATTGTTTATTTAAATATGTTTGATAAAATTTAGCTGATAGTTAAAAGTTAATATATTTAAAATGACAAATAATGGCATCATTTTTATTGTTAAGTTTTAGACATATCAATTTTTAACTACGTAAAATTTCAAGTTCCCATATTAGGTATAAGCTTGACTCGATTTGAAAATGAATTTAAAATTTTATTCAAATTCAATTGAAATAAAAAATATTAAACTCAAATTCAATCCGTTTCTCAGTATTAAAATATTATTATTATTATTATTATTATTATTATTTTATACAAAAAAGAATTAAAATTTTTTAACTCCACTGTGTACATTTCAAAGATTGCTGAGAATTGGGGAACTTTCGTAACAAAGATACTTTGGCATCGGACTGCTTTGTTAGAGGTGATGCTGAGATTATTACTAGCCACAGTAGAAAAATTGAACAGTCTTGTAAATTGATTGTCGGTGACATGGTTTATTCTATTCGAATCCCGGATCTGGCGTTATAGCCTAAGTTGATTATTTCGAATGAAGCCGCACATGATTTGAGAGGATGAACGAAGTTGGCTTTTTATAAAGACAAAGTAGAAGTTATTATTTTTTTCCGTCATTATCTACATGAATCATTAAGTGTTAAATTATTCAATTATGAAATAATTTGATTTAACAATTTGGCCGGTAATATTTTCTAAATTTTGTTTTGATTGGAATATCTAATATGCTTCTATAATAGCAACATCATGAGAAAAATTTTAAAAAATATTTCAAATTAATTTTATATTTTTTGGCGGCTGAATTAAATAACGAGTTATTAATGAAAAAACACGAAATTCATCCCACTTGTTTTAACCACCAATGCTTCTAATTACCCGAAAAAGAATAATAAAGGAGGACGAGAAAAAATTAATCAAAATAATCCTTCAAAGGTTATTAAAAATTATTATTATCGATGTGGTATGAAAAACCATTGATCATGTACTTATCGTACGTCTAAACATGTAGTGAAATTTTATTAAACATCCATTAGAAAAGAAAGTAAAAATATTCAGATAACTTTTTACATCCCAAAATGATGAAAAGAAAGCTAATTTTTCGATAAAATATAAATATCTTTACTATGATGCTAAATTTGACTATACATATAAAAATAATATTTTTAATAGCCTTAATGATATATCCCATCTAAATGTGATAGATTTTTTTGAGAACGACGGGAAAAAAAATAAAAATTTAATATTATCTTAAAGTTGTGCTTTTGTTGTTTTTATGTTTATATATGCTTTTATTTTTTCTTCTCAAAGAATGGTTTAATAATTTGGAATATTTTTTTCAGATATAATATTATTTTATGTTTATTATTATATAATATTTATATAATATAAAAATAATTTTGGATAAAATTATTATTCGCTGTCTTTATCAATATAAAGAGAGCTAATTATAATAATTTATTTTCGCCGGAATCATAAAGTTGGAGTCATCTAGACATTGCACTTGATCAAATTCGCCCTATCTTCGAATTCAATGTACTGAAGTTTGATTTGCAAAGTTGAATTTTGATTCGGTCAAGTAACTCAATAGGATTAATATTTTATGTCATATTTTTTCTTTGAATAATTTTATTATTAATTTTGATCATATTTTTTTAACACAATATTTAAAATTACTTATAGCCTCTCTCCAACCCATAAATAGGAAAATAATACACTTCAGTGCATTCGAGTCCACGTACTTCTATATTAATAACAATACCCATACTAATCGAGTTAAAACTCAATTAACAATATTTTAAGTCATATTTAATAAGCTGAGTGGGATATATTTGGCTTTGAATTCACTATGGTACTAAGTTGAATATTTTAAAACCTTAAAAAAAAAAATCAAGAAAAAAAGGAACCATTCAAAAAAAAAAAAAAAGTAAAGAGATAAAAGAAAAAGAGAACCAAAGTTCGACTGAGTTCCATGTTGGGATTGGAGGGCTTAATTTTCTGGGATCCAACGGTTCAGATCAAAGATCAGAAGTGGTTAAGTTCGTCTATGCGTGACACGTATATGATTAGTTCGCCTTTTGGTTTTTAAGTTTTCTATGGTGGAAGCTTATGAGAATAATTTGTTGAGAGAATCTTAATATCCCGGAGGCTAAGATAGCATCTAACTTTAATGCAAAGATGCCATATATATATAATTTTGGAAGTTATCTCTTATATAAAATAGATATGTGACTTGTTGATTGAGTCTGAATTTAATTGATATGGATATTGTTATTAATAAAAAAAAACGTCGGGTCGAATGTATTGAAACGTATTATCCTCTTATTTCTGTGTTGAGAAGAGGTTATGAGCAGTTCTAAGTATTATGTCAAAATGTGTCAATTTATGTAAAATTTGCATTAAGAAGGAAAGAAATTGATTTTCAGAGAAAAGCAACATAAACATATTTCAGATTACCCACACAATTTTTTAATTTTTAATTTGACTTGATTAAATGACTATAATCTTTTTATTTCTGTTTCTTATTTATAATCGTTGATTTAAAAAAAAAAAATTCACTATAAAGTATCTCTTTATTGTTGATTTATTATATCATTTAGTTGATTGTAATTATATATATATATAATTATGGAATTGAAAAAGCTTCACTAGTAATATATCAATACCATAAGAATGCAATTCATTTAATTCATTGGTAATTAATAGTAACTTAATAGTTAAAATAGTGTTTTTATGGAATAAGGTTTTTTATTTTTTGTTTATAGTTCATGAAGATCATTTATTTCGGAATTTACGATTATCTCTTAATAATATATATATTTTTTAAAATTTAAACATGAAACAATAACATAAAATTGGAATCTAAATTCTAAAGAAAAATTGCAACGAATAAGTTTATTGATGGTTTCTAAGTGGATTCTCTTGTTTTCTTTTCTGAAGAATAATGCTCTTCGAGTATGTGAGAATCTTATTTTACAGTAATGTTGCTTTCTTATTTCAGGAAAACTAAGTTTCATGTTGACCAAAACATCAAATATATATAAGTCTTTAACCATTGAAGTATATATGATTATCCAAATATATTTATAGATAATATACATTCATACAAAAAAATACATTTATAACCGACTGAGTTTTAGCTCTACTGGCATGAGTCTTGTTATCAATGCAGGAGGATGTGGGTTCGAGTGTGCTAAAATATATTATCTTCCTATTTATGGGTTGTGGGGGGCTATGATGTAAAAAAAAAACATATAATATAATGATTTTGGTATTTAAATTTGGTTTCAATATTTAAATTGATATTTATGTTTTTTTGTTTGTTTAAATTGGTGTTCGAATTTGCCATCTGCCACAAATTTTAGTTATTTTTGTATCTCCATTGAAATTGGATGATGTGTGTCGAAACCATCCTTTTTTGGAAAATGACGTGTTTCGAAAATTATTTTAATGTCGAAAAATAATGGGAGTCGCCACCAATATTTTATTCGGTGTGATTGGATCACCACAAAACGTTTTCTTTAAAAAAAATTGTTTTGAAAACATATAGGTCTTCGAAATCCAGAAAAATAGGTTCGAGAGTCGGTTACGCATGAGGACGGATTAGCACCCTCATACGCTCAAAATTGGTACCGTATTGATTATTTTAGGGTCTTGTTAGTAAAATTTTGAAAGCTTGAATAAGTTTAAAATACTATCCTTGAATGCATGAGTTACGTTAAGAGAAATCAAGTTTGTTTGGAAGTCCCGCTATTTCAAAGTGATCGAGGAAGAAAGTTACGTCCAGTGAGTTAGGACACAACATTTCGAGATCCAGAAATAACGAGCTTTCCTTTGTAAAACTTTTTAAACACTTTTGAAAAGGATGTTCGATTATCTCAATTTAAAGAAAAAAGTCGCACCTAGTAAGTTTAGGTACAAATTTTCAGAATCAGAGATGAAGAAACATTGCCTTGATTTAAGACACAAATTTTCAAAACTAGAAATAAAAGAATATTGCCTCGATTTTGAAGTTTTTATGAAAACAATTTTGAAAACAAATATGTGAGTTTGATATGAATGAGCAGTTAATAGTGGATATTAAATAACACGAAGTAAGATGATTAAGCAGATAAATGGTAAGCAAAAATCGAAAATACCAAATACGAGTGCATAATAGTTAAAATTAAACGCAAATATTGATGAGAAAGAAAAATGATGCAATCGGAGTTGAAAATGAGACTTTTTGGATACTCGGGGCCAAAATGGTAATTTTGGATTCTCGAGGGCAAAATGGTAGTTTTGGGAAAATTTAGGGTTTAAAATGGAATTTTAGACATCCGAGGGTAAAACGGTAATTTTTAGAAAATCGGGATAAAAAAAGATTTTTTTGGACATTCGAGGGTAAAATGGTAATTTTTGAGAGTTTCGGGGTAAAAAATGGAGTTTTGGACATTCGAGGGTAAAAATGTAATTTTTGGAAGTTTTGGGGTAAAAAATGGAGTTTTTGGACATCTGAGGGTAAAATGGTAATTTTTGAAAATTTTGAGGTCAAAAATGGAATTTTTGGAGGTTCGAGGGTAAAAATGTAATTTTTGGAAGTTTTGGGGTCTAAAATAGAAATTTTTTTGAAGCTTGGGGGTTAAAAATTAAGTTTTGAAAGTTTTAGGGTTAAAAATGGAATTTTTGAAAGTTCGAGGTCAAAATTGGAATTTTTGGAAGTTCGGGGGTAAAAATGTAATTTTTGGATAGTTTAGGGATTTCCAGGACAATAAAACCAAAAACAAGTGACATGTGGCAGCCCCTCAGGCATCCTGAAGCTAGAGGACTGATTTGAAAATCTGGAAAAATTCCTGGGCCAATTTTATAATTAAACAGAACTTGATTTAATGATTAAATTAAAACAAATCGAAAATAGGAGGGACTATTTGCATAAATAAGCCAAAATAATGACACGTGGTAGCTCCTGATGTTTTCAAAAGGTCAAGGGACTAAATTGAAAAGCATTGAAAATTATTGAGCCAATTTAAAATTAATTAAAAGTATAAAAATGATCTGATTGAAAATTTGAGAAAAAGCGGAAGGACCGAATGCATAAATATACCATTAACCAAAAACACACAGATCCTAGGTTGGGTCGGGTCGGGTCGGATTCGGGCCGGTCATGGGTTAAAGCTCAAAACGACGCTGTTTTAGGGCCGAAACTCTGCCCCCAAAACGACGCCGTTCTGGAAGCCTATATAAAGCCTACTTTATGTTTTTTTTTTTTACTTTCTTTTTTACAAAAATCCTTCAAAAATCTCTCATTTCTCTCATCCTCTCCCCCAACGCCGGCCAAGCTTCGGCCCACGTCCGGCCGAGCTCCGGTCGTTAACCCACCGCGAGTCCGTAGCCACGCGTCGTCACGCGTCCCCGTCGTCGCTCCTTCGATGCTCGTGCTGCTGCTACCAACCGTCATGCACACGCTGTCGTGAAAGGTAAAAAAAAAATCCCCTTTTTTTAAATAAACCATTCCTTTTCATTTTTATTCTTTTTTGGTTCTGTTATTCTTTATTTAAAAACTTTATTTTTATCTTTGTTTGTTTAAAACCATTTCATACTCTTTGTTTTCCTTTTTTAAAAAGTCTGTTTTTAATCCCTCATATTCCTCTTTGTTTTGCAGATTTCGCCTCGATCACGGTAGAAAAGGAACTCGGTGATGAACCTGACGCGAACTCCGGCAACGGGGGCATCGACAGGAGGGAGTAACCCTGAATGCCCTTTTGTTTTCCTTTTTATTATTATTTAATAATATTACCAAAAATATTTATTATTATAAAAAAAATATTTATTATTATTATTAATATATTCATTGTTAATAAATATTCATTCAATGCATTTGAAAATAACAGAGTATAATAATAAATGGTAACAGTCAAGTATTTAATGCATTTTAAAATATATTGCAGGTATGAAGAGTTTAAAAACCTAGTCATAAATAATAATGAATGTATGTGTTTGGAATACATGGATGACTTTAATGCCTGAATAATTTGGATCTGCTTGTGGTTGCTTTGTATTTGTCTCCTTTCAAAAATTCAATTTTTGACCTAAAAACTTTTAAAAATTACATTTTTATCCCAAACTTCTAAAAATTCCATTTTTAACCCTAAAACTTCTAAAAATTACATTTTTACCCCCGAACATCCAAAAATTCTATTTTTAACCTCGAAACTTTCAAAAATTACATTTTTACCACTAAAACTTAAAAACTCCATTTTGACCCTTTTTTTTTTTTTCCAAAATTTACCATTTTACCCCCAGATGTCTAAAAATCTCGTTTTTAACCCTAAATTTTCCTAAAATTACCATTTTGCCTCGAAGAGTCCAAAATTACCATTTAGCTCCCAGGTATCCAAAAAGTCTCATTTCTCAACTCCGATTGCTTTATTTTTCTTCCTCATCATATTTGCATTTAATTTTAATTATTATGCACTCATATTTTGTATTTTTGATTTTTTTTGCTTACCATTTATCTGCTTAATTATCTTACTCCGTGTTATTTAATATTCATTATTAACTGTTCATTCATATTAAACTCGCATATTTGTTTACAAAATTTTTTTTCATAAAAACTTTAAAATCGAGGCAATATTATTTTATTTCGAGTTTCAAAATTTTGTGCCTTAACTTACTAGGTGCAATTTTTCTTCAAATCGAAATAATCAAATACCCTTAATCGATGCAATGTTTCCTTATCTCCGATTCTGAAAATTTGCGACTTAACTTACTAAGTGCAACCTTTCTTCAAATCGAGATAATCAAATATCCTTTTCCAAAATTTAAAAAAGTTTACAACAAAGGAAAGCTCGTTATTTCTAGATCTCGAAACGTTATGTCCTAACTCACTGGACGTAACTTTCTTTCTCGATCACTTTGAAATGGCGAGACTTCCAAACAAAATCGGTTTTTTTTAAACATAACTCATGCATTCAAGGATCGTATTTTAAACTCTATTCGAGCTTTCAAAATTTTACAAACAAGACCCTAAGATAATCAATGTGGTACCAATTTTGGGCATATGAGGGTACTAACCCTTCCTCATGCGTAACCGACTCCCGAACTCATTTTCTGGATTACGAAGACCAAAATATTTTTCAAAACGAATTTCAAACGTTTTGTGGTGATCCAATCACACCGAATAAAGGATTGGTGGCGACTCCTATTTTCCAACATTAAAATAATTTTCGAAACTCATTGTTTTCCAAAAAAAGATGGTTTCGACAGCTTGGCGAGTCCACTTGGGAAGATGATTAAATAAACGAGAGTTAAGACAAAATTGGTTATTTTAGGGTCTTTTTTGAAAACTTTTAAAGCATCAGTTTTGTTTAATATACAATCTTTGGCATTTTTTTGAGATGCTATGGTGTTGATATTGCTAGTATAAGATTGCATCCATATGCATTTGGTACTACCTTCTTAAGTGAAAGTGGGAAATTAGTCCTTCGTGAGGTTTTCACCTCTTTGCAGGATAGTGAATCGCTTTTAGGATTACATTCGTACCCATGTTTTCATGAAGTTTTCACTTCCGTGCAAACATGTGAGAAATGTGTCCCTCTAAACCGAACTCGTCTGTATGAACCTATAATGGGTGAGGATCGAGGAATCTACTAGTTTGGGTACCTTAACTCTAGAACTTGAACCACATGTAGTGAATCCTAGTTGCTTACCTTAGGATAGAACTACACCAAGCTATTAGTAGTCTCCCGAGTTTAGGTTCTCTGTTTTATATTCGTACTTTGTTATCATACTTGTGCTTTTTTAATTATTGCTTGCATTGCATCTTCATACAAAGGAAAATGAGGATTTAAGCTCAATTACTAAATAGAAAATTGGTCATAAGAAAACAAGTTCCTTGATAAGGTGGAAAACAATACGGTCGCGCGCATACGGTCAAAAAAAAGAAAAGAAAGACGAAAAGCCAATGATTAACCAGTCAAGTAAGATAGAAACAAAGACCGTGCATCGAACCAAACTTTGACCTAACTGCGAAAAGTGACCGATCACTTAAGTTGACATTCTGGAACCGAAAATCAAAGGACGAAACAAGGCGAAATTGGAAAATGTCCTACGAAGATTAAAAGCTTTTGAGCACTAAGACACGACCATATGCGTATCTGTCTTATGTGAAGGAATTTGTTTTCTAGTAAAATTTTCTAATAGAATTTAGCTACGAGTCAATGTTTTCTTATGCATACATGCATTCATAAGCTGCACATTTTATTAACTTGCACATAATTCCTTGAGTGCCTATCTCAAGTAGAATTGTGTCAAGCATTCAGTGGTTGCACGAATAAGGTAAGAGACACAGTTACATTCTTGCTTCTTTGCTTTTAATTGCAATTTATTCCAAGCCTCATTCCTATATTAATTACATTAACTTGTTCATTTCGAATCTATTTGCATTACATCCTCATACAAAGAGAGGTATAGTTCTAAACTCAATTACTAAATGAAAAAGCTAGTAATAAGAAAATAGATACCTTGATGAAATAAAAGACAATATGGTCAGGCTTACGTGGCAAAGAAAGAAAGAGAACGAAAATCGATGATCTGCCAGATGAACAAGACGAAAATAAAGATTGTGTAACCATCTGAGTTTTGATTGACCACCCAACCTTTTCAAAATGATATTGTGGACCGAAAGTCGGAGATAAGCCAAGACTATTTGAATGACTTCCTGTGAAGATTAAGTCTTTTTGAACACCGCGACACGACCATATATGTATCTTTTTTATGTAAAGGAATTTGATTTCTAGTAAGGTTTTTATAATAGAATTGAGCTATAAGTCAATACCTTTCTTATGCATTCACGCATTCATAAGCAGCACATTTTATTAACTTGTGTAATTCTATACAAGCCTACCTTGAGTGAGATTGTGCCAAACCTTTAGTGGTTACTCGAGCAAGGTAAGAGACACGGTTATATTTTTGCTTTTAATTGCAATCTGTTTGCTTCGCATCTTCATTCAAAGGTATTGATTCATATTCTATTGCCAAATAGAGAACTGGGTATAAGAAAATGGATTCCTTGATAAGAAAGAAGTCAACGTGGTCGTGCATATATGGTCAAAGATAAAGGTGATGACCTGTCAAAGGGGTGCATATCAGGGATTCAAGATTGCACCCCAATACATGAAAGCCACAACAGTTTGTAAAAGTGAATGAAGCATGGAAGACAAAACAAGGCAGATGTCCAATCACGAATATGTTGACATCAATTTCGACCTCTCACTTAGTATCGGAGTCCAACTTCTAATGGTTTCACGTTTGGAGAGGAGGACATGAATAGAAGAGTACATCACTTTACCATGATGTCCGAGGATTCAAAATAATAAAGCCTGTTTTGAACATGATGATCATCCTTACTTAAGGATTAAGTAGAGACGCACCTTTTTCTGAGTCATAACACAGTATTGGGGTTCAACTTAGTCGCTTCACCTCCAAAAACATGGACATATTATCGCTCCATTGCCCAAGAACTCAAGTTGATAAGGCCTACTCTAGAAAAGCGAGCATCAGCTGCAGTTTTGATCAGGAAGAAAGGGGATAACAAGTGTATTGCTTTGAAAATCCCGCGAGATATAGTACACTCAGACGCAAGATAAAATGTCGACATCTTCGAATGACTTAATCATCTTCCTCAAAGTATTGAGGCACGTAAGGGACGCAGTTGTAAATTTGTTTGACTGACTTGACAAAAGAATCACCCATGTTCTGGCAATTTTAGCCACTAAGCACCTGTCGAAGAAGGGGCAAAAGAAGGTATATTGGTTCGCGACTTTTGGCCCCATAGTCATTTGAAAAGTCGAAAAAGTCTTTTGTCGAGTGTTCTCTGAGGACTATTCTCTGTTGAAGGAATTTATGGCTGTCCAGAAACAAAGTGATATCACCAAAAGGAAATTGGAAGTAAATGAGGAATAACTCCAACGTTCTTAAGGGCAAAATGACCATGTCGCAAGCGAGATTTGACCCGAGTGCGAAGAATGACTAGCCACTTGCAAACTTTGGCCATTCAAGACCGATGTTTTGAACTTGAAATCAGGGGCAAACCACAGCAAAAATTAGGACTTTGAGTATTAAAGCACGACCATACATGCTTCGGCCTAATGTAAAAGAATTTGCTTTCTAGTAAAGTTGTCTAATGGGATGGAACCAAGAATCAACGCCTTGTTGCATGCATTTTATCATTTCATGTGCATTTGCATTTCATAAGATTCCACATGATTGAAACACTCGTGTGAGAGAGAGTCACTTACCCTAAATGAAAGCCGAGAGGAAACATGATAAATCAAGATGGGGGACGATAAGAATTTGAGAAAAAGTCATATGAAAAGTGGACAACTAGACCGTGGAGGAGTTTCCTGTAGTTTTTAGGACTTTATCAGAGAAATATTCAGAATACACTTATCACTTCAAGCCCGAAAGTAATAGGGATCCTTTTATAAAAGGCACATGACCACTATCTTTTATTTCAATAAAAATGATGCATTGTTTTTTGTCCCATTTGGCAAATACCTTACCATTCTTTTCATTCGTTCATACCACAATTAATCATTCTTTAGTACAATTATTCTTTGGATCCCCTTTTCGTCTTTATGCTAGGTCCCTTGATATCAAGGATATGAGCAACACTACTGTTGACTTAAATCCTTTTGAGCAAGACATGTATCCAGAAAAACTCTGAGGCTTTGAAAATGATCAAGAATGTAACTTGTCTCCCGATCTGCTACGGATGGTTGAGCAAGACACGAAACGGACATCACCTTGAAGAATTGTGATTTTAAGTAAGAATCAAGACATGAGTCTTTGTAAAAACAAGGCTAACCGTCTCGAGAATCAAAAGGTCTTTGCATGATCCTATCAAAACATGACAGGTTTAACGAACCAATGTCGTGACACATAGACTCTTATAAAACAGAAACTTGAAAAATTGAGGCTCGACGTGTTATAAAAAAAAAGGATGGGTCAAAAATCCGCAAAAGGACATTTTAAAACCCAATAAAAAGTAAAAAAGGAAAAAAGAGAGAAAAAGGAAGAAAAAGTCAATGATGAAAACCTGCAAAGGGCATATTGAAAATTTATCATTCTTCCATGTTGTGGCCTCTTTCTATGTGAAGCTTGAACACCATCGAGCCAACTTTGCAAAAGAGTTTTTAATGAGCTTAAATTCGTCTTCATGATCATTGATTACAACTTCCCAGGTCAATTGGTGGTTAAGAAGATTATTGAAAATGAGAGATTATGTGCCGGTATGGAATTCCAAGAAAGGATCATATCCAACGATAACTTAAACTTGAGCAACAACACAATAGAAAAATCTGCAAGCCAATTCAAGAGCAAATATCACGACTCAGCACCATATCGAAAAAACAGGTGAATGAGGCATTGGAGGTGACCAATAAGAACATCAAAAGGATTCATAGCAAGACCTACAAAGACTCGACATGAGAAATCACCATTTGCCTTCGAGGTTTATCGGGCTAGCCACCGGGGCAACAACTTTCTCACTAGAATAAAGTCGTGATTCAAATGACCAATAAAGTCGAGCTTCTTTCCCTCTAGATCTTGTTAAGAGCTGACGAAGCAGGATGAATTCAATCCAGATGCAGTCAGCTAAACTTGATTGAAGAAAAGATAGTAAGAGTTATCTGTCATGATTCAAATAACAATGGTTTACGGCAAAGAAGGATCCGTTCTATAGAACTCTGCGAGAGATCTCTAGTTTTGAAAAGGATTTTACTTACAAAACACTTCCAAGGAAAATGGATGTCAAACTGGGAAAGACCTTATGAGATGAAGAAAGTCTTTTTGGAGAAACTTTGATTTTGGTCAAAATGAACGGCAAAAATCTGCCCAACTTCGTGAACTCAGATGCAATGAAGAAAAAAGAAAAAAGAAAAAGAAAGAAAAAAGAAGAAAAATAGGAAAGAAAATAGAAAAAAAAGGAAAAAAGAAAAGGAGAGGTCGAGGTGAAAACTCGTAAAGGGCATCTCGAAACCTAAGGAGACTTGAGTTAAAAACTTGAAAGGGCGGCTCAAATTTGAAAAAGAGGCATGAAGTGGTCTTCTCTCTCAAAAGTTGCAAGTTAGAGAAACTTTACACCTTGAGGCATTGACGAAGTACTCCGAGTTTCATGGACACATGTCAAGCTCAGAATGGTCCTCATCAAGTTTGCTCATTGAAGCTCATACTTTGATATCTTGGGTGCCTAACTCCATTCTTTATTCACCTTATGTTTTGCAACTTTTGACCAATGCATGTTATTTTTAATCCTTTTGTGAGCTTTGCCTCCATGAAATTCATTCGCCTTGGGATCTTGTCCAAGCACTTCTGCATCAAGACAATGATCAAAGAACCAATGACCTTTTCATTTATGTAAGCTTTAACCTTCAATCAAATTCAATTTCATCCATTTTGTAACCATGTTCAAGCGCGCTTACATAACAGCCAGTGGACTAATGATTTTAATCTTTTCATTCATGTGAGCTTTGCCTTCAATAAAATTCATCCACCTAACCCTATTCTTTGCTCACTTTGTGTTTGGCAATTCTTTGACCAATATGAGTAATTTTTAATCTTTTCATTTATGTGAGCTTTGCCTCCAATAAAATTTCATTCGCCTTGCGACCATGCTCAAGCAAATTCTGCACCAAAATTGTGATTATTGACCCAACGATATTTTCATTCATATGACCTTTGTTTGCAATCCAATTCAATTTCATCCATAACCTTGATGCAAGTATCTTTACATTTGAAATAACGGCTAATGGTCAACGATATAAGGAATAAAAGGATTTCTGCATATTGTCTGGAAAATTTCTAAATAGTACAGGGACCCGGAACGGGACCACTAGTTGGAAATTACCAAACGCGAGGGCTAGAAGAGTCTCAAAACAAATAGTCCAAATTACGACTACCTCTTTAGGTTTCAAGACAAAAATACACATACATAAAACATGATAACACATCAGTGATAGGACTTAGAAAAACGACGAATAATGTCAACCTAAGGACAAAAATAAAATCATTTCTCAAAGATGACATTTTGCATTCATCATTTATACTCACCTGCTTAGGAGCATTTGATTCATCCTGATCATGACATCCTAACAATTTGGACTGCATAGAGGTCCATGAAAGCATATTCTACAGGTTTGACAGGGAAAGATCTAAGACCGTAACAGCAGATCCAGTACCACAAAAACACGATGGGAAAGATCTAAGACCGTAACGGCGGATCCAGTACCGCTAAGACACAAGGGAAAGATCTAAGCTGCGATGGCGGATCCAGTATCACGAAGACACAAGGAAAAGATCTAAGCCGCAACGGCGGATCCAGTACCACGAAGATTTGAAGGGAAAGGTTTAAGTCGCTATGGCGAACCCGATACCTTAGAAACATGAAGAGAAAGGACGAATCCATGACGGCGAAACTTCTACCTTGAAGTCATAGTGGATCAGATAAAAAAAACAATAGCAAGTCTTTATCTCTCTGAAGTTGTAGTAAGAGCAAGATGAAGCTTCAAACATCAATTCTTATCCTCTTGAAGTTATAGGAAAGTTGGATTAAACAATAGCAAGTCTTTCTTTCTCTGACGTTGTAGTAAGAGCAAGATGAAGCTTCAAAACATAAATTCCTACCCTCTTGAAGTTGCAGTAAAGTTGGATTAAAACATTAGTAAGTCTTTATCTCTCTGAAGTTGTTGTAAAAGCAAGATGAAACCTCGACACCAAACCTTATTTTTGAGAGTGTTGCAAGTTGGATAACGGATCTCAATTTCCCTTAAGTTGCTGTGGAATGGAGTGAAGTTACATCACCAACCAATCTATTACCTTGAGCCTGGGCAGGTTGCAG
The DNA here is from genome assembly GCA_039519145.1 of Kokia cookei. Taxonomy (NCBI): domain Eukaryota; kingdom Viridiplantae; phylum Streptophyta; class Magnoliopsida; order Malvales; family Malvaceae; genus Kokia; species Kokia cookei. The sequence goes on along the minus strand of CM076907.1, from coordinate 3,328,059 downwards.
CCATTTGATCTTTTACCCCGAGCCTGGGGCAGATCATCATCAACCAATCTCTTACCTCGAGCCTAAGGCATATTATAACCATTTGATCTTTTACCCCGAGTTTGGGGCAGATCATCGTTAACCAATCTCTTACCCCGAGCAAGGGGCAGATTACAACCATTCGATCTCTTACCCCAAACTTAGGGCAGATCACCATCAACCAATCTCTTTACCCTGATCACGGGGTAGATTGCGATTATCCATAAGTGAGGCGGTCATCTTCCTGATGAGATAAATAGAAGTATACTAACTCAAGGCTCAAAGTGAGCAAATCTTTGAACACTAGCTTCCTGATGAGATACTGAGAAGCAGGTCGAAACAATAAAATGGTTAGCTTCTTGATGAGATACTGAGAAGTGGACCAAATTTGCCTTCCTGGTGAGATACAGAGAAGCGAATTGAAACAAGTGAGTCGGTCATCTTCCTGATGAGATACAGAGAAGTATACCAACTCAAGGCTCAAAGTGAACAAATCTTCGAACCCCAGCTTCCTGATGAGATACTGAGAAGAAGGTCGAAGTAATAAAATAGTTAGCTTCCTGATGAGATACTGAGAAGTGGACCAAATTCGCCTTCCTAGTGAGATACAGAGAAGCGAATTGAAACAAGTGAGGCGGTCATCTTCCTGATGAGATATAGAGAAGTATACCAACTCAAGGCTCAAAGTGAGCAAATCTTCGAACCCCAGCTTCCTGATGAGATACTGAGAAGCAGGTCGAAGTAATAAAATGGTTAGCTTCCTGATGAGATACTGAGAAGTGGACCAAATTCGCCTTCCTAATGAGATACAAAGAAGCGGATCAAAACAAGTAGCGCGGTCCTCTTCCTGATGAGATACTAAGAAGAAGACCAAATCAAACCCACACTCGATGTGAGTGAATCTTCGAACCCCAACTTCCTGATGAGATACTAAAAAGCAGGTCGAAGCAATAAAGTGGTTAGCTTCCTGATGTGATACTAAGAAGTGAACCAAATCCGTCTTCCTGATGAAACATAGAGAAGTGGATCAAAACAAGTGACGCGACCATCTTCTTGATGAGATACTGAGACGAAGACCAAATCAATGAAACCAGACTCAAAGACTACGGTGACAAACTCTAATCTCTTTGAAATTTCAAAAGAATGGAGTGAAATTACAGTAGCAAATTTTGTCTTTTTGGAAATTGCCTTAGGGCAAGATGGAATCATGATGCTGAGGATGCAGAGGTAGACGCAGCAAGGTTGAATGATCGATGAAGTGAAGAGCGAACCAGTTGAAGAAGGAATGCCGAAGAAATAGGAACAAATTCGGCCTTCTTTTGGTCTTTGCTCCGTTCCTGTTACACAACAACGAGCAAAGAGGGGCAACTGTTGAAGCCCAATTTTGACCGGGCCCAACACCAAATCCAACTTTTAATTTTTAAATTTTAATTTATTTTAAATTTGAATTTATTTTGAATTAAAAATTATTAATATTAAAAGTCCAAAATAGAATGTCCATTTCTTACAAGGCCCAATAGGACCCAAAACCCAAACTCTATAATCCTAATTGGGTCGATTGACCCAAATCACTTAGAACAGAAAACCCAATCTGCTTCAACTTGTATAGCCACCTCCACTCCAGCCACTGGTATGCTGTCACATCAACGTCTGCAACCCTATCACCATCATCAACCACCATCACCAGCAAGTTGCACCGCCACTGTCGAGCCAACCTACAGAACATAAGACAAACAAGCAATTAGTTATGCAAGACAAATTACCATCATTGTAATTCTGGTTATAAAACCAAATTCAATCTTTTGTAAAAGGACCCTCTTTTTTTTTAGAAAAAAAATCGAGAGAAAATAGTACATTCAAAGCAATACAAAACAGGTACACGAATTCGAAGCAATATTAAATACAACACCAAGCAATCGAAATATATCCAAGTCAGATCCACAAAGCAGCAAAGGCATCAAAACAATATCATAATACATTGCATCCAGTACTTTTAAGGTATTAATTACATGCATTGATTACTATTTGCTTCTATTTATGGTTCAAATTTCAAAACATTTTGTTATAAACACATTAATGCACCTTCCTTTGTATTATCACTATCATTTATTATTTATATTAAAACGTCAATAATAATAATAATAGTAATAATAAGTAATATTAATAATAATTAATAAAAATAATCGAAGAGCCATACCTGCCCAAGTCGAAACGTCGTCTTCGTTCACGGTTGGCCTTTCCGATCGCCGTCCGTGTTCAAGGAGGGCCTCCGATGGGATTTTTACCATTCAAAAAAAGAGAGATAAACAAAGGGATTAAAAAGGAAATGAAAAGGGATTAAAAAACATATAAAAAAGAGAGGAATGAAACAAATTTAAACAAAAACGAAACAAAGTTGAAATTTTACAGGCATAAAAGGGGATTTTTTTGAAACACAAGGTTCCATCTAGGTGTAAGAACCTAGATCTGTTCTTTTTAAAAAACATATAAAAAGGGAAAGGGTTTTTTTTTTCAAAGAAAAGATTAAAACGTTTTAAAAAAAATAAAAAGGAAAAAAGGAACAAAAGGGGGGGCTATTTTACCTAGATGACGGCATGTTTGGAGATCGGTGACGGAGCAGCGACGACGGCAGGGGTTGGGCGACGACGCACGGTGGCGCGTGACGGTGACGCGCGGTTGCGAACGTTGGACTGGGGTTTGGCCGGCCAAGGAGAAGAGTGGGGGGGCTTTGAGAGGATATTTGAGAGTTTTTTTGAAGGAAAGAAGGAAAGAAATGAAAAAAAAAACCCTAAAATGACCTTTTTATTGACCCTCAAAACGACGTTGTTTTGTGGGCTGAACTTCAGCACCAAAACAACGCCGTTTTGGTTTTAACCCAAGGCCGACCCAATACGTCCCGACCAGTCTGCAGGACTCAGGTGTTTTTGAGAAAGGGGATATTTATGCATTTGGTCTTTCTGGATTTTTTGATTGTTTCAATTTAGTCATTTTCATATTTTTAATTAATTGTAAATTGGCCCATTAATTTTTAATGCTTTTCAATTTAGTCCCTTGACCTTTTGAAAGCATCAAGAGCTGCCACATGTCATTGTTTTGGCTTATTTATGCAAAAAGTCCCTCTTATTTTTAATTTGTTTTAATTTAATCCTTAAATCAAGTTCTATTTAATTATAAAATTTGCCCAAAAATTTTTCATGGTTTTCAAATTAGTCCTTCGACTTCAAGATACCTGAGGGGCTGCCACGTGTCACTTGTATTTGGTTTTATTGCTATGGAGGTCCCTAAACTGTCAAAAAATTATAATTTTACCCCTTTAACTTCCAAAATTATATTTTTGACCCTGAACTTCTAAAAATTACATTGATGCCCGAACTTTCAAAGATTCCATTTTTAACCCCAAAACTTTTGAAAATTGCATTTTTACCCCTAGAATTCCAAAAATTCCATTTTTGACCTTAAAACTTTCAAAAATTACATTTTTACCCTCAAAATTCCAAATTTTTTTTTTGATCCCGAAACTTTCAAAAAATACTTTCTTACCCCTAAAACTTAAAACTCCATTTTGACCCTTTTTTCAAAATTACCATTTTACCCCCGAACTTCCAAAAAATCCATTTTTGACCTCGATTTTTCCAAAAATTACCATTTTACCCCATGATATCTAAAAATCCCATTTTAACCCTAAATTTTCCCAAAATTACCATTTTGCCCTGGAGAGTCCAAAATTACCATTTAACCCCTAGGTATCCAAAAAGTCTCATTTCTCAACTCTGATTGCTTTATTTTTCTTCCTCATCAATATTTGCATATAATTTTAATTATTATGCACTCGTATTTTGTATTTTTGATTTTTTTTGCTTACCGTTTATCTGCTTAATTATCTTACTTCGTGTTATTTATATCCATTATCAACTGCTCATTCATATTAAACTCGCATATTTGTTTCCAAAATTGTTTTCATAAAAACTTTAAAATCGAGACAATATTCTTTTATTTTGAGTTTCGAAATTTTGTGCCTTAACTTACTAGGTGCAATTTTTCTTCAAATCGAAATAATCGAATAGCCTTAATCGAGGCAATGTTTCTTTATCTCCGATTCTGAAAAATTGCGACTTAACTTACTAGGTGCAACCTTTCTTCAAATCGAGATAATCAAATATCCTTTTCCAAAATTTAAAAAAGTTTACAACAAAAGAAAGCTCGTTATTTCTGGATCTCGAAACGTTATGTCCTAACTCACTGGACGTAACTTTCTTTCTCGATCACTTTGAAATGGCGAGACTTCCAAACAAAATCGGTTTCTTTTAAAAATAACTCATGCATTCAAGGATCTTATTTTAAACTTTATTCGAGATTTCAAAATTTTACAAACAAGACCCTAAGATAATCAATGTGGTACCAATTTTGGGCGTATGAGGGTAGTAACCCTTCCTCATGCGTAACTAACTCCTGAACTCATTTTCTGGATAACGAAGACCAAAATATTTTTCAAAACGAATTTCAAACGTTTTGTGGTGATCCAATCACACCGAATAAAGGATTGGTGACGACTCCTATTTTCCAACATTAAAATAATTTTCGAAACTCGTCTTTTTCCAAAAAAAAAGATGGTTTCGACACTAGTGATAAAATTAAGTGTTTGTAAAGAGTGACAGGGAAGTGGGCACTTCGTTAGTACCAAATTGGAAATGGAAAACACAAAGAACACATAGGAATTGTTTACGCAGTTTGGTTTCCCTACTCCTGTGGAACCTAATTCAGTGAGAAATATTCACTCTTCAACAGTTACAACAAGTGACTCTAACCTATCACACACCTTGTGATTATTCTCCTCACTTTTGAATGAAGAACAATACTCTCAGAACTAAATTCACCTTTGTGAACTTGACAAGTAAAACCATGATACAAACGATTTTACTAGCAATCTGCACTCTAAAAAAAGTTCCTTACTTGAACAAGAAAAGTGCTTGAAACTCTCATTACAATAACCTATTCAAATCTCTTAAATAGATTTTTGTTTGAGACTTGCTAACATAGAAGATCTATAACAATCCCATCAAAATAGTAAATTGTTTACAAAATAAGAATAGAGAATAAACCAAATGTGGACTCTTAGCTTCTAATCACATAGAGTTTCAATTTAATTCAAATGTTCATGTTGCAAGGGATTGACTTGGGTGATTTAATTTGATCCAATCTTCCATATGAGTTTCACAAATAATACGAGTTTCATTGTTGAGCTAGATATCCTCAAAATAATAAGCAAAACTCATTTAAATCATTCAATAAATTGTTAATACTTAAAATAAGGAAATAATCACTAAACCTAACAAGTGGCTCCAGTGGAAAAGAGGATGTTGTTCATTTTTGGGGTCCTAGGTTCGATCACCTGTGTGTGCGACTTATCAAAAAGTTAAGAAAATATGAATAGATACTACCATATAATTACACCAATACATTAAAAAAAAAACTAGGCAATGGCCTTGACCCATCCTAAACGGATAATTTATGATTTATCTCTAAAGCAATTTTCTGACTTCATCCCTATTTCCAATGGTTTTCTTTGGATAACGCATGTACTTTCAACTTAAACTTCATCATATAGGAGTTCTTTTCATAATTATGGTATCATTTGATGTAATAAATCAATTTGTTTTTGTTTTGCAAATTAGAATTCATTTATGTGGGAGGATGTAATACGTGGAGGTATATCAAATCGTAGTTGTACTACTTTATGTTCGAGATAAAATCACATTAAATTTGGAAACTTTTTTCGAGTTCGAGAGTTCAAATTATGACCATTTTACCGAAGACTGTGCAAGCTGACTTTAGAAGGGAATTATTACGAGAAGTCACCGGTTTCGGGCTCTAATTTGAGTTTAAATCATATTGAATTTGAGTTTAAGGCTTAATTTTGATTATATATGAGCCCAAATATTGTATCTATTAGGTTTTATTATTTTATTATTAATTTATTCTGAATTTATAATATTTTTAAGTATTTAAAGTTGTTGAGGAACTTTATGTTTCTTAGTCAATAAGAATGTTTAGTTTTACTAACATTACTCCTTGTTTAGATTAATAAATTTCAACTTTTAAGTTATTTCTCTTTGTGAGATTTCTTTTTTGTTCATTTTAGAAGTAGATTTTCTTCTTAGTTTTCTCTTTGAAGTCATGGAAGAATTCATCACCCTTCAATTTACTAAGATTCGGCCTTAGCTAGGGGGCCATTTGTGGAGTTTGTTAAAGATCATTATTTAAAGGGTTTCATAAGATATCGACTTTTCATCACCATTGATTGTTTTTATTGAAGCTTTGTTCTTCAAGGGAACGTCTTTCCATCATCCATTTTATTTTCGTTTTCTTTCATTAAATTTTTTTTCCATCTCACCCTAATATTTATTTTTTTTCTTGATTTTTTTGCTTTGTTTTTTTTTCTTTATTTCCATTATTTCCAGTCTGATTTGTTTCTTCTTTCAAGTCAATCCGAAATTTTCTTGAGTCAAACAATTTGAATACAATCTTGGTCTGTTGTTCCCCTTTCAAGTTCAAAAGTAATGATATGACATTTTGATATTGTTTGATATCATCACGTGAAAATTTAAAAATTATATATATAAAATCTAAAAAATACAAAATTAAAGAAATTATAATTTTTTTATTTTTTAAAAGTAAAATTTAAATGATGATGTGTCACAATTTCAAAGTATCACATAATCATACATTGAAAATATCCAAGTTTCGGGAAAATATGCCAAATTTTGAAACTAATGTGAACTGAGAAGTTAAAAAAGAAGACAGAAAAAAATTGTCTAAGTTCACAAACTAATAATATTATTTTTTTGAAGAACCCAACGAGTAGTTCCAGTTGGAAAAATGATGATGTTCATATTAGGAGATCTGGGTTCGAGCACCTGTGTTCAAAGTGTGTGTGCCTTGTTAAAAGATTAAAAAAATATGAACGGATATTACTATGTAATCACATCAGTATATTCAAAAAAAATATTTTTTTGAAAAGTACCCCTTTATGTTTCTATGAACCTAGTGTTTATGATTCAGTATAAATATATCCAAGAAACCAAGACAAGGTATGCTGTGAAAAACAATAGAGTTTCCATCAAATATGAGCCATTCACCTCAAGATTCTCCTCCGCACTATCCACAACAAGTATCACCATCTGTAGGTTATCCGCAACCCCCGATTGTGTCACCCGTGGTGGCATATCCGGATCCCCACTATCCACAACAAATATCACCATCTGTAGGTTATCCGCAACCCCCGGTAGTGTCACCCGTGGTGGCATATCCGGATCCCCACTATCCACAACAAGTAGCACCCTGTGCATCAAGTCCTCCACAAGGCCATCCGCAAGCCCCGGTAACTTCACCTGTGGTGGCATATCCGGATCCGTATTATCCACAAGTAAACACCTTACTAGCAAACAACTTGGCTGCACCAACAGAAACATGGCCAGTTCAAGCGCCAGTATCATCATCTGTTGCAACAAATCCTCCAGAAGGCTATCCGCCAGCCTCAGCAGGTTCATCGTACGTAGAGCCGACAAAGCCGTCATCGTGTTGTGGTTGTGTCGTCTTATGAAAACCGTGGCTGATCTCTTAATCTCATGAAGTTTGATATCAACTTTTTATGATCCCTTCGCATCAAGTTCTGATTTAAGTTCTACCCTTGTTTCTTATGAATTATAATTCATAAGCTCTACTTGAAGTTTGTTTTGTATTATTATGTTTTGGTCAAATTTATAAGACTAGTATATTTAAGGGAAATTGGCTCTGCAATGTTTTTAATTGAATTTATCGGTAGCAGAACTTGTCATGTCATTGGTTCTCGATTCAACAATGACTAAATGAAAAAAAAAAACACAAATCCTAAAATTTAATAATACTGATTGTTTAAGTAACCTCAAGCACGGGGAGATCTGTTTTCTTATGAAGAACACTATCTCCTTTTATCTGAACCTCCGATCTTGACCTCCATTGATATAGTGTATCAACACACATCATCTACAAATATATAATTCTAAATTCAAAATGGAATCGGGTTTCTAGTGAGAAGCAGCAACAATCTCTCCTCCATGGAGGGTTAGGGTTCTTCTGAGAAAGCTATAATCCGAACAAGTAGAGTAGAAATGCTACTTGCGGTATGAGTGTCGAATAAAGGTATATGTCCAACACGAATACTTCATGTTAAATGAAGATGTCGAAGCAACATAGATCATCAGAGCTCTCACCATCACCAGTAAAGTATACCCTTAGCCTCCAATACAAACTGCACACTCAAAACTAATCAGCAATGCTCAAGAGATGAGCATGTTAGAGCAGGAGGATTGCTTTAGCATAAAGCTCAGCCATGATCATATGCTGTTTGCTAAATATATTCCTTTTTTTTATCTAAATATACAAAAATAAGTACACTTATTTCATTGGTTCAGGTCATAGATTTAAATAGTAATTGATTTTCCTTACGCATAATAGAACTATTATATTTACAATCAAGATAAATATATATACATATATTTGTTTCTCTAACAAGCTTTACATATAATTGTCGAGAGACAATTATAAAATCTGAAAAAAAATTATAAATAATAAAACAGACATAAATGATACCTTAATCATTTGTGACATGAATTTTCATATTATTTAAATTTGAATGTAAATATTACGAATATATTTATTTTTAATTTTTTAATATTTGGAGAGTACTAAAAATATTACATCTTATATTTAAGTATGTGTTGGGATATGATAATTTCTAAGATAAGTGAAAAGTTGAAGCAAAATTAGTCCTAATTAAAGTTTTAATAATTTTAAATCATTTTAGGTTTATATGAATGAATTTCGAGTTTAAATAATTTTAAATTTGAATTATTTACCGTAATCTACAATCTATTTATCAACCCATTGAAAAAAAAAACATAACACCAAGAAAGTGTAAAATAGAAGCTGGTGGAATTTTTTTTACAATGAGGTTGCTTTATTCTTGATGCTTTACTTCATCCAAATGACGTCAAATTATTGCATCATCTTTACTTCAAAGTTTTGATTTCACGTTGAAAGTAAATTTTATATCCGTTTTATAATCTATATTTAGAGTTTATATTGTTTTTTCTAATAATATCGTACATATTAATAAAAGATGTATAAATTTTGATAAACCTAACAAATTTTATATGTTTAATAAAATACCAAAGAAACTAAGAGTAAACCAAACCACTCCGAATTTTTTTTTTTTTTTTGAAAATTTTATCAAATTTTCTGAAAATTTTAATTAAATATTTTTCTTTTGAAATTTTATTAATTTTTTTTTGAAAATTTAAAATTTTAATTAAACTTTTCAAAAATTGAGTTGCCAATAAATTTTAAAAGATGAGTGATGAGTGTTGTCAGGATGGATTCTTCTTTGAATTAAACAAAGGCAGATCAAAAGTCAAATATGAATAAAATTAAGAAAGTTTCAAATAAAACTACCTCAATTTAATAAATAAAATTATTTAATTATCTTCAAATAATATTTTCCACATAAAATTTCCGCATTATCTTACTATAATTATGAAAACTAATTAACCGGTATCACTCAGCCATTCAAGTATGTTAAGGACTTCTTAGTCTTCCAGAATCTGGAATTTCATCGCAAGCAAAATTAGATTTTAGCTTTTTTTTTTTTTTGTGAAATATAAATATAAAAATAGGGGTAAAATCCGAACAATAAACATAATTAACGCGATTAGAATCCAGACTACACTTGAAACGGTGGATACCCTTTCAAACCATCACATGGAGTTCAGACTTTAGTGTCTTTTATCTAGTCTATAGGTGTTTTCACCATGAGCTTATGGAGAATCGAAAAAATTTATTTATTTTTCATTATATCAGTTCAATATTACATAGTTATTTTTATTATTTAAAAAAAATGTGTTCATAAATTGATTAAATTAAAGTGATTCGAATAATTAATGAAAATCCTTTTGAGGTTCATGGTTGCTTCCAGTGGTAGAATTTCACGTTAAGTTTTGAAGTAATTAATTATATTTTTTAAAAATTTTGAGTGTTCAATTAAAATTTTTCAAAAATTTTGAAAAAATTAATGATAATTTTTAAAATTTTGAGGGTTCAATTAAAAATTTCAAAACTTTGATAGAACTGGATTAAAAATTTTAAAAATTTGGAGAGCTTAAAGAAACTTTGAAAGGCTTAATGACAATTTTCCAAAATTTTTGCCCTCCTCTCATATTTCACCCTGTTTGCAAGGTTTTTGAAATTGAATCAATGATCAAATTAATCAGACCACTAATTCGGTCCAACTAATTTTATTAAATAAATCATTAAAAATACATGAAAATAAAAAAATATTTAAAATTTAATTCAATCGATTTAATCGTCTAATTCTATTAATTTTGTACACGATCCATATCAAATTTTCAAATTAATCAATTTAATATCTTTTTTTGGAATCGATATGCGAATTGATCCGATTCGATTTATCTTGCCATTGTATATAATTGAGATTTGATTAGAATTGTGATGAGACGTGAAATGCGTGGAATCTCACTTTTAGGGAACGTAAACAGGTAGACAATTGGGTACTATTTATAATAATTGAAAAAAGTGTTATGCATATACACAGGCAGTCTTGATGTAATAAATTTTTATTCCCTCTTTTCCGAAAGCCGTCGACTATTGTTTGTTTAACAAACAGCATGCATTATTGTAATAAATTAAACACCCAATTTATACCAACTTTCCGCCAGTTTCGCACTAAACATTTCCTAAAACCATGTTGCTCCAATTCAAGAATGGAAGGTTTTGGACGATTGAATTTTAGTTTGATTGGTGTGATATTGTTGTCAATATAAGAGGATATAAGTTCGAGCGTGTTGAAGCGTATTATCTTATTATTTATGTTCATATTTCAAATTAAGTCAAGCTTGATCAACTATATATACTACAAATAACGTATTTAAATTTTATCTGACCTGACCCGACTCGTATATTCAAGCTTTAATTACGAATTAAAGAATCCTAGAAAGAATAAGTAAAACTTAAGCTGCCACAAATCTTAGCTATAGAACTTTATGCTTCATGAACCTAATACCTTCAAAAAAGTTAGGCTTCAGTCCCTTTCTTTAGTGTGTATGTGTATACATACAAATAACCGTATATATTCTGGGTTTGATTCATGTATATATATATCCAAGAAACCAAGAGAAAAACACAGCAAAATATTGAGTGAAACAGTAGATTTTCCAGGAAATATGAGTCATTCACCTCTAAAATCTCCTCTACATAATCTACAAACAACTGAACTTCACCAGCATTCGATTCCCAATGTAGTTCATGTTCCGAAGATACACGAGCCCGTGGTGGCATATCCGGATCCCTACTATCCACAACAAGTAAGTACCTTGACAACAAACAACTTGGTTGCATCGAATCCTCCACAAGGGTATCAGCAAGCCCCGATTGCTACACTTGCGGAGGCATATCCGGATCCGTACTATCCGCAACCCTGGGCAGTTTCACCCGTGATGGCATATCCGGATCCGCACTATCTACAACAATTAAGTACCTTGGCAACAAACAACTTGGCTGAAGAAGTGCCTCCAGTTCCAGCCATGGTACCATCATCTGCATCGATTCCTCCACAAGTCTACCCGCAACGCACGGCAACTTCATTGAACGTAAAGCCGGCGCCAGTGTCGTCATCGGGTGGTTGTTGTATCATCTTATGAAAACCATGGCTGATCTCTTAATCTCGTCAAGTTTGATATCAACCCTTCGCATCAAGTTCTCATTTAAGTTTTATCCTTGTTTCTTATGAAGTAAAATTCATAAACTCTACTTGTTTTGTATTACAAAGAAATAGTATTACGATTGGATCAAATTGAGGAATATCTTTGTCAATTTTCTCAACAACTAGATTAAGATGAAGATTCGAAATAAATTTTAAGCGAAACAAACAAAAAAAAATTAAAGACCATTCAATAAAAAAATACCTTAGGATTTTTTTTAGCATTTGAAAGTTTCATTTCTTTCTAAAAGAATTAAAAGAAACGAGAACGATTAATTCCAGGAAAATAAATCTTTTTTTCACGAGATACAATTCAAAATTCTTAGTTATTTATTTTTACCGACTCAACTATAATGGAAATTACATTGGTAGGAATATATGCTAAAATGTCTCCTAATTGGGTCTCAATTATTGGCAAAGCAATCATACTTCCTTCACCTAATTGAGAACTTGATTTAGTGGTTCTTTCTAAAAGGTACAAATGCAAAAACAAAACATTTCCTAGATAAATTTCATGACCCGGCGTGTGGTTAGAGCCTTGGGCTCCTCTCACTGCTTGGGAGCTTACGGTGTTATGTCCAATTTTACTTCTTGATAGGAATTCTTTTCACCCTTCTCTCACGGTATTACTTTACTATCAATCACCCAAAAGTATTTAATTTTGTTAGGTAATCCTTGCTGATTCACACAGGATTTCACGGTGTCCCATGCTACTCGAGTCAAAGCGTAAGCTAATGATATTTTCGATTATTAAACCACTCGTTTCAACAATAATTAAATATTTTTTAAAAGAAACTCTAAAAAGTTAATAAATATAAATTCTAATAGTAGGACAATAATTATGGGCCAAAATCATCAAATAAAACCCAAAATGTATTTTAAAATCGAATCATACTAACTTTTAGCTGTTCTTTTTCCAGTTTATTGTTTTTTACCCATTTGTAATCATTATTTTTTTTTTAAAAAAAGAAAAAAGCAAATTTCATCAAATTATAATTCTCAAAAGCACCGTGCGCTTTGTCTTGTTGAAGAGCCCATAAAATTTCATTGGGAGCATCATCAAACACTTGTAAGCTTGACTGTCACGCTAGACCTAACTTAACCAATTGATCCGCAATTGTCATCTTTTCTAGGTATATACTTGATCCATCATTGTCCTTCAAATTTTATAACCCGTTGGATTCTTCTAAACTCAATGATACTTAAATTCTTCAATTCATTATCAGTCAAGGCTTTGATTACATCCGAATTATCTGTCTGAATCGTGACCTGTTTATATTCTTTACTGAACAGAATGAATAACTCATCTAGAATACCTCAAAATTCAACTTCAAAAAATGTGAATCTACCAAATATTGATTAAACCTCAAAATTCAATTTTCAGACTGATCATGTAATACTCCACCCGTCGATGGATTTTCTGTGAATCTAGCTACTGTGCCATCAATGAATAAATGAATTCATGTTCCATCAAAGATCGCTCGACCATTAAAATGATGGACGTTATTCTATTATCCATCGACTTAACTCATATTGTTGAGCTCAACTAAGAGAAATTTTGACAAACATTTCAATTGCGGACCAAGTAACATTATGAAAAATGAAAAGATTTCACATATAAATCCAAATAAATTCTGATAACATTTACTGCAGTATTTAATGAATCATTAAAGTATTAAACTAAATAAACAGCCTGCATCCAGAGTTCACATATTCCTCAAATATTAATCCTAAACTTGACAATGAAATTGGAATTCCAACGAGCAGCAGCATCTATCTCCTCCATTAAGGGTTAGGGTTCTTCCGAAAAAATTATAATCCGAATAAATCACCTTGGCTATATGTTCCATATGAATATTTTTAAAATTTTATCATATATTTAAAGAGCCATCGGAAAATTATATTTATATATGTATCGGACACAGATGACGTAAATGAACACTTCATGATAGATGATGTTAGGGTAAGAGCTGCTGCCATCATCATCACCATCACCAGCAAAGTAATCAAGAAGGGCTCAGCATCCTAAAGAGATGAGTATGATACAGCAGATTTGCGTTAGCATAAAGCTCAGCCATGATTGTATGTTGTTTGCTGAATATATTCCTTTGTTATCTAAATTTATTGAAAAATATATATTATTTTCAATGGGTTCAAATCATAGATTAAATAGTAATGGATATTCTCTGCATTCCATCACAATACCACATATTACATCTATACTCGATCTTATAAAAGCATGTGGAATAAGATCCTTGGTTGAAATATTAAAAAAAATACCTTAATAAGAGATGGTATAATGATAAAATATATTATATTTAAAAAAAAATTAGAATAGATCGTCTATGGGTCGGGTTTTGTCAAAATTTTAGACCCGTTTGTTAAGCTTGGATTCGGCTCGACTCGGATTAAAATGTTAAAACTTGAGCACAGTCTAACCCACTCGAATTAATTTCTTATATTATATATATATATATATTAAAAAATATATAATATATAAAAAAACTAAAAATATTAAAATAAATGCTTCTCAACAAATTGAAATAAATTTAAAAAAACATTTAGACTTAAATAACACTAAGATGTGTATAATTTAACAAGCAATGCCTATAAAATAATAATAGAATTAACAATAAAGAAAAAATTATATAATATTCAAACAATAATAACAAAATATAGTAACAACATAATAATGAAATAATAGCAAAACAGTGAAAAAAAAATAGCAACAAAATAACAAGAAAATAACAGTTTTTTTGTCTTTTTGCTAATTCGAACCGGACCGATAAAAAAAAACTTTACCTGAAATCTAACCCATTTTTTAAATAGACTTTATTTTTTTTATCCAAATTCATTTTTATCCTGTATTTTTATTCCAACTCTTTCACTTACGATGTCCAAGTCTAGGTTGGAACTTAGAAAATGCTAGAAAAGTAACTACAAATAGTGAAAGAAATAGTTTTTATGAACATTTTTTTTATGAATGCAAACTATACGTGAATCTTACAAAAAAATATTAAATAAAAATGAAAAATTTCTTAGTTGTGGCATTGGGTTTCCATTTTTAGTGATGTTAGTGACACCTATCCATTTTTTGTGGTGTTAGTGGCGCCTAAAACTTTGAGTGTTTTGTCTTTTTAGTTTCAATTGGCATCTTCACTTTGCCCCCATTGCCACCTTCCAGCCTAACTGTTGTTGGAGGAAGTGTGACATACAAGCTGGTGGGTTCTTTTATTCTATTTACTTTTTATAATCTGGTGCATCCTTTTACTTGACCCAGTGACAGCTAAATTATTTCACTTCTAAAATTTTGATTTCTTGTTGAATAAATATCGAGAAACTAAGATACCAAACCAGACCAGACTAGACCAGACCAGACCAGACCAGACCAGACCAGACCAGTCAAGTTTCTGGGAGAAGCAAGGGAGTCCTTGAGTTCCCAGTTTATGTAAAACTATCATGAGTCAGCTTTCTCAAGGCTTGCCTTTGATAGATGGTCATCAAGGGAACCAGGTTGAAGATTACGGAGAGGGACGAACGAGCCACGACAATTCCAACAAGAGCCAGCAGCAGCATCGACCTCCTCGAGAAAGTTATCACAGTTCTGTTGATCTTCAACAACAGCATCGGCCTCCTCGGGAAACTTATAGGAGTTCTGATCATCTTCAACAACAGCATCAGCCTCGAGAAACTTATAAGAGCTCAGATCATATTCAACAACAGCATCGGCCTCATTGGGAAACTAATGAGAGTTCTGATCATCTTCAACAACAGCAGCAACCTCGGGAAAGTTATAGAAGCTCAGGTCATATTCAACAACAGCATTGTCCTCCTCGAGAAAGTTATCAGAGTCCAAATCATCTCCAACAACAGCATCGACCTCGGGAAACTTATAAGAGCTCAGATCATATTCAACAACAGCATCAGCCTCCTCGGGAGAGTTATCAGAGTTCCGATCATCTTCATCAACAACATCGCCAGCCTCCTCGGGAAAGTTATCAGAGTTCTGATCATCTTCAACAACAGCAATATCAGCCTCGAGAAAGTTATCAGGACTCGGAACATCTTCAACAACAGCAACGGCCTCCTCGAGAAAGTTATCAGAGTTCCAATCATCTTCAACAACAGCAACAGCCTTCGGAAAGTTATCATCAGAGTTCCAATCATCTTCAACAGCAGCAGCGTCAGCCTCGGGAAAGTTATCAGAGCTCCGATCATCTTCCTCCTCGAGAAAGTTACCAAAATTCCGATCACCTTCAACAACAGCAGGCTCCAGTTATCAAAGGATATGCAACAAAAGATGATTCTTCTTCTTTGATTAAAAAAGTTGCCTCTGATCATCAGTTGCCTTCAGTTACCGGTCCTTCAAAACATCTTCATCATCCTAGTGATTATCAGAGTTCCCACTCTCCGACACCTCGGGTTAATCCTCCTTCCACCCATGACCCGAATTCCGTTCTCATGAACCCTAAACCTCGTAGTCTGCTGTACCATGAAGAGTATGCAATGACCAATGGAAATATAGCAGATGATTCAGCCGAAGCGGCGAACAAAAATGTTAAAGTAAAGAGAAGCCATACTAATAAACCACAGTCTTCTTCATCATGTTGCCAGTGATACAACCCTTATATTGTCTGAAAACACCATCCTACTGGTGAAGTAAAGCGTAATGGTATGTGTGTTCATATATAATTTAAGTCCTTGTGTGTAATTTCTTTAGTTAAATTTTACTATTAGTTCTATTTTATATAAGTTGTGGGTTTAATTTCAGTTTTACATATATGATGATATATATATTTGTTGCATCAAATTTTTAAAATAACATAATTTGATAAATTTAACAATTATGATTTAATCAAAATTTAAAATTTAAAATTCGAAAATGAAGGGATTAAAAACCGTATAAGGATTAAATTTGTAACTTACATATAATAAAGAGACTAATAGCAACATTAAACCAATTTATTTTGTTGATCCATATGCAAGATTCTCATCTAATTGATAATATAAAATTATGTGAAATTAAAGTATAAAGGTTAAATTTTTAATTTGAAAAAGAGTAAAAAGACCAAAATCTTATTTGAATAAGTGTCAAATGTAAGCTTGTGAAAGGGCCATTTAAAATATTTTTATTCTTTAATTTATTTCTTTACAACATGGTCACTTTATTCTTGGTTCTTCACATGAAGCAATGACATTAAATTAGTTCATCTTCTTTTTACTTTAAAATTCTAATATTTCATGTTCAATAAACATCAAACAAATTAAAGAGTAAAGACCAAACCAGATCAACAGGCCTGTGAGAGAAAAAACAGGGGAGTTTGCCGTCAATGGATGCTCATCAATGGAATCAAGTTGAAGATTACAGCGAGGGACCAACATCGATGATTCGAACAAGCAGCGATAATGCCAACGAAAGCCGGCAGCATCGGCCGCTTCCTGTTCCAAACGCCGATCATCTTCAACAACAGCAGCAGCGGGCTCCGGCTATGGTCGCATCTTCAGAAGGGTATCCGTCGAAAGATGATGAACAGGATTTTGTTTCAAAAAATCAGAGAATTTTCAAGCCTGAACAACAGCAGCCGACTCACGTGGAAGAAAAGTGCTACCAATCTAAGCAATCGTTACCATCGGTTACGGCTCGGTCTCCTCCAAAAGAGGGTGAACGGAGTTCTCCGAGCTTTAACCATCCCCAGCCCCAACAGTGGCAGACTTCAGATAGTGTTAATCCTCAGAGTTCCCATGCTGCAGTACCTATGAAAGCACATTCAAACACAGGGTATGCACGTTTAACTTCGGTTGAGGCTCCTTCGGCACGTGTTCCTTCGAAGGTCGACCCGATTCCGATGAGCTATAATCCTCACCCGCCGCATCCGGACGAGCAGGGAAGGACCTATTGTGGAGAAACAACGGTACCCGAAGATGAAATCACACCTGCAACTGCCGATTCTATCGAGGCGTCACCCAAAAATGTTGCTGTGAAAAGAAAAACACCACCACCACCATCATCTTCACCACCTTGTTGCTGCATCTCGTAGCTTCATAAGTCCAGTGTTGTCAAAGGCAATTTTACCTTACTTGCCCAAGTAAAAGGGCAATTTGTGTGTATGTTTGTGTATAATAAGCTTAAAGCTCCGTTATCGATTATATCAAAAATGAATTCAACACTCAAATAACATCAATGGCAAAAACTAAAACATCTTACACAGTAAATAATCATAATAAACCATATTAAGAACAATTGGATCCAATTCGATATTATTCAAATTTGAATTTTGTAGTTAAAAAAAAGGATGGAAAAACTTTGTCTAGATCTAACTTGATCCGATATGAAAAAAATTCTTCAACCATTAAATCAGAATGTTAAGATGTATTCTCAATTCGAACTTAGGCTACACTTGAAACGATGAACACTTTCAACTATCATGTCATTACATGGGATTCATAAAAAAAATATTTTAAAATTTTATAAATTAAAAAAAAATCATAACTTATCTATATATTATATAAAATCAACTTGCAAAAACCTTTAAGAGTTAATAAGAGTATTTTAGATATAATAAAAAATCAATTGGGATAATTTAAGCAGAACTTAATAAGAGCAATTTAGGTATTTTGTAAATAAAGTTAATTAATTTTTTTATAAATTTTAAAATCTTATTATTAGTTATTTTTTATTTAATATAAATAAGGGTATTTTAGGAATATAAGAAATTAATAAGGATATTTTAGGTAGAATAAAAAAACAATAGGAATAATTTAGGCATTACAACTTAATAAGCTCAATTTAAGTATTTTATTTTGTACACAAAGTTAATCAATTTATTTATAAATTTCATTTATTTTTATTTAATATATCTATATTTATCTATTTATATCTATATCTATATATTTTCACTTCCTCTTTAGTCCAAGAGAGTTAATAGGGTTAAAGTAGTCATTTAAACTCATAATCTTTTTAATTCTTTACTCCTTTAATTATAAATTATTTTTATTAGTTTTTTGGTGAAATTTTATATTTTTAAGAAATTTACTTGCAAATAGTGTATCAAATGTGCAATGATTATGCATATTATTTATTTTATTGAATAGACATATTAATTTATTAAAGAGACTGTTATAAGTATATTTCTAACATATTAATAGTAAATATTTTAATACTACAAATACAATTAAAAGATTAATGTAATATTGTTAATACATTTATTAGAATATTAATTGTTTCTAACTATTATATCAATACACAAAAAGTCTAATTTATGTAGAAAATACATTGAAAATATCAAGTCGTTCTTAATATTTTTGGGGTCTTATGTGAAATAATAAATTAGAATTTTGAGTCCTTTAAAAGTTGAAGAAAAAATTTTATGAACACCTTAAAAGTTGGAGAGATTTTTTTTTTTGGCCCCTTAAAAATAGAAAAAAAATTTGGACCTCTTTTAATATTAGACCCTGAACGATCACACTTTCAAACGACCTCAAAACCGAGCCTATAAAAAAATCTTCAATACAAGAGAAATTGATAATTTATTTATGATTTGATTTTGAATTGTTGTTAGGGTAAGTTTGTATATGTTATATTATGATTTATTAGAAATTTCAGTTTTATCTTCTTAGGCTCCTTTCAATTACTATTATGTGATGTACAAACAGTTTTATATTTCTATTTGAATAAAAGTTTAATTTTCTATTGAATTTAGATTTAAAATTTTGATATATATAAGTTATTCTTCTCTCTCATTTTGTTTTTAAATTTAGGGTAAATTATAAAAATAGTCAATTTTGTTTGTCTCAGATTATATTTTAGTCACTTATGATTGAAATGTTATGTTTTGATCACTTACGTTATCGTTTTCTTATGAAGTGATCACTCTACCGTTAAGCTCTACTATCTCCCTAACAGAAGTCTTACGTGCCAGTCCAAATAGATTTTAAATGCCAACTTGAATGTCCAGTTGTTGGGATGAAAATAAGTTTTTATTTAAATAAATTTAATTTGGACAGCCATGTAAGATATCCAAGTTGGCATTCATAACTTATTTGTACCTCCACATATGACCCCTGTTAAGAAAGTAATGAAGCTTAATGGTAATAACAAAATGATAATATAAATGGCTAAAATGTAATATTTTAAATATAAATAATTATTTTTATAATTTACCTTTAAATTTATGTAAAATTTGATTTTTTTTTTTTTCTGTTAAAGCTATCAATTCTGCATTTCTGAATAACATATGTCATAAGGTATTTATTTCATAAGTCTATTCATAACAAAAAAAAAAAAAAAAAGGGTAGGTAAGTATTTTTTTTCCAATTGTATTACCATGTAATTTGTCTAAATCATTGTTTTATTTGGTTATGAATTTTACATAAATCTTAGAATGATAGATGGAGATAGAACTGCTCAGGGTTTATGTCTTTCATTTAAAGAATGAAAGGATTTGGATAAAAGCATGAGGTTCAGAAAATGGGTTTGGGTAAAATTTAAGGTTCGTTTTTTGTATGGGTCAGACCTTGAGCAAGATTTATCCGAGTCCAACTCGATATATTTTTATTTATATTAAATCACTAATTTTATAATAATTAAATTCATTACCCAAAATCTAAAAAATACTTACTCAAAATTAAATAACTCAACCCAAAATATAAATTTTTAAAAATTATATTTAATACAATAAAATATTTATTATATTTATGGTAGTGTCTTTTTATTAAATACTTTTTAATATAATTTTAATGTGTTAGAAAACTTTTATTTTAGTGTTTTTAGTGAATTATATTTTAAAAAAATTAAATAAAAATCAATCTAAAAAATCAAATACGGGTCGATTGGGCCATGCCTGAATTTACATTTCTTAATTTGGGTCGGAATTGGCACAAAAAACACGCTCATTTTTTGAATCGGGCTCGAAATTGAAAATTTAATCTAAAATCTAGATATCTTGCATGGATTCAGTTCATCCCAACTCATGAACACATCTAAATGAAGATGGCAAGTCGTAAAAAATGTCATTTTATTTACTTCAAAAGATTTGGGGTTTTTTTTTTCTTCAATAGCCATTTAACTATTTTTATGTTATTTATCATCTCTATTTGCTTAATCAAATTATTTATCTAGAAAAAAATTATATTGAAATTACATATTTTAAAAAATAAAGTAAGTTTTAGAGTAAATGTTAAAAGTTCTAAATAACTCAAATTTAATAAACATCAAAATTCTATTTATCTCATCTTCGAAAGAGCAAATCAAATAGAATTTGATAATTCCAAGTTAATATGCATCAAATAAATTTTAAAAAATATTTATAAATATGTGTTGGGGAACGATTCATATAAATAATGATATAATAAAAGTGAAGAAGAATGAACATAAATATTTTATGTGGAAAACCCTTAAAGAGAAAAAAAAATCACCGACAAAGGAGGTTTTGGCTTTTCACTAATGAGTAAACTAGCGAGAGTACAATACAAAGAAAATAACCTAAATGTACTAAACGTACATTACCCAAAACCCCCGAATACAAAACTCAAAATCCTAAAAAGCAAATCGATAAGCAAAACCCTAAATGTCACAAGACACTCACAAAACAGATATAAAATATTTCTCATAATTATCACGAATCTCTCACCAAAACTCATATGAATAGAAAATATTAGAAAGGGTGGGGATAAATGAAAATTTAAAAAAAAAAAAAAGTGAATGAATTGTATTGAGATTTTTTAGAACGATTGATTGAGAAACATGCAATTTTGTTTTGAAGCTAAAACATAGGAATTAAATTCCAATTGATATTATTTAGTAATAATAAAGAATAATTTTTTATTTAAATGTAATTGACTTTTTAATTTAAATAATAAAGAATAAAACTTTTAAATATATATTATCCTATAATTAATTATTAAGTCAGTAATTTTTATTCTAAGTACATAATAAATAGCTTTAAACAAGTTTTATTTAGCTATTAAAAAATTATAAATGTTATGGACTTTTTCTATTAAGTTTAAAATAAGATTTCTTTATAAATATTAAAAAAAAGTTTACATTAAGGTTTATTTAATAATTATGTAAAACTAGATATATAAGTTTTACTATTAATCTTTAATTTATTGTTTTAACATATTGACTTGCATCAGATTATTCCTAGTTTGAATTCCACATTGAATTTAATTTTAATGAAAAAATCTCTCATATATTCCCTTCTTTTATTTACTCACAAGCTAAGAATAAAAAAAATTGTTAATGCGCAAGATAAAGTAAAATTCTGCACTTCTTAGTCTAAAAGATATTCTTTGCTTCACTTGTTATATTTATTTATTTTTTACTCTTTAAAATTAATTATAAAAATTGATTAATTTTTATTCCTTACTCCCACAATATTTCATGTACATGTAACTACAAAACAATAACCTAATTTAATTAATTTTGATTAATTTCATGTACAAAACAATAACCTAGTTAAGATTAGGGGAAAGTCAAAGCATTTAGAATTAACATATATATAGAGAGAGAGAATTATAATGTCAAACATACTTTATTTTTATTAAAATTTTCCATTATATTAATTTTCCTTTCAATATTCCATATAGAATCATTTTTCCTACGAAGAACATGACACTATTAATCTAAGTGGTTGAACCATATAATAAGTATTTTATTAAATGAATAATCATTTATCTTTTTCATTTTGTCAGTTACAAAAAAAAAAAAAAAGGCTTAACTTAGAAGTAAGGAAAGGTTAAAGCATCTGAGGTTTACTATTACTTACCCTTCTCACAAGCATTTTATGATTCTCATAAATTGGAACCATATAATAAGTATTTTTCACTAATTAAATGAATAATCATTTTTCTTTTTCTTTTTGTAAGTTACAAAAAAAGCATAACTTTGAAGCAAGGAGAAGTTAAAGCATCTGAGGTTTACTATTACTTGCCATTCTCACAAGCATTTTATGATTCTCATGAATTGGAACCATATAAATATTTGAATTGTAAGCTTAGCTTCCATCAACCCATTTTGTTGTTATTTAGTATACAAACAAGCAAGCAAACAAACAAAAAACACAAAAATGAGCCTTCAACACTTTAGCCATCAACATTCATTGGTGTTCATTGAAAGTCAGGGCCACGAAATTGAAAAGGTGAATTGCTCTGGATGTGGGGAGTCAGTGTCAGGTTCGAGCTTTGGTTGTGTGGAGTGTGGGTTTTATCTTGACAAGCAGTGTGCTGAGGCACCTGCTGAGATGAATCACCCCTTCCATCGCAACCACAACCTTGATCTTCTTACAAGCCATCCATACTCGGGTGAATGTCCCTGCGATTTCTGCGAAAAACCCTGTGAGAATTTTGTTTATCATTGTTCTTGCGATTTAGACTTGCATATCAAATGTGCATTATTTTCTCAAAGCATTGCTGAGAAAAGAAATGCAGAGTTTCAAGACATTCCCCGTATAGATCCATCGATCAATACAGGAAATGTTAGTAAAGAACTCAAAAAAGCTGAATGTTTTGCCTGTTCGAGGCCATTATTAGATTCTGAATACTTTTCTCCTGATTGTGGCTTTTACCTACATGCAAAATGTGTTGATCTACCAGCAGAAATCAACCACATTTGCCACCAAGAACATCCTCTCTTTTTACAATTTAACAGTCAAAGACTCTCTTGCAAGATTTGTCAAAAACCCCAACGTCGGAGATTTGGTTATTATTGTTCACCTTGCGAATTTGTCCTTCATATCCAATGTGCCACAATACCCACCAAAATCGATCAGCCTTTCCATCGCGAACATCCTCTTATTCTTCAAAATGTCAATGGATGTCTTCCTTGCCAAATATGCCAAGAAACCACCAACCTTAGTGATGTCTTGTATTTTTGTTCAGTTTGCAAGTTTGTCCTTCATAATAGGTGTGTGTCATCCCCACCGATTATAGAAGATAAACTTCATCATGAACATCCATTTACCCTATTTCCAAGACAAGTCTCATTTTGTGATGCTTGTGGCACTTTAGGGAATTATGTTCCTTATATTTGTTCCACATGCGGTATTTTTGTCCATAAAAAATGCATTTCATTGCCACGCATCATCAAATTCTATCGGCATCGGCACCGCATTTCCCACACATATTTCCTTGACCAAAATGAATCTGAATCGTGGGAATGTAGAGTTTGCTTGGAGGAGGTGAACACGAAGCATGGGAGTTACTTTTGTTCTAAATGCAATTTCGTTGTCCATGTAAAGTGTGCAACAGAAAATCCTTGGTATTACGAGGTTGACTCTACAGAAACAGAAGAAGGGACGCACTCAGATGAACCTGTCGATTTGAGAGAAATTCATCAACATAACTTAACACTGAGTGGAGACATCAGGGATTTTAAACAATGCGACGGCTGCCTTCTACCCATCGATACTTCTTATTATTATTGTTCACAATGCGATTTCTTCCTCCACAAAGCTTGTGCTGAATTACCTGCCAAGAAGCATCTTTGGTTTCACTATTGCCAAAGGCTTTTAAAACTTACTTCCAGTCGCATTTTCCGATGTGATGTCTGCTGCTATTTAACAAGTGGCTTTGCCTATACCTGTGATATATGCAGAGTAAGTGATTGCTTGCGATGTTCTTTTGTTTCTGATATGCCCAAATGTGAAGGGCATGAACATCGCCTCCGTTTCTTTCCTCGCAAGAATGAAGAATTGTGTAGATGTTGTGGTGAGTCTGTAATCGGGGAATTCACTTGTAAGCCTTGCAATTTTAATTTGCACGACAAATGTCTTGCATTGCCTCTTACAGCTCAACATAGTTCTGATGTACATCCTTTCAAACTCACATATCACGATGATGAAAACAATTATTCAGAAAGTCATTATTGTGATATTTGTGAGCAAGAAAGGAATCCAAAACATTGGTTCTATCATTGTTCAGCTTGTAACACTTCAGCTCATCCAGAATGTGTTCTTAGAGAATATCCATTTATCAAGCCTGGGACTATCTACACAGGAGAAGATCATCCACATCCTCTCACATTTGTGAAAAGGGTTGAGTTTTATCCAGAATGTCATGAATGTGGTGAGCACTGCCTTGATCTGTCCCTTCAATGTAAGACAGTTGGATGCAGCTATATTATTCATTGGGGGTGTAGAAGAAGTGGAAGAGACGGGTGGGGTTTGTAAATAGAAGAACAATAAATGTTGCTTTGGTGGATTGTTTTAGGACTATACATATTCCAATTATTCTCTGTAATGATAGTGTGACTGTGTGAGTTATTACTTTAGAATGTCAAAAGTTCTAGCTTTATCCATTTGTATATGACATGTAATTTGGATTTGATTTATGATATTTCTTACACATATTCGAAGATTGCAGGCTTCTCTGTTTTCTCAAATTAATTAATTGAGTTGCAAATTCTTATTTTGAGGAAAAACATTCACAACGGGTTCAGAAAACAATACCATTGTCCATAAATTTCATTGTAGAAATTCATAATTGTTTTACTTTCTAAACTCATATTTTAATTAATTAACAAATTAATATAATAAGAAGGGTAAACTATCAAAATAGTCATTTTTGTTTACCTCATATTACATTTTAGTCACTTATGTTTGAAATGTTACGTTTTAATCACTTACGTTAGCGTGTTGTAACATTTTAGTCATTGAACCGTTAATTATCATTAACGGTGCAACAATAAGCTGATGTGACACGTTAAATCATCATTTCAAATAAAAATTTTAAGTTAAATTATACAATTGGTATTAATATTTTTTCATTTTGAACAATTTAATTTTTTTATGTTCTTTTAACTTTTCGTTTTTTTCTTTATTTTTCATTCTCTTCTACTTCTCCGTCTAGTTTCCTCCCTTCTCCATCTCTTTTAATGTAGTTTTTTTTTTTTTTTTCATTTGTTAAAATTAAAGGAGAAGAAGAAAGGGAAAAGAAAAAAAATAAATTGTTCAAAAATTAAAAGTATAGAGACTGGTCTTAACAAATGAAAAATATAGAAAAACTACGTTAAAAGAGATGGAAAATGGAGGAAAACAGGGAGAGAAGCAGAAGAGAATGGAAAAAAAAAAGTTAAAAAAACATAAAATAAAAAAAAATAAAAATGCTCAGAACAAAAAAAAAATATGGGGATCAATTGTATGATTTAACCTAAATTTTTTGTTTGAAATGATGATTTAACGTGTCACGTCGGCTTACCATTACACCGTTAACGGCTCAGTGACTAAAATGTTACAACGTGTTAACAAAAGTAACTAAAACGTAAAATTTTAAACAAAAGTGACTAAAATGTAACATGAGGTAAACAAAAGCGACTATTTTGATAGTTTATTGTAATAAAAAATACAAATGTAATGTAAAGTAGTACTTTCTCTGTTCCAATAAAAAAAACAAGTGTTGGTAGCCATGCTTGATAGATATCAATCAATGACCAATGGGAAATAGAGAGGCAAAAGCAAAACTATGGCTACTTTTCTTCATTGGGTCTCAAACAAATTGAGTTGAAGTGATTCACAACTGATTCTTTCCATTATTTTCAAGTCTCATATAACAGTCTTTGCTGGGAGGAGGTGAACACAGAGCATGGGAGTTACTTTTGTTCTAAATGCAATTACGTAGTCCGTGTAAAGTGTGCAACAAAAAACAGTTGTTGGAATCACGAGGTTGACTCTACAGAAACAGAAGAATCGACGGACTTAGATGAACCTGTCCATTATTTTCAGGTCTCGTATTATATTTCTCTTATAACATTTAAAAGGTATTAAGTTTTAGATCATTTAGCTTTAAGTATATGGTTATAGTTTTCAACTTTAAGGGAGATTGGATTCCAGCTCCAAGAGAGGGAATACAAACAATTGCAATTTATTTGGAAACGAATGATCCAAACCCTGCTCAATTTAAGCATTACCTTACATCTCAAGATTGGGTTTGTAATAAAAAATTCCGATGAATAGATATGTTCTCCATAGTTATATGTGTTGGACTTACTTAAAGTTTAACTTACAAAAACTGGACAATAACATAATCTATCGTTTATTGAAAATGATAACTTCAATTTCTAGCAGAGAGACATGCTAAGGGGACCGACTCTTCAAAGTTCTATTCATCGGGTAGCCAACTAGTCCCCCAACAATCGAAGGTATCACTTGAGCAATTTGTTGCAAGTAAATGGCCTATATGCCTCGGTTAGTGGTTCTAGTTCACCCCACGTGCTAATGAGCTCCATAATTATTACATGCCCTATACCGTTATCTCTCCCTTGAGTATTGAAGGTCTATCAATTGAGACACTTTCGGCGCTATGAACCAAGTCCATAAGGAAGATGCTTATAACACATCGGCTCTTGATAGAGTACGAGAGACAAAATCTCACCGAGGAACAATCCTTGCAATTGTTGGGGAACAAACTGACTGCGCAAGTGGATGACATTTCGAACACTTTCCAAACTAAGTCACCCAACACAATTGCAAGAACACCACATCACTTTATTCGATACTTTGTGTTTCTTCTTTCCCAAAGGAACATAGCAGTAAGCACAGTCTTGGACTGCAACAAAAGCAATTTCATTCCCCTAGTTGCACAAATAAGCTCTAAGCCAATGTAATTGAAAATGAAATAAATATACATACATGTATGCATGCATACTTAAATATACACTTAAAACTGGATCCTTTACCTCATCCACTCCCATACCAATGACATTCTGGATTTTGAACTTGTTGAGCAAAGTGATACCAGAAATTGTGGACATAGGTCTGCCTAGCCATTACATCATCCATGACCATACAAGTATAACAACTCCATGGACAAACATAAAGATTGGTGGTGGATACTGAGGATTGGAAACAAGAGTGGTACATTATTAGCAGCCTAGTTAGAAACAATAAGCTTTTAAAGCGGGTTTTCGTTTGCTGCTAACTGCATGTAGTAGGTATCGCCCAAATTTTCAAGGCTGGCATAAAAGGGTCCGAAGGCCATCCCACCATTCCTTTTTAAGAAAGGAGCCTCATAACGGTGCCAACAGGCAATACAGAATGTTGAACAAAATCAACACAGTTTCGTGGGTTTTTCAGCAATCAGAGAATCAACAGCAAGAGTTACCTCAGCTTTAGATAACATTCTAATAAATAAAATCCAGAGAACACATTGTTAGTAAAATGAGTCATACTTGGTAAAACCTTGAAACCTCTTCTGCAAGGCCACACACAATTATGATTTCCATGATGAAGAAATTTGCATTATAAAATTGCTTTTCGCCATTCCAGTTGGTAAAACCTTGTGCTTCATCAAAGCCAACAATTATTTTAGAGCATTAGTCTGAAACTAGATTATAACATCAACAAATCTTAGAAAGATCAAACATAGGTAATACCCATCTGGCTGAGTTCATAACAGTTGTAACTTCAAACAAAACTACTGAAATCAGCATAAGCAAATGAGCGACGACAATATCTTGTATCAGCCAACAGCCAACACATTGTATATTTGTAAACATACCAGCAATAAATCAGCAAGCACAGTCTTGGACTGTAGCGATCGGTGCCTTCAATAACTCCACACCCTGGAACAAAAACCATGAAACCTGCGCTTCTTACTGCAACTTATAAAGAAATGTTGTCCTCATTAATTCCTACATTTACCACTTTCTCTTCCAAACCCTAAACTTGGTTTAACATGTTAACTGAGCTGAGCACTTCATATATATATATGTATATTAACATCAATTTCTTACTATAATTTTCAGGTTCTAAACTGAATTTATTTCAGTAAATAGGTTTCAATTTCATACTATGATTATCTTATGCTTAATTTTAATTATACTAATACCCTTTAATAGGTTTCAATTTCATACTATAATTATTTTATGCTTAATTGAACAGTGGTAGTTAATTTGCAGTAACCAATGATCACAGAGAAGTAGAATGCTAATGCATATAACACAAGCAGTGTTGGCAATAAATGTACAACATCATGTTTTTTGTCTTACAATTCTATATACTTTGAGAAACTGATAAAAAACACCTACAACATCATAAGCCATGATTAAGAGTATTAGTATAATTAAAGGATCCAACCTTTCATAAATGATACAAGATAAGAATAAAAATTCTTTCTTTCCTAAGGTAAGTCACTTCTAATTATTCACTTTCACAATCACTAACATGTTGAACTTGTTGAGTAAAGTGATGATAGGGGAGGGAACAAGACAGCCAATAAAAACATCACCTGAAACTTCAAGCTAGCAGTGTTAGCAACCACGAGAGGAACACTATCAAAAAAAATACTTCGAACTAGATAGAACTTGATGGGCCATTCCAAAAAAGGATGTAGGACTCCAAAAATAGGCGTATGCCGCTTTAGGCAGCGAGCACGCGGTTTTCTTTAGTAAAAGCTGAAAGAATAGTTCGCTCTGTGCTCACCGCACGGCTCCGTGCTTTTGCTGGGATGATTCACGCTTTCATTTAGAAAAGACGGTAGGGCGGCCTTGTCTGTCTTTATGGAATGTGGATTCTGCTCCTTTCTAAACCTTAGCAACTTCTTTACCTCATTAGAAAACAAATGGAAAATCCAAATAATGTAATACAAGCAGATACCAAAAACACCAATCCCATGTCTCTAACAGGCATTACGTTTTTGCAGCGACTAACAACACCATAAATTGAAAGACACAACTCATAAGAGATGATACTCAAATTAAATATCTACACAATGGATTCAGAAAACAATACCATTCTCCATTAATTTTATTTCACAAACACTCACAATAGTTTTAACTTCTGAACTCAGATTTTAATTAATATAATAAGAAATACAAATTTATGCATGTAAAATAGTACTTCCTCTCTTACAATAAAACTACAAGTGTTGGCAGCCATGGTAGCCATGCTTTATTAGATAATAAGAAATACAAATGCAATGTAAAGTAGTACTTTCTCTGTTCCAATAAAAAAAACAAGTGTTGGCAGCCATGCTTTATTAGATATCAATCAATGACTAAAGGGAAAATAGGGAGGCAAAAGCAAAATTACGGCTACTTTTCTTCATTGGGTCTCAAACAAATTGAGTTGAAGTGATTAACAAGTGATTCTTTCCATTATTTTCAAGTCTCATATAACATTCAAATGGTATTAAGTTTTAGATCATTTAGCTCTAAGTATATGGCTATAGTTTTCAACTTTAAGGGAGACCGGGAGATAAATTTACAAACAATTGCAATTTATTTAGATACGAATGATCCAAACCCTGCTCAATTTAAGCAATACCTTAGATCCCAAGATTGAGATTATAATAGAAAATTTTGATGATAAGATATGTTCACCATGGTTATATGTGTTGGACTTACTTGAAATTTAATTTACAAAAACTGAACAAGAACATGATCTATCGTTTATTGAAAAAGATAATTTCAGTTTCTAGCAAAGAGACATGCTAAGGGGGCAGACTCTTCAAAGTTCTGTTCACAGGGTAGTCAATCAGTCCCCCAACAATTGAAGATATCACTTGAGAAATAGTTGCGAGTAAGTGGCTTTTATGCCTCAATTGATAGTTCGAGTCCACCCCACATGCTAATGAGGTCCATAATTATTACACGCCCTATACAGGTACCTCTCCCTTAAGAATTGCAAGTTTACCAACCGAGACATTCTCGGCTCTATGAACCAGACTCATAGGGAAGCTACTTAAAGCATGTTGACTCTTGATTGAGTACAGGAGACAAAACCCCACTAAAAAAGACTCCTTGCGATTGTTTGGGAACAAACCAACTACACAGTGAACAACATTTCAAAGACTTCTCAAACCATTCACCCGACACAATTGCAAGAACACCACATCACTTAATTTAAAAAAAAAAGAATATCATAACTTATCTATATATTTTATAAAATCAACTTGTAAGGCTTCCTTTGGATGGGCGGTGGCTGTGATGTGATGAAATCTTTTACCTGCCGCTATAATAATTAATCTTACCGCCACTACTATTTTTAACTCAAAAGTAAACGCACTGCCCATCCAAACTAAGTCAAGAAACCTTTAGGAGTTAATAGGGGTATTTTAGGAGTATAAAAAATTAATAGAAATATTTTTGATGAAATACAAGAGCAGGGTAAAACCCGAAATAACAAATACGATTAGCATGATTCGAACTCAAATCATACTTGAGATGGTAAACACCCTAACCATCAGGCCATGTTCTAATAGGAAAATTTTAGATAGATTAAAAAGAAATAAGAATAATTTAGGCATTAAAACTTAATTAGAACAATTTAAGTATTTTATTTTATAAACAAAGTTTATTTATTTATAAATTTTAAAATTTATTATTAGTTATTTTATTTAAAATATATCTATATTTATGTATCCATATCTCTATCTATATAATATATTTTCACCTCCTCTTTAGTACAAAAGAGTTAATAGGGTTAAAGTAGTCTTTTAAACTCATCATCTTTTAATTCTTTACTCCTTTAATACATAAATTATTTTTATCAACTCTATTATAAAATATTTTGAGAGAAAAGTTATATATATCTTTATGGTATTTACTTGCAAATAGTCTATCAAAGCTGCAATGATTGAATTTTAATTTAATTGATATTTGTATTATTTTCGGTGTAAGAAAACGTGAATTCGAGTGTGAAAAAGCATATTATCTTCTTATTTAAAGGTTGGGAAAGAGCTATATGTAGTTCTAAACATTGTATTAAAAAACATATTAATAGTAAATATTTTTAATACTACAAATACAATTAAAAAAGTAATGTAACATTTCTAATACATTTATTAGAATAATAATTATTTCTTACTGTTATGTGATGTTTAAATAGTTTTATTTTTCTATTTGAATAAAAATGTATCTTAGAATGAAGCATATGTTCCTATTGTACTACCATGTAATTTATCTAAATCATTGTTTCATTTGGTTATGAAATTTACATAAATCTCAGAATGATGGATGAAGGTAGATTTGTTTATGGGTTGGATCATTCGTCTGGGCTCGAAAGTCTATTTGAAATATGAGAGGGTTTGAAAAAAAAATCTAATGTCTCAAAATGGGCGTAGATAAAATTTAAGGCTCGTTTTTTATATAGGTTAAGCCTTGGGCAAGTTTTTTTTGTTCAAACTCAACCCGATTCGATCCAAATATATTATGTTATAAAAAAAATTATATTAATTTTATATGTTAAATAATAATTATATATATTAATATTTATATTAAATCATTAATCCAAAACAATTAAATCCATTACCCAAAACATAAAAAAATGTACCCAACTAAAGAACCCAACCCAAAATATAAAAATTCAAATTTTATATTTAATACAATAAAATATTTATTATATTTATTTATGTTTTCTAATATAATAAAATATTTATTATATTTATGGTAGTGTTTTTTTATATAAATATTTTTTAATATATTTTTAAATAAAAACTCATGGAAAATCAAATACGGGTCGACTAAGTCAAGCTTAGATTTATATTTTTTAAATTGGGACAGGCTTGGGGAAAAAAAAATAAAGTCCATTTTTCGAGCCAAACTTGGGATTGAAATTTTGGTCTAGATATCTTGCAAGGGCTCGATCCAACCTGACCTATGAGTACCTCTAGATGAAGATAGGCAAAGCTATAAAAAAATATCATTTTATTTACTTCAAAAGATTTAGTTTTTTTTTTCTTCAATCACCATTTATCTATTTTTATGTTATTGTATAGTTATGAATGATCAATGCAAGATTAACAACCTTTCAATGTGTGACACTATCGCTAGATCCGAGCTATAAGATGTCACAATTGTTGCTAGAGTAGCTACTGACAAAAAATTTATAATTGAATCATTTTCAACATTCATACATTTCAAAACACATTCAAATCATGATATACAATTTAATCTGAGTCTCGGTCGAGCTTAGGAAAGCTCTTTTGCTGACCCAAACATGAAATAGGACCAAATTGTAAAGTTGTAAAAGTTTAGGACCAACATCGTCACTCAATATGTCACGTCGCGACATCACAAACTATTGGCCACCGTTGCGACAAGGGAAATTGATCGTCGTAACGAGAATCATGATATACAATTTAATCCGAGTCTCGATCGAGCTTAGGAAAGCTCTTTTGATGACCCAAACATGAAATAGGACCAAATTGTAAAGTTGTAAAAGTTTAGGACCAACATCGTCACTCAATATGTCACGTCGCGACATCACAAACTATTGGCCACCATTGCGACAAGGGAAATTGATCGTCGTAACGAGAACCTTGCTTTTGGTAATAAAAAAAATAGACCATTTAGTGCCTATTTCATCTCAACCCTTCAAACATACCCTTTGGTGCATTTTTACACAAGTTTTACCTGCACAAAAACATACCACAACACAACATTTAACCAACACCAATCAACCAAGTCAATATGCCTAATTCGGCACCAAAACTCTCCAATTCAACCTATTCAACTCAAGTTAACTTACCATGCCTATAAGCTATTTATTAATCTCATTTCCCCTCCCCTCAATTGTTTCATACTCAACATATCATCTTATAAGCCAAACACACAGCTCAACATAATACTCCACATTCATGCACAGATAAGTTTTAACCTAATTATCATTCCAAAGTTTCCATGCATTCCAACATTCAAAGTGATCAAAACATACAACATCTATGTACATACTACATAATCGGATATGTACATACAACATAATTTTTAGGTTAAATTATACAATTGATCCCCATATTTTGTCGTTTTGAAAATTTTAATTTTTTCTTTTATGTTCTTTTAACTTTTCGTTTTTCCTTTATTTTTCATTCTCTTCTACTTTTCCCTTTGGTTTCCTCCCTTCTCCATCTCTTTTAATGTAGTTTTTCTATATTTTCCATTTGCTAAAATTAAAGAGGGAGAAGAAAAGGAAAATAAAAAATAAATTGTTCAAAAAATAAAAGTATAGAGACTAGTCTTAACAAATGAAAAATATAGAAAAACTACGTTAAAAGAGATGGAAAAGGGAGGAAAACAGAGTGAGAAGCAAAAGAGAATGGAAAAAAAAGGAAAGTTAAAAAACATAAAAGAAAAAATTAAAATGCTCAAAACAAAAAAAAAATATGGGGATCAATTGTACAATTTAACCTAAAATTTTTGTTTGAAATGATGATTTAATGTGCCATGTCAGCTTACCGTTACACTGTTAACGGCAATTAATGGCTCAATGACTAAAATGTTATAACATGTTAACGTAAATAACTAAAACGTAAGATTTCAAACAAAAGTGACTATTTTGATAATTTACCCTAATAAGAAATACAAATGTAACGTAAAATAGTACTTTTTCTGTTCCAATAAGAAAAACAAGTGTTGGTAGCCATGCTTGATTAGATATCAATCAATGACTAATGGAAAATAGAGAGGCAAAAGCAAAATTATGGCTACTTTTCTTCATTGGGTCTCAAACAAATTGAGTTGAAGTGATTCACAAGTGATTCTTTCCATTATTTTTAAGTCTCGTATTATATTTCTCTTATAACATTTAAATGATATTAAATTTTAGATCATTTAGCTCTAAGTATATGGCTATAGTTTTCAACTTTTAAGGGAGATTCGATCCCAATTCCAAGAGAGAGGGATAAATTTACAAACAATTGTAATTTATTTGGATACGAATGATCTAAACCCTACTCAATTTAATCATTACTTACATCTCAAGATTGGGATTATAATAGAAAATTCTGATGATAAGATATGTTCACCATAGATACATGTGTTAACTTACTTGAAGTTTAACTTACAAAAACTAGACAATAACATAATCTATCGTTTACTGAAGGGGATAACTTCAATTTCTAGCAAAGAGACATGCAAAGGGGGCCGACTCTTCACCGGGTAGCCAACTAATCCCTTAACAATCGAAGGTATCACTTGAGCAATGGTTAGAAGTAAGTGGCTTATATGCCTCGGTTAGTGATTCGAGTCTACCCCACATGCTAATGAGCTCCATACTTATTACACGCCCCATACCGATACCTCTCCCTTGAGCATTGAAGGTCTACCAACAGAGACTTTTGGCTCTGTGAACCAGGCCCATATGGAAGCTGTTATAGCACACTGGCTCTTGATAGAGTACGAGAGACAAAACTCTATTGAGGAACAATCCTTGCGATTGTTGGGAAACAAATTGATTGCCCAGTGGATGACATTTCGAATACTTCCCAAACTAGTCACCCAACACAATTGCAAGAACACCACATCACTTAATTCGATACTTTATGTTTCTGCTTTCCCAAGGAACATAGCAGTAAG
Organism: Kokia cookei; assembly: GCA_039519145.1. Lineage (NCBI taxonomy): Eukaryota > Viridiplantae > Streptophyta > Magnoliopsida > Malvales > Malvaceae > Kokia > Kokia cookei. The sequence continues at coordinate 3,292,948 of CM076907.1, read as the reverse complement.
AACTGTCTTGGACTGCAAAAAAAGTAATTTCATTCCCCTATTTGCACAAATAAGCTCTAAGCCAATGTTATTGAAAATGAAAAAAGTATACATACATGTATGCATGCATACTTAAATATACACTTAAAAAGGGATCTTTTATCTCATCCACTCCCATACCAATGACATTCTGGATTTTGAACTTGTTGAGCAAAGTAATACCAGAAATTGTGGACATAGGTCTGCCTAGCCATTAGATCATCCATGACCGTATATGTATAACAACTCCATGGACAAACATAAAGATTGGTGGTGGATACTGAGTATTGGGAACAAGAGTGGTACATTATTAGCAGCCTAGTTAGAAACGATAAGCTTTTAAAGAGGGTCTTTGTTTGCTGCTGACTACATGTAGTAGGCATCACCCAAATTTTCAATGCTGTCATAAAAGGGTCCCCAAGGCCATCCCACCATTCCTTTTTAAGAAAGGAGCTTCATAACGGTGCCAACAGGCAATACAGAATGTTGAAGACAAAATCAACACAGCTTCGTGGGTTTTTGAGCAATCATAGAATCAACAGCAAGAGCTACCTCAGGTTTAGATAAAATTCTAATAAATAAAATCCAGACAACACATTGTTAGTAAAATGAGTCGTACTTGAACTTAACCTTAAAGCAGAGAGGACGAACATAATAAATACTTCAAAATATAAATTGTTGGGCCATTCCAATGAAGGAATTAGGCCTCCAAAAATAGGCGTATGCCGCAGTGAGCGGCGAGCACACGGTATTCTTTAGTAAAAGGCGAAAGAATAGTTCGCTTTGTGCTCACCGCACGGCTCCGTGCTTTTCTTCAAGCTATTTGAGCTTTTATTTATCAAATGTGGTAGAGTGGCCTTGTCTGTCTTTAAGGAATGTGGGATTCTGCTCTTTTCTAGAGCTCTTAAACCTCGGCAGCTTCTTTTCCAGCTCTACCACTTCTGCAAGGCCACACACAATTATGATTTCTAGGATGAAGAAATTTGCATTATAAAATTGCTTTTGCCCATTCCGATTGGTAAAACCTTGTGCTTCATCAAAGCCAACAATTGTTTTTGAGCATTAGTCTGAAAATGGATTATAACATCAACAAATCTTAGAAAGATCAAACGTACTCTTTCGTGCATTTTACACAACTTTTACCTGCCCAAAAACATGCCATAACACAACATTTAACCGACACCAAGCAACCAAGTCAATATGCCTAATTTGGCATCAAAACTCTCCAATTCAACCTATTCAACTCAAGTTAACTTACCATGCCCATAAGCTATTTATTAATCTCATTTCCCCTCTATTTTTTCATTCTCAACATGTCATCTTATAAGCCAAACGCATAGCTCAACATAATCCTCCACATTGATGCACTGATAAGTTTTACATTACGGTTTATTTAATAATTACGTAAAACTAAATATATATATATGTATATATAAGTTTTACTATAATCTTTAATTTATTATTTTAACATATTGACTCGCACATCATGTGAGATTATTCCTAGCGTTTAAGTTCCACATTTAATTGGAAGGAAAACATTAAACATTACAATTAATTTTAATGAAAAAAATCTTTCATTTATTCCCTTCTTTTATTTACTCACAAGCTAAGAATAAATAAGATTTGATTAAAGCCCAAGATAAAGTAAAATTCTTTTCTTCTTTGTCTAAAATAAATTCTTTGCGTCACTTGTTATATTTTTTTATTTTTTACACTTTGAAATTAATAATAAAACTTGATTAATTTTTATTCCTTACTCCCACAATATTTCATGTACAAAACAATAACCTAATCAATCCCCTTTTCCACCAAGAACATCCTCTTTTTTTACAATTTAACATTCAAAGCCCCTCTTGCAAGATTTGTCAAGAACGCCAACATCAGGGATTTGTTTATTGTTGTTCACCTTGCGAATTTGTCCTTCATATCCACTGTTCCACAATACCTACCAAAATCAATCAGCCTATCCATCGCAAACATCCTCTTATTCTTCAAAATGTCAATGAATGTTTTCCTTGCCAAATATGCCAAGAAACCACCAACCTTAGTGATGTCGTGTATTTTTGTTCAATTTGCAAGTTTGTTCTTCATGGTAGGTGTGTGTCATCACCACCGATTATAGAAGATAAACTTGATCATGAACACCCATTTACCCTATTTCCAAGACAAGTCTCATATTGTGATGCTTGTGGCACTTTAGGGAATTATGTTCCTTATATGTGTTCCACATGCGGTATTTTTGTCCATAAAAAATGCATTTCATTGCCACGCATCATCAAATTCTTCCGGCATCGGCACCGCATTTCCCACGCATTTTTCCTTGACCAAAATGAATCTGAATCGTGGGAATGTAGAGTTTGCTGGGAGAAGGTGAACACAGAGCATGGGAGTTACTTTTGTTCTAAATGCAATTTCATTGTCCATGTAAATTGTGCAATAAAATACCGTCCTCTCTATTATGAGGTTGACTCTACAGAAACAGAAGAAGGGACGCACTCAAATGAACCTGTCGATTTGAGAGAAATTCATCAACATAACTTAACACTGAGTGGAGACATCAGGGATTTTAAACAATGCGACGGCTGCCTTCTACCCATCGATACTTCTTATTATTATTGTTCACAATGCGATTTCTTCCTCCACAAAGCTTGTGCTGAATTACCTGCCAAGAAGCATCTTTGGTTTCACTATTGCCAAAGGCTTTTTAAACTTACTTCCAGTCGCATTTTCCGATGTGATGTCTGCTGCTATTTAACAAGTGGCTTTGCCTATACCTGTGATATATGCAGAGTAAGTGATTGCTTGCGATGTTCTTTTGTTTCTGATATGCCCAAATGTGAAGGGCATGAACATCGCCTCCGTTTCTTTCCTCGCAAGAATGAAGAATTGTGTAGATGTTGTGGTGAGTCTGTAATCGGGGAATTCACTTGTAAGCCTTGCAATTTTAATTTGCACGACAAATGTCTTGCATTGCCTCTTACAGCTCAACATAGTTCTGATGTACATCCTTTCAAACTCACATATCACGATGATGAAAACAATTATTCAGAAAGTCATTATTGTGATATTTGTGAGCAAGAAAGGAATCCAAAACATTGGTTCTATCATTGTTCAGCTTGTAACACTTCAGCTCATCCAGAATGTGTTCTTAGAGAATATCCATTTATCAAGCCTGGGACTATCTACACAGGAGAAGATCATCCACATCCTCTCACATTTGTGAAAAGGGTTGAGTTTTATCCAGAATGTCATGAATGTGGTGAGCACTGCCTTGATCTGTCCCTTCAATGTAAGACAGTTGGATGCAGCTATATTATTCATTGGAAATGTAGAAGAAGAGGCAGAAGGGGTTTGTACATAGAAGAACAATAAATGTTGGTTTGGTGATTGTTTTAGAACCATATATATTCCAATTATTCTCTGTAATGATAGTGTGTGACTGTGTGAATTATTACTTTAGAATGTCAAAAGTTCTAGCTTCATCCATTTGTGTATAACATGTAATTTGGAATTGATTTATGATATTTCTTACACATATTTGAAGATTGCAGGCTTCTCTATTTTCTCAAATTAATTAACTGAGTTGCAATTAAACTAAGAAAATTAGCTACAAAATCAACCCATTAGAGCATGTATTGTTTGAAGTAGACAATGAGTACCGAATATAGATATAGATAGGCTGTTACCAAAGATACAATGGGTTTTTTTATAGACTTGCATATGTTCAAATATGTGTTAAAACAAAAATATCAAATATTAATATTTAAAGAAATAAATAAATGAAAAATCCAAACCTATGGCTCTAACAGACATTATGTCATTTTGCAATAACAGCATCAAAAATTAAAAGCCAAAACTCATACAAAGAAAGCCATAATTGATAAATAGAGATTATACTAAAATTAAATATATACAAATCTTGAGGAAAAACATTCACAATGGGTTCAGAAAAGAATATCATTCTCCATAAATTTCATTCTAGAAATTCATAATTTTTTTACCTTCTAAACTCATATTTTAATTAATTAACAAATTAATATAATAAGAAGGGTAAACTATCAAAATAGTCACTTTTGTTGATCTCAAGTTACATTTTAGTCACTTATGTTTGAAATGTTTCTTTTTAATCACTTATGTTAACATGTTGTAACATTTTAGTCATTGAGTCATTAATTGTCGTTAACAGTGTAACGGTAAGCTGACGTGGCACGTTAAATAATCATTTCAAACAAAATTTTCATGTTAAATTATACAATTGATCCCCTTTTTTTTTGTTTTGAACATTTTAATTTTTTCTTTTATGTTCTTTTAACTTTTCATTTTTCCTTTATTTTCCATTCTCTTTTACTTTTCCCTTTGGTTTCCTCCCTTCTACATCTCTTTTAATGTAGTTTTTATATGTTTTCCATTTGTTAAAATTAAAAGGGGAGAATAAAAGGAAAAGAAAAAATAAATTGTTCAAAAAATAAAAGTATAAAGACTAGTCTTAACAAATAAAAAATTTAGAAAAACTACGTTAAAAGATATGGAAAAGGGAGGAAAATGGAGGGAGAAGCAGAAGAGAATGGAAAAAAAAAAAGGAAAGTTAAAAAACATAAAAGAAAAAAATTAAAATGCTCAAAACAAAAAAAAAATAAGGGGATCAATTGTACAATTTAACCTAAAATTTTTATTTGAAATGATGATTTAACGTGCCGCGTCAACTTACTATTACACCGTTAACGGCAATTAACGGCTCAGTGACTAAAATGTTACAATATGTTAACGTAAGTGACTAAAACGTAATATTTCAAATAAAAGTGACTAAAATATAACATGAGGTAAACAAATGTGACTATTTTAATAGTTTACCCTAATAAGAAATACAAATGTAATGTAAAGTAGTATTTTCTCTGTTCCAATAAGAAAAACAAGTGTTGGTAGCCATGCTTGATTAGATATCAATCAATGACTAATGGGAAATAGAGGCAAAAGCAAAATTATGGCTACTTTTTTTCATTGGGTCTCAAACTCAATTGAGTTGAAGTGATTCACAACTGATTCTTTCCATTATTTTCAAGTCTCGTATTATATTTCTCTTATAACATTTAAATGATATTAAGTTTTAATTCATTTAGCTCCAAGTATATGGTTATAGTTTTCAACTTGAAGGAGATTCGATCCCAACTCTAAGAGAGAGGGATAAATTTACAAACAATTACAATTTATTTGGATACGAATGATCTAAACCTTGCTCAATTTAAGCATTACCTTACATTTCAAGATTGGTATTATAATAGAAAATTCTGATGATAAGATATGTTCACCATAGATATATGTGTTGGACTTACTTGAAGTTTAACTTACAAAAAATAAGACAATAACATTATCTAGTAAAGAGACATGCAAAGGGGATTGGCTCTTCAAAGTTTCATTCACCGGGTAGCCAACTAATCCCTCAGCAATCAAAGGCATCACTTGAGCAATGGTTAGAAGTAAGTGGCCTATATGCCTTGGTTAGTGGTTCGAGTCTACCCCACACACTAATGAGCTCCATAATTATTACACGCCTTATATCGGTACCTCTCCCTTCAGTATTGAAGGTCTACCAACCGAGACGCTTTTGGCGCTATGAACCAAGCCCATAAGGAAGCTGTTTATAGCACACTGGCTCTTGATAGAGTACGAGATACAAAACCCCACTGAGGAACAATCCTTACTATTGTTGGGGAACAAACTGACTGCACAGTGGATGACATTTCGAATACTTCCCAAACTAGTCACCCAACACAATTGCAAGAACACCACATCACTTAATTCGATACTTTATGTTTCTTCTTTCCCAAGGAACATAGCAGTAAGCACTGTCTTGGACTGCAACAAAAGCAATTTCATTCCCCTATTTGCACAAATAAGCTCTAAGCCAATGTTATTGAAAATGAAATAAGTATACATACATGTATGCATGCATATACACTTAAAAAGGAATCCTTTACCTCATCGACTCCCATACCAATGACATTCTGGATTTTGAACTTGTTGAACAAAGAAATTGTGGACATTGGTCTATCTAGCCATTAGATCATCCATGACCATATAAGTATAGCAACTCCATGGACAAACATAAAGATTGGTGGTGGATACTGAGGATTGGAAACAAGAGTGGTACATTATTAGCAGCCTAGTTAGAAACCATAAGCTTTTAAAGGGTGTCTTTGTTTGCTGTTGACTGCATGTAGTAGGTATCAACCAAATTTTCAGTGCTATCATAAAAGGGTCGCAAGGCCATCCCACCATTCTTTTTTAAGAAGGGAGACTCATAAAGGTGCCAACAGGCAATACAGAATGTCGAAGACAAAATCAACACAGCTTCGTGGGTTTTCTAGCAGTCAGAGAATCAACAGCAAGAGTTATGTTGGGGTTTTAACAACGGCAAAAACAGAGAACAAAAAAATGCAGAACAAGTAAGCAAGATGCAAGAAATATTTTTACTTGCTCACAAATGTGCAGCAAGGGAGCTTATGGCTTTTAGCTCATTTTGCTCTATTTTTCAATAAAAAAAGCAATACATTTATAGCCAAATACATCACCAAATACTGCCTACTACCACTAAGTAGCCTAGTAACTTGTAAAATATTGCTTGTACACTCACCCAAGCTACCTAAACTAGTCATTCAGCTACCTAACCATATCAAGCTGTCACCAAGCTTGTTCATTTTCAACTAGTTTAATTACAATGAAAGTAAACAAAAAATATGTTGCTGCAACATGCACAATTGTTGCAGCATGCATACAAGCTGTATGCACTTTTAATAAAAAACATAATAGCAGCATAGTTGGCCATTTTCAACACTCCTCCTTAGCCTTCATGCTTTAAATATCAGTCATTCATCAAGTTTTTTGAGCTTGGCAGTCTTTTGATGCTTTGTTTCAAGCTGACTCTGCTCAAACAATTCATTTTCAACCTTGGCCTAAACCAAATCTGGCTCACACACTTGACTATCCCAGTCTTTTGTGCCAAAGATTTGTTCATCAAATGGAGTATTCTCCTCCTTCAAAGCCTTGGTTGACAACACATCTTGCCTTGTTCCTTACAGCCTCGTTTCTTTTTGCTCATACAGCTCGTGAGTATAGTTTGCTTACCTTCAGTTTGCCATTTTGGCTTGCACCCACTCGATCTTGCATTTAGACTATCCGCCGCTTCGACTTGCACCCACTCGGGTTTGCATTTAGACTGTCTGCCACCTCGGCTTGCAATTCGACAGGCTCACACTTTGACAGACTCACACTTTGACAGACTCGCACTTTGCTTGTTGTCTTCAACAGGCTCACACTTTGGCTTACTGTCTTTGACAGGCTCACACTTTGCTTGCTGTCTTCAACAGGTTCGCACTTTGGCTTACTGTCTTTAATAGGCTCGCACTTTGGCTTACTGTCTTTGATAGGCTCACACTTTGCTTGCTGTCTTTAACAGGCTCGCACTTTGGCTTACTGTCTTTGACAGGCTCACACTTTGCTTGTTGTCTTCAATAGGATCGCACTTTTGATGGCTCGCTACTTGTTGAGCTCGCATTCTTTTTGTTGAGCTCGCATCTTGTTGAGCTTGCAACTCGCACATACTTTTAAGCTTGCCACTTGCACTTTGGACAACTCACATATACTCCTCCTTCAGCTTATAGCTTGTTTGGGAGTCTTTTGAGTTGCTGCTACCTTCTCGACAAGCAGCTTCTTGTCTTTCTTAACAAGCAGCAGAAGCAAAAACAACCCCTCAGAGACTTAGCTCATGATACCATTTGTTGGTTTTTTATCAGCTCACAAACATAAACAACTCAAAATATGTAATGAAAGAAAGGAAGCAAAGCTAAAAGAACTCAAAAATTGAGAAGAAAGTCACTCAATTTTCATTGCTTGATCTGCTGATAAAATACAAAACAAGACATAAATAGAAATTTACAAACAACTAAAACTAGAATGACTTGTTCAAGCTTCTAAGCTGTTAAGTCAACTAAGTCACATCCTTAGCCTATCAAATTCAGCTGTCATAGCTGATCTTTTCTTAAAAACAACAAAATTACATCATAACCAAATAATTTAACAAGTTACAAACTAAATTAACATAGTTACATTAAAAACTAAATATTCCAAAAGTTGATGACTGCCATCTGCTGCTGATGCTGCTCTATTCTTGCTGGTGCAGTTTACTCATTTTGTTTTTGCTGCATGGTTGCGAAACCTTCAACAAGTTACCTCAGCTTTAGATAAAATTCTAACAAACATTGTTAGTAAAGTGAGTCATACTTGAACTTAACATTATAGCAGAGAAGACGAACATAATAAATACTTCAAACTATAAATTGTTGGGCCATTCCAATGAAGGAATTAGGCCTCCAAAAATAGGCGTATGCCGCAGTGAGCGGCGAGCACACGGTATTCTTTAGTAAAAGGCGAAAGAATAGTTCGCTTTGTGCTCACCGCACGGCTCCGTGCTTTTCTTTAATCTATTTGAGCTTTCATTTATAAAATGTGGTAGAGTGGCCTTGTCTGTCTTTAAGGAATGTGGGATTCTGCTCTTTTCTAGAGCTCTTAAACCTCGGCAGCTTCTTTTCCAGCTCTACCTCTTCTGCAAAGCCACACACAATTATGATTTCCATGATGAAGAATTTGCATTATAAAATTGCTTTTGGCCATTCCAATTGGTAAAACCTTGTGCTTCATCAAAGCCAACAATTATTTTAGAGCATTAGTATGAAAGTAGATTATAACATCAACAAATCTTAGAAAGATCAAACATAGGTAATACCCATCTGACTGAGCTCATAACAGTTGTAACTTCGAACACAAATACTGAAATCAACATAACCAAATGAGCAACGACAATCCCTGTATCAGCCAACACATTGTATATTTGTAAACATACCAGCAATACATCAGCAAGCACAGTCTTGGACTGTAGTGATCATGCCTTCAATAACGCCACACCGAGAAACAAAAGCCATGAAACCTGTGCTTCTTACAGCAACTAATAAAGAAATGGTAATAATGATGTTGTCCTCATTAATGCCTACATTTACGACTTTCTCTTCCAAACCCTAAAATTGGTTTAACATTTAACTGAGCTGAGCACTTCATATATGTATATGTATATGTATATGTATATGTATATGTATATGTATACTAACATGAAAGGCAAAAACAAAAACATCATTTAACATGGTTCCTCCTGCAAGACATCCTCCTCCACTGCCCTATGTAACCACATTCAAACACAAGCCACGCATAATTACCTTCAGAATTTAACATTTAACTTGATTGCTTTCATTTACTTGTTTCATGACTTGTATATGCAAAACCCCTTTTTTTTTTAATCTTGTGTTTAAAGCATCCCTTGTTATGTCGCTGACATTTTTGGTTATACGGCTCCTTTACGCCATTAATATATATGCCCTAGATTTGTGATTAAAGGATTATTGTGTTAGTCCAAAGATTCTTCAAGCCTTTAGTGTTAGACTGGGGACGTTGAACATTCAACATTTGTACTTAATTGAAAAAGAAAAAAGCTCAGGTACCAAATTGAACATTGAATCCAACTCAAGTACCAAATACTCTATTAACCCCTTCTCAATTTTTAACTATAATTTCCAGGTTCTAAACTTAATTTATTTCAGTAAATAGGTTTCAATTTCATAATATGATTATCTTATGCTAAATTTTAATCTTACGTATACCCTTTAATAGGTTTCAATTCCATACTATAATTATTTTATCTTATTTGAACAATGGTAGTTAATTTGCCGTAACCAATGATGACAGACAAGTAGAATTGCTAATGCATATAACACAAGCAGTGTTGGCAATAAATATACAGATATGTACAACATCATGTTTTTTTGTCTTACAATTCTGTATACTTTGAGAAACTGATAAATAACACCTACAAAATCACAAGCCAAGAATAAAGCCATATACAATTGGACTAACATTCCACAACATCCAACTTAAATAAATGAAACTGGATTGGAATAAAAATTCTAATTTTCCAAAGGAAAGTCACGTCTAATTATTCACTTTCACAATCGCTAACATCTTTAACGTTTAACTTGTTGAGCAGAATAATGACAGTGGAGGGAACAGGGCAGCCAATAAAAGCATTACCTGAAGCTTCAAGCTAACGGTGTTGACAAGCACGAGATGAACGCTATCAAAAAAATACTTTGGACTAGAACTTGATGGGCCATTCCAGAAAAGGAAATAGGCCTCCAAAAATAAGCGTATGCCGCTGTAGGCGGCGAGCACACGGTATTCTTTAGTAAAAAGCGAAAGGATAGTTCGCTCTGTGCACACCGCACAGCTCCGTATTTTGATGTGCTGGTTTTCGCTTTCATTTATAAAAGATGGTAGAGTGGCCTTGTCTGTCTTTAAGGTATGTGGGATTCTGTTCATTTCTAGACCGTGGCAACTTCTATTCAACCTCTACCTCCTCGTTAAAAAATAAATGAAAAATCCAAATAATGTAAAACAAGCAGATACCAAAATCACCAAACCCATGACGCTAACAGGCATTACGCTTCTGCAGCAACCAACAACACCATAAATTGAAAAACACAACTCATAGAAGCTAAAATTCAATAAACAAGAGATGATACTAAAATTAAATATATATACACAATGGATTCAGAAAACAATACCATTCTCCATAAATATCATTGTACAGACACTTACAATAGTTTTAACTCCTAAACTCAAATTTTAATTAATTTACAAATTAATATAATAAGAAATAAAAATTTATGCATGTAAAATAGTACTTCCTCTCTTACAATAAAAATACAAGTGTTTGTAGCCATGCTTGTTAGATATCAATCAATGACTAATCGGAAATAGATGGCCAAAAGCAAAATATGACTACTTTCCTTCATTGGGTCTCAAACAAACTGAGTTGAAGTGATTAATAAGGGATTCTTTCAACTATTTTCAAGTCTCTTGTATATCTATTTAGCTCTAAGTTTAGGGCTATGGTTTCCAACTTCAAGAGAGATTGGATCCCTGCATGCAAACTTACATATACACTTAAAAGGGATCCTTTACCTCATCCACTCCCATACCAATAACATTCTGGACTTTGAACTTTGTTGAGCAAAGTGATACTAGAAATAGTTAACATAGGCCTCACCATTAGTTCATCCATGACCATACAAGTAACACCCTCACCTGAGGATGAACCCTTTGTTTGTAAGTTTCTGAAGAGTCATAGTTTGGGTTCATAACATTGTAGCAGGCTGGACAAAGAGATTTTGGATCATTTTGCCACATGCATGACACAATTATCACTTTGATGGTCGCTACCTCTATAAAGATTGATGGTGGATATTGAGGATTGCTTGTTTGGAAACAAGAGGTACATTATTAGCAGGCATAGTTATAAAAACCCATAGGCTTCAAACAGGGTGTCTTTGTTTGCTGTTGACTGTATGTTCGGCTGTCATAAAGATTTCCAAGGCCATCCCATTATTCCCAGTTTAGTAGTAGCCCAAAGACAAGGCATTGTGTTTAACAAATTCAGTAATTTCACACCCTCAATTCCATAGTAAAAGTAAAAAAATCAGAACTAAAACTTAACGGGCCATTCCAGTAATGAAACAACCCTCCAAAAATATGCGTATGCCGCTTTAGGCGGCGAGCACACGGTATTCTTTAGTAAAAGGCGAAAGAATAGTTCGCTCTGTGCTCACAGCATGGCTCCGTGCTTTTGTTTGGATCATCTGCGCTTTTATTTATAGGTCATAGTAGAGTGGCCTCGTCTGTCTCTAAGGAATGCGGGATTCTGCTCCTTTCTAAAGCTCTCTCAACTTCTTTTCCAGCTCTACTCTTCTGCCAAGCCACACACTTCTCCAACACATTTCTTCTTATTTTCCCCCCTTTAAGCCCTACACAATTAATCTATCCCATTATTTAAGTAATTTTATTCCGAAAATTATGATTTCCATGATGAAGAAATTTGCTTTTCGCCATTCTGATTGGTAAAAACTTTTGCTTTATCCAGTCCAACAACTGTTTTAATAACATTAGTTTGAAACTAGATTATAACATGAACAAATCATTGAAAGATCAAATATATGTAATAACCATTTGACCGAGTTCATAGCAGTTGTAACTTCAAACACATCTAAATACTGAAATCAACATAAGGAAATGAGTAACGAGAATCTCTGCATCAGCCAACAGCAAACACTTTGTATATTTCTAAACATATCAGCGATGCCTCGAGCATTTGTCATCATTTACAACGCTTCTTCCTGGCCTTGTGGGTAAGGAACAGATCAGTAAGAACGGTTTTAGACTTTAGCGGTGCCTTCAGCAGCTCCAAACCCTGAACATAAACCGAATAGAAGTCATGGAACCTGTCTTTTTTAAAACTACTTATAAACAAATGGGATAATAATGCTCACCTCATTCATTCCTACATCTACCAGTTCCTCTTCCAAATCCTCGACTTGTTCGAGTTGAACTTATGGAGCATTGAAATAGTCGACATCGGTGTGACTGTCAGGTCGTCCATGATTGTATACGTAGGGACCCCTTTCACATGACCCTCCTTTGCAGTAGGTGTTATGTTGAAACCTTATTTCGTGGGAGGTGTACAAATGTTGCAGGGATGTTCATTGACTCCAGAGCAAGAAGGGCAAGTAATTGTCGGATCATTTGTGTAATACAAACAACTGCCATCATACAGTCCATTATAACCATACGATGATCCTTTATAACCATATGAACACTGGTAAAACCTTTGTGTTGTTGATGATTGAATGTTAACTTTGGCTGGCAAGCTTGAAGAATATTTAGGTTTCAACAACGTGTCTTTGTTTGTTGTTAGCAGAATGAATGAATCACTCAATTTTTCAACGCTCTCGTAAAGGTTTGTAAGGCAACCAACCATGCCTTCTTTTGCAAGCAACCTTATAACATATATTGCTATAAGGTTGCTTCTGCATATAAGCTTCAAGCTCATCGTGGTGGTGGTGGTAGCCATGGATGGTATTAGTCAATATGAAAAGGTGTGTATTGCAGTGAATCCCCAACCAGTCACTGTTTTATAGAGGTTTCTTTTAGCAGAAATGATGCTTAGAGGGAATTGAAAAGGACACAAATGAACATTATACATGGATTATTATGTGTATGTATATGTACGTGTAAAATAAGCTTAACTATATACAATGAACCCTAAAAGAGTATAATCAACAATATTGTGCCCATTTTGTACAAAGAATAAAAAAAGATCATGTCTCTTCATAATGACTCATTTCCCCTATACATGCCAGAGTTCCTTAAACCTCCATTACCAATTCATATACGTATATCTATATGCATACACACATATAACCAACATCAAAGGCAAAAAGATAAACATCATCTAACATGGTTCTTCCTGCAAGACATCCTCCTCCACTACCTATGAAACCACATTCAAACACAAGCCATGCACAATTGCCTTCTGCATTTGATCCTCCGAAAATGGCCTATCCGGGAGAAACAGCGCCTGCAAATGCCGATTCACAAAAATGTTGCTGTAAGGAGAAAAGCTCCGCCACTACCATCTTACCTTGTTGCTACATCTCATGAAACTGCAGTTGATCACTACCCAAGCATCGTAGACCCGATGTTGTCAAAGCCACAAGGCGCAATCTAAGAATCCTTACATTTCCTTAGGCACAGCTTGCGCAAGTGAAGTAAAAGGGCAATTTGTATGTGTATAATAAGCTTAAAGCTCCATTACCAGTTGCATCAAAAATGAATTCATCACTCAAATACATATAACATATACACCAACATCAATGGAAAACACTAAAACATCGTACTCAATAAATACTCATAATAAATCACATTTATTACATTATAAAATTACAAATTAACTTCATATTAACTAAAACCCCCAAAAATTTTCAATTTTTTTTTCAATTTTGAGGTGAAGAAGATTGAGAAGGCGGCCAAACACTAACTTTTTCTTTCTCGTACTTAACGAACAAAGCCCCAACTGCAGCTACAAAATAAATCTGAATAAAGATAATTGCTGGCGTATGATAACTTATCACGCTCTTACCCGTAGACAATTCCACTAAAACCAAAGCCGTCAACCCGAGAATTGCGATCCGTCCGTTTATTCTCTCGCTATATGGGCTAAACCCGAAATCTACTTTCAACTCATTTGAAATCGCCTCTTTTAAAGGCACCGGAGGGAGGTAGATGGAGGAGGAAGACGACGAAGTGGATACAGATCCCGATTTCTTTGATTTTCGGCGCTCCGCTTTCTTGCCGGCTCCGATTCGGTAACGGAGGCGGACTTGGGAGAGACGGGATTCGAATGGGTCGGAGGCGGCTGAGGTGCTGGATGAGGGGGAGGAGTCGGTTTCGGTTGATGAGTCAGCGTCGGAATCAGAATCGGGAGATGCACGTGGGATAACGGAAATTTGGGGTTTGCGTAAAGCGAGGAAGAGTGTGCGTGGGGATGGGAATGAGGCTGTCGCCGTTAGTTTGAGAGATGAAGCTGGTGGAGGAAGCGCTGCCGACATTTTCGGTGGTTGTTTTTCTCTTCACTTTAATCCACTTCTCCGTGTCAGATAAGAAACCAAATCTCCCTTCTTCTTTTTTTTTTTGACAAAAATAATTTATATAGGTTGTGGATTTTTCTATTTTTTCAGTGGTGGAATTGTTTTGCCCCAATTTATTTGTATTATTTCTCATTGGATTTTTCTAGTTCTTAGAATAATAAAATATGAACATATTGCACAATTTTATTTCGTTGTAAATATATTATCAACCTTTTCAACATCTAACCTTTCTCTCCATCGGATTGATTCGGTTTTTGCAACTTTGGTAAATTTAAAACCAGAAGAAGTTAATTAGCACAGAAGATGATGGAACAACTGCAGGAAAGTAGTTCTTAATAACAACATTTCATTATCTAAAGTCAAGCGGGGTAATACTTGGGAAATTTGCCTTTTAATAGTATCAAAATTCATCGTCTGAGAAATTAACCGCAAGGTCCCAGTAATGGCCCACTCCAGCATCAGCAAAAGCCTTTCTTGCAGCTGCTTCAGTGATGCACTCATGAACAGAAAATCTGCTGAAACTTGATTTAGCAACGCTACCTTGCCAGACTAACACACAATTGTTAGGGGGTTTCTCTTCATCTTCGTCTCCATCATCATCATTGTCGTTTACAGCTTCAGCCCAGTTTATTCGCCTAAGCATGAGCTTCCCATACCTCTTGATGGACTTGCTTCCACCTTCCACAACTACAACGCTAATACCCTCGGAGATCACGGCACAACCGGTTAATCGGTTTTCTTGGGCATTAACATCAACTTTAAAGCGGGTCTTGGGATGTGAGAGGTCATTGATCCTGTAAACTGAAACAATGGTCTCCACCGTGTTTGGGTCATCGAAAAGCTTCCTCTCTTTCTTCTCGCGGCGCTCAGCAGGGGTAAGCTTGCGAGCGATGTTTCTATCTACATGAGCCTGTTTCCGGTCGGCAGCAGCACTACGGATTTCCATTTCAAGCTTAGTAGGATCTTGGGTAGCTTCAGATCCTAGAACTTTCATTAAATTGCTCAACTTAACTTTTGGCTTGGGAGGTTCTATTAGGCCTTGTCTAATCATCTCCTGTTTATCCTTTTCCCTTGCCAGCCGTCGCTGAGTGCGAAGTTTCTTCTGCTCCTTTTTTGTTAGCTTCAGGGGCTGAGGTGCAGGAGGAGCTGGCTCAGCAGGAGGCTCAATTGGTTTGGGATGCTCAACATAAATAGTAATCTTCTCCTTCTTCAGCTTATCTTCGGTCATAACACCACCATCAGCCATGTCATCATAAGAACCAGAAACTAGAATAGGCAGATCCCTGAAAAACAACAATAAACATTCCACCAGACATACAAACAATGAGAGAAAATAAAATGACAGTTCTAACTTGTGATGTCCCCTTTAAATTTTTAAATGATGAAATTACATATAAGATTGGAAATAGATGCCAAGGCTTTTCAGCTTTAAAAATATGATGAAGTTGCAGGCCTTGACTCAGCTTGAATATTATCAACAAAATCCACACAGCCTTAACTAACATATGGTATTCAAACAAAATACTCAAAAAGAATGAAAATGCAACCCAATATTTACAGCCAGAGCAGCAAGTAAAACAATAGCGACTGCTACAAAGAACTGCATTTCAGCATCTTCCTCATAAATAACACCAGCTGGATGGATTATTTGGGTTTAGTTTGACAACATGTTGAATCAACAAATATCTCCTAGCGATTTAATTAATTAGAGGTATGTGAACTTAAAGGTGCACAATAATGAAAGTATCAACAACTTACCACCACTCTAATTCAGGAATTGGGTCTTTCAATTTCTCCTTTGTTATTCTTTCTGACACCTCAATCAAATTTGGATTTATATCAGCCTTTGCCTTTGCCAACTGTGCTTGCTTTGCCTTTAGCTCTTTTGCTTTTGCTTCACCAAATTGACTCTGTAATGAATAGATAACAATCTCAAAACCAGACAAAAAACTGATGGAAGAATCAGAGAGAGAGAGAAGATAATACCTTCAATTTGATGATCTCAGCATCTTTCGACCATTTCCCTTCCTCTACAAACTGAAAAGTCATCCTTTTTGGCCTAAGAAGCTTATCTTTATTGATTCCCATCCTCGCATCAAAATGTGGATTTGATTCTGGATCCACCTCTAGCTCAGGTTTAAGGATCTGGAATGCATCTTTCTTTTGCTTGTTAATATTGACCTGGAAAAATCAAATGGATCAGTTAAAGGCAGGCCCTGAAAGTAGCACACAATTGCACTGGAAGTAAGAACATAAGAAACATTGCACCAAGACCAGAAAATTGACAAACCTTAAGGGTGCTAAGATTATTTGGTTTGGTCGCATTTATGATGTTACCATGTTCATCAATTTCTCTACCAAGCGCATCGACACGTAGAACAGGTGCCTTGGTGGGTTTCTGAGGAACGAGAATATCTGTTTGCACCTGTCCAGGGAACAAGTTTATTAGAGGAGCAAACTGAGGATCCTGGCGGAATCCCATCTTAGCAGCCAATTCTTGAGCACGTTTAACAGCTTCTAAGTTTGATATTGAAGCAAGACCAGGAACAGCAGCCACCCCACCAGCAGGTGGATTCATAGAAGCTGCTGCTGCAGAGGTAGAAGGAAACACTGACGAGCTTGATGGTCCACTTGCAATTGCTGTAGTCACTAATGAGACTGGTCCCTGAACTGTTAAACTAGTCGCCACTGAACTGGAGCCTGTGCCTTTATTCAACTACATATAACAATACCAATACAACATGAATATTTCAACCTTCAAACCTTCGGGACCAAAAGCAAAAAGATTAAGAACTTACCAAAGGTATCTTCTTCAGTTTCTCTGCTAAATCTTTCTGCATTTGTAAAGCCTTTTTAGCTTTGGCTAAGGCATCAAGAGAGAGATTTCCACCACTTCTCCCAACAGCAGAAGAGCCATCTGTACTAGATCCAGGAACCTCATGAGATCCGGTAATACTATATGCTTTATTTTCAGCAGTAGAAACGGAAGATACCTTGGTAGACGGTGAGTGACCAGTCCTTGGTAATGATGCCAGAGCAGCACCCTGCAGGTATGGGAAAAGTAAATTCACATCAGCATAAACAGTTACAAGTTCAGCAACATGCTAGAAAATTTAGCAAAGGGAACAAATTCCTATATAATATATTTCAGATCTCATTCTAAAAATTGATGCATTAGCTAATCTCTCAGCTGTCTAGGTATGCTTAAGTAAGCATACAGTAAAATCAACAACTATGAAACATTACATTAACAATAGGGTCAATGGAAGATCCCTAAGTAGAGAAGTTAATCAAATCATGTGACTATGAATTCTACTTTCTACAAGCCTCAAATAAGCTGCAAAAGTAAGAAGGAAACAACTATGCCTCCTCCAACTATATAACCCTCTAAACAAGCAACTCAATGAAAGAAAAAGAAGAGAGAAAATTCGATAAACTTCTTCTAAAATTTATGTACAAAGATCTAAATCACCAAAACATGAAACAGAATTATACATATCCACTTAGAATAGTCATTTGAAATACAAGGAAAAGATTTTTACCTGTAACTAATGTACAACATGAAGAGAATTCAAAGTTCGAACAGGCACAAAACCAAGTAAGTTCAAAGAAACCAGACTATGTTTTCTACTCAAAACACTACTTATATACAATTCCACATAAATAAAGTTCATAGAAACTTCAAAAAGATTCAGATTACTAGGAAACAAAGAAATAACGTTAATGCTCCATTAAAATAGTTATTTTGATACTTGGTTTAGTAGTATTTGCTTCTTATTTCCTAAAATTTACTTCAAATAAAAGAAAATAGAGAAAAAAGAAAAATACTAATAATGAAGTTCTAAATTCAACAAGCTTAGTATATATGCAACTATAAACTTCATGCATTTAGCAGTTTTTAATTACTTAAATGTCTTATATGGTTTTTCATTTAAATGGCATTTTATTGCTTTTTCGATTCAGAGAGTAATAAAATAGATATCAAATTAAAGCAAAATTAGAAAGAATTACATTTTGAACTGGATCACCACCACTGGCAGCATTGGAGAACTCAATTTCTTCTTCTTTTGCTTTATCCCCAAATTTTCTTCTCTCTCTTTTTACCTCTCTATTTCCTTCAGTAACTTTGGCCCTCTTCTCTCCTCTCTCCTCACTCTCTTCCCTCTCTTTCCTCTTCTTCTTCGCTTCAGCTTCCTCGTAGGAATCCTCACAACGCTTCATATCCCTCGAACCCTCCCTCTCGAAAGATGTCTCGCGTTCTTCACGGCGCGATGATGAAGATTTATGATCCGAACGACGATGGGAATCGTGGCTGTGGTGGTGGTCAGAGTCGCGGTGGTGGCTGTGGTGGTGGTCAGAGTCGCGGTGGTGGCTGCGGTGGTGCTTGTCATGGTGATCCCGGGACCGTTTGGCTGCGGGTTTCTCTTTGTCCATTTGCAGTGATTAGGGATTTGAGAAAGGGTTTTGGTTGTCTCTCTCTTCGCTATTTTTTTATATTTCTACCGTTTTCGTTGGGAACTGTTCTAAAATAGCAAAATCTGTGCGTGTCATTAAGCTTTGAAGCTAAGCGGCGTCGTTTTAGTCAAACTGACTTGCCCGACTCATTTTGAGCTGGGTTGGTTTAAATTTTTCAGCCAGAATCAATTCGACCCGCTTGTTTTATTATTTAAAATAATATTAAAAAAACATTCAGCAATTTAGTCGAGTTTGAGTTCGTCTTGTAATTCCATTTTTGAATTAACCCTCAATTATGCTTGGTCCAACCCAGTAACAATTCTAAATTGAATTTTGTTAAATTCTCTAGGTATTTTATACTTAGAGTAATATTGATACATGGTATTCACAAAGGTGGGAAAAGAGAAAAATAAATAGTGTCGAAGAAGATCGGTTTACCTATTTTAAGATTAAGAGTTAGAAAAATAGGGGGCTCAAATGTTAAGATTTTGTATGTGGAAAGATATCCCCCATCTATGTTGCACCTTGAGATATTTATAGATAAGTGAGAGTTTCCAAGTGATCCCCTCTTTAAGAGATCATATCCGTTAATAGTAGATAGCTTAACAAAGGGTCTCATCAAGTGGTTAAGGATGGACGATCCCTCCTTGGAGGGGTACAAGGCATGCAGGTGATCAGTCACTGAATGGCCATCCGAACAATACAAGGCAAAAGGTTACTTGTAGATGTCTCTTTGGTAGGTTCTCATGTTGCCACTTGTCATCAACGGAGTAAGGGTATAACAATACTCCCCTCAATCGAGAGGTAAATTGTCTTGAGACCATCTGCAAGCGATCCTCCACTTTGTACAATCCATATGGTCACTTAGTGACTACTCGCATGCCTTGTATCCCTACATGCTAGATTATTTATCCTTAACCACTCAATAGAACCCTCTGTTTAGCCTTTTGTTATTAATGAATATGACCTCCTCAAGAGATGCCCATCAAGAATCCTCACTAACCTATAAATACCCAAGGTATAACATAGTACTGGAACTCCTCTCCACACACAAAACCTTGACACGCTAAGTTCAAATCTTTCTCTATTTGAGCCATCTACTTTTTCAGCTTTCGACCCTAGAATAGATGAATTTATATTCCTCGACAACACCCCCTCTCCACTTTCTCCACCTCCGTAGATACCATGTATCAACAGTAGTCACCCAACTGTGGATTTTAATTTTCTTTTTTTTTATCATCTAACTATGAAAAGTTATAAATTTGTCACGCAACTATTAGTAAATTTCTTTTTTGGTCACTCAACTATGAAAAGTAACAATAATCACTCAATTATTTAATTTTATTTTTTTGGTCACCCAACTATATACTTAATTTGATAAAAATAAAACCATGCATATCAAATAAGCATATCAATATTTTTTTAATAAAAATAAGAGGAATTATTCAGTTTACACAGTTGTAAAATTTACAATGCCTAAAATTATTTATAGTTCTTCTCCAACTTATAAATAAGAGGATAATACGCTTCAGTACACTCGAACCTACATCCATTTTCATTGACAACAATATTCATACCAATCGAACTAAAACTCAATCGACAATAAATAATACTTTTAAACTAAATGAATATAAAATGTTTGCGAAAAATATAAATTAGTGAAAAATGACAAAACAAGAAATTGTGATTTGATTGTTTTTACTTGAATACAAATTAATTAACAAAAAAAAAATTTGACCAATATCAATATAATATCAACGTGTTTTCATGATTCATAGCTACCAATTCAATATAATTAAATTGTTTTTATATTTGGAGCAATTATTATTAAGTATGATAACTACATTCATAATTAGCTCTAATAGATTGAGATATTAAGAAAGATATTTAATATTGTTGTTCACATTTTAAGTTTCAAATTTGGAGATCCCTTATTATATACAATTAGGGTCTATCACATTTAAATATATCGATTAGAATCGTATTTTTTAATATCTTTTGTATTTATTTTAAAATTTATGTTTGGAATTTAGGAAATTTTTTCACTAATAAAATTCCCATTTAATACATATTTGCAACAAATGTAATCCGCTTTTAGGCATTTGGGTTTTTCTTTTACTGTAATTTTGGAATTTATAGGTTTTTCTTTTGAAAATGATCGGAAATTCAGATCAAGAACATAAAAGATCTTCAATGTAGGTAACAAAACCATCATCTTATCCTTTTGTCTTACATTAAACATATTTAACTTGATCACTTCTTGATTTTAGAAATGAAATTTCACTGTTGAATTACATAAATTATAAAATAAAAATCTCATTTATTCTCTTTATAATCAATATCTGTTAATAATGTATGATTACTAACATGGCTCACCACTAACACTAAACATAAGACTTTGGTGGTTAATCCTTCTAATGACATGATGCCCTTGTATCTGAAAATCACAAGAAAACAATTTATTATCATTGATCATATCATATTATAACCGTGCCATCGTCATAACATGACGAAATTCACAAAGAAAGTAAATATAACTTTTTATGTAAAAAATGTAAACAGAAACATAAACAAATTAAGAAGTTGACAAAGAACCATTTATTTTTCAAGATAAATTATTGGTGACCAGTGAAATTTTAGCGAACGACAGACACCTTCATCTGTCTATCACAACTTGTTAAAATAACAAAAATACTTACAAAATAATCTGTAAATTAAAAAGAAAAAAACATATGTATTGAATGAAAATAAAAAAAATAATTGATGGGAGAGGAAAAATACTTTCCACTACTAAATTATTAAGGGAGTTACTTTCCATTACTTATGGAATTGTAAACTCCCAAAAGAATCTTGCCTTTCAGGGAAAGTAAAACAATTTGTGCACTCTAAATATCGAAATTACATTTCAACTAATTAATTTTTTTAAAAATGATAATTTTCTATCATACTAAATGTTTAGACGTTATAATTATATTTGAATATAGACATATAACTTATCATTTAAGATGTACATCGCCCAATTTAACCACCAAGTTGTTTTTAATTTTATCGTTTATTCAAATGATTTAAACATAGTAACACATCATGAAAGGCGAATGAATCTAAAAGGTCTCTTTAAGACCTAATCAAATTAGTCTCTCAAATATTAAATTGATTAATTTAATCCCCGTATTGTTAAAAAGAATCAAACAACGCCAAATTGGAATAAAGTTAATATTTACTGTTTAAAAAATATCATTTACTCTTTAACATAGTTAAAATTTTTATAGTTTTGTAAATGAAATATTTCGTCTGGAATTGAATTGCAATTGTAAAAAATAATTTTCAAGTAATTTTTATACAATAAATGTTAATTCTGTTATAATTTGAATTTATTTAGTTTTTTTAATAATATAATGACTAAATTAATCTATTTAATAATGAATAGACTAAATTAATCTAGTCTGATACTTTAACCTAGAGTTGTCAATGGGTCAGATTGAGCTAAGTAAAAAAAATTAGATTTGTTTTTTAGGTTAGACCTCAGCCCAATCTGAAAAATGGGTATAAAATTTTACCAACCCAGCTCAGATAAAAATGTTAAAACTCGATCGCGGCTTGACCTGCCCGTATTATTTTTATATATATTTTTATATAAAATTAAATTTAAAAAATATAATTCATCAAATATACTAAAACATTAAAATAAATATTTCCTAACAAATATTTAAAAAAAAATTGTTTCCTAACAAATAAAAAAATTAAAAAAATATACTTAAATAACACTAATAAGTGCAACTTTGTAAGCTTACATCTAAAATAATAATAAAATTAATAATAAAATAAAAATTATATAATATTTAAAAAATAATAATAATAAAATAACGAAATAATAGCAAAATAATAAAAAACCAGTATTTCGAACGAGCGGATGATAAATCTACTTTAACCCATCTGTAAAATAACAACTTAAATGTCCAATAAAAAATATTATTTTGAACCTTTAATTATTACAAAATAACATAATTAGCTTTAAGATAAAAAGAAAAGAAAAAGAAAAAAAAATCTGTTGGTCACAGCACGTCGCATCATCCTAGAATTCCACATTTAACACCGTCGTTTTCTTACACCTCATCATTTGAACAAAACGTACAATAACGATCGAAGAAAACATTTTCCCCTATTTCCTGTCTCAGAACTCCAAAACCCTAAAATTTCCTCACAGGAAAAATAGAAAATAACAAAAGAAAATTACTTAAACCTAATTGCATTGATCGACCGAGCGGTAAAGCTAGAAAATAAACGAAATGTCGTGGCTGAGAACGGCGGTGAACAAAGCGGTGGAGGTTGGGAACAATACTAACATCACGCGAAACATAAAAAACTATGCTGATACCGTTGTTCATCATGCTGGTCAGGCTGTCGCTGAAGGAGCCAAACTCTTTCAAGATCGCATTGTAATTTCTTTTTTTTTTGCCCTTCATTTTTATAAATGTTATTTATTTGCAGTTTGAGGTTTTCATGTTGCAATTTGATGCTGAATGGTTTTTTAGCTTGAGAGGTTTGCAATGTTGATTTTCTTTTTAAAAAATTGGAAATTTAGATTTATTTTCATAAGAAATAATTTGTTATTATGAAATTGCTAGATTATAGTTTTAGCGTTTTCAATTTGGTTTAAAATTGATTGTGTGTTTTGGTCGTTCAATTAAAGATAATGAAATGTATTAATAATCTAAGCAGGTTTTTTTAATTCTAAATCAACAAAATGAAATTAAAATCGAATTATAATTGGAGAAATGTGTCTCTTTGGCGGAATAAATTATTTTTCTATACACTAGCCACATCTATATACACATTTTAGTGCTTTTTTTTGTTTAATTTTAAGTGGATTTGGCAATTTCCCTTTCAAGTAATATTGTTATACTGTTATTTGATCTGATGTTAAATGTGGCTTGTCATGTTGTAAACTGATATTAAGTAAGAGCTTTGTGATCTAGTCAGTTGTCACATCAGAGTCAGCTGTCATTTCTGACTTGATTTTATGCGCTCCTAGATAGTTATTTACCTTGTTTACTTTTAGAAAATCTTTTTCCTGTTGTTGGCATCCTATAATATTGGACTCGCTTAAGTTGCTTAGTTTTGCAGGGGTCTCGTAGTATCAGAAGTGTAAGGCAAACTGTGAAAAGATTGGAGGAAGCAGCATTCGCTTGTAGGGGTTTTGAGCGAGCTATCCTGCTGAGAAGATGGTTGGTTGCACTCAAAGAAATTGAGAAGTTATCTGAAGGCAGTCAAAAGAGCCTCGAGCAAGTTCTTGCTGATGAAGCAAAGGACACCCCAAAAAGGCAGTCACTGGTGAGTTATTCCTTTTGTTAACAAATACCAAACTGAATGCAGTGAATTAAGTTAAGTGTTACTTATTGAGTTGTAAATTATATGTTTTTGTCAATGTCTGCTCAACAAGGGGATAGGTAGGTTTACTTTGGTTGCGTAGTCTGAGATCAAATTATATTGTGTTTCTTTCATGAGTTAGGTTAAATAGTTTAATATACCTTATTGTCATATCCCGAGATTTTCTTTGAAGTGTATTTGTTGCATTTTGAAACTAATGCTGTTGATTAATTGTTTGTGTGCCTGGAATAGGTTTGATTGCTGAACTAATGCTACATTTCGAATAAGTTTCTTGTGTCATGACTCTATCTTTTGATCATTTTTAATGATCGATAGGTTTTGTATTATGACTCTGATATTGGGGATGGACCGTTGAATTTTCAAGAGGTTTTCCTTCAAAGCCAGGCTTTGGAGTGCATAACAATATCTATGGTATGATTTGATATCTTGGTCATTTGTTTCTATTTTCCTTTTAATCAGAATTCATCAAGATAATGTAGAATCTTGAATGTATCATAAACATTTTTAGACATTTATTTCCATGCTTTGCTAGCATAGTTATTGACTAATTTTTAGAGGATTTGGCATTAGATGAAGTTTCGGAAAAGTCAACATTTCAGGTGTGGTCATTCTGGATCTACATCTTTCCCTGAAAAAAGAAAAACTAAAATAAACAATCCGGATAGTTCATTTAAATAAAGAAAGATATAAAATATTTTATCATGGGCCTGGTTAAGTTTTTGATATTTTTAATGATAACTGTGTAATGATTATCCAAACAAAAACAAATGAATGCCTAATTCCTGCACTTCACGAGGGTTATAGCAGCTTTACTGGAAATTGTTCTTAGTCTAGAGTTCCATGCAAGAACTGGTGCTTTAATCTTTAAGTGTTCTCTACGATCATTAAATCCTATCAAACACGGTAAGCTATGAGGCTGCTTCAATACCTATTATGCCTTATGCTATCAAAATCATAAAAAACAAAAAACTTTAGTGATACATTTACTGAGCTCAATATGGCATTAAGTAGAAATTTTAATGATTGAATCATCTACAAGGAAAATTATAAGAAAGCTCTTAGTTTGTTGTGTTCTATCAATATAAGTACATTTAAGTTATTTATAGATATGTTATCTTTTCTGCTGGAGTATCTTAGATGTCTTCATGTAAGATCGTATGTTTGATTTTCTGTAATTTTTATCTAGCCATGTTCAGAATTTGTGAGACCTGTTTGTCATTAATAGCTAACAAGTTAATATCATGAATGAAAGAGCTTACTGTTTCCAAAGGCATGAACTTTTCTATTGAACTTTTATGTTTTTGGAATACCTGATCATTGAGGTTAAAGCAGGTTAAATATTTTCTATGTTTCAGATTATTGAAGCTCCAAATGAGGAAGAGATTTCTCTGCTCCAGGAGATGTTTCGGTAAGTCCTCTCACTTTATCTCTATTGATTTATTATAAGCTGGAATGCCAACGTTGAGGTTTTGCCATCACAGAGTTTAAAAGTGACTGTTTCTAACATATGCAGAATGATTTCATTTTCTGCCTCTTCTTGTATGTTTTGTTTGGTTAAGTTGGACAAATAATTTATTATTATGAACATTTAGCCTGAAACTTAAATAGGATTTTGGTAATTTCCATTAATTGAATAATAATACCTGCAGGCTCTGCCTTTCTGGAGGAAAAGAAGTTCACAATGCTGTAGTCAGCAGTATACAGGATCTATCTTGTGCCTTTTCTAGCTACCAAGATGAAGTGCTGGTAACTTGTTGGAACCCATGCTACATTCTGAATGCAATTTAGAAAGATTCAGAGTTTAATGTATTCCCTTCCTTTTTTCCTCAAACATGGAATAGGTGAAACGGGAGGAATTGCTTCAGTTTGTGCAAAGTGCCATAACAGGGCTGAAAATCAGTGTAGATCTTTTAAGGTAGTTCAAAACAAAATACTTCCATTTCCTGTCCTTCAGCCCATGTTATAATGTGCACACTTCCCTGTTATGTTTTCTCTACTTTGGCTTTGGGTTCTCAGTTCATGTTTCTGACAATGCCAACATCTTGTATGTTTCTGGACTATGTTACTCTGGTCCTTTGTTTTTCCTAAAATACCCATGTCCAACACCCATATCCGATGAATATCTGGATTTGGGTATGGAGGTAAGATTCTCCAACTATATAATAAAAACTGAAAAAAATTGAACATACCTGTGATGAATGATACCTGTTTTCAACACTCTTGAGTGGGTGACGTAGCTTTTGACAGTATCCAATTGAAATTTTCTTTAATAATTATAGTGTAATTTTCCTTCTCTTAAAATGAGTTTCAACTTTTAATATCTAGCTAAGATACTTCTGTTAGACATGAATAAAAGTTACTTTTGATCATATTTTCATGTGCCCAGTTTGCATCTATGTTGGTGTAAATTTACCTGCTCCTCCTATATTAACAGAGGAGGAATCAATATATATTTTTTGGTTCATGTTGTGTAGCTACCATATTTTCCAGAAATTTTAGATATTGAAATTTGAGGTTTTTGATTGCTACACTTACTTAAGCAAGAGTAATTAATATTTTGTATCTTTTAATCTCCAATGACAGATCAGATATTGAAGCTTCTGATTTGAAGAAAAAACTCAATAAGTTATGCATGCCAAAAGAAGGTCATGATAATGAATCAGAAAAGACTGCTAAAGTGACTATTGAGGTGAGCAGTGAGTTTAACTTGAGCTATAGTAAACTTTGCTTATCCATTTTGTGGTAGTTTGGAATCTACAGTGTATTGAGTAGAAAATCTGGTCTAACGTCAGGGAAACGATTTTCAAAATTCCTGTTAGTTTTCGATCTGGACAAATCAAATTGCTAGTATAACATTATACTGGTTTATTTTGCTTGTTTATCTTGCAGTTGCTTGACGCTAATTATTTCTTTTTGCTTCATTGTTGCTCTTGCATATGGTTCTTTAAAGTGTCAGTTGTTGAATAATCTGTTTGCACTCGATAAAGCTGCAAAAGAATTGGTAGAAACACTCGGATTTTATATTGGAATAAGTGTTATTTGATATTCCTTTGCCACTGAATGGTATGTTCTGGGTGTTTCCCAGACTGCTCTCTCTCTCTCTCTCACACACACTCACACAAAAAACCAGCTTAGACTCATAGTTGAGTGATACATGAGCTTTTAAATATTATTTTTTTATTTCAGTAATATTTATAAGTTATTGACATATTATGGATAGCTAAGATTACAAGATACCGTTAGGGTTTAAATCTAGGGCTAAGGTTATTAGTCTCTCACTCTCTCTCCCCCTCCCTCCCCCTCCCTCCCTTCCTCCCTCTCTAGCATAATAGTGATGTTCTTATCTTGCTTACTGATTTCCCCTGCAAATTGTTTATATATGGATTGCTTTTTATCTCATTTTCTCTCATTTTGGTGCATCTTGATAACTCATATATACAAAACAAAAACCCAGCTTAGACTCATAGTTGAGTGACACATGAGCTTATAAATATTATTATTTTTATTTCAGTAATATTTATAAATTATTGACATATTGTGGATAGCTAAGATTATAAGATACTGTTAGGGTTTAGATCTAGGGCTAAGATTAGTTAGGGTTTAAATCTGGGGCTATTAGAAATTTATTTGCTAGAAAGCGTATTACGAACAAGTTGTAAAATATTTATTAGCCACAGTATTATTATTCATATTGTTTTCTTTGAATTAATAGAGAGAAACTAGAGGTTTTCCATGGTCCTACGTTTTCTAGAGTTCCATATTCTTTCTTACTCGTTTGTTCAGCCCTAATTCCATTGGTTTACTGTTGTTTCCCCCTAAACCACATCAATTTTGGTATCGGAGCCTAATTAGATCCTAGGGTTTTCTTTTAAGGTGGGTTGGATACACTTGAGGTCAATGAAGAGGAAGTCAATGTCAAGAAACATAATTGAATGCAGTGCAACATGTGATTGAAGAATCGTCATGTGCAATTTATGCTTGGTTGCGACAGGAACAAGTGGGAACCCATATTTTGACATACCAGAAGGTAGTTTCCTTGATAAATTTGATCTTGGTGAGGAAGAAAACCCCATTCATGATTATGGACTGCAAGTTGTGTAGTAGGAGGATCGTTGGAGTGGTTGGTACCTGCCCTTGAATTAAGTGAGGGTGGAATTAAATTTGAAGTTGCTGATATTCTTGGCAAGATGCATCACGAAGATCGAGAGCATGATATGCTAGAACCTAGAGCTCTTTATGATATCTAATTCTACAAGCTCTTGTCAACAGTTTGAAATCAAGTTGACAAGGCCTACTCCTCCCCAAAGAAAAATTAAAAAGTCCTGATTTTTTTTGAAGCTACTCATGTTTCTAATTTACCAGCTGATTATACGTATTTAGTGATCTTTACTGTGGCTATGTTTCCACTTAAACAGATATTGAGCTTCTCAATACATTTCCCCTGAAAGAAAATATGACATTTGACCACCTTATCTTTGTGGTAGGCTCTGAGAGAAGCACTTGCAGATATACGAAACTGTTCCACATTGGAAAAGATTTTACTGAAAAAGAAGTCTCTAAACAATGGAGACTCTCCTGAGATTCATGCTCAAAAGGTATATATTTCTTGATATTTGGTTGTTTCCTGATTAGGTTATACTATGCATGAATATGTATATGCAACCTGCTTTCTGTTAAAGTCTGCTTCATCTAGCTAAAATATTTAATTTAGGGGTTTATCATCTTTTTGCAAATGCGGCATTTCTTGGGGCATCTGTTTGTAACTTGCTGCTTTATATTGTTTCTTTGAGCAGGTTGATAAGTTGAAGATCTTATCTGAATCTCTTGCAAGTTCCTGTGCAAAAGCTGAGAAACACATATCAGATCACAGGTTTGCCAAGGATCTTTTAGAGTTTTTCTGAGTAACTTTTGATTTTATCAATGCTGTTACTATAGAATAGCAGTTGCGTTTATATGTGATATATTATTTTATGTTAAAGGGTTAGTGAGGCCTGGCTGATTCTTTTTTTAAAAGTATCTCGTTAGGTACTATAAGAAAATTTGCAGTTATTGATGTTCAGTTTGAAATTGTACAATTTACTTTGACCTTTTTTAGATGTCTCCTACTTGAAAACTTCCAAGAAAGTATGAAGATTATTATCAAAACATGGGTTGAAACTTTAACAGTGACCAGAATTTGTGGCTGCTTTAAAAGGATGTCTGCTTAAGTCTTTGGTGTGATTTATATCTCTTATGTCTTATGTATGACCTTTGACCTAAACTTCCTTCTTGATCTTATTATTAATGATGAAAAGGTTAGCCTTGGGCCATGTTAATTGGCAAAAATTGTTTGAATCCCGTCTTTGGTGATTTCTTGAGGGTGCTTGCCTGGAATATTTCTACTTCTGCTTAATATTTGGATTTTGGATGAAATTCTTGAAGACTGATCACTGAAGCAACATATAAAGCAATCTGAAGCTCTTTATAACTGATTCTGCTTTGAATTGTCTAAATATCCTCCTGAAATATGTTATTGTTGCATACTGGTCATTGGTTTTATTATTGCCAGACTTCAGAAGGAGGAGGCCCTGACTGTTCGTGTAGCCAAAGCAAATGAAGCTGAAGGAAAAGAGAAGGTTGTATACTTGCACTGATGTGTTCTCTTTGTCTGCACTGCTAGATAAAAAGGAAAATCTTATCATCTTGCAATTTAGGTTAGAGTACAATATTTGATTGCAGGAAGTTGTCTGGAACTTGATAGCTAGTTGTTTACTTATTGTCTATAATCAAATGTGAGGTCAAAATCATGATTAGTTTAGGTAGATCTGCTGCGGAGGATTTCGTACACTTCCTAATCAAAGGCTGATGACATGGGAGGTTTAATATGGAACATGTCAAGTTATTTACTGGATGATATCATCTAAAATTTGCATTCAAAGGATTATTTCCATATTTTCATGATTTCATGCATCATGGTACTGCATAGCAGTGATAATACTGTTATTAGATGCGATTAGATTCTGTTCAAGAAGTCTCCTAGGGGACATTGGTCTTGGTTAGAAGATGAGACTCGATTCGTTGGTCTTATTTTTGCATCTTGAGGATGTCGGTTTATGGGATGGGAGAGGGCTAGCTCCATTTGTATAGCTTAAGCATTAAGGCCAAATGCATGTCCATATATACAAAAAGAATTATTTATGTTGTAGAAATTAAGAAAGTTTCATTCTTTAAGGTTTATTTGTCTGTTTTTGCCTAAGATTTCATTAGCATCATAAACTATGTAAGCTTTTCACTGAAACAATGAAAACCATGCAGATCTGGGCAAACCGGCTTGTGAGTTTTGACGTATTAACTTGTTTTAGATGAAATATCTGACATTTTCTTCCAATGAATGATATCCAGGAAATAGTAGCTGAGATTTCAGTGCTTGAGAAACAAAGAGACGAACTTGAAGCAGAGCTGAAAAAGGTTATTCTACTGCATTCTGTTTCTAGTTGTTGCTTACACATTGGAAAATTTATAAAATCTCCTGCAACGTGCTTTTACATGTTTGTTTCTCTTTACCTTCATATATGCTGCATTGTTCCGTCTTTTTACTTTAATAATTTTTTTGTTTCTTTTATTTATACTTATTCATGTTGCTGGAGGTGACTGTATACTTTACTGAAGCAGATGTTTTGTATATTTTTACTCTTTGTGGGTGATTGGCGAAGTTCACAAGTTACTAAAGCTTTGCAAATAGATTGCTATGGCATATATAAGAATGATTTATCCATACAGTTTATTTCATTATTCCACTTAAATCCATTTTAATTATAATTGGCTCCACTTGATTAGTAATGAGTGGTTATTATTTCCAATTATGTAGTGAAGCTCCCATACAACCATGCAAGCCACGTGACTTTGAAAACTTTACGTTTTCTGTGTTCATGCTACAGAAATTTCTATCTGTTTATTTACTTCCTTCAGTGTAAAAAGGTGGATTCTGGGTTCTGGCCTTTATGATTTTGGTGGAATGCATGTAGGTTAATATATCGTTGGCTGCTGCTAATGCGCGTCTACGTGATGTCCGGGAAGAAAGAGATCAGTTTAACGAAGCTAACAATCAGATTGTTTACCATTTGAAAACAAAGGTGTACATGCGCGTGTTTTCACCTAATTTCTATATTAATCATGTAAAGCTAAAATTTATATAAATTACTCCATCTTGATAATTTTACGTCCTGTCTTATGGTTCGAAATTCAAATATCTAATAACTCTTTTTGACATGTTAACAGGAAGATGAATTGTCAAAATCCATTTCTGCTTGTAGAGCAGAAGCTGAAGTTATCCATACGTGGATTAATTTCTTGGAAGATACTTGGCTTATCCAGTCCACTTATGCAGAAACTAAGAACAAGCAAGTCAAGTATGTAATCCAACACTCTTATTCTGTTAGGACAATATGTTTCTAATTATCCTCCATTGAACCTGTTTTTCGAATTCCTTGCATCGAAGAAAGAGAATATTATGAAGTCTGTTCTTAATTCTATTTATTTAATACTTAATACTGGATTCTTTTAATTTTTTGGTTGATACATGTTTGCATTTTCCAGTGAGGAATTGGAGCAACATGAGGATTTCTTTGTGGACTTGGCCTTTAATCTTCTCTCTGATTACAAGGTATTCAATGCATTCTGACTGATGAAACACTTTGTGAACCTAAGTTGTGGTTAATTCCCGCCTTTGCTCCTCTCTTTCTCTCTCATGCATTGTTCTGGGAATCTTTGTACTCTTTTGCAGAAAGAGCTGACCCCTTCTATTAGTCGTATTGGTAAATTTGTAGAGAACCTGAAGAAGTTAAATGAGAGGTAATCTGTATCATTTGAGTTAAAAATTTCTGGCCTACTTATTTTTACTGCAATTTCTAAATCTTTATCCCCGAAAAGACAGATCAGAGAAGGCTTCTGGTCCAAGTGATGAGGATGCCAAAGAATTAAACCCTAGGAAACATCTTGAGGAGGAATATTTGGATTATGAAGCCAAGGTACACTCGGTCCCCGCTGATGCATATTTTCTCCCTCCCCTTTTTCCTTCTCTCGTTTGTTTTCTTTTAGAGGGTTTTTTTTGGCAACGGTGAAACCACATATTGCTTCATTAATTATTATTATTCACTAGTTTTATTCACTTTTTGTTTAAATCCCTGTTTCTTTTTTCCTCTTACTGTTGTCGAGTTCCTTGTTTCAGATTATAACTACCTTCAGTGTGGTGGATAACATGAAAGATCAGTTTTGTAAGCACGAGACACTTTCAAGGTTAGATATATACATATTGCATACAAACTCATCCTTTCCAATTTCTATGTCTACTCCTATCCTTGCGTTTTCATGATTCCCTCTAAATGGGGTTTGAGAATCCATTTTCCGGTCTTCTATCCAGGAAAGGTGACCCTAAGGTTAAAGAATTATTCAATGACATTGAAAAGTTAAGAGTTGAGTTCGAAGCTATTGAAAGGCCAACTTTGGAAATTGAGACTCCAAAAATTGATACTCCTAATGAGAATCTGCACATGGTTCCGGAATCGACACAACCTAAACCTGATAATACTAAGGCAAAGACTGAAGCACAACCATTGCTGGATCCTGCAGCAGAATTAGCAAAGCTGGAGTCAGAATTTGGGAAGGGTAGCAAAGACTACTCGACTGAGGAGATAGGTGATTGGGAGTTTGATGAACTTGAAAGGGAACTGAGAGCTGGTGATTGAATAGGTCAGGTAATTTAACCTTGTGGAAACTCGGTCAAAATTATCTTATATATTATAATAGGCAAGCCCTTGTGCTAGTATGACATGTATTGATATATGTATAACCTGCATTCTAGAATCAAGGTTTTCACTGTTACCTCCGTAACATTGGATGAGGTCTCAATTTATTCATTCTTATGTAAATACCTGTAATCCTGGAATTCGTAGAAAACATGAATCTGTATCAGGGTTCATCTCTTCACAGTTTACTGCATGATTTCTCAAGCGTTGAAGAATTCGTAGGTCTGATAGGGTCTGATAGGGTATGGTTAGATGTGAAAGGTTCAACTTTCTCTTTGAGTTATTAGGTATGAGTCTTGGATTTGGCATGCAACTGTACAAGCTTTCTCATATATTTAGAAGCTCATACTCATGCCCGAATCTATCTCGATCACGAATTCTTTTAAGAAAAGCAGCACAGCCACAAAACACAAAACATCGCATTGTTTGAAAGTGTGATATTCGTCACTAGGAAAAGGAAAAGAGGTAAAAAGAAAGATGAATGAACTGAGAGGCTTTGGGTTGGGGGGGGGGGGGAGGAAATTTCCAAACAGTGAAATAGTGAACCCCAATGAAAAAAGGGAAAAAAAAAAGTAGCTGTAACGAAAAAAAGGGTTTCCTGATATAGAAATTTGGAATTTGTCTTATCTTTAGCATAACACCATCATTTTGCAGGGGGCCTCCATTGCTTTTCAACAGAACCTAGTGGGATGGGAGAGATTGAGAATTTTCCAACCCCACTATTTCTTCCAAAAGTTTCTTTTCTAGCAACTGTGCTGTTTTCTGTTTTTTACTCTGCTTTTTGCTGGTGGTAGTGTTGGCCGGATAACCGGCAAACGACGCCCCTCTTCCGGTCCACTTTGAAGAAAAAAAAGAGGTTAAAAAGTCGAAAATATTATCCATATCCAGGAACTCAGATAATAGGATCCGAAATTGTTTTAACTTTTGGTTTATGGTTACTTTATTTAGCTCTAGTGACCCATTGCCTTGTTAAAGACACAAGGTGTTAAACAAGGTAGGGTTTATCATAATTATGCCCCATATCAACTTAGCAATTCCCTTCTTGTTGCTTGTTTTGGACACACATTTTTTCTTTACCCGCGTTAGGGGGAAAATGATAGGGGAAAATAGTTTCAATAATAGAGATATATGAAGAAAATGGACAAGGTACAGTTTATCATAATTATGTCCAGTAGCTAAGATTTTACAAAATTCACCAGGACCGGCTTCAGATTTTTGCTATTTCATATCATAATAAAAGATGGTTTCTAATAATTTCATCTAGATTGGATACCTAAATCAGCTTAGGTTGGGTTTGAGTATTTAGTTAATGGACGGTATTTAATTATTCTAGGAAATGATATTTGTTTAGAATTAACCTTTGAATCCAAAGGACTAAATCTTTTTTTTTTTTATAAAAGGACAAGGACTAAATCAAAAGATTTGGACAGAGTACTATATCCAAAGGTTGGTTTACTTATTCAAAACATATATTTTTTAATTTGTGTTATTAGTCTTTGCACTATGTATGAGTTGTGGATTTAGTTTACTTTAGTTTGATCTTTTCATTAAATTCATAATGTTATTTTCAAGATCTTATGCAACAAGTATACTATTACATGTAATGTTATGTCAGCTTGTTATTTTCGTAGGTTATAAAAAAGCTAGCTAATGGATTTAATTATTTTTGTTTGATTAAGATTGAAGCTTCAAAATTCGAAAAATATCATGACCAAGAATGATCAAATTGAAAAACATGAATTAAATTTACAACTTTGTACATGACTAATAGTAGGATTTAACAAAATGGATTCAACAACTATCGTTAGGGTTAAGATTAAAATTTTAAATTTTGAAAAGTAAATAGACTAAAATTGATCAATTCAAAAAGTATAAAGATTAAAATTAATCAAATTAAAATATAAGAATTAAATCCACAACAACAAATAACCTATCTTTTAATATTTTAATGTTATTTAAAATAGTAAAACAGGATTTTTAAAACCGATCTAGATCTGGTTTCAAACATTGAAGAATCCGAGTATTGCTAAAACCAGTAGTTGAAATTTTCGTGAGAAATTATTCAATGGATCCCTTTCACCATATCATTCATGACCTCATTCAATTAAAAAAAGGACACATCATCCTTTTTTTAATATCATATGTATATTTGGACTAAACTTCTAAATTAAAGATAATGCGTTTTCTTTTAATTAGACGGAACCGTGAGATGTGATGGAAAGGATTTATAATATAATTTTTCGTAAGTTGGATTCTTAATAAATTATAATTGAAACCACCTTCCTATACCCATACAAAACATTAATACATTGAAGATGAAGTCCAAAAACATCAACACTTAAATCAAAAATCAAGTCATACCCAAGAAAAACGTTTAACCTTAAACACATCACCATTATCAAATTACAAGAACTAGAACATTAGCTAAAAAATACCATCATCACAGATACATCGAACATCAACCATCACACAAATTGATACACAAGGACCAAATTAAATAATAAATTAAATGGAGGAAAGGATCCCATTGAACAAACAACATAAATAAGTGGGTTAAAATAAAAAATAAAAAATAAAAAAAAAAGTGGGGTGGAAGAGAGTGTATTAGAAGGGAAGACAAAGCTTAAAACACCAAAACCAAAAGAAAAGAAATAAAAATAGGAAGGGTCCTCGAGTTTCACAGGATACATATTCCCCATCCACCATCCACTGTCGGATCATCTGTTCCTTTCTTTCTTGATGTCAACAACTCATCCAGTACTCTTTCATTGTCTTCCCCCTTCCTTTAGATATATATATTAAATAAAATAAGATTGCAGATGTTGAAATTTCGAACTTCGTTTTCCGAAACTCGAGTCGAGAAAACAAACCCTGGAATCCAGTAAAAAGTACTGTAAACATGTTAATAAAAAGTGGTCGTTTAGCTTTTCTCTTTAATCACATTATTTTATTTTACTAATAAAAAAAGTTAAAACTTTATTTATATTTTTCTTGAGCAAGCCATGCAAGTATTTATGGTGATGAATGATGCTGGAAACCTGGTTTTGAAACTTGGGCTGATTTCAATTTAGAACCCTTTTGGCTTGAAGTCCTCACACATTATCTATTTGTTCTTGAATTATGAGTGGGGAGCAGCTATCAAAGCCGATTTAGAAGTTTAATTGTAATTTTTCATACATCAAAATATAAGTTTACTATGTATTAATTAATAATTTCATCATTTTCGAAGGGATTGAATAGAATTTTTTCATTTTTCGGGGTGTTAAATATTAATTTATAATTTCTTTATTTATAAGAGGACTGGATTGAAAACTTTTCATGTACAAAATGTAATTTCACTATATATATATATATATATATATATTAATTTATAGCTTCTCTATTATAAGAGTTGTGCTTGCTCCCCACATACTCACCTCTGGAAGCCTGAAATTGGATTATAAAATTTTGGAAATCTTTTCATTTTTAAGGGTTATAGTACAATTTCATCATTCATGAAAGGACTAAAAAGCAAATTTTCATTTTTTTAGAGTTCAATGTCGTTGTCTGCCTCCTTTATTCACCCCTGGGAGCTATGTTATTCAAGTTTGAGCCTTGAATAAACAGGAATATATTCATGTTAAAGTAGACAAAAATTTGAGGAAAATGAAAAAAAATTGGGGGCAGTGAAAGAATTAGGAAAATGTCAAACAAATACTTTGGTCCCTAGTCCTCTCATCAAACCATTTCTTTTACATTATCACATTAAAAAGAACAAACATTAGTGTAAGGGTTGGTCCCCCAACTGGAATAACTTCCATAATTATCCCAATTTTTTATATTTGGAACCATATGACATAGTTTATAAAAAGAATTTATTTTATGAATTATTCTCAACATATCATTTATTGTTTTTTTCTAATTATTTATTGACATTTCAATAATTTTTTATATTATTAACATAATTTTTTTTTACCTTGAACTTCAAATTTAAAACCCTGAATCCTAAACCTTCATCCTAAATTTGAATCGGATTCGGGTCTAGGGTCAGAATTTTGAGTTTGGAGTTCAAGGTTTGAGATTTAAAATTTAAGATTTAAGATTCGAGGTTCAAGATTATAGTAAAAGAATTATCAAAATGATATATCAATGACATAAAAAAATATTAAAATAGCATTAAATAATAAAAAAATTTAAATGATGTGATAAAAAAAATCCATAAAATAATTTCTCCATACATATTTTAATTCAATTCTTTTACTGAACACTTGTCGTACCGCGCGGTTATTTTGCTTGCTTATAAAAGTGGAATGAGCTCTCTTTCTTTCCAAACCCTCAAAAAAAAAAAAAAAAATTGCATTAAAGAAAATATATGGCAATGAGCTTCATTGATAATGAAGAAGATGATGAATATATTGACATGGAAATCACTTCATTTTCAAATTTTTTCACAAATTCAAGGAATTCAAGGGAATTTGAATTCCAAATGTCGTCTTCAATTTCCAGTGAAAAGGAACCCACAAGTTCCCCAGCCGATGAGCTTTTTTACAATGGGAAGCTTCTTCCCCTTCATCTTCCTCCACAGCTGCTTCAATTTTCAGGTTCAGCTTCGGGTTCGGGTTACGGTGACTTCAACAATGGTGTGGTTGAAGAATTGTATGGCACACCACTAACCACTACTGTTACGACGCCGACTTCGACGAGCACTCCGTTTGAATCCTGCAATATCTCGCCTTGTGACTCGTGTTGGGTTAGTCGAGAGCTTAACCCGGATGAGTACTCGTCGACGTTGTTGTTCTACGAGTACTCGACCGAGACGGAAGCTAGTCGATGTTTCGATGAGAACCCGAAGAAGTCTTGGACTAAAAAACTCAAGCTCAGCTCAAAGTTGAAGGCTTCGAGAGCTTACCTCAAAGCCTTGTTCGGAAAATCAGGTTGCACGGATGAATCATCCACCTCAGCTAAAGACGGCAATCAAACTACGGTTTCGAAACCGAAAAGGCGAAACAATGGGGACAAAGGGAAGTTAGTTGACGATAGCAATGGTAATGGTAATAGTAATCGTCATCGGAGATCGTTCTCGACGGCGGCTACGAAAGGCTATTCTTTGACGAACAAGACTTCGACTTCTTCATCATCATCTTCTTCCTCTTCTTCTTCAAACTCGAATGGCTCAAACGGGTTCCCGTACCTGCAGTTTCTTAAACGAAGCAGCAGCGTTAATACGGAAATCGAGAATCCGATTCAAGGAGCCATTGCACATTGCAAACGATCTCAAGCTCAAAAGATGATGGCCTCAACTAAGATTGTAGGCGAAGTTGGGTATTATTCTTTGTCAGCTTCTAACATTCCTGCTTTTGAAGAACAAGACAGGCCAGATCATTTCAGGGGCTAAAAAATTTGATAATTTATGTTATGTCATTTTTTAAGAAAAATGAAGAATCGGAGTAACGTGAAAGATAAATATGGTAGGATGTAGATTTTAGTTATTATTTTCTTATGCTTAATTAATTTCTATTTTGGTAGAGGGTATGCTTTTGAAGTAGAACAAGGTTTGATCATAAAGTTTCCGTGGAAGTTTCTTTTCGGATGGAGTGGAGCTCTTTAAAATGAACCAAAATGGCATTGCTTCTTATTGCAGTAGACACTGAAAACCGACTTCTAGCCAGGTTGAATCTTTAAATGAAAAATAAACTCTCTCGACAATTTATTTTAAAAGTATCGAATTTTTTACCACTCGACTCAATTGACGTCCATAATTATATATCTTATAGTTACGTTACTTTGTGCAACCATCGCTTACCATATTTGACTAAAAAAGTTCTAGTAATCCAACTTCTTGAGATGAAGTAAATTTTGTATCGGTACACCAATACGTTTCGGAACAAGAAATTACCCTGTTTGAAACATCACTAAATAAGAAATTGAGAATATTTATGTTACTCGAATTTAGATGCCAAATTTTTTCCATGTACAAAGAGAGAAGAAAAAGAATTGCAGATTTGGGTACAAACTAATCAAAATGATAAAGAGATATTATCTCTCTTAACAAAACATGGGTCCTTGATTTCAGGGTGTATCTAGAAATCCCTTTGACTTTTTTCTAATTTATAAAATTTTAAATTAGTAATGATAAAATTATATTTTGGTTCTTAAAAATGATAAAAATTTGATTTAATCACTTAAAATTTATAAACTATTAAAATAATAATATTATATTTTTACTATCATAAAAATATACAATTTAATTTCAATCTTCCAATTTTTTTTTTTTGACTCCGTCACTGTTCAAAATCGCCGTCATTTTTTTATTATATAAAGCGACCATACATTATTTTGATATTTTCTAGAGTATTGGTTTCAATATTTATCGTTTCTATATATTCGAGCATTAGTTGAAATTTATGATCTAAATATACAAATTTCGAAAAAAAAGTACTCATGCTCCGTCCTACAATAATCTAAAATTTGATTTTCAGCCCTCTATAGTCGGTTTAATTTGATTTTACACCTATATTTTTCGTGCATTTGAAAATTAATTTATCTACTTTTAATTCTTGAATTTTAACTCTCTTATTCTTTTTATTAGATTATTTGGTATTTTTAAAAGGGATAAATCTCAGAGCTGTACATGAACTATGAGTTAATGTATAATTATATATATGAATTTTGATTTTGTGTAATTTTATACATTCATTTTTTATTTGATCCATTTATTGTAAATTATTAACAAAATTATTGATATAACATTATTTTATGTTTATATACCGCATATATAAATAATTATATTTATCCAATATAAAAACAAATTGATGTATCTATTTCTTTAAATGTGAATAATTAAATCAAAATTAAAGTTTCAAATATACGTTTGAACCACAATTAGAGTTCACGTGTACAATTACACATTAAATCAAAAGTCATGTATAATTTTGAGATTTATCCCTTTTTAAAATAAAAAACGTTTTGCTCGTGTGGCCAATTTAAAACCACATGAAATCCATTTAAGAAAAAAAAAAATCGACTTTCACTCTACTTCCTTGAAATAGTATTGAAAATCTTTACAATCTCATATCCAAATCAAGAACCTTACAGTCACATATTCAATATTTTTCTTTACTTGTTTGACTTTTCAGGCATGTAATATTAGCCCAGATTGAATATGCCACATAATCTGATTTAGTACAAGTCTTATGATAGTATTAACAATTGAACTTTAATTATTAAACCAAAAGAGTAAAAGCAATAAATTTTTAAAATTAAAAATAGAAGGATTAAATTTTAAATGCACGAAGAATTTAAAAATCAAGAGCATAATTAGACTCTAAAAATAGTGTAAATAATTAACTGAATCAAGTTATCATTAATCGAATTAATTGAAATTTTAAAATGTTTAGTCGTCATTTAAACTAATTTTTTTTACGAAAATAATTAACCAAACTGAACGAACTTCGATTACTAAACCGAAATAATAATCTAAGAGTTTTGTTAATTCTTAGATTTTCTTTTAATATTTGTATAAATTATCTATTATTTATTTTTATTAATTTCGATTAAATAAATAATTGAATTAATCAATTAAATTAATTTTAATTCGATTTTAATTGAAATTCCCTCTTAATCGCATATAAAATATTGCAAAAAGGCGGTCAATAAATTAGGCAAAGCTAAGCTAATTTTTAATTCAGTTCCAACGAATCATCAGATAATAAAAGTAATATTGAGTGATTTCAATAATAATTAAAAAGGCTTAAAATGCTGTTTGCCTCTTCAGATTAATTAAGAGACACTTTGTGGGAATTAAATAAATGTTGAAATTACAACTTCTTGTTCTTCTAGAGACTTAAAAACTAATATAAAATAATGAAGATTAAAAAATGGAAAGTGGAAAATCTTCAAAGTGCAGACAAAACAGCCTCTCAGGTGGTCTGCTTTTCTGTTGTCTTAGTGGGTTTTATCAAACCTTAAACTAATGTAAAATAAAAAGGCAAATTTTGATGCTGTTAAGCACTAAGGGATGTTTGACAAACATGTAATATAAATCATTTTTTAAAACAATAATTATGTCTTGTTTTCCATATAAAAATTTAATATAGTTTTGTAATGGAGGTGAGTGTTCTAAAAGAGATTCAACTACTTGAAGTTAAAATTGAACATAGTGAAAATGAGATCTTAAATATAAATTTGTCCAAAGATGTAGAAGTAGGAGTGACTTGTAACATAAGAGATTTCGTAAAGTTCTAGTATTGACTATGAAAAGATATAATAATCTTTTGTGATTGATGTAATAGTCTTTAGATTCCTTATTAGTTTGGAATTCACTGAAAAACTTGAAATGCGTTCAGTGGTTGTTGTTATAATTTTTTATATGAATCATTGGAGTGAATTTTATAACAAAATCTTTGGAGGATTTAAAATGATAAAAACATTTAGAAATTCTCACGAAATTGTTCTAATATGTTTATATAAATAAATATTTTAACATATGTAAGTTAATTTGATTAGGTGAATAATAGTTAAAAGAAGATTATAAAATGATCTAACATGTTTATATTTTTTTTTTTTTATAGAAAAATCATGATCATAATTTATTATAATTATTACAAGAACTCCCGAAGAGATTACAAAATAGTAAATTATCTAAAAAAGGATTTGAGACAAAAAATCTTAAAAAAATAAAATTTTATCTTGACTTACAGATCAAACACTTAACATATGAAATACTCGTATATAAAATTGACATATACCAAAAAAGTTTTAAAGAGATTCTATGAATAAAGTACATCCATTAAATACACCCAATAGTTATAAGATCTCTTAATGTGAATAAAAACTATTTATCACATATTCAAGAGAATAATAAAGGAATTTTTTATCCGAGCCACCTTATCTTAGTTGGTCCAAAATGTACAATATTGTAGTGCTATAGAAGCATCGATATGTATCATTGTAATAGCATGCACTCTATCAAATATGAGACATTCTTTAGATAAAATGGTCCAATGAAAGTGTACCAAGATAATGTTATATGCATAGCTTAATTAAAAAGATGTTATATATTAAAAAAAATTTATCAAAATATATTTCCTCACAATTCTTCTTCAATCACTATTTTTAGAAAAATGATATAAATATTTAGTAAATATATTCAAGAATCTAGTATTCAATATTGAAATGTATAAACTCTACGCTGTTATATGATGTTATTAGGAGGGAAGTAAATACATACCGTCCTCTTTTTCCTTTAACCGAGATTTTGTCCCATTAAATTTTTCTGATAAAGTTTTCAATGAGTTAATATATTGCGTATTAAATAAATGTATACTTTTTTTCTTCATAAGAATTTTTTTTTCACTGGATTCTTTTTATATTAATAAAATTTTAATGAAATATATTATGTATCAATAATATCTAAAGAAGAGTGTTATAAATATTTAAACGAGCTTAAATTAAGATCAATGATTTATTGTACCTTGTTCGACCAATTCTTTATCGATTTAATTGGTTTTTTACTAATTTAATTCTTCTTCGATTTTATATACTAGTTAAACTATCAATTTTTAATTCAGTCCAATCAATTTAATTTAGTTTTTACAACCATACCTCTTAAATGTACCTCAACATTTATGAGCAAATCTAGTTGCCATACTTGGTTTCGGTGTCCATAAATCTTTGACAATTTATTAGATTTATGTCTGGTGTGAATTCAATTTATGTTTGTGTCTAATATTATATTGGTACATATTAAAATAAAATGTTTTTTTTAAAATAATATTTTAAAAAAACTTTATATTAAAAAAAATTATTCACAAATATTAAAGACATAAATACTTATTTGATCCTTTAATTTTACAAAAATTTATTTTAGCTTTCTATTTAATTTTTCTTTTTCTTTTTTTTATTTCTTTAATTTGAATTTTTTGTCAAATCATTCCAAAATATACGAAAAAGTTAACATTTATTAATTTTGTTGACGTGACATACATGTGGATTGTCATATAGATGACACGTCAACATTTAAATAATATTAAAAATATTAAAATATTTTTTCGTAATTTTATAATATTTTAATTTTAAAAATAGTTTTTATATTTTTTGAATTTTTAATTTTAAAAAATTAATTAAATATTAACATGGCATCCACATGTATGCAAGTCAGTAAAGCTAAAAAACGTTAATTTTTCCATTCATTTTGAGATGATTTGACAAAAAACGTAAATTTAAATACTAAAAAGACAAAAAAAAAAAATTAAATAAAAAATTAAAATAATTTTTTTTTATAAAATTAAAAGATCAAATAAATCATTATACCAATATTAAATTGAAGAGATCAATGAATCAATGTGGTTAGAAGTTAGTGACGAATGGCGCTAATAAAGTTACAAGGTAAAATAGTGAATGTAATAAATGATAAAAGGGGGCCATTGCAGCTAACCTCGCAACCCACATTCAACTCTTAGATTTTTTATTTTTCTTAAAAATTATATTTAATTCATTTAAAAATTTATAATTTAATTTTGACCCCAAAATTTTATGTTCCAACTAGTTATAAAGTCCAAACTAGGGGTGATAACGATTCATTTTGGATCAATTTTAAATATTTTATTCTATTGTATTTTAGTATTTTAAAAACTTAATCGAATATCAAAAGTAACCAAAACAAAATTCATCGATTCAAATAGGTTCAGTTCATTTTTTTTTTTTTGAAAAAAATTATATAGTATTTCGAACTTTTTTTACTAATTTTATTTTATAAAAATAAAAAATCACTAGAAATTAAATAAAAATATAATTCGGTTTAGATTATATAATTATGATTTTTTTTAATTTATGATATACAAATCGAATCAAATACATTTAAATTATAACTGAATTAAAACCAAATCGAATGAAATCGGATCGAAACCAATTTTTTTTCTAGATTTTCTTGCTCAACCCTATTTCGAACCTTAGAAACCCTAATGACTAGATTCATTAACCCAACTATATTTTTCTAAGAAAGAAGTATTGGCGGTACATTTTAAAGGATACCTACCAATACAATCTTCCCACACGTTAGCATCATCCAAGTTCTTCATTACTTCCCAAACACA
Organism: Kokia cookei; assembly: GCA_039519145.1. NCBI lineage: Eukaryota > Viridiplantae > Streptophyta > Magnoliopsida > Malvales > Malvaceae > Kokia > Kokia cookei. The sequence continues at coordinate 3,248,650 of CM076907.1, read as the reverse complement.
GTTATTGCACTTGAAACCAGCTCCAAGGCTTATCATCAATATTCTATCCCCTTTTTTTAGCCTTTTCTTAGCTTCCAAGTAACTCAAAACATACCATAACCCGGCAGCTGAAGTGTTTCCGAATCGATGAAGCGCCATTCGAGTCGGTTCGAGGTCATATTCGTTTAGCCCTAAGCTTCGTCCCATTGCGTCGATCACCGCTCTTCCACCTGGATGGATACAAAAATGTTCGATTCCGGATTTTAGGTTCAAACCGGATTCCGGACTCGATGTTTTGGACTTATTTCTCCAATAGGTTCCCATTGAGTACCGAATGAGTTCCCTTAATGGTAACATTTTAGGTACTAAAACTCGAAGGTTCATCGATACCGCTTTGGCGGCAGCTTTCGGGAGGTTTTTGGTGAGGAAGAAACCGCAGTTGCCTCGATCGTCTTCGATTCGAGTGCAGCTACCATACGCTTCGTCGATCGAACCGACATGGGTTCGGACCGAGTGATTCAGTTTCAAAATGGCTCGATGTTTAAGCCCTCTTTTGTTCGTTAAAAGCAAAGAACAGCCCCCTATACGAAAAAGAATATTGGGGAGCATCATGGACCGTTCTTTGCCTACATACCAATTAGGGCTTAATGATTCCGAGCTCACAACAACGGCGAATTGGTTCTTATATGTTTGAAACAAATGGTGCACAAGATCAACGGCTATAACACTCGCACTACAACCCATCCCCGACAAATTAAAAACTTTAACATCCTCCCTCATCTTGTACCTATTGATCACTCGAGCTGGTATCGACGGTACCGAAGAAATCATCGAGATGGTAACTACAAGTACATCGATTTCCGACGGCGAAACTCCAGTTTTAGCGAACAGCTTGTCGAGGGTACCGAAGACGATATCATCGATCTCCGAAAGCGCATCGGAGAGATTCGGGGATTCTTCTCTGCCCGCGATGACATTTCTTGGGCCGTAAGTTTCTTCCCCAATGCCTGCATTCACCATTGCTTGTAGCAGAAACTTGTACTCCCCGACACCCAGATTTTTGTTCCTCAAAACCAAGTTCCCACACGTTTCGGTGTCGAGTTTCATGTCGTCGGGTGCCTTGTAACACTCGTAAGCTACGATATAACAGCTTTGGGTCCTCCATAACAGCTTGTAAATGAAGAAAACGAACACGAAATAAAGAAATACCAGACATATTGTAATGAAAAGCTCCATTGATGAAGATAAAAAAGGGAAGAAAATGAATGGAGCTTGTTTTCTTTTTTGGGGGGTCTTGTTCATTGTATATGAAAGATTTTACCTGTATTTATAGTTGAAATTTGAATCTGGCTTTTCTGTATAATTAGGTGTGGAAGTTGGAATTTTGAACATTTTCAACCACTTGCATGAAAATGGTGTTACAGCATTCAGTAGGGTTCAGTAGAGTAGGAGAATGCAGTTGCATTAAGAATTAATAGAGTAGCATGTGGAATATCTCCAACTGGAAAAAAGAAATTGGGTGTTTGGACTTTGGACGGAAATGAAAAACTGAAATTATTTCTAATGCAGTATTTGATATACGGATGCAGTCTTATCTCGATTGATATTGATATTATTGTCAGTACAGAAGAAGGTGGGGAGAAGCTATGGGTAGTTTTAAATATTAACATCTTTCTAATTGAACCAATATTTTTAATATTTTATTTTTATAAATTTTTTAATAGAACTGGATGAACTGATCAAACCGATCGAATTGTTGGTGGCCTAATCAATTCGATTCTAAAAACTTTAATTTTGAAAAAAAAAAAAGCCTTATCCACTTTGTTGTCAACAAATTAGGATAAAATTGATTGGTTGTTTAAATTCTTTAAAGAGTTTTTTTTTTTTAATTACTATTTTTATCTTTTTATAATCTTTTTGGTTAAAATATTAAAGAAATTCTCAACTTCTTCATTTATACTTTCCTTAGACATGAATCATATCATTCGATTTGTACTTAAATAAGTGGATTTACTCAGGTATAAATTAAAAGTATTAAAATTGTGAAAATTATAATAATATATGAAAATTTTGAATAATTATACTGTATTAAATTAAAATATGGAGCTTCATCACTATTTTAAAAATTGGTTTGAATCAATTAATCAAAAATGAACATAAATGAATTTACTTAAATATAAATTAGAAGTAAAGGATTTAAAATTAAAATTATGAAATTTACTGTATAAATAATTTTTTTAAATATTTATATTATATTTAATTAAATGCATAGAGCTTCGTCATTATTTTTAAATTTAGATCAAACCAAATGAATTCGATTGGTATCAAAAGGATTTGACAACCCAATTGTTTGAAAACAAAAAAAAAATAGCGAACAACTGTTTTTATGTTAGAAATTTTATAAAAAATTCATTAAAATATTGTGTTTTTATAAGATTTTAAAAACAATCATTTTTACATATTCATTTTTTCTTAAAATTTTTCATTTTAAATTATGTCACATAAAGTTAAGATTTGGCGTGTCATTTAATAGTTAAAATTAATGATTTTAGTAATAAAATGACTTAATTAACATAATCTCGATAATTTTGAGATGTAATTAGAATAATGCAAAGTTTAGGGATTAATTTATAATGAAGATCATAGTTTGGAGATGTTTCGTACAATTAACTCTTATTTAAAATAGATATAAAAAATTAATTGATACTTTGATTATAATGGTTAAGTTAAATATTTATTATGCTCGGTGTCTTGGGCTCAAATACAATTATTGATTAAATTTTTATTAATTTATTATATATAAAAAAATAAAAACACCCTAAGAATATAATTTAATTTGCATACGAGAACATATTTTGATAATTTTACAATTAAATAAATAATTGGTGAACTCGTGACACCAAGTCAATAAAAGACTTAATATAAGTGTAGATTACTATCTATTATTGTGTTCATAATTATTTTTAAAATGAAATTTAATGGCTAACCCTAGAAATTTCAAAATCTCCATCTACCATTAGTGTTTTCTTCGTAATTTAATTTTTGGGCAAGAAAAGAGGATGTTGTTCATTTTAAGGGTCCCAGGTTCGAGCGTCTGTGTGTGCAAGGTGTGTGCGCGTTGTCAAAAGGTTAAAAAAATATGAACAGATATTATCATGTAATCACCCTAGCATATTAAAAAAATAAATTTATTTATAAAAATCAATTATTATTAAGAGAGGCTAATTATCTATTATAAGATTTTTTTTAATTAATGTTTTTTTTAGCCCATTATAACACATTGAATTCTCAAATTTCTGGTGGCATGTGGTTGGCTATTTATTGGTTTTGGCATAGGAAAAACAATTGAATTTATTTAGTTTGTTAAAGTAATAGATAGTTGTTAAAACTAACATCAAGAATAATAAAAAATAAAGCACAAAAAATTTACGTGGAAAATTCTTTCAGAAAAAAATATGGATAGAAGAGAAGAAAATTCACTAATGTTGAATTTGAATGATATAATAAAAATTTCAACCACATCAATTTAAATGTTAAAAAAAACCTTATTTTAATTAATGTCAAATAGAAAAAGTGTAGTTTTATACTGATTCTACTTGTGCAACATATACCATACTGCGAGGGCCTCCGGCCTTAAGCCTTACACAAACCCCTTAATTTTACCATTATATTTTTCTTTAATAAGGATTTTGTGTCACACAACTCTAACAATAGTAATCTGAGTTTAATCCAATTATTTTGTAATTACTTTTTGGTAATTTTTTTGTAATTACTTTAATCTTAATTGCAAAAGAAGTTTTGTATATTGTTGTCATAAAAAAAACACAAAGTAATGTTTGGGGATAAATCTCAAAATTATACATAAACTTTGGTTTAATATGTAATTATATACATGAATCTTTATTTGGTTCAAATGTATGTATGAAACTTTAATTTTGATTCAATCATACACATTTAAATAAATAAATACTTCAATATATTTTTATATTAGATAAATATAATTATTTGCAATATATAAACATAAAATAATTTTATATCAATAATTGTGTTAATAATTTGTGAGAATTTGATCAAATCAATATTTCATGTATAAAATTACACAAAATCAATGTTCATATATATGATTGTATATTAAACCAAAATTCAAAATTTTGAGATTTATCCATTTTTATCAAATTCAACAAGAAATTAGGTAAGTAGAAATAAATTTTTGGTTGACCATATTGTTTTATTCCAAAATACATTTTACGATTTAAAATACATTAAAATAATTTTTATTTTATTTTAAATTAATATTTTTATATTTTTATTTAAAAATATTATCCCAAATAGTAATTACTATATATCGAAATTTCACGTGAATAAATCCAAATGAAATATAATTTTTATCGACTAAATTTATATAATAAAACTGTATTTTATCTCTCTTAAAATTTAAAATTAACGTAAAATTATAATTTAATAATTTGATTCTAATAAAATCGATCTAACCGATTTAATCGATAATTTTAAAATCAGACCCAATTCATATTGTTTTAAAAAGTGAGACAGTAACATGCGCAAGTGGGAAAAAGCTATTAATATCCTATAGCAGCTGCATGTCTAGGATGTTGTTGTGGGCCAATCCACTTTGCAACGTGCTTAATTTTTTTTACAAAAAATCATCACACATTCATTGTTATTCAAGTAGCCAACTTCTTGTTTTGAATATATATTTTAAAAAATGGTAGATTTTTTTACTTTTTGGAAGGTGGTGTAATAAATTTTTGTCTTCGATTGAATTTTAATTTAACTGATATGAGTATCAGTGTTAATGTAAAAGTATATGAGTTTAAGTGCGTTGATGCACATTATTCTTTTATTTATGGGTTGGGAAAGAATTCTGAATAGTTTTAAATATTATGTAAAAATATATATATATATATTATCAGAACATATAATGAGATTGTTTCAACACCAAAGCCAATACAAACATTAGCATCAACAATTTTCTAACTATTTTTCATGGACGTTACTCTATGATTACATGTGTGAAGTTCAAATTTTGAACCGAACTAATAAATGGGCATTCCCACAACAAATGTTCCATGTTTTTTTTTTTTTTTTTGAATCATTCGAACTTAAAATGGTTTAAATTCAAAAAGAAATAAACATAAATAACGCAAATCTAAAACAGCTTTCACATGAAATAATGTATTTAATTTTTACTATTAAATCCAATCCAAATCCAAATCCAACTAGATGGGATCATCCATTGACAAGTATATGTAGTGCCAATTCATTTAACTGAAGTAATATCATTTATTCATCATTAGCTACAAATAGAAAACACAAAGTGATTCCAATAAATGTTTAATTATTTATCTCTTTATTGAGTAAAAATAGATAATAAAATCATCGAGACATTGGTTTAATGGTAATATTGAAATTGTAAAAATTTTCAGAATGAAATTACTGATGATCAAAATTGAAAAGTATAAATCTATTATATTCCAATAACTCAGAATAAAATTATTGATCGCATGATTAAAACTGCTATTATTGGATTCATAAGTTTACAATTATTTGAAGAACTTTCGATATAATACAGAGTTTATTGTTGATTGATCGTAATTATATTTTTAAGTTACTTTAGTTTTATGTTTAATGTTGTTCTCTTCTACCGAAAAACTAGTGATATTGAAATTGTAAAAAAAAATTATAAATAAGTGGATTTTACTTCAAATGGTTAATTAATTAATCATTAAGTTTAATATTTATAATTATTAATTTGGTTAAAATTCTTAATGTAGTTGAAAGTTAAAGTAAAAGGAAAAGAAAAAGAACAGCTAAAAAATTATTTGAGTAGGGTTTTTCTTTTGCAACTTGATTTGACATTACATTTATTATTATTACTATTATTTATTATTGTACTTAAAGAACTTTGTTTAATAATTTTAGGGTAAATTGTAAAAATAGGCATCCAATTATTTGCGTGTTTCTATTTTGATCATTTAAGTGTAATATTTTATTTTAGTCGCTAAGATCATCGAAGTTTAATATTTTAGTCACTCCTCCGTTAAATCGTTAACGGTGGCCTTTTTATTGGCATGATAATAAATTTTGGTCTCTAATATTTACAGATCTTATCAATTTAGTCCTAAATCTAAAAAAAATTAATAAATTTAGCCTCAACTTTACACATTATGTGAATTTAATTTTAATTCTTAAAATTAAAATTTTAAAAAAATATATATATTTAAAAGTTTTTTTCGATAAAAATACATAATATTTTATTAAAAATATATACAAAATTATGACAATATTTATAGAAAAACTATTTTTCTCATTTTCTATCAGGAAATTTATTTATAAAATTATTATTTTATAAATAAAATAATAATAATATTATAAATATAACAATTTAAGGGAGAAAAATCATGAAAAAGATTTGCGCATATTCAACTTGTCTCTTTTTCAACATTAATAATTATCATGTTCAAGTTGGATCAAAAACTATATTCTAATGTCAAAAAGAGTGGGAATCAATATCTTTAAGTAGTTACATATAATGGGTTTGTTGCGCTTGAAGTTGCGCTTGAGTGTAGACATAATTGGAGATATATAGATCAGGATGAGGGATTGGAAACTAGATGGAAAATCATATTGACAGCTCCACAACTTGTACAAAATTGACAGAAAAGCTAAATTGGTTGAATTTTTTATAATTAAAATTAAATTGATAGAACCTGCAAATATTTGAGAGCTAAATTTATTATTTTACCAATAAAAAAGATCATCGTTAGTTTCTAACGGCGGAATATATATATATTAAAATTCAATAACGTTAATAACTAAAATAAAAAATTTTAAACCTAGTGACCAAAGTAAAAACATGCTAATAATTAAATATTTCTATAATTTATCCATAACTCTAACTTAATAAAATTTAAAACAGAATCAAGTTAGATAATGATTATTATCTTCATTCTATTGGGTGCAATATAGACATGTTGCACTCTTAAAGAGAAAATACACATTCAAGCCTCAGAGACGATATTGTTGAAAGAAAAAACAATGAATGAAACATCAATAAACTTTGAGCATAAACACTAAAACAAACATGAAGAATACCAAAAAAAAAAAAAAAACCTTAATTCTTACATGCTTAAATTTATACTAAATTTTCCGCATCCGTTTGTCATAAAAAAATACCTTTCAAGGTCAAGGTGGATTAAAACTTGTTGAATTCGAGTTTTTTTATCATTCTTATATGTTATATTTTACTTTTTTAACCTTTTGAAATTTGTGATTATCTCTTTTAATAGGTAATAATATCATTTTCAAAGTTGGAACATGAATCTTTCTATTGAGAATGCAATACGCTTTATGATTGCACTCAACACTTGTTGATCTCTAAATATTTCGGTTTATTATTGGTATAAATATATAAATGAATATAGAACCAAATCAAATATTTTATTTATTTTTACACACGTGTAACAAATCCAAACACGGCCTTATTCAACCCGGACAAATTCCCCACCAAACGCGCCCTTAAGTAACGGAAAGCAACGACTTCACAAAACATCTCGGACTCAAATAAAACGACAGCGTACTAAACAAAACAACAACGGCAACAAAAATAACATGGCATCGCTCCCGTACGCCGACGTGGACAGTACCCAAAGAGCAATCGCCGGTCAAGCCGAGGGCTTCGGCCGGTTCGCCGTCGGTGGTCTCCACGGCCCTCTATTCGCGGTCACCACTTTATCTGGTCCGTTTCCTCTAAATTCTTCTTTCAACTTAATTTTTTTCCCTTTCAAATTACACTAATTTTTTACATATAATTTCCTTGAAGACGACGGTCCGGGTTCTCTCCGAGACGCTTGCCGGAAACCGGGACCGGGTTGGATCGTGTTCAAAGTGTCGGGAACAATCCGATTATCGACGTACTTAAGCGTGGGCTCTCACAAGACAATTGATGGACGAGGCGAAAGGGTAAAGCTGACGGGGAAAGGGTTGAGATTGAAAGAATGTGAGAATGTGATTATTTGTAATATGGAATTTGAAGGTGGAAGAGGACACGATGTCGATGGGATTCAAGTAAAGCCAAATTCGAAGCATATTTGGATCGATAGGTGTAGTTTTAAAGATTATGATGATGGCTTGATTGATATTACTAGAGGAAGCACTGACATCACTGTTTCTAGGTAAATTTTCATTTTTTTAATGATTTTTTGTGTTGATATTTGAAATTATTGTTTGAGATGGTGTTGGTTTATGTGATTATTGTTGAAGCAGATGAGGTTAGAATTTTAGGGTAAAGTAGTGGTTGGATTGAGCTTTAATGGTTTCAATATTTTTCATTTTAACATATTACAAATTAAAATATATGCTAGAACTTGGTGATGTAAGCACTGAAAATGGTATTGAATGTGAGGGTTAAATTCTGGGTTTGTTTTGGTTTCTGCAAATTTTTCTCCTAATAGATTCTTGGGAAGTGTTCTATAAATATGTTTCTCCAACTTAAGTGTAAGTTTCTTAGAGGATTGTATCCAGTATGTATCATATACAAAAACTTCAAAGGAAAATGAAAAGTTAAGTAATATAGTTTTGTAATCAATGAAACAAAGATTGATGGATTTGTGTTTTCTATTTTTGTCATTTTGCCCCTTAAGGATTATCTTATTCTAATAATTAAGCCAATGATGCCTTAGTTTAATGGCAATGTTAAGCCTTGAGATCTTTGAGATTTCGAGACTTGTGTGTTAGTTCTCTCTAGATTTATTTAGGCTTAAGTCCATTGTGTGTGGCCGTGTCTTGATATGTTCTAGTTATCAGTTTGATCATGCATAGTTGTAGTTATTTAGATGTATTGATTGTACTTGTAATTGTATAATGGCTGGATTCAGAGTTATAGAGGGTTTTCTACATCATTTTTGTTTCTTCAACTTAGGCTCCTCTACAATGGATTTTATGAAATGGTCTTTTGAATGAACTGGGTAATAATCAGTGAAATGACATTGGATTCTGGGTTTTAATGTAATTTCGATGTTGTTTTTTCTGCAATTTCGGTGCCCCCAGATGTTACTTCACTCAACATGACAAGACAATGCTCATTGGAGCAGATCCTACTCATGTAGGAGATAGGTGCATCCGAGTGACAGTCCACCATTGCTTCTTTGATGGAACTCGGCAAAGGCAACCTCGTCTTAGATTTGGGAAGGTTCATTTGTATAACAATTACACTCGAAACTGGGACATTTATGCTGTTTGTGCAAGTGTAGAAGCCCAGGTAAATGTGTCTTTCCTTTTTTCTTTTTGATGGAAATGGATAATGGTCTTTCATAATTGTGTATGTTTTGTGTTTAATCAGATATATTCTCAATGCAACATATATGAAGCTGGAAAGAAGAAGAAAACTTTTGAGTATTATACTGAGAAGGTGACAATCTTTTACTAAACAAAACCTATCATGATGATATACTTGTGAATTGGACAGATTTGGTTGGTTTTGGATCATGTCAATTCGGTATTCGAATTTTTTCAGGTCTTTTCAATTCAATAAGTTTAGGGTTCGGATCAATCTTAGGTTTTGGACATTCAGAGGCTTGAAACTCGAATCATTCAAGTCCTAGTCACATTCGGGTCATTTTAAGTTACTTGTTTGGATCATATTTTGGTTCGAGTCAAGCAAGTATAAGTTATTGATGATTTATGATCAAATCAATTTGAGCCAAGTTGAGGTTCAAGATGATTGTGTCAGGTTCCCCAGTTTAAAAGCTCAGTTCAGATTGTTCAGGTTGTAGTCACTTTGGGTTAAGGTCATTACGTGATAATTGTCTGAATCATTTAAAGTTCAGATCAATTTTAGGTTTGGATCAATTCGTGTTCAGGATGGACAAGTTTAGGTTCATAAATCAGGTCGGTTGACTTTTGTTTTGAGTTGATTGTTTGTTCTGAATGCCGCTCTTGGGCCAAATACACAGGCGGGGGATAGGGAAGAGGCGAGTACGGGTGTAATAAAATCGGAAGGAGACTTGTTTCTGAATGGTGCACAATCATGCTTATTAGCAACAGGCATTGGGGAAGGAAGTGTGTTCCACCCAAGTGAATATTATAAAACATGGACAATGGAAGCTCCCTCGGACTCCTTGAAACAAGTTCTTCAAGTATGCACAGGTTGGCAATCTGTTCCTCGGCCTCTTGATCACCATAAGTGATGATTGTATTTAGAGTTTTTTTCTTTATGAATATAATGTGTTTAAATTAGCTAACGAGAGGTAAAAGGCTATAGAAAACCTGTATTTGAATATGAATTGCATTTTACTCTTCCGCATGTAAGTTCAAAATTCGCATTGATCATTGATCTTTTCCGTTAAAAATTTTATGCATTTATATCGTTAAAAATTAACTTGATTAATGATATAAACAGATAATGATACATAGCATGCCGTATACATCATGCAATCCGATTAATACCAAGTTTCAATAATATTGAATTAAAACTTTCCAAACTAATTGGATTTTAATTTCATTCCTCATCATGAAATGCAAAAAATCCATAAATTACCATTCAATCAAAAAGACCAGGATCTTGGTTTTTAACAAGGGGCAAAAAAGAGTTTCCAAACATAAAAATCAAAACAAAATCACAACTCAGGTTTTACGAAGACGATGCTAGAAAGTAAAGAGCGAATAGATGTGTAAATAGAATGTGAGAGATCCTACCCTACACCTTAATGGCATACTTCCTCATTGGGAAGTACATTTCCTTCTTCTTCTCCCTTTCGGTCTTCAAAGATGCCTGCAAAGCAAAATAACAGATATTCAATGATTCGAGCAGTTCCTATAGAACCTGATGCTGACAAGAATTAACAATATTACTTGAACCAAAATCAAAATGATGTTTTATACCTGGTGCTTGGTAAGCCTTCTGCGGATGGCTCGGGTCTTCTTGGGACGGAGATCGAGAGGCAAGAACTTCTTGTTCTTGTATGCCTCCCTCAATGCAGACTTCTGCTTCTGTGAGATTACTGTCAGAACTTGAGCAATGGACAGCCTCACCACCTTTCTGCGTTCACAACACCACCAGACTCAGAACAAAGTTCCAAAACCAATGAATCGATAACCAGAACAACAAGACCTCAAGTATTCAACCAAGAAACCGTAAACAGAACTTCAAAAAAGCAAAAAGCTCAACTTGTCAACCAAACCATTTCAAGTTCATTTTCACAGCATTCTATTTCACTTCTCGCAAAGTCAGTAAACGGGCAAACTCGAGTAAAAACAGAGCATACAGCAGAAATAAACATCAATACAAACATTATTAAAAACAGAGCATACAGCAAACTCGAGTAAAACCATGCAGCTTGCTATGCATGAAAACCAGTTTCTTACATTGTATTCTTGAAAGCCATTAGTATTAAAATTTTACTTATTAAAACAAAATATGCTATTCAAATCAGAAAAAAACATTTCATTTCACCCATTTCTTAATACTTTTTCAGAAAATTATAAGTACCCATTTCTTCAAATAAACTAAGAAACCAAATCCCAATTTATATACCCAATTAAACATAAACTTAAGATCCATAGCTAAAACATAATAAAATAAACAAAAATGAGAGAGAAGAATAGGGTTTACATCTTAGAAAGCTTGTTAGGTGCACCACCGGTAACTTTAGCAACGCGAAGAAGAGCAAGTTCAGCTTTGAGATCTTTCAACTGAGCCAAAAGCTCGGTTTTTGATTTCTGTCGCAACTCATGAACCTTGATCCTTGCTGTTTTTATTTATTAATATAAAAAAAAAAGTTAAAAATCCATGCTCAGCATTCTTAAAATTAACGATAACATGTAAGAAAAACATAGAGAATTTACAGGGTTTTTTATCAGTTACCCATTGCTTTGATTCTTTTGCTGTTCTGCTGCTGGGACGACGACGGCGGCCTCTCTCTGTTTTCAGGGATAAATATACGCTGAAACCCTAAATTTATAAAAGAGAAGGGTTTTTTAAAGTGTGGAGTTTGCTTGGGCCTTACTGGGCTTTATTTCTTTCTTTCTGGTTTCAATAAAATCTGATATTTTTATTATGAAATTTGATGGCATGGCATGCGTAGGCCGCCGTCAAAGATTTAATGATTGACTGATCAAATTGCAAGTTTTTCTTATTTGGATGATTAAGATGAAAGTATATAAAAATTAAGTGATCAATTAGATAGTTTATACTATAATTTTTTTTTATATATTTGTGTATGTTAATAATTTTTAAGCATAAGTTTATGTTTTAAATTGTGATTTTCACACGCATACATGAGTGACAGAATTAAAAGTGAGCAAAATTTAATTTGATTTGAAAAAATAAAAAATAAAAACAAATTTTGAGTTAAAGTTTACAATTCAAATAACTTGAACGATTCGAATAATATATTGATTTAAATATCACTTTTCCCCTATCAATTTTGAAAATAAGCAAATTGATCTCTCTCAACAAAAAAAAAATAGTTTTCAAAAATTCAAAATAATTTTTAAAATTTAAAATATTTATAAAAATTCCAATAACTTATATATTTTTAAAAATTATTAAAAAATTTAAAAAATTTTAAAGAATATATAAAAAAAATTATAATTTTAAAAAATTTCTAAAATAATAATTTTGAGACCTAAATAAGTTAATTAACAAATTAAAATGATACTAAAGTATTTAAATTTTTTTATTTTGCTTTGAAAAAGTTTTCAAAAATATATGGTTTCAAATTTATGTACTCTAATATGGAATTAGTTATACAATTTTTAATTTAATTCAAATAATTTCACTCGATTCGATTTAATTCGACTCGACTTGAATTTCATTTCACTTTACTCGATTCAGAATATTTTCAAATTGAGTTAGAATGATAAAATGGGACTCGTCAACTCGATTAACTCAAAATTTTTTTTTTTACTTCATTCAATCAAGTGCTCACCCCTAGATAGGATTTTTTTTATTAATGATATTGTTGACTAAGTTAGTGTCATAAATTAACTCGACATCAACTTAATCTTGATGACAAAACAACGATAAACAATTGTATTTATTCAGTATTCTTAATCAGATGTGTTTTTATGTTTAAATTTCATTTTAGTTATAGTTTAATTTAATTTTTTTTCTTTTAATTCGTACGTATTTCATGTGTTATTATCAATTAATTAATTAATTTTAAACCATAAATTTCATTATTTATTACATGTTATTTAACACACATCTGTATTCTAAATAATGGTTTCCACAAAATGCACATGTGACACGATTTCTAGTAATATATAATTTTAATATACCGTAATCACCTAATATGAGAAAAGTGTATTCAATCTTAAATATAAAAAGTGTATTTGGACACCATAGATAATGTCCATCTTAATCGGATCCACCAATTTAATTACGAAATTATAAAAATATCCTTTCTTTTAAATTATAATTAATATTTTTCTAATGAGACTTTTATTTTTTCGTACTTTTACACATTTTTTAAGTAAATAGATTAAAAATTATAAATCCAATGTTCAAATTTTCAATAACAACAAAATACAAGTTCATTATTACTCCACTTATATTCACTACTAAATAAATTTTTAAAAAAATTTAATATAAAATATTTTCTTTCATCCACATCGTGAGTGTGGCAAAATCTAGTAAATTCTTAAAACATATTTTAGTCTCAAGATATAATTACATTTTAATTCAATATATTAAAAAATATAAATTTAAAATAATTAAAAAAATCGAAGTATTCTAATTACAATTAATAATGTAAATCATTAATTATAATAATTTTGTAAATATGTGTAATTATAATAATGGATTTTCAAACACACAAAATTGATCTTCAAAATTAAAAAATTGAATATATTATAAAAAATTATAATCGAATAAAATCTAAAATTATTTCTAATTACCAACAAATAATTGGGTACAATAGTAAAATTCATTGCATTCCTAAAAGGAAAACGTAGGTTTATTGCACTCCGAAAGGAAGGAAGAGAGTAGATTTAAACATGAAAGACAACATTATTGGAGGGGTAACCACGAACTCGAAACATGAACCAAAAAACGGACATGCATAATATCAAAAATAAATAAATTTACTCCTAATTATTTAAAAAATAATCACTACATTAATGTCTTTTATATTTTACATACAAATCACAATTTTTTCTTGAAAAAAAATAATGAGATTGAAAAACCACAACCCCTAGCTGACTACTTTTATTATAGAATGGGACAGAATTATTTGGGATGTCTAAAGTAGCCATCAAAATAATGTCCTAATTAAAATAATGGAAAAGGATAAACTTAAGAAAAGTGGGTTTATCATAAAAAGTCAACATACATCTACTTAATAATGGATTTAGGTTAAAATATATGTCAAGTATTTGTATGTATATATATATATATAGAATTTATTTTTAATTTTAATTTTTTTTTTATTTCTTGGATTTCAAAATTCAAGTCTAATTATTAACACCATTATAATTTTTATGTTAAATTCATTGATTTGACATTTTGAAATACAAATATATTCACTTAATAACCATGTAATAAAGAAATGTCTGTCATAATTAACTTGAATTTAACCAAAAAAATTCAATGATATCAGCAATTGGACTTACATTCCAAAAATCAAAGGGATTAAATTACGAATGTATAGAGATTATAAGGACTTTGAGTATATTTAAACCTAATATTTAGTAACTTTTTGAACTAATCGATCAAATTAGAATAGACCTGATCATGAGTCGAGTCACCTATCAGGTTCGAAAGTTCGCTCAAAAAGTGGGAGGCCCAAAAAATGAACTTGGACAAAAAAATAAGGCATGTTTTCCAAATGGACCGGGCCTCGAGTAGGATTTTTTGACTCGACCCAACCCGAATCAACCTATATTTTCTTTTCTATTGTTGTTTTGTTTTCATTTCACTATTATATTACTACTATTTTAGAGGCATTTACTCGCTAAGTTGCAGCTATCTTAGTGTTATTTAAGTATAAAGATTATTTTAATGTGTTTTCAATTTATTGGAAAACATTTATTTTAATGTTTTTAGTGTATTTGATGTATTATATTTTTTAAATTTATTTTTATATAAAAAAATTAATACGGGCATACTGGGTCGAGCTCGAGTTTAATATTTTTAATTTGGGTCAAGTTTGGGTAGAATTATAAACCCATTTTAAGATCGAGACGAGCCCAAACCTAAAAAATGAGCTTAAAAATTTGCATCGATCCGATCCAACCCATGATTAAGTTTAAATTAAAATCAATCATTATAAACATTAAATTAAAAAACTAATTCAATAACTAACTCAATTCAAACTAATTACTCAGAATAAATCTAAAAAAAAAAAACACGCATTTAAACATTACAAAATTCAAACTTAAAATCTCAAAATTTTCAAAACGATACAAAACTTTGTCGACTAATATTTTATAATTGTTAAGATATTGATATTCCATTAGATTTTGACTAATTATATATATATATATAGCAAGATGGCAAAATAAATTGTTTGAAGTGATATTTTTCTTTCAATAATTAGTTGAGTCATTAATTATAATAATTGGCTCACACTCTCATTTGACCAAGTTTTCCCTTGCATTTGCCATGTAATTATCTTAATAAATATTAAATCCAGAAATTTTATGTGCTAGCATGATGGTTAGAGTATTTATCGCTCCAATTGTATTTGAAAACGAGTCGCGTCGTTATTAAAATATTGTTCACCTCTTATAAATCACTAATAAATATTAAATTTAACGTTTTAAATTTTTCGTATAATCTAAATTGATAATTCGACATCATTAGAGACCCTAGGAAAGTTTTTGATAAAAATAATTTTCACATTTATTTTTCTAAAAAAGACCACGTGTATTTTATGAAGGCAATTAATTAATGTTATAGGACCCAATCACTTTACAACAAATTGGTGCTGTGTGCATCAACTTTATTTCAATATTTATTGGAAAAAGAAAACTTTATTTCAGAATTTGACTTCTTCTTTTTCCTGCCAGGTTGGGTTTAATACTACGAATGCTGCAGAAAGACGCTTGGTTTAATTGTTGGAGAGATGCTAAAGCAAAGTTTCGGTACCTTACCCCCCCCTTCTTCTTGAAGGAAGAGGGTTTTTTGTATGAAAAAATGGCATGGAGCGGACTTTTGTCTCATGATGATCAATTTTAGGCTCAGCTCAAGGTGTAGCTTTATTAAATAAGATTAAGAAGTTGAAACTATTAAATAAGATTAAACCTGATGTGTGGTTGTGCTTAGGGTGTTGTGACAATGCTATTCCAGTATTTGTAATGTTGTATGTTCTATTGAGGAGATAGATATTTTTGCATAGGGGTATAATAATTTTAATTAAATTTAATAATAAATATTTTTTATTATTTTATTATTTTAAATAATAAATCAAATCTCAACCATGATATATGGCGACAGCTCACTTCATCCCTTAATCATGTGATCAGGGGTGTGATTCCTACACATAGGAATGAAGTAAAGGCAAATCCAAAAAAAAAAAAAAAAAAAATTAGTGAGGTCGAGATTAAATATAATTTTTAAGGGTCTAAATAGAATTCTTTTTCATTGTAAGGGGTCAAAGTGTAATTTTACTATATATTAACTTAAATTTTCATTATTTTATGAAGGGATTGAATTACATCATTTTCATTTTCTTTGGGGGTGGGGTGGGGTGGGCCAAGGCCCTTGTCTACCCCCTTAAATTCGATCTTAGAATGAAGCACATTTTATGGTCCGCCGTTTACTTCTTTAAAGAACATTCGATGACAAAAAAAAAAAAAAAATTATTATTGTCGATGAAAACCTTCATTACAATAAAAATTAATCACTGCATTTTAATTTTGTAATTTTCAGTCCCTGTACTTTTAAGAATTTAAAAATTTTAATCCTAACCAAATGATAATTACTATTAACTTTATTAACTTAAGTTTCGTTATTTTTAAAATTTGATGTGTCAAGCATATTATCACATGTATAATATGTCAATTTGTTATTTTCACATATTACTCACAAAAAATCAGTTAATAGATTTAACGGCTGTTGTTTGCATTATGACTAAAATTTTGAAATTAAAAAATAAAACAGCTAAGAATGATCCAATTGATGAACGTGGATTAAATCTATAACTTTACGCATAAAACATGACTGACATAATTTAACCAAATGTAGTTAACTGTTACTATCGAGTCAGCTAAAATTTCGAAATTCGAAAAGTACAAAGACTAAAATTTGTCAAATTATAGATGCTAAATCTAGAACTTACACAAAATACAGGGTGTAATAGCAAAATTAAAAAGAAGAGGGTTTTGTTTTTTTCTTGAACACTAATCCTCTAAGTCAAAAAGGTGACACCATTGTTGATGGAATAATTCAACACGACTTACACGAAGATTGGTAGAATTAATTTTCTATTAGCCATCTTTATATTATAATAACGGTCCTAATTATTTTATTTATAGCATAAGCAACAACGGTCCTACTAATATTCTTTTAGCCATAAAATTGCACCAGCCTTGAATTATTATTATTTGGTCCCTCTAATTTTTATAGTATTATAGTTGCTATTATATCAATACTATTATTTAAGATTTTTATTGAGATGGTGCCACTCTCAACCGAGTTTCAATTCAATTGTGAATTCATGAAACACTAATTATATTTACAAAACGGCAAATATAAATTTGATGGTATTTTTGTCTTTTTATATAAAAAATTGAAAGGATTCATTCACATAAAATTTAGAAAAATAAATGCAAACGGTGGAATTTGAATCCAATACCTCAAAATTTACTTTACCTCAACTTTATCATTTAAGCTAAAGCCGCTTTTTTTTTATATACTTAATTTCATAAATTTTTTTCACCTAGATGGTGTGTATTGTAAATCAATTATAATTAAGGTAGGTAAAAGTACCATGAAGGTCTCTATATTAAGAGTCGGATTGCATTTTACCCCATCTACTCAAGAAGTGGGTAAATTAATCTTTATACGTAACATAAAATAGATAAAATAGCAAATTGATATTTCCTGTTAAAATTTTCATCTATTTGTACTATTAAAACCTGGTTTCACTAATGGAATAATCAAGCAATGGCACGTGGCGTGCCACGTATACCTCATCCTGATTAAAGCTGATCATGGGTCGGGCCAAACAGTGTTTGGATTAGGCTGAGGCAAAATTTTAGGCCCATTTTCTGGACCTAACATGACCCCAAAAATGGGTCCAAGCTTAGCCCAGATAAAAAATGCTAAAACCTACTCACCTGTATTAAAATTTTTCATATTTTTTATATAAAACTTTTAAAAATATAATACATCAAATACTCTAAAAAATTAAAATAAATGTTTCCCAATAAATTTAAAATAAATTAAAAAATATACTTAAATAATACTAAGATAGGTGTAATTTAATAAGCAACTCTAAAATAGTAACAAATTTACAATTAAACAAAAATGATACAATAACCAAACAATAATAACAAAATAGTAGTAATATAATAGCGAAATGACAATAAAATAGTAACAAAATAGTGGAAAAACAATATTTTGTTTTAAATTCGGGCCGAGCCCGTACAAAAAAACTTACCCGATGCTCGATCCGTTTAAAAAATGGGCATTAGTTTTTTTTCCAAACTCATTTTTCGAGTATATATTTTTGCCTAAATCTTCCTACTTTTTGGGCGGACTTTCGGGTCAGTCCGATGGTCCAACTCATGATCAAGTCTAATGCTGATGTACAAAAATAAATTTTAACAATAGAATTAAAAAGAATTTTTAACAGAAAAATCAATTTACTTTTTGATTCGATATATAAAAATTTATTTATCTATTTTCTAAATAGGGGGAGCAAATTGATACAGTGGCTCCATGTACTTTTAGCGAATAAGTCTTAAAAGGTAGACAAAAGAAAAAACCCATAAATGAAATGAGGAAATTGTGAGGTAACTGTTAGCAGCAGCCCATTGAAGAGTTGTGTTAAGAGTGAAAGTGATGAAGTGAGTGTGGTCAAAGCTGCCGTCTACTGCCATTCTAATGTGAACACTGTTTCTCCCCCGCAAATTGCAGTCAAGTTGCAAAAAACAGTAAACAAATGGATAGGTTTCAACTTTTCCTTTTGGTCTTTATGGGAACCCAATCCAAATGAGCATTCTTTTGACTGTTATTTAACATCTTTTGGTGTGAATCTAATGAAAACCCCATTTCCATGGCTGCTTCCCCTTTTTGGAGACATAAGTGAGTTTGAAATAAATTTAAATGAGTATGTGGTGAGTTCGGATGGACGGTATATTTATATGTGATTAACGTAAAAATAACGATGGCGGTAAAATTAAAGATTATAGCGTGAGACAAAAAATAAGTTAAACACACCGTATCACACTCTGCAAAAAGTAGTTTGATTGGTATATGTATTGCTGTCAATATAATAGAATGTGGGTTCGATTACGTTGAATCGCATTATCCTCTTATTTATGAGTTGGGGAGAGACTATAAATAGTTCTAGGCATTATGTTAATAAATAGCAGATTTAAAATATTGTTCGACTTTAGACATTTTTTTTGATTTTATGATATGTTACTATATAATTGATATCATAAAAAATTAAAACTTGTGCCAAGGTTTATTTATATATATAAAAAACATGTTTAGTTAATAAGCTGTTTCTATTTAAAATATTAATAAAATAATAATATATATTTTAAAAGGTTTAAATGTAAAATTAGCCTTTAAAATTTCACTTTTTTTCATTTAGGTACTTAAAACTTTTTTTTTTAAGGGTCAAAATTAGTATATAAATGATCAATTTCGTCTCGTTTTACATAAAAGCACAATACTAGCCAATAAAAAAATGATATGTGGCACATTATTATTGAACATCTTACTCTTTTTTTAATAAAATGAGACGAACTTGATAATTTTAATATACTTTTTTTTTTTTTTTTAAATAGGAATAAGTTAAAGGTCAATTTTATAGTTAAGTAATTAAAAATAGTAAAAATTCAACATGGATAAAGCTTAAATTGGTTAGTTAACCATTTACGAATGACCTTAGCCAAAATTGTAAGTTTGAATTCGACTTGAACTGAATTTAACTCAATTGTTAAAGTATCTAAATTGATACAATGCTTAGAACTATTCATAACACATTTCAATCTTTAAATAGGAGAATAAACACTCTTCAACACACTTGAATCCATGTCCTCATGCATTAGCAACATTGTCAATACCAACCGAACTAAGACTCAATCGACTTTAATTGTGATATTTAATCGAATTAGTTCAATACAATTAATTTTAAGCACCTAACTAATCAAATATTCGAATATTAATATTTGCAATTTTCTTTAATCAAATGGAAGCTTTTTATCAATGAAAGAGAAGCAAAACGGGTGGAAATCCTTTTCAAGATCCTTTTACAAGCAAATACGTCCATTTTGGGGGGATTAGGTAAGAAATGCTCTAAATTTTGTACCAAAACAGCTTGGGGGTTGAGTTTGGCAATTTGTCCAACTATGGAATCGTTGTAAGCATTATGTCAAAAAATAGCTGATATGATTAAAACTTGAGATTGTTCAAAAAAAATTATCCGTATAAATTCAAAAGTTAAGACTCAATCGAGTTGATCGACAACAAACCAATATCCATGTTAATCGAGTTAAGACTCAATCGACTTTTTAATAACAAAGACTTGAATCCCAAGTTAGATTATAATTCGTATTCAAACTATATATAAAAAATATTATCCACATCTTAATTTTAATGGGATGAAATTAAATTATAAACTTTCAATGGAGACAAAATATAATTCTTAATTTATCATCTTAAAAGGGATATAATATCAAAATTTAAAAAAGGACTAAAACGAAATTTTATCTTTTCTGGAGCCCCTGCCTCCGCCCCCCCTTACGCGGACCCTGATGTGTATATATATATTTAGAACTTTGATCACAAAATCGTCTCAATCGCATACTTTGGTGTATAACTTTTGGTCAAATTATTTTCCAAAACCCTCTTCTCCTACGCAGAGTAAACAAAATCCATGGTTTGTTCTAATCTTCTTCTTCTTAATCCTCTTCTTTTATTACATGTTTTTTTTTTCTGATCATATTATGTATGTCTGTTTTTTTTTTTTTCAGGATCTTGAAAACGGAACTGTTCGATACGAAGATGTTAGTCATTCATGGAGTTCTTTACATAATATAAACACCAGTTTTTGTAATCTGTTGAACTGAAGTGTGTTCTGTTTTCTTCTTTCCAGGAATATATAACGAATTCTCGAGGATTAAAGCTATTTACATGCAGATGGTTACCAGTAAACGAAGAACCCAAAGCTTTAATCTTTATCTGCCATGGTTATGCCATGGAATGCAGTATCACCATGAACAGTAAGTACATACATACATGCATATAGATTATATGTATATATAAAAGGAAACATGATGATATATGGTATAAAATCCAGGTACTGCAATCCGATTGGTGAAAGCAGGGTATGCAGTTTATGGCATAGATTATGAAGGGCATGGCAAGTCTTCAGGGTTGCAGGGCTATATCTCAAGTTTCAGTAATGTTGTTGATGATTGTTCCAATTACTTCACTGATATTTGTGGTAATTATGAAATTTCAATTTCTCTTCATATATTATATATGCATATAAAAAAGTTATTTGCTTTGTTTTTTTTTTAATGAAAAAATTGCAGAGAAAAAGGAGAATAAAAAGAAGATGAGGTTTTTGTTAGGGGAATCAATGGGAGGAGCAGGGTTGTTGCTTGTTCATAGGAAGAAGCCAGAATATTGGGATGGGGCTGTCTTGGTTGCCCCTATGTGCAAGGTAAATTTTATTTTCTTTATTTTATTTTTTAATTTTAAATTCATAATTTAACTTTATTTTTTAAAATACATAGTTTTTTATTTTAATTTTATATTTTTATGAAGAGATAAAATTATGAAATTATGTTAATTAAATATTTAAAGCAAGAGTAGGTAACATCTTTAAATAAAAAAAATGGTTATTTTGTGTCCTTTATCTAATCATGAACTTTTCTTCCCTTTTTTTAAAAAAAAAAAAAAAAAAAAAAACGTTTTCTTGAGTTTTTATTATTATTTAACTTCCTTTATTGTGGGAACCACGATGAACAAAAAAAAAAATTTCCAAAATAAAAAGAAATAACGTGGGAACCACAACTAGGTGTTGTTATAATAATAATAATAATAATAATAATAATAATAATAATAATAATAATAATAACAATAATAATAATATACCTTAATGATGTGAACTTTGGTTAAAGAATTTGTTAAATAAAAGTTAAATAATTTAGTTAGAATTTTTTACAAAAATATTTATTTAAAGAAAAAGTAGAAAAGAGCGTTGACCCGTAGTTTGGCAGTAAAATACGGGAATTAGTTAGAAAAAAAGAGGGTTTTTTTAACTTTGAAAAATATCAATTTTCCATTATTAATTATTATTGTTTGAGTTGTTTTAATTTGAAAAAGAAAATTCGATCCTAAAAGTCAAAAGATCACAGTTTTTGATTAAATTCAGGTGCTAGTCCTTGTGCTTTGTGAAAGGTATAGATTTAATATTTGTATTTTAATTTGATTATTTTTAATTTTATGTTTTTTATAATTTAAAAATTTCAGTCATCACCAAACGATAACTGTTAAATTTATTAAATTAAAATTTATTATTTCCTAAATTTTATGTGGAAAACATATTACCATACGTATATTTTCATGTCAGTAAAAATTTATTTTTTACTTTTATAAAAATACAATAACTAAAAATATTAATTAAAACATAAAGACTAATAGTGAAATTTAATCTTTTTTCTTTTTGATAATTGAATTTTTTATTGTACCTAAATAACTTAATGGATTGAATTTGAACATGTATAATAAGTAATAAAAAAAATATCAATGTCCTTTAATCAACATGAAAGGGGCTTTTGATTTCTAGAATAAGTCCTTTCAGAAAATGTCACAGCTTACCTCACATTTGTTTAATAGTCAATTAAAATTTTAAAAGTTTACATTTGAGTCCATGTAAATCATGTGCAAATTCTTTCAAAATTTTTTGTAGATCCTGTCCAAATTGATTTTGGTTTAAGTCCGAATATATTTCAATATAATCGTACTTTGTTACGATTGAATTATTCTTTTAAATTTTCTCTAATTTTAAAATCTGTATCGAGCAATAATTTAAATTTTATTATTTTGGTGCAATCCGATCTTTGAATAAATTGCTTTGAACAGCTGTTATGGATGAATAAATTATCCCTTTTTTACTTTGAAAAAAGTGATAATTTTGCTTAAAACCTTCCCAATTATCAAGTTGTAAGTTGTTATATATATAATTTAGATCCGATCTAGGAATATTAAAAATAATTATTTTATATTAATTAATTTATTTATTTGTATAGATTGCAGATGAAATGAGGCCACATCCATTGGTGATAAGTGTATTGCAAAAGGTGAATAAGTTTATTCCAACCTGGAGAATAGTTCCAGGTCAAGATATCATTAATGCTGCTTTTAGACAGCCTGAAATAAGAGCTCAGGTACCTTTCTTTCCTTTTTATTTTCTCAAAGCTCGAGTATTTGAATAAGTGGTGGGTTCGAAATAATGATATCTGAAAAAACGAATCATAAACAATTATAAATCACTTGATTCGAACTCGTGTCATATAGCATATAGCGTATTAATAACTTAGAATGCCATCACTTAAGTTATTATGATTCACTTTCTTTAATATTTTACAAAATGCTCTCACTTTATGAAATCATAACTTGTTCAGCCCCTCGAGCTCATAGTAGTGTCATTTTGTGAAACCATGCGGACTCTCAATAGAGTAAAAAGACAAAATCAAGATAATTGTATTTCTATAAAATTATTAGTTTTTAATATTCAATAATTAAAATGGAATTACAGGTTAGAGCAAATCCATATTGCTACAAAGGACGGCTTCGTTTGAACACAGCCAATGAACTTCTAAACACCAGCCTGGAAATTGAACAAAGACTCCATGAGGTTTGTTAATTTTTTCCTTATTTTACCCCTATTCTTTTTGGGTTAATTCCACTAAATGTCCCCAAACTATCTCTCATATTTTAAATTGGTTTATAAACTTAAAAAATATTATAATTGAATCCTTAAAATATCAATATTGTATCAATTAAATCTTTTGTCATCTTAGTCATCAATTTAAGTGTTAAATATCATTTTGAATCCGGTATATTTACAATGTTTGTACTTACTACGTTGACAATTTGGAAATCAATTTCAACGGGTCTTGTCTCGTTAACTTTCAACAGGTTTCATTACCATTTCTAGTTCTACATGGAGGGGATGATAAAGTAACAGACAAAGCAGTGAGCCAACAACTTTACAACGATGCAGCAAGTTCGGACAAGACTTTGAAGTTGTATCCTGGGATGTGGCATGGCTTGTTGTATGGTGAATTACCGGAAAACATCGAGATTGTGTTTGCAGATATTATCGGTTGGCTGAATCAGAGAAGTGAGTTCGGAAATTCGAGGTTGGAGAGAGAATTGAAACTTCAAGACGATGAGATTTTGATATCGAAACACAAGTGAACTTATCATAATTAAATGTCATAATGAAAAATTGCATCTGAAAAAGATATTTGTGTAATATTTAATGATTTCAAAATTTGAAAAGTATTATATAATATATTGTAGAATATGTTTTGTATTTTTCGATCAAATCATAGTCATAACAACGTTTGAAACAGAGGTAAAGTAGAGACAACGTCGTGGCGAGAAGCTTGAAACATCACAACGACGTGACGGTTTCTTAATTCAAAACAATTACGTTTTAAACTTTCAACAAGATTATGTAACCCTAAAACACACAGAACAATCACAATATAAGCTCCAATAAGCACTCAAGAACCACAACATTAGACTCCATTAAGTCACCAAAATCTAATCCAAAGTGTCATCATTGAATCCATATCCCTTAGACGATGAAGTATAATTTATTGTGTGCAAGTTACGTGCATGCTATTCTTTTAATTATATTTCAATAAAAATATTTTATATTAAAATTTATTTTTTATAAATACATCTAATAAATTTGTGCATCACACATGTATGAAAACTACTTAATTTATTATTTTAAATAAGTGATGGGTTCAGGGTTTAAAGTTCGAGATTCGAAATTTGGGTTTTAAGGTAAAAAAATTACCAAAATTATATATAATAACATAAAAAATTATTATTAAATAATTAAAAAAGAATCATGAATGATATGTGAGAAAGATCTATAAAATAATTTCTCCGTTTCTAGTGTTACATGGAGGGGATGATACATTAACAGACAAAGCAGGTAGCCAACAACTGTACCATGTTGCATCAAGTTCAAACAAGACAATCAAGTTGTATCCTGAGATGTGGCACGCCTTGTTGTACGGGAAAACATCGGAAAACATCAAGGTTGTGTTTGCAGATATCATCGATTGGTTGATTTAAAGAAGTGAATATAGGAATTCGAGCATAGAGAGGGAATTGAAGCTTCAAAATGATGAGATTTTTTTGAAATATACTAAAAAAAACGAAAATTTAAATTCGAATTTTCATGTGTAAATTTTTTTTTCTAAATTAATTATAATTATTAATCCCATAATACATCATAATGATTGTATTAATTAACGACTTGTAACTTCTTTATATATAATGTGTTGCTAAAACTACTTTTTGATGAAGAAAACAAATATATAATCTTGATGGTATATAAAAATACAAGTGGCTTACCGGATTAGGTGCAATGATAAAACATATTGTATTATTAAGAAGAGAACGTAAATTCAAACTTTGAAAACAATATTATTGAAAAGGTCAACAACAAATTCCGAACATAAATCATAAAACAGACATGCATAATATAAAAAAAGAAAATACAAGTTACCTAATAAGTAACAATATGCAAATTTCACCGTCTTCTTTAACACTTCCTTTTAAATACTATAAAATTATGTAGTTGATTACCTAAACTTAAATATTAATTTTATAAAGACTAACAATCTTTTTAACCTTCTGTCATAATACAATGGTTAATTAATTTAGATCTATAGATAGGTAGGAGTTGAGTTTACAAAATTAAACCCTTATATTTTTTTTTCATTCTATTTTTGTCAAAATTATGTAAATTTAATGTTCAGATTTCAACATTAAGATTCAACTCGACTTCAAATCGAAAGTATCGTTTTATGGTTGACCTTTAATTGAATTAGCATTTTTTTTTGTCACCACATATTTCATCCAATTTATTTGTAATTTTAACAAATTTTTAGCCCGAATTTTGGGGTTTTTTTCCTTGTTATATCATCTTATTTTTTTCATATATTTTGAAAAAAAAATTCTTTTAACCATCTCAAAATATAAACTTTTTCATTGTCTTAATGGCATTGGTATGTTTTTTTTTTTTTTTTTGTTCTTAATTTCTTAACTTTCATACAGAGATTGTCTTATTTTTTTAATATTATTTTCTGTCATTTTTTTTTTTCACAGGAGCATCCACCAGAAAATGTTAAATATGATGAGGTGAATTTTGAAAATAAACCATTGTTTTCTTTTAAATTGGGATTTTATGGCTAAATTTTTATAAATTTTTTTACAGGAATTCATTACAAATTCTCAAGGATCAAAGCTTTTCACATGTGAATGGATTCCAATAAAAGATGAACCCAAAGCTTTGATCTGCATGTGCCATGGTTATGCCATGGAATGTAGCATCACCATGAGCAGTATGTGTCTCAATTTTTTTATATAAAGAATTGTAAAATTAAAGTTTAAGATGAGATATTTATTTATTGGGGGCTGAAATTAATTAGGTACTGCAATTAGGCTTGCTAAAGAAGGATATGCAGTATATGGCATAGATTATCAAGGCCATGGAAAATCATCTGGATTGGAAGGCTATGTTGAGAACTTTGATGATATTGTCAATGATTGCAATGACCATTTCTTCAATATTTGTGGTGAGTTTGCCTAATCTATATGTTTATCATGAAGTCGAAATATAGGTAAAGTTTTTTTCACATATTTTTTTCATTGTCTCAAAATATAAAAGATCAATTCTTTTAATCAATTTGTTTGATTGGTATAGACATGGTTGTCAATGCAGGATGACATGAGTTCAAATGCGCTGAAATGCATCAAAGAACAAATTGATCTTTTTTGTTAAATGTGGCTGATAAAATAACTACATGTACCTCATACTAATGTACATGGATCAATTTTTAACGGTAAAGATTGATGAAATTTTTAAAAGTACCAATTTGCTTTTTAATTTAACATACAAAAACCAATTTACCTATTTATGAGTAGAGAGAACAAAATGTAATTCGACACTTAATATAAGGATCTCCATGATCATTTGTCTCAAATTTACAACAAGTTTCACTTTATTTTCCTTATAGCTAATAACTTAGAATTTTCCATTTTGCCTAAAATACTTAGGTCCAATGTGTGTTTAGGGAAGAAACCAGAAATTTATTTTAAGTAGATTAAAATTGAAGTTTAAATTTTTGAGACGATAAAATATAATTTTATTATAATATCAATCATTTAAAAATTTAAATTAAGGGTAAAATGCAAATTTTAAGTTACTATTTATAAATAATAAAGAATTATTAATATTTATACATATGGTTTAATCAGAAAAGGAGGAGAATAAAGGGAAGAAGAGGTATTTGCTAGGAGAGTCCATGGGAGGAGCCATCATTCTTCTTCTACATAGAAAGATGCCTGAGTATTGGGACGGCGCCGTTTTGGTTGCCCCACTGTGTAAGGTATGTGTAATGCTGAATTCGGTTCGATCAGATTTTTTGAAATTGATTTGCATTGATTCTCAATATTTTTATATTAATTTTAAGTTTTGAATTTTTAAATTTTTTTAATAAAATGAACGACTTTCGAACATTATTAAGTAATTTTTTAATAAATTAATATTAATTTAATAATTAAAATAACAGATTGCAGATGAAATGAAGCCACCTGCACCAGTTACAACGCTACTCCAAGGGTTGAGCTGGTTAATCCCAACTTGGAAATCATTACATATAACCCAAGACATTATTGAAATCGGCTTCAAAGAGCCTCGAGTTAGAGAACAGGTAATTATATATATATTTAAATAATTTCATTAAAGATTCTGATCCTATATGTTTTTTTTTTTAATATAATGTTTAGAACTATCCATAACTTTCCTCAATCGATAAATAAAAAAATAATGCACTTCAACGCACGTCTTCTTACATTGACAATAATGTTTATGCCACTCGAGCTAAAACTTAATCGACAATTATATACAAAATATTATTCATCTTCGATATATGAAAAAAAAATAAAACTCAAAAATAGATTTATTTTTAAATATATTTTATTGCTTAAAATCTTATTTATTAGGGAAATAATTATATTTTAGTAAAATTGCTATATTTGGGTGTATCTATTGTAATCAGTGAATTGTAGTAAATTGGGATTAGTTGATCCTATTAAACTAAACAGTAGTTTGAGTACTCTGATTAGACAATTCTTAAAAAGGGTAAAAGGAGAAAATTACACGAGCTATTAACTATTATGACTTCTATTTTTTCTTAAATATCAATAATTATAATTTCTTACTAGATAAATCTCAATCTTAATTTTTTTAATTTAGAGTTAAAATTTTAAGATTTAATATTTTAAGAGTTTCAGATATAAGATTTAGAATTTATATTTCATCAAGAATAGGTACATATTTTATTATACTAAGATAATTTTTTTTTAAATATTAAATTATTTTTTATTTATATTAATATTAAACTAAGTTGTAACCATTTCAATTTTTTTAATTCTTAATATAATTTAAGATAAATACACGTTGATTTTGTAAACAGATTAGGAAGAACGAATACTGCTACAAAGGACCACTACGAATGAAAACGGCCAGTGAGCTTTTGAGGGTTAGCTATGACATTGAGGAAAGGTTAAATGAGGTTTGTACTACTAGTAATTATATTTATTTATAAATTCAATTTAAATAAATATTAATTTTTATAAATAAAAAGACCCAATTCAATCATTATATGATTGCATGAGTTTATTGATGAAAAATTAAATCTAACATTCATTCAAGTATAGGGACTTACTGCATAATTTGACCATAACTAAATTGTAAAAAATTATATACCATGAAGGTGGTCTTTGACTAATTCTTTGTTTATTGTAATATTATTAGGTTACACTTCCATTCATAGTTCTCCATGGAGAAGATGATAAAGTGACAGACCAAGAAGTTAGCAAAGATCTATTCAAGGAAGCTTCAAGCACAGAGAAGACCATCAAGCTCTATCCCGGAATGTGGCATGGTTTGCTCTACGGCGAACCCTTGGAAAACATCGAAATCGTGTTTTCCGACATAATCAGATGGTTAGAAGAACGAACTAAACTTGGAAATCCGAGGGCAGAGTCGTTAAACAAGGTTCAAGCTGATACTTTGCCATTGAAGAGGAACAATAAACTCTAGTAGAAACAATTGAAAACTCGAAGCTCCAGAACCCGAAAATCTGACTTAGTAGTTAGTACACAATTGTTTACTCGAAAGTGCAATGTTCAAATCATTCATCATTTTTTTCTTAAACATATAATTTCACGATCTTAGTTCTTGCGTTTACCTATTTGCAAAGAAATCCAATCCAGGAACAAGGCAAAAAATCGAAACACGGTCACACATTTTGAGACAATTTGTTAGAAAATATAAACCCTAATCGAACAAAACATACGATTCTCTAAAACCTGATAAATCTTAGCAATAACTGAACAAAGTTCTACAATTGTACGATTTAGGGTTTATCAAAAGAAAGTTCGAGCATATAAGGAAGGAAATAGGAAGGTATATACCTATTACTGACTTGAACTTGCAGGGCCGACAAGGACTCCTTGAGCAGAGCCTTCCTTCTTGCTGCTTTCATCTTTCCCGTCATTATCAGACTTTTTGATCCTAATTTTGTATTTTGTCTCGAAATCAGCAATTTCCTTCTTTTTCTTCTCCAGGGTCTCGTTAAGACGAGCAATTACTTCCTCGAGCCCTTCTTTGTTTCGTTGCACAGCAGGGAGAACCTCTTTGATGGTTCTCTCGACAAGGACACCTCCAATCATCCGGTAACACCGCCTCGACTGGTCAAGTGGCTGAATGGCGTTTATAACTAGAGAATGCTCGCTGACTTCCATCTCCAACTCGGTGATCTTAGAATAAATTTGATTTAGTTCGGATCTCATAGCTCCATACATATTTGCAACCACTTGTTCGTTCACAGGTTCCTTACCCTCGGATTTGCTGGCCATTTTTTCTCTGCAAAGGGAATAATGACAGAAAATAGAGCAATAGGCAATATCTTGAGAGAAACACAACATCACGGACTCGAGAAAGCAAATTAAATCTATTAAACATTGCAGGTATGCAAAGCCCTCAGAAGGCAACATCAACACCCAGAGTAGGATTACTCGAACAAACACCATAATCAAACTCACAGCAATCTTCAAAAACATAGACCATTAAAAACTTCATCCAGATGAACTAAAACCATAGAAAATCTATTTCAAAATGAAATTCAAATGAAAGCTTATTTTCTGAGCGACCTTTCTCAGGGAAAAAATAGTTGATCAAATTTCTTATGTATAAACCAACCATTTGCACATTATCTCAAAACGAGAAGAAAACCCATCTTGAAAAAACGATAGTCTTTAACAGGAGAAGACGAAGCAATATCAGAAAATAGACATCAAACATCCGGAGATTAGGAAAAAAAAAATTCTTTGGAAAGAAATTCTATGTTATAAGAACATAGATATAAATTATGGCAGCGGATGGGTTTCTGATCATGTCACATTCAACGTAGTCGGGAACACAATAGATACTATTGCTATCGATTGCAGATAAATATCCGGAATCCGAAAATTAGCAGCAGCTACATAAATAAATGGGCATGGGATTTGAAACCCTAAATTTAAATGGTGCAATGCAATTCAATAACTTTTACACAATCATTCTTATAGCATAAATAAGATCAATTAAAATTAAAAAGCAAACAAAACAAAACAAAAACCTAAAATATATCTGCCAAAAATATCAATTAAAAAAAAGAAAGAACATGATCAAACAGATATAGCAAATGCCAAAATAAACTAAAAACTTGCAAATCATTACCACTGAAAAGTTCTACTAGTTACTAAACATCAAAGTTAACGATCAATTTCTAGAACTAGAGATTCAATAAAGACCCATTGAAGAAATTGGAAAAAAAAAAACGAAAGGGAAATTAGAAGAAAGCAAACCTGGGTCTGGGTATTGGTGAGGTGGAAGAGAAATGGACAGCAAAAAGGTGTGAAAATGGTGGGTTTTCCCGATTCGACTGAGGTTGAGATACGATTTGTGTTAAGTGAAAGTCGGCTGCTGAGAAAAAGTTCGGTTCTTGGAGGAGAGAAAACAAATTGGGCCGGGTTTAATTTGACCTTGTTTAGGCCCATGGTTTTTTAATAGTGGATCGGATTGTGCCGATAGTATTTGCATAAAGTCAAAATAATTTTTAAAATATTCTAATTGAATCCTCAAATCATTAATTCAATCATCAAATGATAGTTTAAAAACGGGTGAGAGGAAAAAAAAATAAGAATATGAAAACGGATTTCAGCCGTGATGTTTGGATGATTCTTCATGGTTAGGCTTAATACTTCATTTGATATTCAAGTTTGATATTTTTTTAATATGCTATTTATATTTAGTAAAAGTTATACATTTTGATTTTTTAAACTATTAATGTTTAATTCGAGTTTTAAGGTTGATTTGATTAAAATACATAGTTAACTAATAATATCAATAATTAACTTTTATCAAATTAACCATAACAAAATAAATATAATAAGATTAATGATTATATTTTATCAAATCAATTTTAAAACCCGAATTAAAAATTAAATAATTAATACAATTGCTTTTAAGTATTAAAATGTATAACTTTTACCAAATATAATATCATACTCAAATACTGAATGATACATTGAGCCATTTGATTAATAAATCAAAATATCTATTTTTTATTTAATTTATAATTTTTTTTTTTAGGATATAAAAATAAGGGTAAACTCCACCCAACGTCTTTAAATTATTAGTAAACTCAACTTTAAATGAAAACTTTCAAATAATTCAACTACTATTTTTTTATAACTTTTTAAAATTGAATGACCAAAACATTAACTTAATAATAATTTAATAACTTTAGGTGTAATTTACCCTAAAAATTAATATTTACGTTTAAAATAACAAAAGACAACTTAAAAATATTCTTCTTTTTAATTATACATTTTTTTCTTTTTCTTTTTAATATTTGTCATTAGTTTTTTTCCTTTTTATTTATTTTTAAAATCACAATGTTAAGTTCAAGTTAGAAGAGGGCATCAGAGATCAATCTCTATCTATCAAATTAACAAACATACAACAATCTTAAAACTGGCAAATACTCGAATCTGCAGCAACTAATACCGATTTTTTGCCTCTACTAACACAACTAGTTTGCCACATACCTACTTATACAATACTACCATTCTTGGTCTCGTCTTCTCGACTTTTGACTCCATCGTCCAATTTCTCCCGCATCTGCCTTGGATTCCGACATGCTAAAGCCTTCTTAACCGCAATTGGTATCCTGCAATCCGGGTAAAAGAGAACTGTAAATAAACGACAATCTATTCTTGAGCGGTGATCCCAAAAGGCAGAACCTAATCAGACTATTCTTAACTAATCTGGTTCAAGTGAAAATTATCAGAAACTGGAGAGGTAATGGGAGCTACCTTGACCTTTGATGCTATCTGCTATCTAAATGATCTTGTTTCGGACTTCCTCGAGTTTCTTCAGTATCTCCCCAGGAGTACGGTCCAACTCATCTGCAATTTTTCTCTGCAGATCTAAAGGTAGGGTCGGAAACTGCTCACACAAATCCCCATCAATCACATCCTGCAAAATCAATTCAAGGTTTCAAAACCCGAAGCAATAAGGTCAACCAATTTAATATATGGCTAACCACAGTTTGACGGTAATTATTATTCACCTTGACAGGGAAATAAGCAGATCTGTAAGCCATATGATCTCGTCCACACAAGGGAGGGTGTTCCTGCCTCATATGCATCTCTAGGTGCGAAAAGAAGTCAACATCATCACGGGAAGTGAACGGAAGCAATGCCCCCAAGCTCCCCATTACAGTTCCATAAAGAACACACTCTCCACCACCTGGTATAAGAGATGCCTTCTGCAAACTAGTTACCACATCCCCAACATGGAACTGAACTATCTCCTCTACCTTGTTAGGAGCTCCATTGAGCCTCCCTTGTTCCCATTTTATCTTTCCACCAGTTGGGTCTTCCTCTATTTCATCTGAGACATCTTGTGGTAGCCGCATAAAATAGACATTCCCGAACTTGTCGGCACCAGCCATGGTGTCAAAATCTATATGGTATGATGCAGTAAGCCATCTCGGAACAACATCATCAGCGAATATATACAGTTGATTTTCATCCCTCCTATACTTGCAAAAATGGAATGACTGCAATAGAGGACCACCTTTATTATCAGTCAAGATTAATTGACAAAGAAAGCAAACAGAGGAATGAATAAAATCAAAGTGGACTATAATTTAAGAACCAAGGGTGCATTAAAAAGACCTTGCAAAAGTTTCTTACTTTCAGCCATACTCTAAATTAAATTAGTTGATAAATTTCACAAAATCCATATACAGGTCAAGCAGCAAAAAGAAAACATGCATACGAGTAATAAAACTAATTCTCAAAGAAATGAGCTAAAGATAAGAAAATCCAGGAAAATTCAAAAAACCATACCTCTTGGATGTCCCCAACATATATTCTATCACGATAAGTATGGATAGAAATAATAGTGTTAGGGAAAAGCTTATTCTCACATTTCCTAAGCAGTCTCCTTTTCCCCAGGTCATATAATCGGAGCACCGATCCTATCCCAGCAAGTAATCTTCCCTGAAATTGGCATAAAGCAAGAGGAACACCTTCCACTTGTGTCTTGTGCAGAAGTTCAAGCGATCTGCCATCTTCTAAAAACCTATAGATATGAATGAATCCCGCAGTTAGGCTTCTTTTGGGCCAAAACTGCAGACCCTTGGCCGTGCCAACAGCCAACAGAGTTCCATACTCTTTATCATGGAAATTCACAGTACACACACTGAAAGCAGCTTCACTGTCCTGAAGCTCCAAAAGACAAGTTGTGGAAGCAGTCCTCGGATCAAGAACTCTAATGCAAGAAACCCACTTGTTTGACTCTGCCTTAGGATAACCATACTGCTCATCAGAGAGGGGATCCTCTTTGTCTTCATCATCACCACCATTTTCTATTTGGTTCATATTGCCGTTACTGTTTTCTCCCATTCCTGCAGCCTCAAAGCACTCCTTTCTTGCAGCTTCACGCTCTTCTGCAGTATATGATCCTTGGTCACTCTCAATAATTACCAACAATTTCCGCTTTGGATGCAAAACAAACCTCCTAGGAGTATACCTCAAAGGAATAGCGGTCTCATTGAAGGTTTCTCCAAGTCGCTCAATGGTGAAAACTCTCAATGCATCCCCTGCAACAGCAACGACACCTTCGGCACACTGATCAGATGAAAATGAGGCAGCAAATTCAAGTGTCTCATACGAAAGGGGTGTTAACAGAAAATGTCCTTGGTGAATATAACCAAGCCATGGTCGACTAGACAAGCAAAGCATTGCAGGTCGGCCTCTTACTTTAACAGAGAACAACTTTGGGGCTCTTAGCCCTAAGAAACGTGAACGGGAATCAGAAAGTTGCCCTGTAACCATATCCACTACCGTCCGAAACAAAACTCCATTCTGCAGACCAGCATTAAGGAAAAGATTGGCAGGGTGATCAGCACCATCCTCACCACCTACCGATGCCTTAACTTCAAGGAAAAGGAGAGACTCAGGAGGTGAGGACACACTCTGAACACTCAGAACCTGCATACAATCATCAGGATCCAAAGATAATATACGGATTGTATTATCATAGGAACCAACTGCAAGGAAACGGGACCTCTGTCTTCCTTCAGGAACAGGGGCAATGTCCAGACACGCCACATCTCCAGACATTTCATGCTTCTCAACTTCCATAAGTTGCCCAGTCATATCCACCTCAAAGTATATAAGCTCACCTCCACTCAATGCAATAACTACTTGAAGCCCGTTTGAACCAACTTTAACAATCGTCCTTTTCCCAGGTGTTCTCCACTCATTAATACGTCCATCTTCCCTTATATGCCTAATACCATTTGGGTGAACTTGCATGAGTGAATCATCACCAATTAAAGAAACAGCAAGAGAGGGAGTAGTATCAAGAAACCCACTATCGCTAACTTCTTCGACTGTTTCACCAATGGAAAGGACAAGAGTTGCATTGGCAAATGACACGACAATGTATGCATCAAAGGCATCATTAACATTTTTCTTCACAGTCCACACAGCACTTGGGACACCAGGAAGCTGTGAAACAGCCATCTCACTGATGGCCAAACCAGGCCTCAGTATCCTCAATGATGAACGAGGACCACGTCCACAAAGTGAAAATATCTGAGGTGTTTCTTCCTCGAAGAGATTAGCAATTTTCATGTCCATTATTGGCATCAGGCTCTCAGCTTGGTCAATCCTAACTAGATTCTTAAGCCCTCTTGGCTGGAAAAACACTGGCTGAAAACCTTCTTCTGTTTCCATCAATGTAGATGACGATGATTCAACATCAGGGTCATCCCCAATAGCCTGAAACTGATACAAAGCATGATTGCCAAACTCTGAAGCTGCAAATAGAAAACCAGTTTTCAACACACACATTGAAGACGTAACCGGAATTGTATCAAAATACTTAATCTTCAATTCCGAAACTCCTTCATTTCCATGTTCCAATGTAACCTTAAAAATATCCCCATTTTCTGTCTGCAAAAGAAAGAAAAACATCGACTTCTGCTTATGCGTAGCCGCTGAAACAATCAAAACACCACGTTCTTCTGGCAAGTCAGCTCGTCTAGGAATCACCGCTCTAACATCTGGATGCCCCTGATTCTTATAGATAACAAAATTTTCTGCACAAACCAAAACCCCACTCGGCCCATCACCACCACCAGGCACTGTGACCAACATATTTGCCCCATTGTCAACCTGTTCCGACCACTTCCGAGACACATGGTTAAGCCCTAAATCAAGTTCATAAAACGTCAAATGCTTCTGTGCTTCACCAGCAGCCACTCCCGTGGAATCCTGATCAGCCTCTGAGTAATCCAACTCGATGGCAGCAAAAATAGGGTTATCGAAACCACAATCAACACCACAAATCGAGTAAACAATCGTATGTGATTTATGGGCTTCTAAAGGTGAAGAAATGGTTAACCTAGCAGCAGTATCTCTATTCAAAACATAAACTAATTTCTGCTTCTCAAGAGCACCAATCATTACAGCTCTTCCTTTCGGGTCAATAGCCAAGTATTGACCCGGAACAATTCGGCGACACCCAGATTTCCCAAAAGTTTCTTGGTGAACTTTATCAAAGACGTTCTTCTCTTTATTGTATTCAAGTATAACGATCCGACCCGAATCGGATCCTACGACAATGTAGTCCTTTTGAGCTCCGGTTAGCCGGAACTGAGCTAGGGAACGTATGCAACCGAAAATTTCGACGGAATGAAGCGTTTGGAGCTTACCGAGATCGTCGGGGCGGAGAAGGGAAAGGATCTTACCACGGGCGACGACAATTTCTTGGATTTTACCGCCGGAGAAGTTGCCATTTATGGCGGAAACGATGCCGGTGGCTTGTTGAAGAGTTAAATTGTAGAGATACATGGCGGTAGTTAGGATTTTTTAGATTTGGAATGGGGTTTTAGGGTTACTGTTTTAAAAGAGGTTCATTCGAAGCTTTTGTGTGAGTGGAGTGAGAGAGTAAATTGAGAAATGAAACAGAGGGAATTTTCTTGCTGTAAAGGTCAGAAAGGAAATGAGAGAGGAACCCTAAATGTTCAAATCGAAGGGGACGCCCAAAATTCGATTTTAATTTTAGGGTTTTTGGGCTTAATATGGGCCTCGATTCAATTTGTTGAAGAATTCAGTTAAATCCTTTAAAATCCAAAAATACATTAATAATAATTATAAAATTATAATTAAACACGAATTATGAAAAGTCATATTTTAAAAAATCAATGATAAAAAATATAATAAAAATCCAAATTTTTTTTCCAAAAATTTTAAAAAACTTATTTAAACTTTTGCTTTTTATGTTTTTAATCGGTTTTTTGGTTTCCAATTATCGTTTTTAATGATTTAAAATAGCTGTAATTAATTAAATATTAAAATAAAGTTTGCAAAATTGGATTGATGGTTGAATACCATCGATTTATTTTATCTTGTTCAATTAAATAAATCATTAAGAATTAAAAAAAAAAAATTTAGCAGCTCAATCAATTTGTACCGTTTCTCGAATTAACTAATTCGATGCCTATCTTTAGATCGATACTCCATTTGACTTCTAGTCTAGTTTGATTCAAACATCATTTAGTTAAATCTTTAATCTTTTATTTAAGTAACAGACTGAGTCTAATTATTCGTAATATTGATCAATCCAATCTTTTATTTACTAAAAATATTAATTTTTATCAATAAAAATTATAAAAGAGCGTACAACTACTATTTGGCGATACATATTTTCAGATCTCAATAATTTTAAAATTTATATGTCAAATAAGGTTATACATAATATATATATATATATATATATATATGGATGTAAATTGGAATGCTTTTATTAATAATAAAAAAATGACAACCATAAAGTAAAGACAATGCATGTTGTCGTGCAAATTGAGAAAAACAAAAATTAAAAAAAATCACATCCTTTCCTCTTTTCTGCCCTACGGACCTCTCCATATCAACAATTAAAATCTAAAATAATCATTCCTCTGTTAGAAAACAAATAAGATTTTCTAGCTCTTCAAAACATCTACTTCGTGACACTCAATCTCTTAAGTTACTGTCGAAGCTTCTTCAATCAACTAGACATCCCATTTTCGCCAAAATCCTTCATTGATCAGCAGGTGAGCTACTTGATTTAAAGTAAAAGCACTTCGTTAAAATAAAATCGAAATAAAACAAACCAAAGAGAAAATAAGTAATTTAAACTCGAGGCTTACGTTCTTAAATTTGTCACCTTCATTTTGATATAATACATATTTATTTAAATCATTTCATGTATTTGAAATATGTATCGTATTTAAGAGATTAAAAAAACATTATAAGAAAAAAATTCATATAAAAAGAATTATTTTTCTAGATAGGACAAAGCAACATTTTAGTCCTTAATCTTTGAATTTTTTTTATCCACATTAATCTTTAGGCTAGTCTAATTTTCTTAGTTTTGATCCATATGATGATGTGACACTGATGTTTTAACACGCCATCACCTAAAAAAGCATATTTTTTTTTATTAAAAATTAGATAAGGATGTATCGTAATCTTAAAGTGTTATGTCATCGAAGGAGCTAAAGTCGAGAAAAATTGTCAAGTTTGGGAATTATATGGACAAAAAAAAAGTAAGGATCAAACTGGAAAAGATTTTCAATTTTAGGGACAAAATGTTGTTCGATGCCAATTTTATTTTTGGGTAAAATACGTCATAAGTTCATGCACTCTTCACAAATTTAGAATTTAGACCCTATACTTTTATTTCTAGTAATTTAATCTCT
Organism: Kokia cookei; assembly: GCA_039519145.1. Taxonomy (NCBI): domain Eukaryota; kingdom Viridiplantae; phylum Streptophyta; class Magnoliopsida; order Malvales; family Malvaceae; genus Kokia; species Kokia cookei. Next base: position 3,209,836 of record CM076907.1, on the reverse strand, counting down.
TCACTTTTTCAGATTTCAAAATTTAAGCTATTAGCATTATTAAAATTATTTCATTAAATCCAGGTTAACTACAACATCATTTTTTTTAGTTGCACAACCACCGTAATTACGTAGCCACAACGTGAGGGTTTTTTTTATTCCAAAACACCAACAAATTTAACAATATTAGTAATTGGATCTGAATTTTGAAATCTAAAAAGTAAAAGGACTAAATTTTTAAAAATAAATACAATGACTAAATTCTAAATTTGTAAATAGTATAAGGACTTATAGCAAATTTTAACCTTTTATTTTTTTAATTTAAGAGGAAACGTGTATCCTATGGGCTACTATCAAATCCTACTCATATTATATCAACTACTCCAAACTAAACCAAAAACTAAAGCAATATGAAATATCCAACTCCTCCTCATAAGTGCCCCATTAATCTATCAATTTCAAGCAATGGCCAACCTTTCATGCTTCTTCACCTTAATTTTCTCCCTTTTGTTCATCAACAAGAACACGTCCTCAGCCAGAAATCTTGAAAACCCATCATCAGATCACCACCACCACCATGATCATCACCACAAGATCTCATTTTCCATGCCAGATTTACTCAACATTTCCCACCCTACAACTTCAACACTCAACACTCACATCCCATTTTCAAAGCCTATAGGCTTTTTCCCACCTCACAAAGGCATCCCTATCCAAGAACCCGTCCCTAAAGTCCCCGGCTCGGACTCATCGGTTCAAACCCTCGGTGTTTCAAACCTCGGGATGTTTTTCCCGGCAAGGGCTACTCTCCAAGAGCTGGAGTTTGGTGCAGTGGTCACCATTGATGAGAACCTGTTTGATGGTGGTATTGGTGCCCAAGGTCACCACTTGGGAAAGCACAGAGGGGTGTAGTTGCGAGATCGAGAGAGAGCGAAACGAGTCACATGATGGCGCTGACACGGTTTTGCTGACGGGGGTTTACGGACGGGTTGAGGTTTTTCGGGTTGCATCGGAGGGATATGTCGGAGTCTCATATTGCTGTGATTGGTGGCATGGGGAAGTATGTTGGTGCTAATGGTTATGCAACAGTTAAAGTTGTGGAATTAAGACCTAATTCTGCAATGGCAATGAAACAAGGGGTTAACAGGTTGCTCCTGTTCAATGTTTATCTTAGTTAATTTATAGCTTGATTGATGAACTATATGTTTGTTATAAGGTCATTTATTCCAAATAAATTGGACTTACTTTGTAGTTTACAAAATATAGGATAATGTATTTTTAGTTTAATATATATCTTTGAACCCGAAATTTAATTTAGTTGGTATATTCAATGCAATTATTCGTACGACATGAAAAGTTTTTTAGATTCGGAATTTGAATCCTAAATTTGTAACTCTTTTTATTATTTTGATACTTTCGTAAGAAAAAAAATTATGAGTGAATTTCATTAAACTTAGTTGAAAAATGTTCAAATTCTGTAATGGGACCGAAATAAAATTAATAAAATTAGAGATATGAAGCTAAAATTTTTATACTAAAATGGCTTGACTTTTTTTTTTTTTTTTTAAAGTTTTGAGAAAAGCTAAAAATGCAATTTTTGCATCTAACAAACAGGTTAAAAGGAACTAAATTGGATTATTAAGATTTGGTAAGGACTAAAGTTGCAATTTTATCATTTAACTAAGGGGCCAAAGCCGAAGAGTATTCCAGTCCCTAAAATCAAAGTTTAGTTTAGTTCAGTTCATACTATTATCTGAACTTGGAGTTTGAATCTCTCTTCTGCAATCCTTTCTCTTATCTAGAGACATTCGTAAAAAAAAACTAAAATATATGTAAATAAACTTCATTAAACTCGATAGAAGGAAATCTAGACTTCTATTGAGACCGAGATAAAATCAAAAATATATATTCAAATGACTTAAATTAAAATTTTAATTTTCGAGAAGGATTAAAATTGCTTTTTTTTATTTAACAAAGAGATCAAAAAGAATTTAATTGAATTATTAAAATTAAAAGGGAGTAAACGTGCAATTGTATCATTTAATTAAGAATGGAAGCCAAAGCACCTGCCTACTCTTAAAACCGAAGAATAGAGTTTAATTTAATTGGTGCATACAATATTCCTTAAGACATGTGATATTCTCTAAACGCTGAGTTTAAACCCTAAATATACAACACCTCCTCTTATCCCAAAATATATATTGTAGACTTTGATTTTTTTTTTTTTTCACAAACTCCAAATTAAAATTTCTAAAATATGCTATATGCACTTTCTATGTAAGATATAATTTTAAAAAATAACTTACGTACTCGAATTTAAATATAAATATAAAATAAAATTAAAAATATTTAAAAATTAATCAAAAATAAAATTAAAAATATTTAAAAATTAATCGAACATATTCATTTTTAATACACACAATATTTATATTTAAATCCGAATAAAAATCAATAAAATTGATCCACTTAGAAAAATCTAATAATTTATAAAATTTACCCAATTTTATTTACCATCAATCTCTTTTTAACTTACCATTTGTAAATCCAATATAAATAAAATATTGTAAAGAATCCAACCATACCATAAAGTTTTTGTAACCAATATTCCTTTAATCATTTCATTTGAATTAGGTTTTTTTTTTTTCCAACCAAAGCACTTCTTTAAAAAAATTGGGTTTTTTTTTTAACTACTTCATATCATCAAATCCACTTTCTCATCACATATATGTGAATATATATGTATATACATATACCCTATAAACTATATATATAGGCAAGTGAAACACTTACATTCAATCCATCAAATAGTATACATCTTAGCTAAAGACAATCTTAAACAATGGCAAAAGCTCCCATGCTCACTTCCAAAACATTCAAGGCAATCACCTATCTTTTGTTGGTGGCTATCACCTTCACTTGTGCCACTTCAGCTAGGGTCCTTGATGAGGTTGAACCGCAACCCCAAGTTGTTGACGACAATCCGAGCGGCCAAGTGGTCCCTGCCGCCACTCCAAGCGGCCCGGAGGACAATCCTCCGCTTCCTGCCGTGGCAGCCCCAGCTAGTGAGGATGAGGCACCAGTAGCTACCCCTGCAGCACCAGAAGCCCCTGCTGATGATGATGAGACACCAGTAGCCACTCCTGCAGCACCTGTTGCAGGTGGTGCCGCAACGGGAGCAGGAGCGGCGGCTGCCACGGGGGCTAACCCGGGCTCGCACGAACCTGCGTTGTCCTTTTTCATGCATGACATCTTAGGTGGAACAAACCCATCAGCCAGGGTAGTGACTGGTGTGGTTGCCAACCAAGAAATCAATGGCATACCATTCTCAAAAACCAACAACAACATTTTCCCTGTGGAAGGAGCTGCTCCACTTCTAACAGGCAACAGCATTAACAGCCTTAAAAACATCAACAACCTTATTAACCCAAACAATGTCCCTTTCCTAACGGGTCTAACAGGTGCACAAACCAGTGCTGTCATCGAAAACTCCCACAACAGCGACAGCGTTATCAATTCTGACAACAACCCTTTCGTCACCGCAGGCCAACTCCCACCCGGCTCTCTCCAACGTCTCATGTTCGGTACCATAACCGTCATCGACGATCAACTAACCGAAGCCCACGAGTTAGGTTCAGCTATCCTAGGCAAAGCACAAGGGTTCTATTTGGCTAGCTCATTAGATGGTTCTAGCCAAACCATTGCATTGACAGTTTTATTACATGGAGGTGAACACGGTCATGAAATCGAAGACACCATTAGTTTCTTTGGCGTTCATAGGACCGTGTCACCTGAATCACAGATCGCGGTGATTGGTGGGACCGGGAAGTATGAGAACGCGAGAGGGTACGCCACGGTTGAGACACTTCTCAACCAGGAGAATCAACATATAACTGATGGTGTGGATGCAATCCTGCATTTCAATGTGTACCTCACTGAGTGATATTAGCAGCTTGGGGGCTGGCGGTCATTAATGGTGGTTCATGGTTTCAACTATTTTTAGCAAATTATATACTGTGTGATAGCTAAAATTTAAGTGTGGTTCATGGTTTCAACTATTTTTAGCAAATTATATACTGTGTGATAGCTAAAATTTAAGTGTGGATTTTATATTGTGTTTGCTATTGGAAATTTAGTGATGAATATGTGTTAATGTATATTGGTTTATGTTCTCAAATCCAATGTATTATAAATTTATAAATTTACATTTGAAAAACAAATGTAGAACTTTAGTATGCAAAAATCTATTATTAAATGAATAATTTAGTATGCTTACTATTAAAAAGAATCAAATAAAGTCAAATTGTAATTAAATTAACATTTACTATATAAAAAATATTTTGAAAATGATTTTTTTTCAATCTCAATTAAATTCAATTCCAAACAAAAGATTTCATCTACTAAACCATAAAACATTTGAAAATAATAACTCTTTTAAACAATAAATGTTAAAATTATTCTAATTTGACCTTATCTAATTTTTTTTTATTAGTAGGGATTAATTTAACCCATTTAATAAAAGAGGGACTAGTATGATACAATCCATATAATACAGGGATCTTTTAGGTACTTTCGCCCAAATCTTAAAAGGAACAAAAACAGCGAAAATAAAAACATGGGGCATTCCGAGAATTGAACTCGGGACCTCTCGCACCCTAAGCGAGAATCATACCACTAGACCAAATGCCCGACTTTGATAAGCGAATTCTATATATCTTATATATAGTATATTTCTTGCTTTTTAACGCGATTGTGATGAATTTTGTGGTCTTCTAGCTTTAAAAAAAAATTAGTTCTCTATTTTTTTTTTTGCCTCTTTTAGCCAAGATTCATTAAATTTAATTTGATTATATTTTATACAATTTGAATTATTTTTTAATTAATAACTTTGTTATTTAATTTTTTTAAATTAGAATAAAAAATAAAATGTTAAAAAAGAGTTTTTAATATTAAAACAAAAAAATTACCGCTTTAACATTAAATTGAAAATTAACAATTAATTCAATAATTTTAATAATTAAAACCACAATTGTTTTTATCTATTATTAGTATACACGTCCAAATTAAATCAAACTCTAATATCAATTACTTATATCCTTCCTTGAAATATTCTTTTTTTTGAATATTATATATTTTTAATGATTTTTAGTAATGATTACTTAAACTAACTATAGGAAATAAAATATAAACACGTATATTCATGTGCACTACACGTGTTATCGGATACTATTATATTTAAATGAATAGTAATAATGTTTCATGTTTTATAATATGTGTGGTTAGAATTTTATCTCAACAAATTGTAAAATTTTTATTTCTTTTATTCACAAGATAAATATCATAAGTTAATTATGGATTTTTTACCCAAATATTACAAAGAAATAATAATTAATAATCAAAATAGCATCCCTAAATTATTATTTACCAAAATGGTATGTTTAGTTAAGTGGAGGAACTCTAAGTGGCGGCACTAAGGGGTATTTTTGACACGTGTTTTTTTTTAATTTTTTTTATTTTTAAATATTTAAAAATAAAAAATATTATTTTATTAGTGGAGGGACTTAAAGTGACGGCACTCAGGGTTTTTTTTCAAAAAAATACGAAAAAAAAAATAACTGACACCCAGTGGAGGAACACGAACCATTTCCTATTTTATAACAAAAATTTTATTTCATTTAATTTTTATCACAAACCCTAAAAATTCCCAATCACTTAAATTTATTTTTACAAATAAAATAAAATAAACACACACACACACGACACAATGGGGTGCTGCCAAGTGGCAAAACACCCCTTAGTGCTGCCACTTGATAACCTTCCATTGGTGCCTAGGTGTCAGGTATTTTTTTGTCCCATTTTTATCGTATTTTTTTGAAAAAAACCCCTAAGTGCTGCTACTTTAAGTCTCCACTAATAAAATAATATTTTTTATTTTTAAATATATAAAAATAATAATAATAATTTTAAAAAAACACGTGTCAAAAATACCCCTTAGTGCCGTCACTTAAAGTCCTTCCACTTAACTAAACATACTATTTTGGTAAATAATAATTTGAGGGTACCATTTTGGTTATTAATTATTTTTTTTGTAATATTTAGATAAAAAACCCGTTAATTGTAGTTTAAAAAAATAACCTAATAAATAAAGGATTACATTAAAAAAAAAAAACAATATATTTTGTTCAAAATAATATAAAGAATTAAAATATTTTTTAAATATTTTTCTTGCCCGTATTTGATTAACTTCCGACATGACTTTTTTTTTTTTACATGTTTAAAATTATTTATAATTTCTCTTAAACCTTTAAGTAAAAGAACACTCGAATCCACGTCTTTTTATATTGTCAATAATATCGATATCAATTAAACTAAGACTCAATCAACCCGACATAAAAAACTATTCTCTCTTTTTGTCATATATAACAAAGAAAATCTCCCATTCATAATAGTATATTTCTTACCAATTATTTATTGATTAAATATAGCCAGGATAATGAAAGCTATAGATTTGAACATTTATGAAATGACAGGAGCACCCAGTCTTCATCTAGTTTTCACAGCCTCTACACACTTTCATAGTTCATACGCTCTAGAAAGAGTTTGAAAATCCTAAAGCTTTTGAAGTGAAATTCATGCATCGACCTTCGGTGCCCATCCGGCGATCACATGTTCCTTGGCAGCCTTAGTTTTCACGAAAGATTCCCGACCAAAAAACAACTGCAAATGCAAGAAGATACAGGGAATATGTCAGTCACGACATTCATAGATATATCATCGGTTAAAATGCATGTTGATGCTTTGACTCTTTAAGTACCTGTGTCCAGCACATAGCCGGACATGGCTAAAATAAGACCAACCCCGAAAATGAAGGGCCAGCCTTTATTGGTTTAGTTATACCTCTAACTACAATAGGCAGTACTAAGCTGAGTTGCTCGTGTTTGACATCGATGTTCAAGACATATATATATATATATATATATGTACGAGAATATAATTATCCAAGGGCTCCAAATACACCGAAGAGATTGAAAATTTTAACATATTCATACCAATACGAGTAGACATTAAGGTTCTCCCCTTATACTGATTCATCGGGACAATCGAAAAATACATTGTCAATCCGGTACGATCATGCCCCATTATAGCATAGGGTACGTTTCCCGTATTTGAGTGCCACTTTCAGATATGGTATATTAAATTTTTCTAACTTTTTTTTTCATGTGTTTGAAGGGTTATATCCCCCTTATATATTTCTAAGAATGTACCAGATACGGGTGTTAGGCACAAGTTCTTTAAGAAAAAAGGAAGAGTCAGAGCTACATGGAGCATAGGTACTTATAATATACCATTACTCCTAATTATGCATGTTATAATACAAAAAATGCTTCAAATAAGTATAATAAACAAGGTTCACTTGTTATATTGCTAAATCACTATATATATATATAATAGCAGTACAGCAGCATACCTTCATGTAATTGTGGACATAAGTCAAGCTTTCAGGAACAGTCCACTTCTTAAAATGGCCAAGTGTGATCTCGAGATGGTACATTTTTGGTCCCAAACCTAAATCAACAGCCGTAATCTTTTCCCCAGCAATGAACGGCCCCTGATTCATAATCCCATAAATTAGGATAAGCTCGCATGACAATCGATATGAAAAATAAGGTCACAAGCCTACAGACAGAGGCACATCAAATTTATCATCACTTACATGTTCCTTAAGATGTTCATCCAATGCTTTCAGTTCATTAACCAAAGCCTGCTCTGATCCATTGTTTGCATCCTTGCTCTTCAAAAATGTGATAAAAGTACCAAATATTTTTGATCCACTGCATCAAAAAAGTGAATAAAGATTAACAATCTGTCGAGAGATTTCGAGAACAAAATGGTTTCAGAACATTTCTAAGAAAAACAAATGAATCCTATACGAGCAAAAAGATCACAACGAGAATCAGCTCTATTTGTATACTTCCAAGCTATGTTACTCACAGTCATGCATGAGTATCCAACACAGGTATGGTCAAGTTCTTCTAAATTTTTCCGTATTTTTGGAGGATCCTTGAGATGTCACATCCACGTGTCAAACATGAGGACTAGCAACATAGCTTCCAAGGTAATTATCCATATGGAATCAGCCAAAAGGGGTAAAAATACCATGGAAGCTCTTATAATTAGAAGTTACATTGAATTTTGCCCCCCTATACTCAAAAAATGGTTAAATTAGTTTTTGTAAGTTAGATCAAAGAGCAAACTGATCCTTCTGTTAAAAGTTCAGTCCATTTCTACTGGTTCTTGTATATTAAAATGAGGTATATGTGATTTTATCAACCATGCCAATTTTTAATAGTAGAAATGGATGAATTTTTTTTACAGGAAGGGCAGTTTGTTATTTGATCTAACATATAAGGACCAACTAGTCTATTTTTTTGAGTAAAAAGGGTAAAATGCAATCTGACTCCTAGTGTAGAAGCCTTCATGGTACTTTTACGAAACAATACTCCCAACATTTCAGTAGTCAAGTGACAACTGAAACTATCGAATGTCTTCAGACATAGCCTATGCTACTCCGACTCAGGTGTAAGTGTCGGATACTGATATGTCTACAACATGGTTTCTCCTAAGGTTTTTCATATATTTTGAGTCCTAGAGGATCATATTCTCATCCTAAGTCCAACATTTGTCGGACATGGATATCAAAGAAAATTATTCAACAAAAAAAAAATGAAGAATCGGAGCAACATAACACTACTTAACTCGGATAGTACAAGTAGAAACATGTAATAATGTTTAATATTTGTCATACAAATCAAAGCTTATAGAACTGTTAAAAAGAGTACACAAAGTGAGTGACAAATGAAATGAAATAAAATAGAAGCATACACATGGGCAAATTCAGGTGGTGTTTTCAAAGAAGGGTCAGGGAACTTGTCTTCAATAATCCCAACAATCACATCAGAATCAGCCACCCATTTGTCATCAAACTTCACCACTGGTACCTTTCCTTCTGGACTTATCTCCAAGAACCTATCCAATGAACAAATAAAAAAAAACATAAATTTCAATACCCAGTTTTGCTTAAAATTCTAACCTCCCAAACTTCACAAATTTACAGCTACCCATTTGAATAAACACAATAAACAACACATCACCACCAACAAAGAAATATTAACAGTTTACATTTTTTTTAAATAAATTATGAAGTATTACCATTGGGGTTTGTCACTGAGATTAACAAGGTTCAACTTGTAAGGAACCTTCTTTTCCTCCAAAGTAAGAAGAACCCTTTCGCAGAATGGACCTGGAAAACAATTTTACAAAAAAAAAAAAAAAAAAAGCGGGCAAAATAACATTGAATTCCAAAAACAAAATCACCCCCAAAAAAAACACAACATATTTTTTTTAAGAGAGAAAGAGAGTTTACAGTCTCCAAGAATATCAGGTGCACCAGCAGCAGCTTTCACACAGATCTCTAAAGCCATTTTTTCCTTGAGAGAAAAATTTGAAAATCAAGAAATGATCTTTTCTGTTTTGAAGAGCAGATATGGCAATGGTAAAACAAATGGCAAATTGTAATAAATTCCAAAATCACAAGGTTTTGGGCAATGTGTACATAATAAATAAAATATCAGTTGTCAGCACTTGATGGTCCATGTTAATTTCATTGGATCAAGACCCAACAACGGTATTTTCTAGCATCCTAGTAGCCTTTTTCTGAACATGGGTTAGGTGAGATGTTAAAGACTGTCTCTTTATTTTTATTTTGTGTATAGATCAGTTTTAGAAATAATGATCAATTTTTATTTTTTAAATAAAATTATAAAATGTAAAGGAGTAATCATTTGGTTCATTCTAATGAATAATTTGGGAATCCAAAAAAACTTTTTTTTATTCCATAAAATTATTTTTTAATATTAATTTTATTATAGATTTTTATAAATTTTTTTATACAATACTTAAAATTATCTATAACTCATCTCAGACACTTAAATAAGAGGATAATAAATTTCAGTACCTTCGAACCCATGTCCTCCTATATCAATAATAATGTCGATGTCAATCGAGTTAAGACTCAATCGCTGATAAAAAAATTCTTACCTTTTTCATCACCTCAAATTTTACCATTTGTGTTGGTAAAAGGTTAAAAGTATAGGGGGAAATCCTTATATATTAAGGACTAGATTAAATCAATATCTATATTATTAAATAGATTAATTTAATCTTTATATTAAAAAATTAAATAAGTTAAATTGTAATATAATTAATATTTTTGTATAAAATTATTTTAAAATTTATTTTTTTTAATTGTAGTTCAATTCTAAAAAAAATCAATTCTATTTGAGTGTAATTTCAAACAGTAAATTATATATTTTTAAAACAGTAAGATAATATTTGAAAATTCACCTAATAATTCGATTTGGGTGTACTTTCTTGCAATTACACAAGGATGGTGTATTTAGATAACCATTGTAATTAATAGACACCACTAAATTGAGTGTAATTAGAGCATTTTAATTCCTTTTTAATTCTTAAAAAGGGTGAGAATTGAGGTAATTAATTAATTATACTCAAATCTAATTTAAAAAAATATATTATTATAATAGTTATAAAATTTATATTATAAACATAAAAATATATTTTTTATATTTAAGTTCAAATTAATAGAATATATAAATATTAAAAAGCTAAATTAATAGAACATGACTATTCAAAATACAACAATAACAATTACTTTATTCTATGTATTTTATCTTTTTCCTTTTTTTTTTTGTGAATTACAAAGAAAAAATAAAATCTTAACAACAACGCGATTTACGTAATTCAAACTTAAATCACACTTAAAATAATGAACACTATTAACTTTTATATCAACACAAAATTCATTTTATCCAATATTTTTAATAGGCTAAATTGCCTTCATGTATTTTTCCCCCAATAATGAACATGGTCATGATTTTAGCCAAGTTCAAAGTAAACGTGGCTTGCTCAATAAAGATATATAATTTTTAAGATGAAATTTGTCAAAAGGCATTGATTGATTATGTACTATTTTCTTATCGATTTACTTGGGAAAATATTTGAAACAAAATTTTAAAGTTATTTCTCATACATCTTTCTTGGTGATTGATATGATCAAGTTATGAAATGATTTGATGATTAAAAGTATTTATCGTTTTAAATGTGATTTAAGTTTAAATTATATTAATTAAATTTATTATTTAAGTTTTATTTTATTATTATAATTAAAATAAATAAATAAGATTTATGATATTAAAACACATAAAATATTCGTATCTCGTGATGTAAATGCTTATGAAAAAATTTATTTTGTACAAAGAAAAAAATTCCCAGTAACATCACATCATAATTTAAAGTGCATTTGCCATCCTCTATTGATAATTCATACTACCACGTGTTTTCTCTACAATCACAAGTTTCATCACTTTACAATTGCCTCCATTGTTATACCAAATGCACTTAAAAAAATCAATTATTTGCATCTTTCCATACTTTTTAATAATATTATTATAAATTTTGATAGTATCTTTTTTATTTTATATAATACTTAAAATTATTTATAATATATTTTCTAATTTATAAATAAAATAATAATATATTTTAACGCACTCAAATTTATACATCCTACCACATAAACTATGTACACTTCTAAAGCTTACATTAGCTTCTCTTGATCTTATGTTCTTGTTTCCTGAAAATGTACCCCAAAAAAGTAAACCCCAACACTTAAAACTCAACCAATTCATTAGAAGGATCGTGAACTCGATTTTTTCAAAAATAATATAAGATCTTTTTTAACGTCATTCAATATTACTTAAGAATTAATTGAAATTTATTATGGGTCGGGTCAAGTCAATGAGAAAAATTAGGTTAATTTTTAAGTTTGGGTTTGGCCCGACTCAAAAATGGGTTTAAAATTTTGTTCAAACTCGATCCGGATTAAAAATGCTAATCTCAAGCTCGACTTAACCTGCCTGTATTAATTTTTCTAGATTTTTTATATAAAAAATTAAAAATAAAACACATCAAATACATTAAAAACATTAAAATAAATGTTTCTCAACAAATTGAAATTTCATGTAAAAAAAAATTTATACTTAAACAACATTAACATAGTTATAACTTAACAAACAAATTTCTTTAAAATAATATCAAAATTAACAATAAAATAAGAATTATGCAATATTCAAACAATAATAATAATATAATAATAATATAATAGTGAAATAGTAGCAAAACAACAACATAATAGTAGTAGATTTTTTTTTCAATTTTGAGTCAGGTAGAGCCCGAGCAAAAAAGTTTTACTCAAGACATGACTTATTTTCTATACGGGCATTCTTTTTGTTAAATTTCATTTTACGAACTTATATTTTTACCCAAACTTATTTACTTTTCAAACGAATCTTGAAGTTGGATGGATAACTTGACTCATAATCAAATCTAGTATTGATCATTTTTTTTTTAATTATGTTTCTTAGTCCAAATTTTCTTTTGCCTGTACTTGTTTTTCGTCATGAGCCCACATATTATAAACAGGCTGTGTTAGTGGACCACTAAAAGTGGGCTATTAGAAAAGAAATGAAAGTTGTTGAGTAGGCTTTTCTTTTGTCGTTATACTTTATATCTAGACGTTATTGTTTCCATTAATAATGCTTCCAAATTAAGGTTTTGCTTGATAGAGTAGAAAAAAAAATCGAAAGGACTAAAATTTGAAGGGATAGAAAATTAGAAGGATGAAAAATAAAATTTTTCTTTTTATAAGTGTGTTTGGTAGAAGAAATAGAAAAATGAAAAGAAAATTACTTATTCTTTCCACCCATTGCTTGATGAAGGTGAAAAATGAAAGGAAATAAAATAAAATATTAAAAAAATGTATAGTTTTGAACTAATATACACATTTCTTTCATTTTTTAAATTCTTTTCATTTTAATTTAGAAATATTGATTTTTATGCATTAAGATAAAAAAAATTGATCAAATCAACTGAATCAAGAATCAACTAGGGTATCAGTCTAAAGAATGACTTTGAACTAGCTAGATCGGGAATTGATGAGAGCCGATTAAAAAATCGATTGAACAATTCTTTTTTAATTTTTATTTATTTTTAATTGAATTAATTAGATCGATAAGCTGATGGTTTGAATAAGAATTTGAGTTTCTTTAAAAATTTCCTATTACAATATGCATTAATTTAACAATGATAAGGGGTGTGCAAATTTTGGGTAAATCGAATTAATTCGATCGGGAGTCGATTAATAATTTTTTGAAAGTTCAGTTAACAGTTAATTCGGTTCAAAATCAATCGGTTAATCGAATTAGCCGATCTTAATAAATAATATTATAATATATAATTATTAATCGATCGATTAATTTGGTTAATTCAGTTAATTTTTTATATGTTTTATATTTGTTTTAATCAAAAATAAAATAACGTTTAAATTTCGGTTAATTCCATTAACCGACTGAATTAATCGAAAAAATTAGGTTTGGTTAAATTTTTAAAAAAAAATTCGATTCGATTAACTATTAAGAATTTTAAAGGTTGATTAATTCAATTAATGGTAATTTGAGTCGGTTAATTGATTGAACACCCCTAACAATATTGAATTTATGAGAATTTTGAATTAGACTCTTTGAGGCACTATGTAATTATTTAATTAAAGTAGTTTTACATAATTTCGTAATTATTTATATGATTAATATTTAACGATTCAACCATTATATTTTATGTAGATCATACATATCTAATTTGATGTAAATTTAAAATTTTTAATTATTTTTTTATGTCAAAAAATTTCAGCCATTGAATATATATTAATATTTAGAGTATTTTATATCGATATGATAGAGATATTAAATCAATTCGAAAATTTACATCTTTGATAAGTATAATTATATTGATAATCAACTATTGAATTGTTAAAATATTAATCATATAAATAATTATAAAAATATTTAAAATTATTTTAATTTTTAAATATATCCTTAATTAATTAATTATTTGATTCGCAAAATCAAGAACGTGGGGAGTTAGGGAAATGAGCTCAAAATTCAGTATTCATGTGATTAAATTTAATATTGTTTAATTTCCAATTACTTCTCTCATATTTAAGGAAGTTCGGCTTAGACTAAGACTACAATCCAATCTTATCTCAAATTATTATACGATTTAATCTGATATTTGTTTATTATATTAATGTTATATAAATAATATATTTCATTGTTTTATATATTTTTTATTATTTTATACAGCGAAATTCTTTTTTTCTTTTAAGTTGATACTGCGAAAATATTTAATTATCATATTTGAATTTATCTTTTAATTTTCGTTTAAATATATTTTTGTTTCAAATAAAAATTTAATTTATATTAAGAATATTATTTAAATATATTCATGATGGAAAAAATTATATAGTAAATATATTTATTAAAAATTTACATAAAAATTTGATTGCATTTTTGATTAGATAATTGTTTATTATGGATGATGTTTCAAGTTCAAATTTTTTTATGATAAAACTTATATTGATATTATATAAAAAAATACTTTTATAAAAAAAGGTAAATTACACTATTAGTGATTAAATTATGGGTAAGTTTTTGTTTTAATCATTTAATTAAAAAAGTTATAATTTGGTCACTAAATTATTTAAAAGTTTCATTTATGTCGTTGGGCTATTAAAATCGATATTATATGATTTTTTTTGTTTGCACTGTTGTACCAATCGAAAGTTCTTTTTCCCCTTCTTTTTTATAATTAAACTTTTTTTTTCAAAAAATAATTTTGAATGTCACGAATCTATGAATCAAAATTTAAACAATTTTTTTCTATGATCTCCGATACTGACCGTTAAATTGACTTAGACCTAAGGTATGTTCTTTTACTCGTTGATGAGTACCGATCCACCGTACCGATCAAGGAATTATCGGAGCTCGTTGGTGGAACCTTCTGAAAAAAACCTTTAACAACCTACTGGCTTAATAAAAACTTTTGAATAGTTTAGTGACTTAAACGAAAACTTTCGAACTGTTTAATGACCAAATTGTAACTTTTTTAATTAAGTGACCAAAACGAAACTTACCTTTGCTTTAATAATTAATAGTGTAATTTATCCTAAAAAATTTACTATTTTATAACTGAATTGGTATAAATAAATTAAAAGTTAATGAGGTATCTAAAAACTCATCCACTTACAGACCTAAAATTAAGGACTTACTTGAATATAATAAAAATATTAGGGTTTTTTATGATTTAAAAAAAATAAATGAAAAGACCGTTTCTTTTGGTGGCGGGAAACACGCAAGAAACGACAGTCCACTTTCTCGCGAAGAATCGAAGCGACAAAAACAACGCGAAAAACATGTCCCTACAAAATGCCCACCTTTTCTTTTTCCCTTCTTTTTCTTCCTCAAATCATCAAAATTATTATCTTCATTGTTGTATTATTCCAAATCTAAAGTTTCAATCTTCGATTCAATCCCAAAAAATCCATTTCCCAGATTTTTGTTTTGTGTTTTTTTAATAAACCGCCCATTTGATTTTTTTTAAAAAGTGCATGGACAATTTGATTTTTTTAATATATAAGTAAGGTATTTGACCTACCTACTTGTTCTATATGTCGGCTTGTCTTTTTGTTTCGTGAATTATAAGCAAGACAAAATTATTTGATCCCTTATGTTATCTTATTCTTTTAATCATACCCAATAATCAATCCTTTGAAAAAAAACACTATGAAATGAAGTGATTTTGATGGTATTTTTGTTCAGCGTCCAAAACCCTAATCTCAATTCCAACATTCCAAATAAGGTCAGATCTTTCTTCCAATTTTCTTTCCCCTTTTTTATTTCTGGGTTTTCTTTTCTCTTTCTTGGGTTTTTGTTTTTCTGGGTTTTTCTTTTTACTATTTTGTTAAATCTTTTTATGTTTGCTTTTGTTAAAGTTTGATTCTTTTGTTAAAGAAAAAAAAAGGGTTTTCTTTTATTTGTTTCAATGTATTTTTTGATGGGGTTGAACTTTAGACTTTGTTTTCATGCTAGAGCGAAAGTGAATTTTAATGATTTTGTCTCTTACATATTTATTGCTCTTAGCTTTATTTTTTTATTTGCATTTATTAGTCTTCTATGAACTTTTTTTTACCTCCCTATATTCTTGGCTTTATCATATATGCTCATATGACTGCTTTAATCATCTTCTTTTTTAAGTTTTATTTTTTTTATTTGACAAAAAATGATGTTTATGGTAAGTAAATCATATGTTCTTCTTTGTGGAGATTGAAATTTGTTAATTGTTGCTTTAATTTAGTTAGTTTTTAGTACTAAATTTGTTAGTTGTTCCTTTTGTAGCAGATTGTACATGCATTTTGCCAATTTGAGGATGCAATTGAATTAAGGGAGTGATTGTTTAGAGTAGACGAAATGTCAAAAAACACAGCTACACCGAGCGTGATTGCAAGATTAATGGGTCTTGATGAACTGCAATCTCAGCAAGCTGTCAATAAGCAGAGGAAGCAGCAAAGAGTGCTATCGGAGAATTATCTGCGTAAAGTTGCTTCAATAGGTGCTTGGGAGAAACGGTTGTTTGATGAACAGCATTCCTTTCGGTTTAGCCAGAAGGAGTTCAAGGTTGCATTTGAAGTAATAGAGTCATTGGACTTAAGATCATCTTGGGAACGAATGCATATCAAAGGACCAGGACTAAATCTTTTTGAGAAACCGGATTATATGATTACCGATCAAGAAGGTGTCCCTTCTCAAGAAAATCCTAAGCTGTTTCAAGAACTCAAGAATGGCTTCGTGAATGATTCCCGAAGGGAATATGGACATGATGGTACTTCTATGGTTTCTACATTTCATCTGGAACCGAGCAACGAAAGATGGCCTTCCTCTAGAAAAATTGTCATTTTGAAACCAAAGTCCGGAGAGGCCGAGACTGATAAGAACAAAAAAGGGTTCCTTGGTCGAGGAAAAGGAAATTTGCATACTCAAGTTAAGGAGAGGAAGAACTTTTCAGATGATGTGAAATCCACAGGGTGTAGATCTATCCATTCCTCTGAAACCGAAGTTTCTTTTGAGCCACCGAGGTTAGGATTCAGTGATGCTCAAGGTCTTACAAATGAGCCAGAGCTCATGAGGGTTTGTTCCCGAAGTAACTCTGATGTGAACAACTGGTATAAGCCCTTATGTCACGACTTAGATGGATCATATGTGGCACAGGCAGCAAAGAAGCAAATCTCGGAAAGATGGAGGATGAATAAAGAGTTTCGGGAAAATGGACTCACTTTTGGGGGTAGAGGCAGAAGCAGAACTCTTGGTGAAATGCTCGCATTGTTTGACGATGCTAAACGTTCAAACTTTCGTGGTCCTTTAGGTATTAGCAGTAGAGATGGCTGGAAAAACGGGGGCAATGGAGACTTAATAAAGTCGAGATCTCAATTGTATTCTACATCTGTTAGAAGTCCTATAATCAGGGCTACTCCGAAAGCTTTCCATGTTGATTCGTATATGACAATGACGCCGGTGTTTCCATGGTCAAGAAGAAAGTGGGTTAAGCAAGGTTCCAACGGGAAAGATTGTCTGAAACAAAGAAAGTCAGGATCCAAATGCAAGCAGTATCCATCTAGTCCAGACCGAGAATCAGAAAAGAATCACTTGCTCGAAGACAAACCTGTTATTGATAATACATTCGAGGAGAACAACCTCAAGAAACAGGATCCTGAGTCATTGAAGCGTGGTATCGTTCACTCTAGTTCTGTAAATGAAATTATCCCAATCGATCAATGGAACAACATCAAAGGTAGGAAAATGTCTACTGAGGATTATCCCGAGTCATCAAAGTACTCGC
This sequence comes from Kokia cookei, assembly GCA_039519145.1. NCBI lineage: Eukaryota > Viridiplantae > Streptophyta > Magnoliopsida > Malvales > Malvaceae > Kokia > Kokia cookei. The sequence continues at coordinate 3,191,998 of CM076907.1, read as the reverse complement.
CTGCATCTCGAACCATTGTCCCTGATATGGTGGTTGTAGAAGAAACTGCAGATGCTGGCAAGTCTACCCAAAATCATAATGAGCGGTGGTTCGAACCAATGGACTGTACTATCTCCGATAGAGATCACGATTCCTCTTTTGGTATCCCTGACACTTGGAATCAACAGGTTCGATGTTCCTTTCCTTTTTAGGCATCCAATTATTATGGTAGGATTAATAAATACTAGTACTGTGCTTTGCACAAAAGGTGGATGTACAATACGGTCGATGTGCACGTTACATGCGGACTATATTTTGTGCTCGATACATCGAGCTTTCAATAACATTCTTTGGATGTTTTCGTTATTCTAATTTTCCGCCTTTAATTTTGAGCTTCTTATTGTCTTTGAAAGATGGATATCCTTGAACTTTTGCACTATAATCTTGCAGGAAGATATATCGATGAAGATATCCGAACAGTACAGCACTGACCCTGACTTTCTCGTGAACTTGGAAGCAGCTAATCAGCCCAGTCCAGTTTCGGTTTTGGAAACACCATTCATGGAAGGGAATTTATTGAGCTCTAAATGCTTTCTGAGTGTCACTGCTAGCTTAAATGGTTAGTAAAACTGAAGATTCCTTGACCACTTGATTCTTTACCTCATTTGTATAAATCCATTTAAATTTTTTCATGTTCTTGTTTTGTAACAGATGTGAAGCGGCAACTCGAATTTCTAAAATCAGAGTCAATTGAAGACTACTCAGAAGGACCGGGAATGGTTGTTTCAAGTGATGACGAAACTGATCCAACAGAAGACTCTTTAAAGGAATGTGATGTAAATGAATACTCGACAAAGTCGTTCAGAATAGCAGAGAGCAGGGATTTCTCCTATTTAGTCGATGTCTTGACTGAGGCAGGTTTTCATACTAGAAACCCGGATATACTCAACGGATGGACCTTTGCTGAAACCCCAATAAGCCTCTCGGTTTTTGAGACATTAGAGAAGAAGTATGGTGAACAAATATCTTGGAAAAGGTCAGTAAGGAGGCTACTATTTGACCGCATAAATTTGGGTTTAATCGAAATCCTCCAGCCATGCTTAGGAGACCCTATGTGGACAAAACCTGTTGCAAGAAGACTTATTAGCTACGCACAGAACTTGAAAGAAATTGAGGAAGAGCTGTACATGTTATTGGTTAGCCAAGAAAATGAACCGAAAACGAGCTCATCTGAGAAAGTATTCGGAAAAGACGATGGATGGTTATCCTTAGGATATTATATTGAAGCAATTGGTAGAGAAATAGAGAATTCATTGATTGATGAGCTAGCAGCAGAGATTGTTAGCCTATAGAGTTCCTTTATTTTTTTTTTCTCATGGTTTTGGCAGATATATATACATGCATCATCAAAACCAAAAGTGAATCCTTTTTTTTTTCTTTCATTTTTTTTCGGATTTTTTCGCATTCAAATGTTGCATTAGCATGAGAAAGTGAGTGAGTGAGTGAGGGATATATGTAGGGAAAATTTTTGATCAATGTCAGCCATGTTAATGTATTGAAAAAGATACATATATGCATACATAACATGGTTCATTCTTTGCATTGGTGTGAAAACTATGGAAGCATATGTTGGGATGATGTTAGATACTATGATGCCTTATATTGTATGTTTTGTTTCAAAACGAAATGAAATGAAAAAAGAGAGGCGATTCTATGTATTTTTTCTTTTCTTTCTCCTTGTGGTGATTAGTTTATGAAGTTAAACAATTTGCTGTAAGTTTTTGGGATTGCCATTGATGATGTCTGCAAGAAATATATTTGTCATTTGATCCAATATTATATACTCTGAAGAACTTGGTGGTTTAGTTTGATTCTTATTTTGTTGCAGTTGAAAGCCTTTCTGGTGAGCAAAACCATATGTAAGTCACTATTCCAAACAGGGTTAATGTTACAGTTGGCCCCCGAACTTTCATCTAATTTGCAATATGGTACTTGTATAAAGTATTATCCTATCAACGAATAAAGTTTGTTTTAAAAATAAAAATAAATGGAGAATATCAATTAATTAATTAACCTGTCAATCATATTCAAAATCCAAAACTAATCATAAAAGGGCACTTGGCATTAATTTATTTGTTGTTGCTAAGTCCGCGTGTAAATTAAAGGATGTTGAAGCTTTGGGGTAAATTGATATATGACAGAATAGTGCAAGCACCAAATTAGATATTTTCTTTGTATAGGTACCACATTGCACGTTAGATGAAAGTTTAGGGACCAATTGTGACATTAACCCTTCCAAATATTCTTTCTAATCCACTTTCTATATTCAAAGGTGGGGTTGCTATGAACTGATAAAAATATTTAATTATTTAAATATAATTATAAAAAATATTTTATTACATACTACTCCACTTTCTAATGTTTTTGTTGAGATCATATAATATAAACACTAAACCATAGAAAAGACTTTAACAACTCCATTTTTGTGCTCCCTATGAAACTCAACCTATATATACACATACATACCTACACTCACATCATCCAATTCAGTAAGAAAAAATAGTAAAGCAAATCTTCTTCAACATTTTAGCTATGGAAACCTACAAACTCATTTCTATCCTTCTTTCCTTCGCAATTATTGCATTCTCCACTTCTGCAAGAATGCTTGATGAGCAACCCTCGGATCCGGTCGTGCCACCTGTCTCTACGGCCACCCCAATAGTCCCACAGCCTAATCCTACTGGAGCCACTGTTGGCAACCCTGGTGTGGGTGCAGGTGCAGCCACTGGTCCCATTCCCACAGGAACCGCTGTTGGGAACCCTGGTGTAGGTGCTGCAGCCACTGGTCCCATTCCCACAGGACCCAATGTTGCCAACCCTGGTGCTGGTGCAGCCAGTGCTGACCACCCCTTGATTTTCTTCATGCATGATATCCTAGGTGGGTCAAACCCCACTGCTATAGCAGTCACTGGTGTGGTCAACAACCCTGCAGTCAATGGTCAACTTGCATTCCCCAAACCAAATGGTGCTAACCTCCCTGTCAACAATGGGGTGGACCAAAACAGTGGCAACAGTGGTTTCTTAAACAACAACAACATCCCATTGCTGTCCGGTCTAGGGGGCAACACACAAGCAATGCTGCAAAACGGTAACAACAACGGTGGCGGATTCCCAGCCTTAGTCAGTGGCCAAGTTCCGGCAGGCGCCACTCTCCAAAAGCTCATGTTCGGAACCATGACCGTCATCGATGACGAGTTGACACTAGGACATGAGCTAACTTCTGGGTTCATTGGTAAGGCACAAGGATTCTACGTGGCTAGTTCGGTAGATGGAACTAGCCATACAATGGCGTTTACAGCCATGTTCGAGAGTGGACACTACGCCGACACGCTTAGCTTCTTCGGGGTTCATCGAACCGGGGCATCGGAGTCGCATTTGGCCATCATGGGGGGGACAGGAAAATATGTGAATGCAAAAGGGTTTGCAATTGTGAGGATTGTACCAGCAAGTAATCAAACAGGGGAGACTGATGGGTTTCAAACCGTGCTAGAGTTCAATGTTTATTTGACCTACTAGATGAAGGGTGGGGTGCCTAGATAGTTTGGTGTGTGATTTTTAAGTGAAGGTGTGATTTACATATTTGGTATGTTGTACTCCTACATATGAATATTATCTAAAGTTGTAATCTTATGAATATGAAAAACAATGAAATTTAAAATCCAAAATATGAACTTATTGATGCATATGCCAAAGAAAAAAATTGGAGGTTGAGATTAAATCTCTTTCTTTTTGACACAATATTTAAAAGTACGTATAACCTCTCTTTAACTTATAAATAAAAGAATGATACGTTTCAACGTACTCGAACCCACATCCTCTTATATTAATACGACAATGCTCATAATAATTTTAACAGCTCATACCCTTTCATCAATGTATATGCTTTATTCAGAGTAACGATGGTCTTGATTCTGTTGCTACTTAAGTTGGTATGAGCTCTTTTTTTACTAGTGACTTTCCTCCACTGCCATTTCGACCTGCTCATCCGCCCCCCTGCTGCTCTCCTTTAGCTTTTCGACATTCCTACGGTGACCGTAACCGTGACGGCGCCGAGTTTGGGGCTCTAGCCTATTTTAAAGCCTTTTCGGCTTCTTGTTTCTTTTAGGGCTTTTTGTGGGCTTTTTTCTTTGATTATATCAAATTCTCTTCTTTACAGAAATCTCAAGGTAAAAAATGTGGGGTTATTTACTAAAATAGCTTTTTTTAAAATTTATTTATGGAAATGGACCAAATTATAGATTATCAACTAGAATTGGTCGATTTTGTAAAAACGTTTTCACGTGGAAGTTATGTCAAGGGAAAGCGCTTCCTCGTGGAAGCACTTTTCCTTGTGTGCACCAAAAACACCTCCGCGTGGAAGCACTTTTCAACAGAGTGTCCACATGGACGCGCTTTTAAACGTGTTTTTAGGAGGGGATTGAGCAAAAGCGCTTCCACGTGTACACTCTTTTCGACGAAAGCGCTTTCACGTTGGCGCTATTTTGAGTAAAACTCTCCTATGTGAACGCGTTTTTGGTGCACACAAGGAAATGTGCTTCCACATGGAAGCACTTTTCTGATTTTTCCCCTGACATAGCTTCCGCCTATTTCATTCAATAATTTACAATTTAGTCCATTTTTATAAATAAATTTGAAAAAGGGATTTTTTAGTAAATAACCCAAAAATGTGTTCATATGCATTATCCATACAAAAATTAAATGAAATTAATCAAAGTTTGTACTTTATTTGTTCTCCAATTTTTTAAGATGCATTATTTTTAGGTAATATGCATAAATATATGTATTTGGAAATATATTGCTCGGTATATTAAAAAATATATATATATTGTTATTATATATTTATATATTACATGCTTGATTGGTAAGGTTAAAGTTTTAGGTTTTGAGTATTCAGGTTTGAGAATTATTATGTTTAATTTTATATGTAAGTTTTCGAATCCCCTCATGTGCAATTTTCATGAGTGAGTTTTAGCCCAGTTAGTTCCAATCAATTTTTTAGTGTTAGTAAAGATGTAGTTTGTTTGTGATGTTATGGTTTAATTTTGCTTTGTGATTCAATAAGTTTGTTGACTTTAGTTTGGATTGTATCACTTCTCAATCTGTTTCTAATGTAATGGTTTTATTCTGCATTGTAATTACTTAGATTGTTCGTTTGTAATAGTTTAATACTTATGGTTACTCGGACTTGTAATTGTACTTGTCACACTTAAAAAAAAAACATAATGATTTATTCAACCCTCCAACTTTATAAAAAAGTTATTTTAATCCTCTATTTATTTTTCGTCTCTTTTAATCCATAAGTTTACGTCTTCTTGTCAAATCACCCTAAAATAAAAGAAAAAGTTAAAAGTTTTTTAATTTTACTGATATAGTATACACATGAATTGCCATATAAATAAGTATTTAATTAATTTTTAAAGTTTTAAAAATTAAAAAATTGTAAACATTATTTTTAAAAATCAAAAGTCTTTAAAATAATTAAAAAATATAAAATTTATAATTTTAAAATATGTTTTAAATTTTAAAAAATTAATTAACTTTTTCATCCATTTTGAAGTGATTTGATAAAATATATAAATTTAATGGCTCCAAATCAACTTATCTAATTAGGATACAATGATAATATATCTTCCAATTTTATAATAATTTATTTTTTAAATTGAAATTACTATTGAGATTGAATCCTCTAATTGTATTATAACAAAATAATATAAAATAAATTATAGAAAAATCAGAAAGCATTAAATTCTTAAAAATAATTAAAAATAAAAATATATTTATAAATATTAAAAAAACAACTTCCTAAAAATTAATATAAATCTAATTTATATATAAATACTAAAATATTTCAAGTATATTTAATATTTCTGTTCATTCCCCTCATTATCTTCGATCATGGTTGTTTTTAGACAAATCTAACTTATTAATGTTAATAATTTTTTTATGAGGAGCTATAATAAATTATTAATAATAATTAAATTCAATTAAATCACAAGACATGTCATTTATGGTGTAAATTAAATTATTAACAATTGTGAAATTTGATTTTTACACATGCACCAAACAAATAACAAATAAAAAAAAAAACAAACTCAATTAATGACTCCAGTGGTAAAAAGAATGTTGTTTATCATAAAAGATCTAAGTTCGAATACTTATGTAAATTTTGTCAAAATGTTAAGAAAGTATGCTCGTTGGATTTATCTTCAATCACTCTTTGATACCATTATTATTCAAATATTATCTAATATTGAAAAACATAACTTTAATTCTTCATTTTTTATATTTATTTATTAATACTAAAATTCTCCATTTTAACTTTCAATTACTTAATGCTATTTATAACTCTAATATTTAATTATTTAACAATTAAGATATTCAAGTAACAATTTTATTTTACATCAACAAACACAACTTTTAAAAAAATAGAACTTCTTTGCGTTAATTTTCTAATAATTATAAATTAGACTAAAATTATAACAATTGTTTTCCATACTAAATCTATTTTTATATAAATTATAAATAAACCGTCCATATCAATACTAAATCTATTTTTATATAATTATAAATAAACCTTCCTAACGTTCATTTAAATATATAATTTAAAATTATACTTTAAATTTACTTAATACTCTTTGTACTTAAGAATACATTTGATAAGAGATGATATAAATATTTCGATTAGGTCTTTGGGGTTGGGGACCAAATATTTGGGAGGCCCGCACAAGTGAGTTCTGCGCAAAGTAAGCGCAGCGTCAACACTTGGCCAGCCTATTGCCCCTCCACAAATTCTTGCGCACCTTATAGGTTTGGGCGCGGCGAGCAGCTCCCACCGCTCGCTTTGTTTTCCTTACTCATTAGTTTAAGGCAAGTTTTTCTGATGGATGCCAGCTTCAATTTATAAGCCCAACATAGTCTACCTTGACTATTCTCCAGCGATGTGGGATACAAACTTACCAACAAAAAATTTGCTTTCTGCCACCTTTTGTGAACTGTATTCTTTTTGGGCATCTCTTTTAGTGCAACAAACTGATTTAGCATAATAAAATTTCAACTCCTTGGTATGAAAAAAAATCATTCATAATAATCAAACCAACTTTTTCTTTTATTACGAAAGAGGTTTTCACGAATAAGAGAAGAGTTACGAAAGCTTGAATTCAATCTCCCAACTTACTGTATACAACCTCATAAAAGTGATCATATAATCCGACTAGGCTAAGCTTTAGCTTCGTGATAATTAAACTGACTGATAAAAGTTTTACGAAACTAGATTTAAGCTTTAGCCATAGATTAACGATTTTTCTGTTCTTACCGAGCAGAACAAAAGTCACGTAAGTTATCCGGTTATCGATTTTTGGCAAGTTAAGACAGCATTTTACTTGAATACTGGACAATGATAAAGAAATGAAATGGGTAGATTGAATCAAAATTTGTACAAGAAGCAGCTTTATACAGCTACTAAATAAGTTAAACAACTACTAGCAGTACAATAATATGTTCCAAACATTACATACAAGAATCGGAGTTCTCGGTCCTAATCTATTAACTAAATTGTAAACAATCGAACAACATATTGGATATCGGAAACACCTTGTTAAAAAATGGCATTATCCAAAATGTTTGCTTCAGATGCAAGCAAGTTTCAAGACCTTCGAGACAACAATGGCTCCAATTGAGGGTCATCCTTTGTTGAATCCGAACGCATTTGAGTATTACCTGATTCTAGCTCAGAAACTGATAAATCCTCCCTTCGCTGTTTCATTATTCTCTGAAAGAAACTTGAATTTTCATGTGAAGGATCTGATGTTTTGGGAGACATGGTCTGAACATGCTGGAGGCAAACTTGGACTGCATCATGCACTCTTACAAAGTACCATTCCTTACCAATCATCTCAACGACACCAGCTTTTGATAAGGTCAACAGGACCTCCTGGTTTGGGTTTGAGATGGCTATCTGAAAAAGGATTTGAGTCTTTAAAAACTCTGAACTAAAAGCTCATAATCTGTTTAAAACATTCGGGATTTAATCAATTACGACTACTCAACCTGGATGTCCCGTGATTTGTATTCCTGGTGCAAGTCTTTCAGAGCTTGGACAGCACTCGCGTCTATGTATGTAACAGCTGCAGTAGAATCAAAATATTATAGCTAGATATACTGATGCTGCCAAAGCATAAGCAAAGTCTTTCCGACATTTGGCACAAAATGTGATCTTACGAGTACGAGTATATTTCATGGTACGACTAACACTTACGTGCCAACTCCAAAATTACAAAATAAACTCGTTCAACTTCTGGTCCACGTTTGGTCGATTTATCACACACAACTTCGTATTCTCGTAGCCTGACAGGGGAACCAACAATTTGAAATTTTCAATTCTCAAATTGGGAAATCAAAAGTACAATCCGGTAAAAGGAAATTTGCAAAGGAAATTCACAGATACAACAAGGTACCAAAGCCAGTTTATGTAATGAGGAAAGCATGAACATTCACCTGTCTTTGATGTAACTTATGTTTGCAAAGTAGATAGGAGCATCGATACGAACAATCACAATTCCATTGTAAGTATATGCTTCTGGATACTGCTGAATGTTCCTATAAACAGTGGTGCCAGGAAGACGCCCCAAGACAGCTGCAATGCCAGTAATGGGATAAGATTAGAGTTTTACAATGGATTATATAATTGTGCAGAGCGGAGCTGATAAGAGGATTGATCCTGATAGATAATGTTAAGGCACTGAGTTTGTTAGAGATGATGGAAGTAAGTTATTGTCATAAATTACGAGGACAAGAGAGTACAGTAATCATATTGGATCTAGTCCAGAAAAAGTGGGAATTGAAAGGATAGGAAAAAGTGCAAGACATGACAATTTATTAGAGACATGGTATAGGTGATGTTCGATTCACTCACCAATATGCGGATTCGCTGATTCGTGAATGACAAAGGCAAGTGAGACGCCTACCTGAAATGTCAAAACACAATAAAATTATACCAGATATGAGACTAAGATCATGAGGCAAAATTCAACCTTTAGGCTTCAGAGTTGATGGATGAATTGTTTCCAGAAAATATATTAGAAACAAGTAAAGCTGACTAGTTTTACGGGGTAAAATATTTTTGCAGAACTGTGTTTATAATTATAGATTCATAATAGTAACATGTAAATGAAAAATACTGAAAAATATAATGTTGATTGGCACAAAGAAAATCAACATATGTAAGGCAGATAGTTTTAAAAGTACTTACCCCAACAAGGACACCAATCTCAATTCCAAGAAACAGTGTTGTAGTAGTTGTAATAGTCCAAAGAAGAAAATCTTTCTTATCTACACGCCATAAGAATATTGCCTCTTCATAATCCACCTGAAATCATTCACATGAAGAAGAAACAAATTTTAACCAAAGGTTCAATTAAACAATCAATAACTTTGCAGGATATTGATTACTCTTTACTCCAGTTGATTTAATACATATTGCAAACTGCAAATTGTATGGTCCAACATCAACTAAAGCGTAGAATGCGGCATAATCTAGCTTGAAAAATGTTTCAACAAAGGCATGTGTCTTTGCTTACCAGGCTTATAACAGCAGAGATTACTATAGCAGCCAAGGCACACTGCAGAGAAGATGAAGTGTAGGCACCCATGGTTAGCATTCACAGTAAACCTCACCAATTGCTAAAATTAAATTGAGCCGTACAAAGTCATGTGGTGAGGGGGTTCCGCCCGGGGGGGGGGAAGGAAAGGAAGGCATAATGGCAGGTGCAACATAAATGATCATAATACCAACATATAAATTGTACGAACTTCAGAACTTACCTGTGGTATGTATTCAAATAATGGAGTCAAGAACAAAAGAGCACAACACATTATGGTTCCTGTTATTATTCCAGATAAACCAGTTTTTGCGTCACTCTCATGATTCACAGCTGACCTGGAGAAGGAACCTACAAAATACAAATAAAAAGTTCAATTAACTAGAGTTTGCAACAAAAATTTCAGTAAACAAATTCTAAGAATTAGAGTAGAACACTAGCAATAGAAACAGTTGAACACTGCATCAAGAGTTAATATTTCCGTACATAGGGTCAGGAGGAACTTTCACCTGTTGTGGGGTATGCTGAAAAGAATGACCCAAATATATTGGCAACACCAAGACCAAACAACTGTTGACAGAGAAGAAAATTTCATTACAGCCTTCCTTTGAAGGAAATTTGGCAAACACTATACCTTACTATTAGCTTCCCTAAATGTAAACAAAACTAAAACTAAGCTATGCAATTGAGACATCATATTCCTTTTGGGAAACCTGTTGAATTTGCAGTTCTCACAAACAGGAAAATATAGCAGTATATCATCCATCATGTATACTGACCAGTATATCCATTAAGTAACTAGTTCCAATTAAAAATGATCTTTTTAACCTAGTGATATTCAGCAAGGAACACATTTAAATTTGAATGTTGACAGAAAGCATATACACCAGGTGATTGAGAGGGAAGATTTTAGATATTGCTACTGGCATTCCGTTAGTTCTAAATGTGGAAATCAGGTACTGTTAAAAAAAGCCCTAGATTGAACACTAGCTTATAGTAGTATAGACCCGGACGGTCTGACCTTGTGCAGGGTACACCTGGCATGTGGGGGAATGTTAACATGCAAGGGTGATTTCATATGGGAAAGAAAAGCAGAGAAAAGGTTAATTATTATAGAAGCAACTATAAAGGGAGTTGTGCTACATTTTCACAATATATACCTCTTGATTTGAATCCAGCTCATACCCATTTTTCGCTGCTAATGCTTTGGCAATCCCAACAGATTCCTAAGATTAATAAGTGACATATAACCATTAGAAGTCACAAACTCAAACTCTATCTGGAAGTATGTATTCTTTATTGAATGATCCATAGGATTCCTTACCAAGATGGCAACACCAGTAATGAGAACTGCCGTGGAAATTAAAGACTTTGCATACTGAAAACTTTTAGGAATGGAAAAGCTGGGAAGGCCCTGAGGTATATCTCCAACCTAAAAATCAACAGTACAGCATTCTTTATCACCTTTTCCACGAGAATGTCATTTTTCATATAAATATAAGCACCAATTATCATTTGACTGAACTAAGCTATAGTGTTCTTGTGACTATGTGCCTGATTAATATCCAATAATTTGAATTTACTTTATATTTTTCTCACCAAAGTTATAGATGATGGATGATATATTCTGACAAAAGTTGTACCCAGAACAACTGCTGTCAGGGGACCCATTGCTCGCAAGAACCTCAAGTGCTTCCTTGATTTTCCCTACGAATGAGATATCAAAGGTATAACCAAAAAAAGAACACATTTTAAGAGAAAGAAGGGAAAGTTGGGTTAGGGCTAAGAGGGCAGAGAGAAGGAAAGAGTTCTGGTACCAGAAACTTCATAGTCTGAATTATAGCAAGAATTGTAGATCCCATTACAAAAGGGGGCCATGAGAACTACAAAAGGAAAACACCACCTGAGGTTAAACAAAGGAATGAATGAGTTGCAACAGAAAGCATAACACACTTACCAAAGTTGAAGGAGAATATGTAGATGCTTCTCCAATTACAATTTACAATAAGCAATGCAACCAAATAAAGAGCAAAAGACAATTAACACACAATTGACCAAAAAAGCAAGGTCAAAGCCAAAACCCTTCGCAGTTAAAATTCTTATAGTTTATGATCTATCAAAGAAAAAAAATTTGTGATTATGTCACCCATGGTTGGACCAACAACTGTAGCTATTCAAATTGAAAGAGAAACAGTCATGCCCAACATGTGAACACAGTTAACAGGAGGTCAAAACTCTTTCAACTGCAAGACAAAACCTGGAAGTATACAAAATTTTCTTAAATGATGAGAATCTATGACAACTTTTGAAGTTGGAATGAATTTGTGAATTATATATTTAGAAGTTTAGATGACTGTATATGCCAGTGACAAGGATAATGCCTTCTTTAATCAATGCATCAACATGAACATATAGTATTGTAAATTAAATACCACTTGGGCCTGTAAAGGCTACCTCATCTGATCCAGCTATTATGCTCTTGATTATTGGCACAATCTCGCTGCTTCGATCAATGTCATACCCCAAAAAGTATTTTGCTTGAGATAAAGCAATCACAACAGCTGAAGCAGTAGTGAAGCCAGAAATCACAGAATGACTAATGAAACGAATGAGCCATCCAAGCCTGGAAAAGGGGGCAAAAGTAGATAAAAACTTTCTGGTCTATAGGCAAGGGAAATGAAAGAGATGATGGTAACATAATGTAGAAAGACGTTCTAGATAATAGTTCTCCATTTATCCTTTTTTTTTTTTTAAATGTAGAATAACCTCATTAAAGTCAAGAAAAAAAGTACGATTTTCAACAAAAATGCTTAAGCCCCCATTCCCTAGTTCAGTCAACCAATATTAAAAAGGTTAAGCTTAATGTGAAATAGTTGGTTAAAACATGGTAATTCATCTAAAACTTGTCCATATAGGAACAAAGTTAATACCCGCTAGGCATGATTCGCTGATGAATCTAATTTTACCCTCAATTAATGTTTGAAAACTGTAAAACAGTCCAATTAAGACTCAAATTGCAACCTATTGACATTTGGTGATGGTTTTTTAAGAAGATCAAACCCAGTCCAAATATCCAAACAGATGATAACTATCTAAGATGGCAGGAAAGAGAACATGCGAAAGCAAAAGCAAAATTTAGATGACAAAAGAGGTCAGCACTACCTCAATAGCCCCATTATGCATTCCAGGATCCCAACCATCAGTGCCAACAATATAGCAAGTTCTGTGTATAATGCATCTGATGACTCAGCAATTCCACTTAACACGTTGGAGACCAGGAGAGAAACCAATGCAACTGGACCAATTGCCAGCTGCCGAGATGACCCAAATATGGCATAGATAAATATTGGCACGAATCCAGAGTCTGCCTTGCCAAAACCACATAGTCACATAACAAAAAAGGAAAACAAAACTTCCTAAACAAAAGTATATATTAAACAATAGCAACAGTGAAGTTTTCAATAAAAGAATATATCATTATATATTAAAGGTGCATTTCTCTGCTTGAGTACCATGTGTAGCTGACATCCTAACATAGAAAACTAAGAGTGTGATGCAGTGTTCTGAGTCCCATGTTCTACTTTTCACCAAGAAATATATGCAACAATGTGTAAATCTGAGTAGCAAAACCACTCCATTATTTCATAACAAACTTCTATAGTATAAACAGAATCCAGAAGAATTTGATTTGGTAGAAACTTACAGAGCCCGTATATTGGTTCAAGCCCAGCTAATTTTGCATATGACATTGCCTATTGACAAATTCAAGAAACATTCAAAAACCTCATGTCATAACCACTTGATAACTTCAACAAATAGATAGAGTCCTAAAATACATAAATAAGCATTAAAAAAGGCCATTTTTTGTACCACAAAAACAGATATCCATTCAATTCCAGGAACTTGCCAAAGCCATGCATTTAGAATCCAATGCTTCTGGCACTACCCAAAGCAAAGAGAAGAGGCAAATCCAGCTAAATAAAAATCTGATCCTTTTACTTTGATTATTTAGTAATTTAAAGAAAATGTCAATTGAAGCTTTTGAAATAGTGATTGAGGTAAACTTTGTTTCTCTTTTTACTGTGACGTGACCTGGCAATAACCTTGAATATAGACATCAAATTAGATCACTAATCCAGTCAAATTATTCAACCAATTAGAAGCAGTAAATCAGTGATGAGTAGATATCAGATTAGTCCAAAGATCCAATCAAATTACTCAACCAATCAGGAAATTCTGAATCTATGCTCTATTGTGATTTGAACACAGGATAAAGGATTAAAATCTAAAAACCATACGCGTATAAGTTAAGCACAGTTGAAATAAAAAATTACGCAATTGAAAACAGAGGAACAGTCCTTTCGCTGGACTAGAAATCGACGGAAACCACCTAAAAATCTGTTTGGTTGCCAAGAAAATACAGGGAAAAAAAGAACTCAACAAAGAATTAAAGATCCTTCACGTTCGGTTTAATTGAACTTAATTACCAAAGCTTTAAGGCTTAAGCTTCACAGTTTTTGAAGAAAACGAACCAATTTCAATAGATAATACTATATACTGTACAAACAACAGTTTTTTTTTTACTACTTTCTTTTTCCCTTATTTTCTCAGCAAAAAAGAATCACCTGAGGAACAAGCATGATACCAACGGTAATACCCGCCATGAGATCAACCTGAAAATACTCCCGCCATTTGTACGTCCGAATCCAACGGCAACAAGGGACGAACATCTCGATCCACTCAATAAACGTCATCCTTTTGATCTTCCCCCGGAACCGAGAAAACCAGGAATTAGACCACGACGAAGACGAAGACGAAGAAGAATTGTTACCGAAGCCACTGGGGCTGCCGTACGACGACTTGTCGGGATGCTGTAGAGGGATGATTTTAATGGTCCGAGGAGCCGGCATAGTGGATCCGGAAGCGGCGGTAGAAGAGCGGAATAAGTCGCTGGCACTCGGGGATGCGTAGGTTATCTCCATTCCCGCACTATCGGAGCATCGTATGATTGAGACACCGCGGGGTTATTTTAACGAGCAGTTTTAGTGGACGTTGGCGTAGGTGCGCTTGCGTTTCGTGGAGCAAGTTGAGGATGGGGAAGCTCGTAAATATTATGAGTTGAAAATGAAAATCGAAACAGGTGCCCAGGGCCGGCCAGCATGACGTTTTCAGAATAAAAATCAAAAGAAATGATAGGAGGTGTGAACGTATATAATGGCGGCCGCCGCGTTTACCGCTTTATATGGTTTTCTTGAGTTCGGTTCTCCAATTGAACCGGTTTGATTAAATCGATTTGGATAAATAAATTATTAAAATTTTCTAAAAATTAAAAATTAAATTATTTTGTTTTTAGTTCAATTCAACTAATTTATATATATTTTTAGATCAATTGATCTGATTTTCTGACCCATTTAACTGGTCGGATCTAATTAAGCTCTGCTAAGTATAAGCTGTCTTGTAAGAATGAAAATGGTAGTTAAATCAATAAGATAATTAATTTTTAGTTTAACCATTTATTCAACAAAAAGTTACAAAAAAACTTAAAAAATTTATTGAATCATCATTTATATATCTCGGTTGATTTTTTTATTTTTTTTCATATTATTTTTTATTATATATATATCACCGGTTGACTCGTTTGGATTATAATTTTTAAATAAAATAATTAAATTCATTTGAAATCAAGCATTGGTTTTGACGTAATTTTTTATTAGGTAATAGCTACTTGACCCCTAAAAAGTGATAAATATTTCATTTAATTCATCTAAAAATTTTAAAAATATAAATTAATATAATTATAAAATTATATTTTTAACCATCTTTAAAATTTACAATTCAATTTCAATACCTCTAATGTAATTTTTTTATTCCTCTCTTAGTTTAAATATTTTGATCTGTATTTTAAATCAAACCTGAATTTTAAAAATAAAATTTTATAAAAATTTAACATCTAACTCAAAATGAAATTTTATAAAAGTTTAACATCAACTCAACTAACTCGTCAAATTACTATCAATCATCTAATAATATAAAAATTGTACATCAAAATCAAGGATTATTTTTCACATAAAAATATTTGAAAATGATGGATTGGATGTATTTTTATTTTATTGGAAACCCATTTTAAATTAACAAAAAATTGAATGGTCATTCTAGTTGGCATATCAACCAACCACAAGTGTATTGATTTAAAAGAAGCAAATGGTCCACACCTTTATTTTATGAATACTATATATTATAACACATATAAATAAATAAATGATATAATTAGCTGTTTCATTTGAAAAATATTTCACCGTATCGACGCAGCATTTTATCATTGGACCACTTATAATTATGTTTTAATACAATAAAAGTTCCTTTCACCTTCCATTAAGAGATAACTAATGTTGGATCTGATTAATGTTGGTTACTTTATTTTGATAATTTGTTTATTTATTATAATATACAATACATTATTTTTATGATAATTTTTCATTAAAAAATAGAATCACTCATATTTCCTTTTTTATTTTTTTATTAAAAAATTGTAAATTGATTCCTATCTATTATATAAAAGAATAAAATAGTCTCTTCCTTAAATTTATATTTTTTCCTGAGCTATATTATTAAATGCGTGTTTGGAATTTTATATATAATGCACAATGATGAATTTAATCATTGATCTTTATATATTTATTCAATTTAATCCTTATTTTTTTATTTTGAGTAAATTAAACTTAATTTTTAATTTGTAATATTACACTATTTTATCTTGCATACATGTCAACACAATGCAAAAATCATTTCAGAAATTTTTTTTATTTTTTTTAATTTTAAAGAGTTTTTTTTTCATAATATTGAAAATATAAGTTTTAGTTATACTTTGAAAAAAATTAAACTAATTTACGAAATTGCTCCTTTCAACATGCATTAAAGTACAATTAAATGTGAATTTCATGTGATTGCTTGATGATTAAGGGTGTTCATTATCTCAAGTGTGACTTGAGTTCAAATTGCCCTAATTGTGTTTTTTATTCAAGCTTTGCCCTGTTATTGTAATTCACCAAAAAATTACAATTAAATATTGGATCTGATTAATCATGTAAGATATATGTTAAGAATTAGAAAATAATATAAAAATATTCTTTTTCTAAATTTAATCATAATAATAAATTAAAAAAAACATGGTGTAAATTATGCAAAATTTACATAAAACACAATATAAATATAAATGTTATAATACTATAGATATAGAATTATAATGTATAGAAAAGTATAATATAAAATTATAATATTTAAATATACAAAAATATAAATGAAATATTGAATAAAAATAACTCCAACAATAAAAGTAGCATAAACATAAACACGAAGGTGTAAAAAACACATAAAACGAATAACTAATATTTAAAGTTTATATAAATTAAAATTTATAACCCTCGTCGACGAAATTATTTTGTATTAAAAATATATTAATAAATTATTATTAGTGGAGTGATAATAATTTTTTATATAGATTTGTTAGTCTTGTATTCAATACTCAACTAATGTTTTTCAATTGTTTTATTTGACAAGTATATAAAAGTATGAAAAGATGAAAATATTTTTATAATAATATTAATTATCATTTAAATAAGAGCATTGTGACATCAACTCAATCAATCACTTTACATATAGTATAGATATTTACTGCACAAAAGACATGCAAAAAATGTTGTTTGAAATTGACTGATTGTCAAATTAATTGAACCAAGAATCGATTGAAATATTGATTTTAAAGGTGATTTTAAATCGAAAACTGATATAATATATACTAAAAATGATCCAAAAATATAATTACGCATTATAAATCTTAAATCTGTATATTCAAAACCCAATATTTACCTTTGTGAATTGTACCAAGAAGATACGCATATTTGTATCTTATAGCTAAATATTTTTATTAATTTTCAAAAACCATGATGAAAATGATTTATTTTAATGTTATGCCTTAACTACTTATCTAATTAAATTTGTTGGCCTTAATTAGGTGTCATCAATAGCACATTCTTCAATATTTAATTAAGCAAATTCCATGTGGCGAGTAATAGATTGCTTTTATAGTAGGTAAATAGATTTGTTTATTGATTTTTTTTAAATAATAATTATGTCTTATATGATGAGTAATAATACATAGTTTATACATACAATCTCAGCAATTAAATGGGAAGTATTAGAAATGATTTTATTTATTATAAATTTTGATCTATATGTTTTTTTTATATAATATTTAAAATTACTCCTAATCACTCTCAATAATATATAAAAGAATAATGCGTTTTAACGTACTTGAATCCACGTCCTCCTACATTAATAATAATTTTTTAAAATAATTATATATTGAAACAAATAAATTTAAAAAAATGATATTTTTAAAGATATCTTAATGGGTAATTTTTTTTTTCAAACCAAATTACGTATTGATAAAGAATGCTACAATGAAAATTTGACTTTCTTGTAATTTCATTACCGTATCAAATGACATTAAATTTGTTTATCTGGTATTTTTAAAAATATATATTTTTTATCCTCAATATATCATTTAAAATTATTAAATTACCTTTATATCCTATTTTATTTATATGCTATAATTTTAAGATATTTTTTTACATCTTTAATTGAATTAAGGAATAATATTTAACATACTGTCAATAAAATTATTAGACTCCACAAACAGAGTTATGAGAATAACAAGTGTCTTATAAAAGTATAATATAATATTAAAAAAGTAAATATTTAAAAAAAAGGTGAAAAATTTTAAGACTATCAGTGTACTAAATACTAACTCTTAAATTAATATCTAATTAACTCGTAATACCAATTTAGTCATAGCTTTAATATTAATATAAATATATAAGAAGGGAAAATTACTTCCAATAATTTTGTTAAACAAGTATATTTGAAATTCAATTTAGAGAAAAGTAATGGTTGATATATTTATTTTATTAGTAAAAAATTAAAATTCCATAATTTTCATTAGTATATTACATGCACTTAATTTAATAAATAAATAGCACAATCTATTTTTGTTCAATTAAGGATCGATCAGTATATCATTCTGAACAAAAAAAAAATTGAATTCTTACTTAAATTTGATAAAAGAAATTAAAATTGAGATAAAACACTGACAGTTAAATCGGTTAAATATTTTTTATAATTTTATTAATTTTATAATATTTATTATTATTTGAATCAGTTTGATCGGATCTGACTATAAGCCCATTTTTATAACATTCAACAAAACGTTCCACAGAGATTTTCCAACCTGGCAACCGAACAAAAGAACATTAGGCAGCAGGAAACCCCACATCATAAATTATTCCAATTTTTTCGACATGAATTTAGTCTAAACTAGTGTAAGATACAAGAAAATGAACATAGACATTATTCTTGGCAAGATTCAAAGCAAAAACAAAGTAGAACATTGAATTATTGATAATTATCTGGTCCCACGATTCCAATTTAAGTGATTTTAAGTTCTTCCCTTCTTTGGAATTTGAGAATAATAGAAAGTACCAAATTGCATTCCTTAATAATTGCATGCGCATGTTATCATTGTGACTAAAAAGAAGCAATAGGATCTTTTCTCCACTAATGCATGGAGATCTGATTTTGTGTTTTTACTGTTTCGACCTTTCAATTCATCCAGGTTACCGAGACATTTTTTTTTTTATGGTATTTATTTATACGGTCCAATTACCTCTTGTTTCGCTGAGTACTGCTGTTATTATTTTATTAAATGTTCTGTTTTTAGTTTTGTTTATTAATAAATAACATATTATTATTATTTTTTTAAAAGCAATTTTGAGAAAAAAAAAATTGAAGCAAATTTGTAGAGAGAGACATCATGTTTAATCACCATTAATAATTTTATTTAATATTACTGGATGAAAAGAAATAATAAATTGGATCTTAATCCGACGTCACAATTTGAAATTATTATTTTTATAAACATAATTAAACGATATTATTAATTTTATTTATAATGACTTATTTAGGTGAAATTATGTTATAAATTTCTGTATTATGTGTAAATCATGGATTTAGTTTTTATACTTTAATGTGATCAATTTTTAATCATCGTATTTTCGAATAGATTAATTTGAGTTTTTATATTTTTTGAATTTTAAAATTTCAATATTGATCCAAAAGATAACAATTAAATCTGTTTAGGTAAATTCTGCTATTAATATTGTATTATGTGTAAAGTTATAGGTCTAGTCTATGTTCTCCAATCATTCTTAATCCCTATATTTGGAGTTTCAAAATTTTGATATTGACACAACTGTAAAGGTGTAAATGAGCACGGCTCAAACGAGCAAATCTATATTCGTATTCATTTTTTTATTTTTTAAGTTACTTATGTTAATTTCATGTTCATTTAAAATTTTATTTATTAATAAATATGTTCGGGTTTATTTTAGATCGTAAAGAGGAAAACTTGATTAAAGTTTATGTGCAATTTTATAACTTTAAATATCATTACATAAAATAATTTTTTGAAAAAAAAACTATGTTGTCTTTTAAAAATTTTATAATAGTTTTAGTACACTTTTGTAATATTTAATAAATAAAAGTATTTGTATTATATATGTACCTTAAAAGCCCAATTTTAAATAATGGTATTGGGACCCAAATTTTATTTAACATAGCAGATTTATTTTTAAAATTAGGAAGTCCAAAATCCTATGATTCAAGATTAGTCCAAGTAAGGCTAATGGAATAAAAATCCAAAATTATTTGGATCAATATATTCGGCTTAAAATATTTGTATTTTAGAAATTAAAAATTAAAACTATTTAACCTGAACAAAAATCGGTATTTATAATACCTAAAATTAAGAATAACACTCGAGTAAACGGTATCGTTTTTTAAATCAGACGTGTGAAGGTGTTAATACCTTCTTCCCCACGTGTAACTAATAAAATTATAGTAAAAATGCTATTATAATACATAATTTATAACATAAGAATAAACCGTTGGTTAAATAACATAACTTTTACAATCTCAAAATGTAATTATTTTTTAAGCTTTGTAACATAATATTTAATAGGTTAATTTGTTTAAAAAAAATTAGATTGAATTTTTTTTATTAATATTTAAATTTCAATTTATGTGCTTGTTAAAAATTTTATTAAATAATTTATATAATAGCTATAAAATTTTTATATTAAATATAGCTTTAAATAATTAACTTATTAATTATAAACTTTAAAAATGATTATAATATAAATTGAATATAAACTAAATCTTATATATTTATTTTAAAATAATTCATGTGTAATCAATGAAATCTATATTGGCTCAGTTGACAAACACGAAAGTCATATATTTTGAGTACTCAAATTCGAGACTTATCATGCACAATTATATGCATAATATATGAGAGTTTTAGTTCAATTAATCTATATTCAACTTGTTACATTTCAAAATAAATAATAATTAAAAGTTTGACATTTATATTTTAAATCATTGAGATAAAAAATTTAAAACAGAGAAGATTTATATATCTTATTAATATTAAATTTTAAATTTTATATATTTATTTCTATTTAAAATTCTATAGTAATAATATATGTATCTATAACTGTATCATTTCCTAGTTCGTTTCTGTTGTATTGGTCAAACCTATATTATACTTGTTACATTTCGAAAAATTAATAATTATTATGCAAAACAAAAAAAAATATTATTAAATATTATAACATTTATATTTTAAATAATTTAGATAAACAAATTAAAATAGAGAAGTAATATATATCCTATTAATATTAAGTTAAGTTTTAACTTTTATATATTTATTTTTATTTAAAATTTATAGTAACAATATAAATTTAAAATAGGACGGGTCGGATCAGGCTAAGTTCGAACCTTAAATGTTCAAGTCCGAGTTTTATCCATATTTTAAATGGGCTTAATTTTTTATCCAAACTCATTTTTAAACTTAATATTTTTACTCAAATCCTCTTAAATTTTGGACAGGCTTTCGAGTCTGAACGAATAATCTGACTCATGAACAATCTAAATTGAACTCATACTAATTATAATGGTCAAACTTTAAACTTTCCACTAAACTAAAACATTATTTTAATTTTATTATACGTGTTTTATTACCTCCATTAATTTTATATATCAATAATGTTATCGATGAAAACTCTATCACAAAATTAACTCAACAACAATTTAAAATTAATGACAATCATAATAAATAATTATATTTATTTGATATTCTTAATTTGATGCCTTCATATGATTAAACTTCACTAATTTAATTTTTTTATTTTAATATTATATATATTTCATTTGTTATTATTAATAAATAGATTAAACTCACATATTTTATTATTTATTATATGCAATTTAAACACGTAATTTTCATACATATACACATGATAAAATTTGATAAAACTTCTAATATTGATAAAAACCTTAGTTTTATATTATAATAAATTTATCTGTATTTTTTAGGGAATATTTTCAACCATACATCAATTTAATTTTTCCGAATTAGCAATACTTGTATTTACAAATGTCTGCCCAAAAAGTTTAAATTGCTTTTACATGGCTCAATTCACCCTGCATACATACTTCATAGAATTTGATGGTAAAATCCCAGAAAAAAAATGTTGGGGGGGGGGGGGGAGGATCATAGACATAGCCTTTAAGACATCCTAGGTTATTTATTTGTCTACAAAGCATGTGCTTGTGCATGTTCAGGTTTGTGACTGAATTCGTAATCCAGATGAACAAAGGCACGCTCTATCTCTGGCAGTGACTCCAGCTTTTCTTGCAATGATTCCCCAATGTCATGAGCTTCTTCCAATGTCATGTTTGCTGGGAGTACAATATCGACTTCCACAAAGTAGTGAGACCCGAAGGTGTAGGCTCGGACGGTATCGATATGTCTTATGGCCTTGTGGTGGTTCCAACACAGGTATGTTAGTTTCTGAAGGTATTCTGGAGCTGCTGATTTTCCGACTAATGAATTCACGTTCTCTAGTACCGTCATCGACCATGTCCGGATAGTGTATAGAGCCAGCTGCATTGTTCCAGTTTCATCTCAATGAGCCATACATGCTAAATGTTAGCGAATTTGGGAGAAAATATTTTACTTACAATGATAGCTCCAACAGGGTCCATCCAATCATCGATGTAATTTGCGAGCAGCACAGCAATGAGGCCGATGATGTTTGTGATAACATCGAAGAAATGATCTTGGGCATAAGCTTTGACAATTTCGTTCGTAAATGTGCGGCAATAAAACACGAGGAAAAGCTTTACCAGGGTCACCCCAAGCATAATGCCAACAACCCACCGTTCTTGTTCTTTCGTCAGGTTGAATTCATCATCCTGAGCAAAACAAAGAGATATGCCATTGTCATTCGAACCGAATAAGCAGTCATCCAAAAATATAGTAAAAGAT
This sequence comes from Kokia cookei, assembly GCA_039519145.1. Taxonomy (NCBI): domain Eukaryota; kingdom Viridiplantae; phylum Streptophyta; class Magnoliopsida; order Malvales; family Malvaceae; genus Kokia; species Kokia cookei. Next base: position 3,168,919 of record CM076907.1, on the reverse strand, counting down.
TTACAGAACAGAGATGAGAACTTTAATGCGTAATCAAAGTGGACTTACATCTGATACCATGGTTCGTACAGACTCCAAGATTATCTGCAGGCCAAGGGTTGCCATGACAGAGGCAAATACAAGGATACCCTGCACAAAATTTACCAGTTTTACTTATCTTTATAGCACTTCAAAACTTTATTTCCTGAAAACAGAAACAACCAATACTCATATTTCTATGGCTATGCACTTGCAGAAGATGCATACTGAGATGCACAAAAACAAACACGAACACAACAATGCATATACCTAAGGTTAACACGCGTACATATATTCCAGCTTCCTAATTAATCACTAGCCTTGTCCACGCTATATTAGAATATCCTTGAGAGGCAAGGTTTCCTGTCTCCAAACAGTGTTAAGTAACATGAACAACTACAATCGAGAAATGTTTATAAGTTGAGATCCTTGCATGCCTCCAGAAAAAAACTGCATCCCGTGTTAAGGTACAAAACCGGCTTAAATATGTTACAAGGCAGTCAATGCGGTCACACTCAGATCACATGCTGCTTCAGAACATGCACATGCGATATCAAACACTTCTTGTAAGAGTAGTTTATGTTTCTAAACATATGTTTGAAACAACTGATATACATGGTGACTCGACATAGGTAACCAAATTGATAAATGAGTCTGTTATTAATAGAAAAAAGAACTCCAAGATATAGAACTAGCCTTACTCCTTAGAACCCACAGTTTGCTAATTTATCATACAGTGTTTTCCAACATTGCAGCCATTCCTTGCCAAACACTAGCGCTTAGTTTGTGAGTGTCATGCACAGGGTATGGTTTATGTTCATCATAGGTATGTTCAATTGTTTTTAAGATTTCAATGTATTTGAATGATCCTCGGAGGATCACATCCTTAAACCAATGTCCAGAAATGCATCAGATAAAGGTTGTTCAAGAAAGAGATTACAACAAGGTGTAGTAAGCATACTGACCAATGGCTGCATTCTTTTCTTTCCAATAGGATACTGATACGGATTTGGCGTTGACATAGAGAACGCAGTAAACCAGAGGATAAAGCCAGACAGAAGATCGAGAAGCGAGTCCAATGTGGATGCAATTATAGCTAATGAGCCACTCCAGACGGAAGCATAAACTTTAGCAGCAAAAAGAACCATGTTTGCAACATTGGAAATTCTAATGGCTAACGTCTCACTTCTAGCCAACTTTTCCCTTTCTTCCTGCCAACCACAGCAACAAAGTTCAGTCCAATACTTCTTCAGACACAGTAATCTCGTTATCTATAGAGAATGATTTGAACCTTCGACATTCCAGGAATAAAACCACGTTCAGCTAAGGCATCCATTTCATTAAAACCCTCGAGCATTTCCACCTGCTGCTGATAGTATTCAGCCACGTTGTCTTCTGGATCTGAAACCATCAAAGGGAACCATTTAGATGCATTATTATAACTCATTTCGTTCATTTGCAAGTGGTTTGCACATTCACCAAATAACATTGTTTAAAAATGCTTAGACTATAAACTAAGATGCATAAAATCTTCGATTCCGACTAAAGGATTTCTCCACTCCTCGGTTTTCCACTTACAGCAAAATTCTCAATATACAAAAAGGTAAAGTATATGTTAGTTTACTAGAACATACCTATAGTATAAGAAGACGCAAAATGACCAAAGAACACAGAAAGAAACACGAAATGAACCCCATGTACATGCTTAATTCGAAAGAGCTAAAGTCTCTTAATTCTTTCCAAAGTAGAGCTAAAACAAACAAGGTCCTAAAGTTAAACATATACACTTTAAACTAAGTGAACACGCATTTGAGTAAATTGACAACCAGCTTGATAATTAAACTAAATACTCAAAATCCAATATACCCAACAAAAACTAAGAACATTACTATATTGATAATAAATTAAAACTATACTGTTAAAAACTTCAATAAGAAAAAAAAACTTGAAATTACCTAAAACCCCAAGGCAATCATGGAGGCTCCGAGGAGGCTTTTTAACATCTTTGTGTTCAGGCGTTAACTGGAAACCATCGAAGTTCAACCGCCATGACCGGTCACCATTGTTCTGATGTGGTAACAACGCTAGCTCTTCGTCGCTTTCACGCGCCCCCGTCTCTACCATTGTCCCGTTTCACTCCCTTCCAAAATGAGGAAAAAAAAAAGAGCTTGTGATTTTGCCTTTCCGTTCTCCGTTTTTATTCTATTTTACTAGAGAAGGGTGTAGATTGGAAATTAGATGAAAGGAGGAGGGTATTTTGGGGATATAAAAAAATCCGACGGCTAAGTTAGCGCTAACTCAGTGCCGGGAAAGTTGGGTGAGTGAGTAAAGGGGATGGTTTTATAAAGAGGTTTGGTTTACGTGTGGGGGATACGAAGGACACGTGGACGGTTAAGATAAGATCAGGGAACGTGAATTATTTGATATTTTATTAGGCAAGTGAATATTAGGGGAAGAACGATCTGAGCCACTTGATTCCTAGGCATCTTGTCGTGAAGGCTCATCTGTGGGCCCACGGGATTTTATCCACTGAAATGATACTATACGGTCAGGTACACTGAATATTTGTGATATCATGAGGTTTTAAATTTGTGACCCAATAAGAAAGTGACACGTGGATAAAAGAAACATTAGGAGGTGCCACACAAAAATATTAAATAAATCGTGACCAAAAGGAATCTATTCAGTCAAGTTAACTATTTTCATCTTTACCGATTGAATAACGATTTAATTGGTATGAATATTATTTTAAATGTAAGAGTGTGTGAGTTTGAGTAGGTTAAAATACATTATTTTTTTATTTATGAGTTGAAATAAGTTATATGTAGTTCTAAACATCGTGTCAAATAAAACAGATATGATGAAAATCTATAATGAAATTGTTATAACAAAAAAAAAACTATTTTGATCGATTCAGTATGATTTTTGGAATTAAATTGATCAGATCATAGATTTTCCATTCGATCAATTTGATTGTCATTTCCATTTTAATTAAATAAATTACTCGATTTAATCACTAGCTCAACCAATTTTATTTTGATTAAATTGGTTTTATCGAGTCGGTTCTAATAACTTTACTTTTTAACTTTAATAAAAACTAAAACTTATCCAAATTCGAGATTTATAAATTAAAAAATAATAATATTATTAGGAGAATTTACTTTAAATTATTTCAATTTTTTTTTCCTTAAGTGGTGAAGTGCAGTACCCATCATTTAATTCTCAAGCAAATATTCCATTATTTGTTCACCAATAATTTCAAAAGAAGATTATTTAATAAAAGTTAGCTTGCTACATGCATATATCAATCAATCAAATGTGACAACAGAAACTGTTTGATAAATTTAATATGTAAAAAATCAAGGAAAAGGGTTTAAATAGCTCTTGAAATATTTCAAAAAAATCAATTAAGATCCTTGTAATTTTTTGCATTTAATTGAGCTTTCGAATAGATTATTTTCATAATAAAAAAAAAAAAGTTTTTTGACCGTCATGGACCATTAACTCGCTAATGTGTTAATGCCAACAATCGTCCGAGCAACTAAAGCAGTAGTACATCATCACCGCTGTTGACAAACCCTAGCAGCCGTAGCTGAGAGGGTAACTGCAGTTTTAATGAAGGATATGGAAAGACAGCAACATCCAATATACTATGTAAGCAGGGTCCTCTAAAAGGTCGAACTCTGGTATCCGAAGGTGGAAAATTATATTTACTTCGGTGATAGCAGCACGGAAGCTCCGCCCATATTTTCAAGCCCATCCGATAATTGTCTTACCCTGCTGAAAGACACAGCAACATTCGTCTTACAAAATGGATAGAAGCAGAAGCATTGGTTACCATTACGGAAAAATAGGTAGAAAACTTCATTTAGAAGACTATAATCTCACCAAGCTATTTATATTAACAAAATATTTTTTTTTAACTTTCTTATTATTTCCAACATGGCTAAATCAATTTTTATAATCTGTTTTTTAACTTTCTTATTATTTCCAACATGGCTAAATCAATTTTTATAATCTGGTTACATGTTATTAGTCTTTATATTTTGATAAAATTGGGATTTAGTCCATGTACTTAAAAAAAAAATTAAGTTATCTTACATTTTTTATTTAAAAATCTTAGTCTAATCATTAAAATAATAATTATTTTCTATTAAGTTTTGTCAACTTGGAATTTTGATTAGACGGTCCTTATATAACATGAGATATGATTGACAAAAAATAAAAATATTAAGTTGACAAATTTAACAAAAATTGCGAAATACAAAAATGATTGGAGTAGGAATTTTAAGTTGAAAAAGTAAAAACATTGAATTTTTAATTTTTAAATTACAGGGATTAAATCTCAAATTCTATACAATTACATGGACTAACAATATATTTTAACCTTATAGTTTACAAGTAAATATATCTAAAAAGGGAATTGGACATTAAATCTTAGGCTGAAATGATAATTCAACATAAAAGATATAGTTATTTGGCGACTTCTTTTATATTAATGGCTAGCTTAACAATGCTTTTTAAAAGTATTTTTGAGTCAAAAAGTATTTTTGAGAAAAAGTTTAAAAAAATATTTTTGGTGTTAAAAACATTTTTGAAAAATTAAAAAACACTTTGTTTGATAATGTTTCTATCTCAAAAGTATTTTTTATCTTAAAAAGGTTTTTGAAAAACAATACTAAACAAAACCTAAGATGAAATATTGACATCAAATTATTTTGTTTGTCGAGTCCATCATTTGACAAGATTCAACGTTCCTTTAATTTTAGTGAACATTGGTTAGTGGCCTATACTACCTATATTATTTTTGTTACGCAAATATTCCATTACTTGTTCCCCAATATAATTACAGAAAGGATCATTTTATAAAAGTTATGATAAAAGTTAGGTACATATCAATAAACAAAATATCGTGATAATCTTGAAATTATTTATCAATTGGGTTTTAATTTATTGTAACAATTAAAAAATGTGAATTTAAGTAAAAATAATCAGCATCGTACTGATGAAATATCATTTTTATTTTGATATTGGTGCATGTTATTAGATGAAGCTAGTTTGAAAACATGTGAAAATTTCATGCAATAATTGTTAAAATGTACTCAACACATAGCTTGAGTTTCATATACAAAATGTGCTTTTGGATGGCTCTAATTTTCTATGGGAGCTAAAAGTTAAAGTTAGGTGGAGATAAGGGGCAAAATAAAAAATTGTTTTTGAAGGGTTAGAAATAAATTAAAAAAAATTGGGGAAAAATACAATTTCACTGTTATACTTATTTGTGATTTCTTAAAAATTAAATAGGTTATATATTTAATTTAAATTTTAGTCAAAATCTAACGTAGTTATTAGATATCAAAGGCTGACAAGAGAAAAAAAAAAAAAAGGGAATGATGATGTAGAATAAACAAGCACGTTTTTCACGTTTGCAAATTAAATAAATGAATTATAAAATTCAGTTATTTTATTTTATTTTGGTACATGTTATTTTAGTTTTTATACTATGCTTCAAATTTCTATAATATAATTCCATTGAAATTAATTTATTCCAAAATCATTCACCTAAGTTTACACATGAATAAAAAAAATCATACGTATGAACCAAAGAAAAAAAAAAACGAATAAAAATGTACGTGCTAAAAATATTGAAAAAAACCAGCAAAAATAAGGCTACAGTTGTCAATTGCTTATAAACTTGGCACTGTTTTTTTGTCAAATTCTGTAAATGATGGATTTAGTACTTATACTTTAATTTGATCAATTTTAGTTCTTATATTTTTAAAATTTTGAAATTTAAATCTATTTGGTTAAATTATGTCATTTGTCTTGTTTTATGCATTAAGCTATAATTTTAGTTCGTGTTCAATTTCACCAATTGAATCATTTTTAGTGGTTATTTTTTTTAATTTCAAAATTTTAGTCTTAATACAGATGACAATCATTAAATCTATTAACTATTTTTTTGTGAGTAATATGTGAAAATAACAAACAGATATAAGATTATACATGTGATAATATGTTTGGCATATCAAATTTTAAAAAATATCAAACTTAAACTAATGAATTTAATAGTTATCATTTGGTTAGGACCAAAATTTCAAATTCAAAAAGTTTCAAGAACTGAAAATGACCAAATTAAAGTAAAAATACTAAATCCATAATTTACGTAAAGTATAGGGTCTAATAGCATAGTTTACCTTGAAAAATACTTTTTAGCATTTTCTAATGTTTGGTTGTCGTCATAAAATAAAATATTTTGAAAATAAAATAAATTATTACGTATTCACAATAATATTATATATGAATTAACTTTACAAACGAAATTAGATACTGTGCCACTGAATTATGTTTATGTAATTAAATTTTTTTTGGCTAAATTACACCATTATTCATAAAATTATGAGTAAGTTTTCGTTTTGATCATTTAGCTGAAAAGGATTACAATTTGATCACTGAATTATTCAAAAGTTTTCATTTAAGTCATTGAATTATTCAAAAATTTTTATTAAGTCATTGGGTTGTTAAGTTTTATTTTTTTAAAGTTCGACCAGCGAGCTCTAAGCAACGATTCAACGATCGGTATGGTGGATTAGTACTCATTAACGAGTAGAAGAGCATACCTTAGATCTAAGTTGATTTAACAGTCAGCGGCGGAGATCAAAAAAAAAAGTTGTTTGAATTTTCATTCATAGATTTGTGACGTCCAAAGTTGTTTCATGAAAAAAAAAACTAAACTGTAGAAAAGAATGGAAAAGAATGCTTTTGATTGGTGCATGCGATGTGAACAAAGAAAACAATATAGCATTGATTTTAATAGCCTTGTGACTTAAATAAAAACTTTTGAATAGTTCAATGGTCAAATTGTAATTTTTTTAGTTAAGTGGCCAAAAGAAAAAATCATTCATAGTTTAGTGACTAGTGGTATGGTTTACCCAAAACTTTTATATTAATGAGATAATAATTCATATAACGATTTTTAAAAAAATGAGACATATAACCCATTTTTAATTGTATAAACCAAATATCTAATCCCTAAATTTTATAAATTTTCTCATTTTGATCCTTAAACCTTTTTTTATCTACATTAATATTGAAATTTAAAATTTTTTCCCAATTTGATCTCTAAATTTTAATTTCGTTAAGGTGTGATGATGTGACAAAAATAAATTGTGTCATTTCCTTTGAAGATTTTACATAATTTTTTAAAATTTTTCAGATGATGATATAATTTTGACATGTTAATAAAATTCAAGTTGATTGGTCATTTTATTAAATTTCATGACTAATATGAAGAAAAAAGGTTCTAAAATCAAATTAGAAAAGATTATCAAGTTCGGGGAGTAAATATTATTTTTTTTTTAAATTATGTCTAAAAAACTTGCATATGAATATATTATAGGTGCATATAATTTTTTTGCTAAATACGATGGTGATAGATGAATTCCACAGAAATGTAGTAGAGCGAGATCTACTCTGGACCATTAACTATAAAAACTGAAACATGAAAAGCAAAACACTGGAAAGTATTACAGCACTTGCCCCCCTCTATTTTTTGTCTCTCACACCTATCAATTTTCATTTCTTCCATTGCCATCCCTTTCCAAAGCTTTCATCAACCCTGCAAGGAAAAAAAAAAAAATCAACAATGTTGCATTTGTCTGGAAACCCCCATTTCATCTACACTTGTTTGATGTTATTAGCTTGGGTTTCTCAGTCTGTATCTTTAAGCACTGGGTTCGAGTTGAATCAGTCATTGACTTACATTTGGCCGTTGCCACATGAACTGAGTTCCGGCAATGAGACACTAACTGTGAACCCAACACTGTCTTTGTCTCTGATTGGGAAAGGAGGAAACTTTAAGATTTTGAGGGAAGGATTTAGGAGATACAAAAGGATTATATTTAAACAATCTTCTGGGGTTTCGATTTTTAAGAATTTGAGACGAATTAGATCTATTTATGATATTAGTCAAATGAGGATCATTGTGAATTCAGACAGTGATGAGGTAAAGTTGGGAACTTCTCTCTCTCTCTCTCTCTCTTTTTAAAAATTTAATTCAATTAAAAGTTTTTTTATATGTATTTTGATGATTGTTTTGGTTTTGATAATGGCAGCTCAAATTCGGTGTGGATGAAAGTTATACTTTGTTTATAGCAAAGACTGGAGAGAAGTCTATTACTTGGGAGGCTATAATTGAGGTAAAGTTTGGAGCTTTATGTTTTTTAGTTTTGGGGTTTGATTTTCATGGCTATTGCAAATCTTATTATGCTGCAAATCTGCAATTTTGGTTTCGGGTTTCAGTTTCGGTTTCGATTTTAGATGTTTATTGGTTAATGGTGTCTTTCATGGTCATGTTTAGTGGAATTAGTTCACTGGAATTCCTAGGTGTTGAGTATGTTATGGTGCATTGGCTTATTGATCGGCATCGTTGGGCAGCCGGGATAATGTTATATGTGTATGCTCAGTTTTTTATTTTTCCAATTTTCGGGTGTGAAATTCATCCTCTATTGAGCTAAATGTAGTATGTTTGCATCGAATAAACATGAGACGACAGCTGATATTTGCTTCTCTATAAGTTTCTCTTCCTATTTTTTGGCAGGTGAATACCATTTACGGTGCATTAAGAGGATTGGAGGTATGCAGTCATTCGTTTACTCATATGATGAACTGGTTATTACATGGAACATTGTATGTGTATGTAATGATTGAGGGTATTGCTTACAGTAAAAAGTTAAGGGATCAAAAGTGTACATTCTTCTCTTTTACGACCATCCGTGTTTATTGTTGATGTGCGTTACATTCATCTCTTTTACAATGCTCCAGACATTTAGTCAATTGTGTGCTTACGATTATACGACTAAATCAGTGCAATTATCCAAAGCACCATGGTACATTAAAGATAAGCCAAGGTTTGCATATCGTGGCCTTTTGCTCGGTAAGCAACACTCAAGTTTGCAACTCAAAGAGTTACCGTATTTTCCTTCTTTCACTTAGCGACTTATATCGTATATGCAATCTGTTACAGATACTTCAAGGCACTATTTTCCAGTCGAAGTCATTAAGTCGATAATTGAATCAATGTCTTATGCTAAATTTGTAAGAAATGTCACTAGTTGTTTTTGTCATATTTTGTCAGTCCGTTGGAGTTCATTTGAGTCCTACAAGATCTTTTATGTCATTCTGATACTTAGTATTGCATTCAGTAGAATGTCCTTCATTGGCACATCATAGATGAGCAGTCATTTCCTCTTGAAATACCCAAATATCCAAAACTGTGGAACGGTGCTTATACGAAATGGGAGCGCTATACGGTTGAGGATGCAAGTAAAATTGTTAGGTATGGTCCATATATCTCTGCTTCATTGTTTGTTGCTTCTCATTGTTTCAGGTTTTTTTGGCATTCACGTGTATTTAGACACATCCTAATTGTGAGTGCTTTCTATTTCTTATTTTCATGTGCCAATGTGAAGATTTGCCAAAACACGAGGTGAGATTCGAGTTTATTAACGATTTAGATATACATTTTATGTCGGTCTTTGAATTACTCATCCGTCAACCCTTCCTTTCTTTTCTTTTTAATTTAAGTGTAGCATTACATCATGTGCTTCTACATGCTCCAACTTGTCATTTTTCTTGAAGTACCCATTTTTGACACATATTCAAGCATGGAAATTGGGATATGACCATCTAAGGACCCTCTAAATACATGAAAAACTTAAATGTACCTATGTAAAACACATACTTGTATTCAACATTTACAGCTAAGTCCAAGTAACATAGACGCAGTTTAAGTGTTGGCCGAATGCCGTCTATAACGGGATAATTTTCTTTTTCCTATTTTGCATGGTGAATGCAGGCATCCATGTAATGGCAGAAGTAGATGTCCCTGGTCATGCAGAGTCATGGTAAGGTGCTTTGTCTTGACGATTATTGTCTTAGGTTGACATGATACCATTCTATTGCAAGACTAGGAGTTTTCTTAAAGCATTTTGTCTTTCAATAAATAAATGAAAACTTTTCATCATAGTTGCATGTCGGTTTTTATATTTCTTGTTTAGTTCTATTATGTCTTTAATCGGCAGCTTTAACTGACAAGTCCCGGATTTAAACTGACCTATTTTTTGTTTAGGGGAATCGGCTATCCAGATCTATGGCCCTCTACTTCCTGCAGAGAACCACTTGATGTTACGAAAAATTTTACTTTTGATTTAATTTCTGGCCTTTTTTCAGGTTAACCTCCACGTAAACCTTTCCACTGCGTAATATTAGTATTTTTCTTCAACTCTACTAGTTTTAAGATCAAAACTAATCTGTTCAACATGCTCTTGATAGAATATCGTGGTTGTAACACTTGATAGTATTATGTAAACCATTTTTTTTATTTTCCATTATTAACCACTCACTTTCTTAAATTTATATTTTAGTTTGTCTTTTACAGATATCCGAAAAATCTTCCCATTTGAGCTCTTCCACCTTGGTGGCGACGAGGTTAATATAGGTCGTTGAAGTGGCTTTCTATCTCTTTCATATGCAACAGTTCACTTCCCACATTTTAGTTCGAAAACATAATATCTCATGTTGTGGGACTTATGGAAACTACCTAAACCGAAACTATATTGTAAAGTCATCGAGAACTTGCGAAGTTTACCCTTTTCTTTGAACTTTTAGATGGATTGATTCATCACTGTTTCAGTTTTGATCGATGACAAAGCACAGATTGACTACATTATTTGTATTTTGTTGAATAAAGTTGAAGTCGGTGACTGAAAAACTGTATCTGTCATTGACTTTGTTTCTATGTTTAAAAACGTTAAATGAACATTTTGATTTTCTGGTATCGGACTTATTTGCTTAAATCTGTGGGTTTCTTATTGTTTTGACAGGTTGCTGGAACAATACGCCCCATGTAAAGCAGTGGTATGTGCCTCAATCTTCGTCTTGGTCAACATTTTCTAATATGATGTTTCTTGATCTCTTAGTAACCGATAAATAGATCATGCTTGACAAGGATAAATAGTTAGTTTAGCTGTTCAATGTTGTCGTGCCGGGATAACAAGCTCTGCTGTCTTATAAAACCATTAATCTACTGAAAACAATTTCAGGCTCAAAGATAACAATATGAAGCCTAAAGATGCATATAAATATTTTGTACTCAAGGCTCAAGAAATCGCAATCTCGAAAAACTGGACCCCAGTCAACTGGTATATCTCTATCCATGCTCTACAATTGCTGTAGCATTATAGGCATCACTATGTTTTTTTTTTTTTTTTTTTTTATATTTCTTGCATCACAAGTTATCAGGTCTAGCCCCATTTTTACTCGTCTTTTTTTCCGGTAAGATATATGAATAATTGAAAAAACTGATTATTCTTCATCTCAGGGAAGAGACCTTCAATGCTTTTGCAGGGAGTCTTAATCCGAAGACCGTGGTGCATAACTGGTGAGTTTTAAACTTTCTTTAACAGAAAATGTTTCTCATGCAAGAGGTGTTACTTGGTACTCCGAGCACAGATGATTTTATAAACTGCGGTAGGTTGGGTCCTGGGGTTTGTCCGAAGGCTGTCGCGAAAGGATTCAAATGCATTTTCAGTAATTCAGGTGTTTGGTATCTCGACCATCTAGACATCACTTGGGAGGAAATCTACAATGCCGAACCACTAGAAGGAATAGATAACGAGTCCAAGCAAAAACTTGTTCTTGGAGGAGAAGTTTGCATGTGGGGTGAGACGGTTGATACATCAAACGTTCAACAAACAATTTGGCCTCGAGCTGCTGCAGCAGCAGGTATTTGACATCATTATCATATTATTACCAAAAGTTATTATTACATTAACTATACGTCCTCATATTGCTTCCGTTCGTCTTCCTATAGAACGCTTGTGGAGCACAAAGACGGCATTATCAGCAGGAAATGATACTGCATTGCAACGGTTACATTACTTCCGATGCCTATTGCAAAGGCGTGGGGTTCAAGCTGCTCCAGTCACAAATTATTATGCTCGGCAAGCGCCAGTTGGTCCCGACTCATGTTATTGGCAATAACTTCTATTCTTACTTGTCAGGTTGCTTTAGTGTATCTAAAACTGCTTGTATCCGCTCTTATATATACGTCAAAAGTACATTTTCAAATAATCCACCAGTCTTCATTTCGTATTATGCGATCTTCAGCTCGATGTCGAGAGAATTCCCAGCATGCCGGACCTGTTGTAATTATCTCAAGGTACGAGTACAGCACGGGTAATGCTAGTTCCGGCTAATCTTATACTCTCGAGCATGAACTCCGTTGATAAATTCGTAATTTTCGAGCTCCAGATGCATATTAATTTATTTGCAACTAGAAAACTTTATTTTCCCCTTCATAAAGCATAGAAGATTCCCTTCTAAATTATATGGATCAACTTTTCAACAACTAGTAGAATAATGGTACCAGTTTTTTTGACTTGAGAAAGGTTTTCTCTTCGAACTCGGGTTTGACTATCGGATATGGGTATATGCTAGACACAAAAAACTATAGCATGTTTAATATTTTAAAGTTTATTCACGTATTTAGAGGATTTTCGAAAGAGTTATATGATTTATATCCATATATCCATGTCTGAATACACGTGGTACGTGCAAGTCAGAAACAAATATTTAAAAAAAAATGAAAATTAGGAGAGAGAATTTTGAAATGTCCACTTCAATGCCAACTTGGACTTTAGCATGGTAATGAAAATTGATGCAGACTTGGACTTGGCTTTTATTTATCACATTGATAAACTTCATTGTTTCTTTGAATTCTATACACTAAGATGTTGACTGTAGGGTCCCTAATTTGATTATTAAAGAGAAATTAATGACCAAAATTGACATTTTCCTTGGGAAAAAAAAAATACAAATTGAAAGCGGCAAAGAAAATCCTCATTTTATAAGGTAACGAGAAAAGAAAAGTTTTTTAATTTTTATAATAATTTATTTGGCACTTAGAAAAATTATTTTAGTTTTTTATTTAATTTTTTTTGTCTTATTTTTTAATTTTATGCTTGCAGTGTTTATCAAATTATTCTCAAAATGTATAGAAAAGTTATCTAATTTCTGTTAACTTTGTTGACTTAATTTTTAAAAATATAAATTATTAAAAAATATACTTAAATATCTTTTTATAATTTTTTTAAATATTTTAAATTTTAAAAATTAATTAATTGTTGATGTGATATTCATATGAATACCACGTTAATAAAATTAGTACCAACCATTTTAAATTGATTTGAAAAATAATTTAAGTTTAAAAATTAAAAAATTAAAAAAATTAAATAAGGACTAAAATAATTTTTTTTTTTGTAAAATTAAAAGATCAAATAAATTATTATGAATTTTTAATTTTTGCTTGACTAATTTCTGGACAAAAATTTCTGAGCTTTTTCCATACGATCATTCAAAGGGATTTCTCTATGAAACTTCTAACTCTTTTTTGGAGTTCCTTTTTCTAAGAGAAAGAATTGCAGATTTAAATTTAATGGATACGAGCGACTGTAAACCAAATTAAGGACTATTTTTTTTTGAATAAAATTAAGTACTTTTTTAATTTTTCTTTTGCATTTCGGTCAAATTTTCAACTAAATCTTACTGTAATAAATATGAATTGAATCGAATCAAATTAATCGATTAAAACATTAATTGTAAGAATAATTTTAAGCAGATTAAATTAAGATCAGACTATTCTATTAAACCAATAAAAAATAAATTAAACTACTTTTAAATTTTAATAACTTTTTAATTAACCGATAAAACAGTGACATGAGGGATTCCACTTGTAAGAAACATTGAATTGCATGGCTCAGTCCAATGGGAGGCCTCCAAAATGCACTGGAAGTCATTTGCCTTGACCGGAGCCGAATCCTATACTGTACTACAATAAACTAGGAACCTCTTTTGTTTGACAAAAATAACCATGCTTTTTTTATGAATTTTCTTTTGTATCCTTAAAAGCTAAAATGATTTCTTACTTAATTTTATTTGTTTTAAAATGATTATAAATTAATTGATTAAAATATTTATAAAAATGTCATGATTCATGTATATAATTTTTTTCTATAATTAAGAGTAGATAATAAAATTATTTAAAATCAAACCCAGACTTTCGTATTTTCAACATGCTATTTTTACCACATATTTCATTAAAAGGTATAATATTTTTAATAATAGAATAATTAATTTAACCTTGGACAAAAGAAAATCTATTCAGGAAGTCAGGCTTGAACACTATGATGAGAGGTTCAGTGTGTGGGAGAAGCAGATTTCAATGGCCAAAACTTCAAAAAGAACTTTTTAAGTTATGGCAGAGAAAAAGAAGAAAAGGTGAAAAGGATGTTTCACCAACTCTGCATGAACAGCACTCCAAAGAGAACACTGATCACGTCAACTCCATTTCCTGCAAACAATATGCAGCGCATGCTTTGCTTTTCATCTCATTTTACTATATTTATATTTGGTTAAATTCTATTGTTAATCCTTGAACTATACATAAATTGTAAAGTTAATTTGGTAAAAGTGTTATAAAAGCCCCTATAATAAGAGTTAGATTACATTTTATCTCTTTTACTGAAAAAAATATGTTAAATCAAAGAGTAAAATAATCTTTTTGTTAAAAATTTCATCTATTTATATTATTAAAAACTGATCAATATACGTTAACATGAAGTACACATGGCATGGTATGTGTCATTGTCTGGTTATTTCGTTAATCACACCAACTTTTAACAGTACAAATGAGTAAAATTTTTAACATAAAAAACGGATTTGCTCTTGCTTTTAGTAGAGGGGCAAAATGCAATTTGATTGTTAGTACAAAAGTCTATATAGTACTTTAACCAAATTAATTTTTGTACTTTAATATGATCATTTCTAGTGGCTTTACTTTTAAAATTTAGTCCTAACCAAATAGTGGTTGTCAAATTTATTGAATTCTATTATTTCTAAAATATTATAGAGAAAACCTATTATCATATATATAGTATCATGTCAACTTGTTATTTTCACATAATACTCACGTAAAAGTCACATTATTTAAATTAATAGATTTAATGATTATCATCCGAGTAAAAATTCTAAATTCGAAAAGTGAGAGACTAAAAATGATTAAATGGTAGAATAAGAACAAAACCCACAAGTTATTGAACTAATAGCAAAATTTGACCTAATAGATTTAACTACTACCAAAAAATATAAGGATTAAAATTTTCAAAATTCAAAAAATATAAAAATAAAATTGATCAATTTGAAAAATACAAATACTAAAATTAATCAAATAAGAGTACAAGAATTAAATTCAAAATCGACTCAAAATACAGGGACTAATAGTAAAAATTTACCTATATACATTACATGTGTAAAAAACCACACCCCAACCTTATCCAATCCTTTAGATTCTTTTAAGCTTCATTCATTCTTTGCCACGTCGACACATATGACACTTTCAAAATTTTCATACATATATATAATATATATGTCGAATTTTTTCGTTAATATTAATATTATTGTTAATATAAGAATATATGAATATGAATATATTAAAAAATATATTTTTTATTTAAAAATTAAAAGTCATAACATTACACTTATAAATAAGTAAAAAAATCTAAATAAATTATCATTTTATTATTTGCCAGGAAAAAAGAGAGAAAAAGAGCCAAACATTGGGACAAGAATCTAGGTAATAATTAATAAGTTTTTGGAACTATATGTAATATTTTCCTGTCAGAATCAAATGTTTATGTCTACTGCTACAAGGAAACATAGGATTCTTTTAAAGGTCAATTACTAGTTCCACTTCAATTGCACCTTGTCCAAAAAAAAAAAATACCTTTCAAAAATAATTCAGAAAAATAAAATAAAAAACCTTGGGAAAAGAACAGTGAAGAAATAATAATAATAATAATAATAATAACAATAATAGTAATGGCTTTTGATTTCTGAACTTTTATTTATATTTATTCTTGTCAATCATTTTTTATTTGAATTCCACTACCGCTGACTGTCATGAACAGGAGCACTTTAAAATGAGAAATTAATGCTTTATACCCCTTAGAATTTATAAAATTATTATTTGATCCCCAAAATGATAAATTTCTATTTTAGTTCTTTTTAGATTTTTATAAAAATCTCCCAAAATAAATTATTGGCTTCGCCCTAATCATGGACCAAATAGACAATTTGCAAGGTAGACGGTGATATACAGATAGATGTTTATTTTTGTATTAGTATTAGTGTGTTTAGTGTACTTTATTGATATTTTTAGATATTTTCATATATAGTATATACAAACAACTATATTTTAATTACATACATATACATATATATATATATATATATAATTTTTAAAAGGTTACAATTTGTTCTAAGCCCCCATATTAATATATTTAGAATTTAGTTCTTTTACTTTTATTTTAAGGAATTCAATCATTTTATTTTTTTGATTAAAAAAGGTAAGTCTAATTGTTAACACCTTTAAAATTTTATTGTTAAATTCAAGTTCAATTTTATGTCATTTTTTAGTTATATAGCTATAAAGTGAGTATTTTTATTATTTCAAGATGTCACACCAACAAATTTAACAATAAAATTTTAATAATGTTAACAATTAGACTTAAAATTTGAAATTTGAAAAGTAGAGTGACTAAATTCCTAAAAATGAAAGTACAATAACTAAATTTCAAATTCATGAAGAGTAGTCGAACTTAGAACATATTTTAACTATTTAAAAATTATTACTTAATTTAATATTTTATTTTTAAATGTAATTCTAAAAATATTAAGATAAAAAAGTTAAATTTTAATTTAAAATTTTAATATCTTATACTCAGTTGTATAAATCGACATTAATCAAATCAAATTAAAATGATAAAAAAATTTAAAACTTTAATTAAAATAGAATATAAATTATTTGATATCGATTTAATATTGGTTCAATATATATTGATCGGTACAAGGTATACCGATATCATATAGAGTATCATGATTAACAATATGGTGCTATATAAAAGATAGAAAAAGAGAAATTGAATAAAAATCAGGTTTATACATTTTTTTTCAACTGGTTGAAAAAATATTTAAATTGTTTAATGTTTATATTTGTTGTCAATTTAACCCAGATTTTTTTAGTTAAATTTGACCATTAATCTTTCATATAATGTCAATTAATTTTTAAATGGAAATCATATCTAAAATATTAAATTTTTAATGATAATGGCGTGAAAATTCATGTGTGCTTGATACTAATATGACACTATTTATCTTATATGTTACGTCAACAAACAATTAAAAATTTATAATAAAAAATTCAAAAATATATAAATTCATAAAAATTTAAAATCTTAGCATGAAGTGCACGAGGACTAGCAAGCCCCTCACCCCCCTAAATTTGGAAATTTAAAATTTGGCTCTTTAAAATCTATGAAGTTTTAAATTAGTGCACAATAAAAGTGCACTTTGGCCTCAAAAAATGATAAAATTTTTATTTAATTTTTTAAAATTAAAAAAATATAAACTATTAAAATAGTAAAATTATATTTTAGCTCTCATAAAATTATACAACTTGATTCTGGACTCTCTAAAAAACTTTTCTTGCTTTACCCTTGATAAAATACACATGAATTTCCATACGAGCTATCATGTTAAAATATTTAACGTTTTAGTTAGTATTTCAGTTAAAAATAATTTGAATATTTTTGAACGACGGATGATCAAATTTAACTTTTTCAAAAGATTAAAGGATCAAATTTAACTAATAATAATAATAATAATAATAACAATAATAACTAAATTGATGAAAAATATAAATATTAAGAATTAAATTTCACATTATGCTAAATAAATTAATGTATTCAAAGAGAAAAAAGTAACTAAAACAAAAGGTAGGTGGAAAATTTGGAGATGATGAGAGTTAAAAAGTTGGGTCATTCACGAGATATGTATGGCTTACTACACTTTTGAGCAAATAAAAGTTGGTTTATTCAAAATGTCAAACCATTTAAGGTTTCCTTTTTCATAAAAGAAAATTGATCAATGCTCGTACCACTCGGATCCGATCTCAATAAAAGCTTGCACAAAAAAAAATCCATATTTTAAACGATTGAGTTTTAATCAGTGTTATTATCAATATAAAAAATTATGAATTTGAGTGTGTTAAAATATATTATTTTTTTATTTAAGAGTTTATAAAGAGTTATGAGTAATTCTCGATATTGTATTTAAAATAGTAAATATGATAAAAAAAACTATATTGCTATTAATGTTAAAAAAAATAACCACTTAAAAATCTTTTTTTTTTTTTCATAATAATCTATGATCATTTCGAGAACTCTAGTTTTTTGGAAAAAAATAGTTAGAATAAGTTATAAGTTATTGTATTTTTTATAAATTTTAAATTTAGTATATGTATTTTTATTTTTAGAAATTTAGTTCTTTTATTTTTAAATTTAAAAATTCAAGTCAAACCGTTAACATTGTTAAAATTATTTTGTTAAACTTAGATTCATTACAAATCATTTTTTTAGTTACATGATTATCGAGTGAGTTTATTTTATTATTTCAAAATGTCATATAAAAAAAATTAATAAAAAATAATAATAGTGAAAGAATATGAATCTGAACTTTAAAATATGAAAAGTAGAGAGATAAATTTTTGAAAATAAAAGTACATTAATTAAATTCTAAATTTGTGAAGAGTATAGAGACTTATAATATATTTTAATCAAGCCAATATTTTTCGCCTTACTTCTTTTAGAAAATTGATGCGTCTTATTTTTTAAAACATGATATATATTGACATTTTTATATTGTTGGACAAATATTATATTTTAATTTTATATGTGTCTTAGTTACATGATTTCTCTTTGAAACTCACTAAATTTTTATGAACTTACTCCGTTATTATTTTCTTTCTCAAGCTTGTTGATTGAAGAATTACGTTAGAGTACTGTTGTTATTATGAGCTGATTGTTTTGTTCTGTATCATGCATGATTCTTAGAGATGACGTATAAATGTATTTTGGAGAGGATTCGTATAAAGAAATGTTACTTCGATAAGAAGATGTTTTTATGAAAATCATATCAAAATTTCAATGTTTGGCTTTGACTTATTATATTTTGTTCTATGAAGCTATTTATTTGAACTTATATGCCAAATATTTCTAATCGTTATTCAAACTCTAGTAAGTAACAATTATTATACATTTTGTTAAAATTGTGTGACTCAAATTATTGTTAAATAAATAAAATACAAGTTACAAAATAAAAAGATTTGTGGGGGCAAAGGCTGCAGCTTGCCACAGATCTCCATTAAACATAATATTGGATCGGTGTCGCAATCGGGGGTGTGGGGGTCGAACCTCAGGCCTCGTGGTACGGTACAAATTGCGTAAGTAGAATCCATATAGAAGTATACTTTTACTATTTGTTTTTGTTTAGAATAAGGTGTTTCAACCTTCTTAAGTTATTTTTATTAGAGATTAATTAGAATAAGGTTTTTCAACCTATAAATAGACGTAATCATCTCCTCTTGTAATCATTCGATTTTCGATATTAGCGAATTTTTTTCTCCTATACTCGTGGTTTTTTCCCGAAAGGATTTCCAAGTAAAATCAGCTTGTTCTTTTTCTTTTCTGTTTTTTTACAATATTTATTCATTATCGACGTTCAATTTTTACACATTCTATATCTATAACTTGTAAAATTTTATAAAGCTTCCGCCAAAATGTTTTACCATAAACTAGTTTGATTTTTAAGTGTTAACACATCTTGCTTGGATCCAATTATCAGATCGAGTTTAACGTGTTACATAGCGATTGAAGCTTGCAAATAGCATGGTGACAAGCAAAACTCTAAAAACTGGATAGAAGAGAGGCTTGGTGTAAGAGGGTTTTTGTTGTTTCTAGAATGTGGCGATGTTGTCATTCAACCATAGCAACTCTTTGTGGCGTGAATGAAGGGGATAATAGACGTTTTACGTTATGAGATTGAAGATACAGGTCAAGACCTTGAAAGTCATCTCCATTGTCGGTGTAGGATGATAAAACCGTCGCTTTGAAATTTTTTGAAAAATTGTTTGGATTTCATTTTTATTTTTAAGTGTGTACAATCAAACATACTTGGTGTGTTGATCTACAAAAGTGTAGTGGTAAACTTTCTTATCAACCAAAACCACAAGAGATTATCTCTACAAATAGTTCAAAATTCTTTTGAGTGGTTGATTGCTTTGTAATGTATTTTGATAAAAAGATAGTCTATGACTTTTATTTGAGGAGCATGCATTACAAAAAGAAAGTTTTTCTAACGTAGATAATATATAGTAAGAAATATTTGTTCAAAATAAAAAATAAAATGCGAGAATTGAGGTTTCCTAATCTCTGATATCAAAGGAGAAAAGAAATCTTGTTTGTTGTTAAGCATGATTGTGGAGGGACAAAATTAGGCCACACAAAAAGTCAGTGGTTACTCCGGTCGAACATTAATTGCATTCTTGAAATTAAATCCTTCACCGAAAAATGAAACAAAAAAAAATGCAATAGAAGCTTGATCATCTTTATAAAATTGAGAAATAGAAACGAAATTTTACTTAAAAATTACACATAATGTATGGACATGTTTAAAGAAAGTTTTTAATGCTTGCACGTTAGTAGTGTTAGTGTGGATAAGGGAGTTTTAAGAATCTTTTTGGATGGACGGTGCGTTTACTTACAATTAGGATAAAAATAACGATGACACTGATATTAGATATTATAACGAAACTGTAGTAAGTAAAAAAAGTTGAATCTAACAAGTGGTTTTAGTATAAAAGAAGATGTTGTTCATCTTAAGGGTCTCGGGTTCGAGCACTTCTGTGTGCAAGGTATGTATGCGCTGTTAAAGGGTTAAGAAAGTATGAACAAATATTACCATGTAATCACACTAATATATTAAAAAAAAAAACTAAACGCATTGTACTGAAAGTACACACGCATAACAAAGGCCCTAAAAATGATAAATTATGGTAAATAAACTAAATTTGAAAAAAACTCATAGAACAGGACCTTTTCAAAAATTTGAGTATTTGACCTTATCTTTTCCTGATAAAATAGAAATAAAAAAAGAAAAAGGGAAATTATTGAAAAAAGACTGGTAAACATCTACCGCACTACATGACCCCTCCTTTCATTTCCCCTTCTTTTTATTCGTTTTTATTTTTTACTTTATTTTCCCCCTCTTTCTCTCTCTCTATCTCTCTCCCTCTTCAGCTTCACTCTTCCCATGGCTTCTTTCTCTTCCTTCCCTTTCCTTTCCCTGTAAGCCTCAATCTCGCCCTTTTTTTTATTTTTTTTTCTCTATTCTCTTAAGGCTTTCTTCTATGAGTATGTATATTTTAATTTTTATGTTATTCTGAAGTTGCTTAGATAGATTTACAAATTGGGTTTACCGTATTTTGTTTCATTGTTGTCAATTTGCTTTGTATTGGAACTCTGGTTTACTTATTTCCCCCCTATTTACCTGTTTTTTTTTTTTTTTTTTTAATTTTGTTCTTTATAAGATGGGATTTTGTTTTATTCTTTAATTTTTGTATTTGCAGTGACTTGTTCCTCATGGCTGATCTGACATGGGTTTTCGAATTTATCATGTCCAGTCGTAATTTCAAGTGAGGCTTTTCATTCTCAACTTGTATATTTTTTTAATGGTTCTAGGTTTTGTTTGAAGATTTCAAGTGAGGGTATTGAGAATAGGTATGCTGAAAACGTTGAAACTAGTGGGAAGTTAGAGTTTTTGTTAGGTTTTTGGATTTTGGTTATATTTGTTTTATGATTTTATGAAGGTATTTGTAATGCTGGAATCATGGTGAATACGTAGTAGGGTTTAGTTGGTTCTTTGTGTTTGTTTTTCAAGTTTAGCCAAGGTGATATTGTGAAGTGGGAATGGTGGGCAAAGAGGATGTTCCTGTTAATCCTACTCCTAGGGCTCCATCATGTCAACTTTCTGGCTCTCGGAAAATGTTTTGGCGTTCGGCTTCGTGGTCCTCGTCCCGAACCAGTCTTCAAATTCCTGAAACTGATAAAGATATAGGAGCAGATGTTAACAATGGTACTAATGATGGACAAGCTCGTCGGTATCCTCCTCCTCCTCCTCCCTTAACCCGACGCTCGCAACAGAATTCTAAAGCCAGGTTGTGTTTGCCACCTCTGCAGCCGTTGTCGATTGCACGGAGAAGTTTGGATGAGTGGCCGAAGGCTGGTTCTGATGATCTTGGTGAGTGGCCACAGCCACCGACACCGAGAGGGAACAAGAGTGGTGAGAGGTTGAAGCTTGACTTATCATCGATTCAGCGGAGTAATGATAAGAATGGCGGGCTTATGAAAAGGGAAAAAATTGCTTTCTTTGATAAAGAATGCTCAAAAGTGGCTGAACACATTTATCTTGGTGGAGATGCCGTTGCAAAGGATAGGGAAATACTAAAACGGAATGGGATTTCTCATGTTTTGAACTGTGTGGGATTTGTTTGTCCTGAGTATTTCAAGGCCGACTTTGTGTACAGAACTCTGTGGTTGCAAGATAGTCCATCAGAGGATATTACTAGCATACTTTATGATGTTTTTGATTATTTTGAGCATGTTAGGGAACAGGGTGGAAGAGTTTTTGTTCATTGTTGCCAGGGGGTATCAAGGTCCACATCACTGGTGATAGCGTATCTTATGTGGAGAGAGGGACAGAGTTTTGATGATGCCTTTCAGTATGTGAAGGCTGCAAGAGGAATTGCAGATCCAAATATGGGTTTTGCTTGCCAGTTGTTACAGTGTCAAAAAAGGGTTCATGCTTTCCCATTGAGCCCTAGTTCCTTACTGAGGATGTATAGAATTGCGCCTCATTCGCCTTATGATCCTTTGCATCTAGTCCCTAAAATGCTGAATGATCCATCCCCTTCTGTGCTGGATTCTAGAGGTGCATTTATTGTTCAGATACCTTCTGCAGTATATATTTGGATTGGTAAAAACTGTGAATCTATAATGGAAAGGGATGCACGAGGAGCTGTATGTCAGATTGTTCGGTATGAGAAAGTGCAGGGGCCTTTAATGATGATAAAGGATGGAGAAGAACCAACCGATTTTTGGAATGCCTTTTCAAATAATTTACCTTTGATGGAAAAATCTGGAAATATAGTTGGGGTGGGGGAGTCGGCAGTTAAGATTTTCCCTGGTAAGAGAAAAGTGGATTCTTACAATGTTGATTTTGAGGTTTTCGAGAAGGCTATAAAGGGAGGTATTGTTCCTCCATTTGCTTCATCGGAGAATGAACATGAAACCCACCTTCCTGCCAGAGAAAGCAGTTGGAGCGTTCTTAGATGTAAGTTTGCCTCTGGCATAATGAAGGACTTTGTCTCTGCCCCAAAGATATTGCTCTCCAGGATGTATTCAGATTCGATGATGATAGTTCGTTCATCATCACCATCGTCTTCTTCGTCTTCCTCCCCTCTGTATCCCTCTCCTGATTCCAGTAGTTTTTCAACCTACTTTTCAGAGTCCTCTCTGGATTCACCTTCAGCTGTTTCAAATTCTTCTCAAGTTTCTTCACCTTTGCATGGTTTTTCTGAATTGTCTTATGTTTCATCACAAACTTCTTCACACCCCACGTCTAATAGCTCAGGGTTTGTCAGTGTCAATCTCACTTCTCAACCTCAGGCTGCATCGTCGCCCCTCAAAAAGGTTTCAACATCCCTTGCAGAAAGGCGAGGCAGTTTGTCAAAGTCTCTCAAGCTGCCAGTGCCGAGTGATAATGTACGAGAAACAAGTGATCAGCCATCTTTTCTTGTCAAGCAAGTCAGGGACAGGAGAAATGACAATACTAGTTCATCTTATGAGTCTGATATTGAAATTGTCTTTGATTCCAAGCATGGTGTGGGAAATGGAGGGGATGTTGTGATTGAAGGCTCCAAATTGAAGATATCTCCATGTAGAATAGCTAATATTGATCCACATGATAAGAGATCTACGTTTGTTAGTACATATGAACCTCAAAAAATTCATTCTCCCCAGGATGGTTTTGTTTTTGCTGTTCCAAGTAGAATGGAGGAAAGTTTTCCAGCATGTCCTGGTGTAATTCAACCTTTAGTTTGGTGCTGGCCCAGTATAGACAAGATGAAAAAATTTAATAGAAGTGATCTAGATTCAACATCTGCTTTTGCAATTTTTTCTCCGGCTACAGCTGTAGGCAAAAATGAAGATAGGATTCTGTATTTTTGGATAGGGAAGTTTTATCATTATGAACAAAGCTTGATTCAGTTAGATAGAAGCCAGGTGCTAAGGGATAGAGATCATATTGACTGGAACCAAGTTGGTTATGATGTTCTAACTCAAGCGGGTCTGCCAGAGGACACCCTTGTGAAGGTATGGATTAATGTTATAAATATTTATGAGGGTAATTGATTTGCTATTTAAATCAAAGGATATAGTTATGTTTATGCCAGGGTCAAATCAAGTTTGGGTCCCTCTTGTTGTCTTTGAGTTTGATGCTTTTGTAGATGTAGAAAGCCTGTTTACTAATAGGAGAAATATATAAGATTTGTGTCTGAACTCTTTTTGCATCACTTTCGGTTTGATTTTGTTATGCATTCAGTACATAGAAAAGAAGCAAATAATCTGTACTACATTCTAACCTTTTATTTTTTTGTACATTGATTATCAACAGATTGTCAAAGAAGATGAAGAACCAACAGAATTTCTTGAGTTGCTGAGGACATTTTAGCTCTGCTGCAATTAAGGAGAAACCTACAAGCCAATAGATTTTATAAATCATCTTCCCGTTTCTTCAAATGGCTTAATTTTGCTCTGAAATTTCAGGCATCAAGCCTAGTTCCCATGGCAAAACCAACGTGGTACTTAACCTTTTCTTCTATCATATATTAATTGCCTATGTAGTTTCAGAAAAAAATTCTGCTATATCTGTGCAATATAGTTGGTTTGGCAGCTTCTATGCAGATTGGTATGGTAAGCCTATGCTCCTTCCAGCATCTGCTGTATGCAAGGATTTTAAGATATTCCATGTAATGTTTCATCTAGGTTAAATTTTTGCAGATATTCCGCAACATTGATATTCTTTTGGTTTTCTAGGCCTCAATTGATCATTAGAGGGGTAGTTTATTGTGATAGAATATCAAATTAGACCACCACAAGATTTCATTCCCATCATTTTCAGTGTTTACTCGGGAGCTAAATTTTGCACCACTCCATTGTCAGTATGAAAGCATGAATAAGACCTATATGCAACTATTTTGATTGGCTGTGCTAGACTTTTGCATATATTTTTTTATATTCGTTTTAAAGGTTAACTTCCAGGTTGGTTGTTTATACTTTATTAACTAGACTTCAGTTATATTGTTACTACATGAGGATAATGAGTTTAAGATGTCAATCAGAATATGTTGTCTATGAAACTATTCTTTAGAGGCGTGGAATGGAGTGACTAAAAATGTTTAAAAATTCTCCATGTATGTAAAAGCACAAGCATGTAATCTTGAGCATTTTCAGCTGTGAAGTTTAGAGTTACAAGTGTACGCTGAAGCTCAATGCAGCTGTGGCTGTGGACCTTGATGACCTAGCAGTAAATTCTTTTTCAGTCATAGTTAGGTGGACAAGGTCACAGGCTCGAATGTTTTTGTGGTACGCACTGAAAAGCATAGATTCTTGCCATCTATGGCTATTCACCTCTTTGACCACTGTCACTTTAATGGTTTTGGCTCAGTTTGTATTGGGAAAAACTTGCAATTGCATATTTTTCACTGTAGTAATGTCCAAGTAGGATGGTCAAAAAAATTTAGTTTCTCTTACCAATATAAAAAATTCTACTTGGCAAATTTACCCTACCATGTTTACCTCATCATTTCGAATCTATAGATTGAAATGTTTTTGGTTGTTTGCAGGTAACAGCTCTTTGGAAGGATCCTGTGGCAATCCACCCTGGTTGTACAGCACTGTTAACACCACCGTAACTGTTAGTCATTTGTTTCATAGACTGTTATTGTATATTAAGTGTTGGTAGAATCATTTGTTCCAGACAAAATAGATAGCCTGTAATTTCCCATCTTTTGGGCTACTTTATGTCTTCCAGTTTGCACAAACTGTTCAATTCACTACTTTCTGCGTAGGCAGGTTTTAACAATAATTTTTCACAAAATGCAAATGCTGTATTCAGAGTTTATCTCTTTGTTTTGCTTATATATGATATATTGTTCTGCATTTTATGGGCTTGAAATTTGCCCATCAGTTCAAGAATTGAACATGTTCAAGTTTTTATGGATCAAGAAACACATAATATCTCAAGTATAGATAAACTACTTAAAAGTAAGAGTTCTCTTTAGCGAATGCTCATTTTGTCCTTTTCAAATGCCCCTTTAGGATGATCTCTGCTTGAAAAACCCTCTATACAAGCAAGCACTAACAGGGTTGGGCGTTCAATGGAATTCCCGTTGGCTACTGTGTCCGTGGCATCCACCACCACCGTGAGTTTGAAGCTTCTAGTAGATGCTAAAAGGAGGATTCTGTATGCCAAAGCTACTGTTATAAGGTTGGCTTACATTAAAAGACATGGTTGAATGGCTTGCAAAGCTTTATAAGCTTTTATAAGATGCTAAAAACAAGGATACATTGTTGAAACATCTAAATCTTCAAACATACAAATACAATCATCGGCAACACATATTATAATGGTGGTTGAATGCTTGTAGAGACATTCGTCGATTTTATTATGAAAGTGATCCGATACATAGTTGCCCTTCTTGCTCTAATGACATCAACGACCCAGCAACATTTGTAATCTCCCTTCAAGTAAGCTCTCAACTTCATCTGGTGCAAAAGAGGGTGGCTACTTGAAAGGGGTTGTTATTTATAAAGAGAAAGTGGTTAATGTAGGGCGTTAATGAGAGGAGCAGCATGATCCCATTTGTTTATAAGTTGCTGTAAGAAACATAGGTTTCATGGCACTGGTCTGGTTTTTGTTTCACGGTCTGGAGTTAATGAAGGCATCGCCTACAGTCCAAGACCCTTCCTGCTGATGTATTGTTTAGTTGATTTCACATTTTAGATGTCTCTTGAAACTTTTTTGAACTCAAATGGTGCCTGTTATTATGTTGCTTCCAACGAAGAGGCAAACAAGGTTTTCGAAAACCATTTACATTGTATAAATTCGGCCATGGAAATGATAATTTCGGGAAGAAACATTTCAACGAGGGAGAAATTCATTGTGTAGGGTTTGGAGGGTACTGTGTTTTATGAAGATAACGCATGAAAAATAAGGGAAAATGAGGTGGTGAAGTGTTTGAATCGGCAGAAGAACCGTAGAAGCTAGAGATGAGTAGAATTCCACATCCTTAAGAAACATAAAGCGGCGCCCAACATATTAAATATAAATTAAAGCGCAAGCGAAGGGTAAAAGCACGGAGCCGTGCGGTGCGCACGGATCGAACTATTCTTTCGCCTTTTACTAAAGAGTACCGTGTGCTCGCCGATCAAAGCGGCATACGCCAGTTTTTGGAAGGTTGCCTCACTAATTTCTAGTCTTAATTCATTATTTTTTATGTAGTTATAGTAATTATGAGTCTTTCTATTGGACGAAATGTTGGAAACGTCAAATTGTATTTGAGAATTTCTTTTGGATTTTGTTTGTTATAAGGGTTAGTATTTGGTGCTATTTATTTTTTCAGCTTTCTTTGTTGATCTTCTTTTAACTTATTTTTTTGTTAGAGATTTAATTGTTATATATTAATTTAGCATTATTTACTTTTTTTAAAACACGTTTTACATCAAAAAAGAATCTAACAAATATGTTGGAAAATTAAGTGTAGACATTAAATCTATATTTAAATATTTATGGTCTTATTTCACTTTTGATCCTTCTCATATTTTGGATCTAATTTTTGTAATCTACTTTTATAAGATGATATTAGTTAGTCCAAGTAGTTGTTATCCTTCATTATTTGGATAAAAATATTGATATAAAATAAATCTAAAAGAAATCTACTTTGACATAATAGAAAGAGAATTTTTAATCAACACTTTAATCAAAATAATTAAGAGTGAACTATGTAGATTAATAAAAGAAGAGGGAATGAATTATGTCAAATTAAAGTATAGGTATTAAATGTTAAATTTAAACAAACTAGAGGGACTATAACCACAACTTGACATAAAACGCCCTTGTTTTCGTTTCATTAACCAGACTTCAGTTATGGTGCATGACGAGAATGGGTGCAAGATGTAGAGCACAAGCACGTAATGTTGAGCCTTTTCAGCAGTGAACTTCAAAATTCTACACAAGTGATGCTGAAGCTTAATGTAGCTGTGGCTCTTCACCTAGGTGACACAGCAGTAAATTCTTTTTCTGTCGTAGTTGGGTGGACAAAAAGGTCACATGCTTGAATTTTTTTGTGGTGGGTCACTGAAAAGATGTAGATTATCGCCTTCTATGGCCATTAACTTTAAAGATTTGGCTCAGTTTTGTGTTGGACATTCACTGAATTGAATTCCCATACCACCACCACTGTGAGGTTGAAGCTTCTGGGTTTACAAACTTTTATGAGACAGCTGAAAATTTGAATGGTACTTGCATTCAACTAGCGACGGTAATTTAGTTATTAGGAAAGTGATCCAACATATAGTACTTGCCCTTCTTGATCTAAAGACGACTAACCCCTCAAATAAGATTTCAAGTTTGAACTTCATCTGCTGCAAACATGAAAGTGGTTGAGGGGAGGATCATTATCCCATTTGTTTAAAAGATGCTGTAAGAAACACAGGTTTCCTGGCACTGGTCTGTTTTTTTTTTTTCAGGGTCTACAGTTACTGAAGGCATCGCCTACAGTCCAAGACTCTGCTTAGTGATGTATTGTTAAATTGATTTCATATTTTAGATGTCTCTTGAAATCTGTTTTGAACGAAGAGGCAAACAAGTATTTTCGAAAACCTTTTTCATATTTTAGATAGCTGTGGGAAGACATACTCCAATGAGGGAGAAATTCATTGTGTTGAGTTTAAAGGGTACTGTGTTTTATAAAAGATAACGCATGAACAATAAGGGGAAACGTGGTGGTGAAGTGTGTGAATTTGCAGATGAATTGCAGAAGCTAGAGATGAGTAGAATCCCCCATCTCTAAGAAACATAAATCAACGCCCAACAGAGAAATATAAATATAAGGGCAAGCGAAGTTGAAAGGCACGGAGCGGTGCGGTGAGCACAGAGCGAACTATTCTTTCGCCTTTTACTAAAGAATACCGTGTGCTCGCCGTTTAAAGCGGCATACGCCAATTTTTGGAGGGTTGTTCTTTATTGGAACGCCTCATAAATTTAAAGTTCAAATAATTTCTTGGGGTCTTTTAATCCGAAGGCGTTGTTTTCTAATGGAGAAAGTTCTTTTTAATACGACGTTTTTATTATAACATTTTTTTTAATAAGAAAATGATTCAATTTTTTACTAAATAGAATGTTTGGATAAAAGTAGTAAATGAAAGAAAAGCCAAGTAAAGTAATTGATTAAAAGAAGATTGGTTACCTCGAGTGTAATATATACAGGTAGCAAATGTTTAAGCTCAAGAGACATCTATGATTCTTACAAGAAAATTTGTAGTTTCTAGAATTATGAGCATGTCTTGAAACCCAACAAAAAATCTAGAAACTACAGATTTTCTTGTTAGAACTTAGAACCATAGGTGTTGAGCTCTAACAAATGCTATTTGAAAATATATACACTCAATTAGACATTCACAAAAAACAATCGTTTATGGTATTTCTTACATTAAGATCACTTTCTGCTATAATGAATCAAGAAATAAAAGGAGCTTCTAACAATTTATAAGGAAATCTACAATCTGTTGGTTATTAAATTAGTATACAGTAACGCTCCGCTACAGTCTACCTTGCACAGTGATGAGGAATCTCCTTTGACAACCATGGGAAAATAATAAACGTGGGGTTGTTGAAAGTTCCCATCGAAGTCAAGCATATCAATTAAACAATAGTTAAACTTGCAGGCAACTTTGGGAAAAAAATGTATTTAAATTAGAATACTTACCTAGATTGATGATGAAATTATAACTAAGTCATTCCATTGTGATTCATTTTGATTGTTTCCATCTTGACTTGGTTGATATGTTGCATGAGATGAGCGGCTGTTTCTTAAGGCGATTCCTGAAGCACTACCAGCATCAGTAAAGCTGGTTAGAAGAAATGAAAAAAAAAATATAGTAGTGACTTAATAATAGCATTACAATAAAGTATTTAATATACTTTTATGGCATCCATATTACGGATTTACAGTATTAATCAATAAAAACAAACAATAAATATACATTCTGTTGAGCGATGGCCAACCATACATTGGCGAGCACATATGGCGAAGGCTAAATTGAGCAAGGCTCGGATCACCCTTAACCAAAAAAAAATTTCTACCATATGTGTGTTATAATAGATATAACCTTGAAAGTAGTTGAAAGAATCCCTTGTAATCACCTCTGCTCCATTTGTTTATATTTGCTTTGGCTATCCATCCCCATCAGTCCTTTCATTTCTTTCCAAGTATAGGGCTTGGACACTGCAACCACCGTGAGTTTGAAGCTTCTGATAGATACAAAAGGGCAAAGGATTCTATTCGCCGAAGCTGGAAAAGATTTTGTTGATTTTCTCTTCAACATATTGTTATTGCCTGTTGGTACTGTTATAAAGTTGCTTAGGAAAGAAGGCATGGTTGGATGCCTTGCAAACCTTTACGAGAGCGTTGAAAATTTGGGTGATGCATATATTCAACCGACAACAAACAAGGATACCTTTTTGAACCCTAAATCTTCAAGTTTAGCAATCAATGTTCCTCTCTTGTCGCCGAACATTCAGTCATCAAAATCACATGGATTATATCGGCATCTTTTGTATTTGTTGCGAAATGATCATTCATGCAAACTGCGAGCTTGCAAAAAATGCGAGCTCACCAAAGACCACGAGCTCACTTGTGAGCTCTTCACTCTGCAAGTTGCCAACTTGTCAACACTGAAACTGTGATAAATTTTGATTAAACATTTTGGCAGGTGATTAGGTAGAAACCAGCCAATGAAAAAGAAAGTTATATGAGTCCAGTCACTAGATTAAGCCAACTTGTAATAGTTTACTATTATTTTCAGCTTATTTAAGCATAAATTTTCATGTAAACTTAGCAATCAGTTTTTTATGAATGAAACAGTTCACTAAAAATTAACTTCTCCAATTTTGATTATTTTCCTTCTGTTTCAACCTTTCCTTCTTCGAAATCCAACAGTATTATGTAAATGTTCAAACATCTACACGCCCTAATAGCGACCCTGAAACATTTGTAAGCCCCCCAAATAAGGTTTCAACCTCATCATCTGCTGCAAAATGAGGGTGGTTACATGAAAGGGGTCGTTACATACACGGTCATGGAGATCTAACAGTTACCCCTATGTCAAGTATTTCGAGCATAACTATGCTCAATAAGTTCAACATTAAACAACTTGATGCATTGGAAAAAAAAGTGGTTAATGTAGGAACTAATGAGGTGAGCTTCCTTTTATCCTGTTTCGTTTATAAGTTGCTGTAAGAAACAATTGTCTTATGGCTTTGGTATGGTTTTTATTTCAGGGTGTGAAGATACTGAAGGCATCGCTATGGTCCGAGACTATGCTTACTGATGTCTTCCTTACCCAAAAGGCCAGGAAGAAGCGTTCTAGGTGATCGAAATGAGAAATGCTTCTGCGGCTGTTGATGCATTTAAAAGGCCTTGCGGGTGCTGATCCACCACTCTTGTTTCTATCTATGCTGCAATCAAAGACACCCTTTTAAAGAGCTTCTGGTTTCTATCTATGCTGCTAATAATGTACCACTCTTGTTTCCATCCTCAGCATCCACACCATAAAAATGGCATGGGTCGCATGTATGTGGCAAATTATCCAAAATCCCTTAGTCCTGCCCGCAGCCATGTTTTGAGCCAAAAATTGACTATTGTGAATAAAGGGTTCATCCTCAGGTGAGGGAGGTTATGTCAAGGGAGTTGTTACTATCACTTCGCTTAACAAGTTCAAAGTTCAGGATGTTGGGGTTCTTGAGGAGAAAGTCATTGATATGAGAGTGGATGAGGTAAATGATCCCTTTTTAAGTTTTGATGCAATTTTGTGAAGGAATATAGTTTTTACACTTTTACTTTGCTTTGTGCAAATAAGGAATGAAATTGCTGAGGGCATTGTTGGTATCCAAGACGGTGCTTATTGCTGTGTTCCTTGGGTAATAAGATCAAAAGTGATGTGGTGTTCTTGCAATTGTGTCTCTAGGATGGAAATGATGTTAGGCTATATCTAATCCTCAAAACTTTTATGTACAACCTCTGAAAGTTCTATTTGTGATAGTGTTCCTATATGGCCACCGATACTGTTAGCTTGAAGCTTTTGGTGGCATTTTACATGTAAAAAACTTGTGCCGCCTAAATTTGAAGCTTGACCCCCCCCCCCCCCCAAAAAAAAAACCCTGAAAAATGTAACATTTTAAGATTGTGAGAAATTGTTTAATATATATAATAACGTCTGTGTTGGTTTTTTTATCAACTCACAAATTTGAAATGAAAGAAAGAAAACAGAACAAAAAAAAATTGAACTCAAAATTGAGAAGTAAAATCTACCTTCTCATTACAAAATCTGCTGATAAAATACCAGCCAAAGAAATGATCATAAAACTTATAAAAGCTGATACATTTTTTCCATCGCTGCCACCAAACCAACCACAATCAGCTTGAAGCTTCTGATAGACCCAAAATCCGACAGAATTCTGTTTGCTGAAGCTAGTAAAGATTTTGTTGATTTACTTTTCTGTATCATGTCATTACCTTCTGGAACTGTTATAAGGCTCCTTGGCAAACAAAGAACAGTGAGGTGCCTTGGGAACGTTTATGAAAGCATTGAAAGTTTGGACGAATCCTACATGCAATCAGCAGCTACAAAAGAAATCCTTTTGAAGCCAAATTTTACGACCTGTGCTTCTAATATAGCTCGCTTGTTGCCAAGCATGCAATCCTCCATATACACCACAATTTACTTGTGTAAATATCATCAAAATTTCAGTGGTGGCATTGTTAAAGTGGCAAATTATTCAACAGCCGTTTGTCCTTCCTGCCGAAATTATCTTACGAAATCTAATAATGTATTTTTGTTGAATCCCACAAACAATGGCGTACCATACTCGGGTGAGGAAGGTATTATCAAGGGGACAGCAACTTTCATGATAACTGATGATCTGGTGGTGAGCCTATTAGATGACTGAGATTTTTCTTAGATATTTTAAGAGTGTATGTCAATCTTTTGATGTCTTAGCTTGACAGAGCAGTTGTAAACAGTCAAGCATGATACACCTAATGTGTCAGTTTGTATTTGGTTAAGTGATACAATCTTTTGATGTAATACTTGTTGAACCACTGCAACAACAGTAGTCTTTTGTATATTATGCACTAAAGTCTTAATGAAAGTCAGTCTATTCAGTCAAAAAAACTTTTCTGGTTTTGTCTTCTTTTTCCAGCTCTTCCTTTTATTTTTTGTTCCATAACTTAACATGGTATCAAGAGCTTAAAAAAATAGATCTTGAGGGACTGTGTGTGAGCTGAAAAACCAAAAAAAAAAACCTTCTTCTGCACCAACAACTTTTTAGAACATGATATGGCTTCCAGTAGCTTTGCAACCCCAAATCCTCCTGTATTCACAGGAGAAAACTACCCTATTTGGGCAGTGAAGATGAAGGCATACCTGAGGGCTTTTGACCTGTGGGATGCTATAGAAACAAGTAGAGATGTGCCTCCCTTGAGAGCAAATCCAATTATTGCTCAAACCAAGCAACACAGTGAGGAGGTAGCTAAGAAATACAAGACTCTCTCTTGTATTCACTCTGCTGTAACAGATGTGATTTTCACAAGGATAATGACTTGTGAAACTGCAAAGGATGCATGGGACAAGCTCAAGGAAGAGTTCCAAGGAAGTGACAGAACAAGGCAGATTCAAGTGCTGAATTTCTAGAGAGAGTTCAAGGTTCTAAAGATGAAAGAGTCAGAGACTGTTAAGGAGTATTCTGATAGGCTTAGGAAGGTCGTAAGCCAAATCAGGTTGCATGGGGAGGAGTTGTCGGACAAGAGGATAGTTGAAAAGGTGCTGGTCAGTGTTCTAGAGAGGTTTGAGTAAAAAATTTCCTCTCTAGAAGACTCAAAAGACATCTCAAAACTTACCTTGACAAAAGTTGTAAATGCTCTTCAAGCTTTGGAGCATAGAAGGGCTATTAGGCTTGAAGAGTCAACTGAAGGAGCTTTTCAAACTAAGCTCAAAGACAAACATGGCAGCAACAATTTTGGAAAAAAGCAATCTGGTGAAAGAAAAAACAAAGAGAAAAAAGAAGGAGATGACCACAAGTGGGAAAGAAAAAAAGGAAGGTATCCACCTTGTTCTTATTGCAAGAAAAGAAATCATATTGAAAAGTTTTGTTGGTTTAGACCAAGGGCAAAATGTAGAGCTTGTAATCAACTTGGACATGTGGAAAAGGTTTGCAAAAACAAAGCAAATCAAAAGGGCCAAGCTCAGGTTGCTGAAAAGCTCTAACAAGAAGAAGAAATTCTCTTTGTTGCTACTTGCTATGCTGCAAATAGTGGAACAGAAACATGGCTGGTAGATAGTGGATGCACCAATCGTATGACTCATAATGCAAGTCTCTTTAAGGAGTTGGACAAGTCCTATGTCTCTAAGGTGAAGATTGGAAATGGAGAGCTTGTGGATGTCAAAGGGAAAGGAATGATTGAAGTCGAAACTTCTACAGGTACAAAGTTTATTTCTGATGTTCTATTTGTACCTGATATAAGCCAAAGTTTGTTAAGTGTGGGACAAATGTTAGAAAAGAACTATGTTTTGCACTTTCAAGATATGTCATGTTTCATTTTTTATCCTATTGGTTCTAAGTTGATGACAGTCAAAATGAAGAACAAAAGTTTTCCTATAGAATGGAAACAATTAGATTTGAATGCCTATGCTAGTGTAGTGGATGATTCTATCTTATGGCATAAAAGACTTGGGCATTATAATAGTTCAGCCTTGAGATATATGCATGCATATAAACTTGTTAAAAATCCACTTGTTACCTATGACAAAGCTGATGTATGCGTTCCATGTCTATTTGGAAAGCAAGAAAAGCTTCCCTTCCCACATAAAAGCTGCTCAAGAGTTACAGAGAAGCTACAACTAGTGCACACCGATGTGTGTGGACCTATGAGTAATCCATCTCTTAATGGAAGCAGATACTTTCTCTTATTTGTGGATGACTACACTAGAATGTGCTAGGCATATTTTCTCAAACAAAAATTAGAAGTATTTGAGGCATTCCAAAGGTTCAAGAGCATGGTTGAAGTTGAATCGGGCTGTTTGATGAAGAAATTGAGATATGATAATGGGACTGAGTACAACTCAAGGGAATTTGCTAGTTTTTGTCAACAAGTTGGAATTCAACAAAAAATTACTGTTCCTTACACTCCTCAATAAAATGGAGTGAGTGAAAGGAAAAAATAGAACAATTATGGAGATGGCTAGATGTTTGCTGTTTGAAAAGGATCTTCCAAAAGTATTTTGGGCTGAGGCTGTGAACACCTCAGTATACTTGCTGAATTTGTTACCTACAAGAGCCTTGGTTGGAAAAACTCCTCATGAAGCTTGGCATGGTGTGAAACCTTCAATTGAACATCTCAGAGTTTTTGGATGTGTTTGTTTTTCTCTTGTACCAGAAGTAAAAAAAGGCAAGCTTGATAAAAGGGCTGAAGTACCAGAAGTAAAAAGAGGCAAGCTTGATAAAAGGGCTGAAGTTACAGTATTTTTGGGTTATATAGTAACTCCAAAAGCTACAGGTTATACAATGTGACTACCAAGAAAGTGTTTGTTAGCAGAAATGTCAAGTTTGACGAGCATGCAAAAGTGGAATTGGGAGAGAAATGAAATTGCAACACAAACACCAATTGTTGTGCCTCAAGAACAAATTTCAGAATTTGAAACTGATATTGAATTTGCAGTTAGGGGCACTAGATCATTATATGAGGTTTATGCTAGGTGCAATGTCGCTACATTAAGACCTACAAGCTATGAAGAAGCTGCTAAGCATGATGAATGGAGAGCAACAATGATTGATGAGATCAAAATGATTGAGAAAAACTCAACTTGGCAGCTTGTTAACCGGCCAAAAAATTGCAAGGTAATTGGTGTTAAGTGGGTTTATAGAACCAAATTAAATTTAGATGGTTCTGTGAACAAACATAAGGCTAGATTGGTGGTGAAAGGATATTCTCAGCAACAAGGAATTGATTTTTCAGACACTTTTGCTCCTGTGGCAAGGGATGACACTATAAGACTTTTACTAGCCTTAGCAGCAATGAAAGGCTGGAAAATTTATCACCTTGATGTAAAGTCAGCATTCCTAAATGGTTTGCTTGAGGAGGAGATATTTATGGAACAACCAGAAGGTTTTCAAGGTTCTGAAAATGAAGGCAAAGTGTATAAGCTTCACAAAGCTCTTTATGGGCTGAAACAGGCTCCTAGAGCCTAGTATAGCAGAATTGACTCCTATTTGCTGCAAGAAGGGTTTTTAAGAAGCGAAAGTGAAGCTACATTGTATGTTAAAAAGCTTGAGGATGAGAAGCAACTCATTGTTTCATTGTATGTTGATGATTTGCTTATTACAGGAGATAATGAAGTGTCTATGGAGCAATTCAAACAAAGAATGAAAAATATGTTTGAAATGTCTGATTTGGGTGATATGAAATACTTTCTTGGGATGGAAATTCACCAATCTGATGTCGGTATTTTTATTTCTCAAAGAAAGTATGCTCTGGAAGTTTTGAAGAAGTTCAAAATGGAAAATTGCAGACCAGTAGCTACTCCACTAGTTTTGAATGAGAAGTTGTCTAAGTCTGATAATTCCGAAAAGGTTGATGCTTCCATTTACAGAAGTTTGATAGACAACTTATTATATTTGTCTGCTACTAGGCCAGATATAATGTATGCTGCAAGCTTATTATCTAGATTCATGCAAGCTCCTAGTCAGACACATTATGGTACAGCTAAAAGGGGTTATGAGATACATTAAAGGTACATTCAGCTATGGCATATGATATTTGAAGAATGATGGTTGCAAGCTTGAAGGTTATGATGATAGTGATTGGGCTGGAAGTGTGATGATTGCAAAAACACTTCAGGTTATGTTTTTTTCTTTTTGAAGTGGTGCATTTGCATAGAATTCAAAAAAGCAAGATGTGGTGGTTCAATCCTCAATTGAAGCTAAGTATGTCTTTGCTGCAGCAGCAGCTAATCAAGCCATTTGACTTAGAAAGATCTTGGCTGACTTGGAACAAAATATTAATGAAGCTACTGCAATTTGGGTGGATAATAAATCTGCTATAGTTATCACCAAAAATCTAGTCCAGCATGGAAGAACTAAAATTTCATGCAATCAGAGAAGCTGAAAGACTTGGTGAAATCAGTGTTAGATATTGCAAATCTGAAGATCAAGTTGCAGATGTTCTGACTAAGGCTGTCTCAAGGCTTAGATTTGAGTTTCTAAGAACAAAGCTTGGAGTCTCCAAGAAAAATCTCAAGGAGGAGTATTAGATGATTGAGATTTTTCAATCTTTTGATGTCTGAGCTTGACAGAGCAGTTGTAAACAGTCAAGCATGATACACCTAATGTGTCAGTTTGTATTTGGTTAAGTGATATAATCATTTGATGTAATACTTGCTAAACCACTGCAACAGCAGTAGTCTTTTGTATATTATGCACTAAAGTCTTAATGAAAGTCTGTCTATTCAGTCAAAAAAAACTTTTCTAGTTTTGTCTTCTTTTTCCAGCTCTTCCTTTTATTTTTTGTTCCATAACTTAACAGAGCCCTATGTCCACTAAGTCTATTATCACTTTGCTCAACAAGTTCAACATCAAGGATGTGAGTGATCTTGAAGAGAAAGCCATTGGTGTGGGAGTTGAAGAGGTAAAACAATATATTGTCTTGTTATAACTTTAAAATTTGCTTTTCTCCTTTTTTTGTTTGCCTTGTTTGATACAACATTCTTAACACCACACCATTGGCTTAAATTTGTTATATTTGTGCAATAGGCGGTGGAATTGCTTAGGGCATCGATGCAGTCCAAGACAGTGCTTACTGATGTTTTCCTTGGTGTGAAGAAAAAGTCCTCTGTGAAGTCTGAACCAATTATTCACTGAAGTCTTGGATTTAATGATCAATTTGTTCAAGCCCAAATAATCTCATTTTAGAAATTGAAACCTAGAAATTAAGGTATCATTTTGAGAAGTGGTTCTTTTTGTTCTTGCAATTGTCTCATCTGGAAACAATGTTTAAGAATGTCTGTTCAATTTTATAACTTGAAACTATATGCTTTTATCTAATCCTCAATATCTTTTATATATAAGTTTTCCCTATACTTGAGACTTCAAAGTGAATACTATTTGTATGTAATAATGGGACATAAAAATATTGGAAAGAATCCTTTAATCACTCACTTCAACTCTGTTTAATGTAGCTGAAAGTTTGAATAGGCCATCCAATTCACTAAATAGCCTGCACACTGCAAAATCTACCAAGGCATGGCTACCATGACTGCTAACTCTGTTTGCCATGTCTTAAGCTCTACTTTCTGCTAACATTTACGACAGCATTGAAAATTTGAGCGATTCCTACATGCTGACACCATCAGAAAAGGACATCCTTTTGAAGCCAATGGTTATGAACTATTCAGCTAATGTAGCTCCCTTATTGCCAAGCATGGAATCCTCAAAATGCACCAAGCTTTATACGTGTTGCAGCTCATACGTGACAAATGATCAGAGTACTCGTTGATTTGATTTATACTAACCTCAAACTGAATATGCATATCTACTGGTATCCGATTAAGTTCATATTTGGAAAACATGGATTGTCTGTATGGTAACAGATTCGATAAGTTCAAGTCATGTATGATTTGCTGTGGAAGTTAATCCTAATAAATCAACTCCATTCATGTTACATGGCTGTTTCCAGTTATTTTCTGTTGGGCATGTTGTTATTGCCTGGTGGTACTGTTTTATAAGGTTGCTTACTATAAAATCCATGGTTGGATACATTGTTGAAGCCTCTAAATCTCTTGTTGCCAAACATACAAATGCAATCAACAAGAACACTCTACACCGGCATTTGGATTCTTGTAGAGCTATTTGTCAATTTTATTATGAAAATGATCTAACATATACTTGCCCTTAAGAAACCAGTTTCTTCGTATAAATAAGCAATGGAAGAAAAAAAACATATAGTTTCAGGAAGAAATACCTCAATATTAGCAGAGGAGGGAACCATTTTTTTTGTAAAGATAAAGCATGAAAAATAAGGGGAAAAAGCAGTAAACGCTCGAGGAAAGCAGAATCCCACATTCCTAAGAAAAGACAACAGCACCCAACAGACACCTATAAATGAGAGCGCAAATCAACTGTCTTTCTCACGGAGCTGTGCTGTGAGCACAAAGCGAACTATTCTTTCGCCTTTTACTAAAGAATACCGTGTGCTCGCAGTATGAAGCAGCATACGCCTATTTTTGGAGGTTTAATTCCTTTATTGGAATGACCCACAAATTTAATTTAAGTTTTTTATGGTTTTTTTTTTTTTTTATTTGCTTTGAGTTTGTTGGTGTTATGAATAAAGAAAGTAAAATAGTGAAAATTGGCCATTCAATTTGACTATATTTCATCTTTATTTTCAAATACAATCAAACTAATCCAACTAAAACTAAAAATCTTGAAAGTTGAAAAAACTTATGATTTGTGTCAGTAACACCTAAATATATCAAAAAAAATTTATCAATTAAGATTATTTTTATCTGACACGTGTAACATAACTGTGCAACAGGCACCAAAATATTTCCATGCAATTGGCGGATATAATCCGCATGTCTTCAAGCCGCCAAATAATCTATCAATTAAGATTGATTTTATCTGACACGTGTAACATAACTTGTGCAACAGGCACCAAAATATTTCCATGCAATTGGCGGATATAATCCGCATGTCTTCGATCCGCCAAATAGTTAGCAGCTTCATGGTTCACCATACGGTGCGCAGCTTGGGCATCAACGAGTTTGTTCTTATTATCGCATATGGAGAGTCCGCCAACATTCTTGTACTTTCAGACTATCTACCAAATGACTTAGACTTGTACTGTCCGCAGATGACTGATGCTTGGCCTGTCAGCAAGATGGTTTATAACTTGAACTATTTGTCATCTGTACTAGCCACTGGTTGGTCATCTCGCAACAAGGTTGATGACGCTCTATATGATTATTAATTCAGTGGAATCAATTCTCTTTTCTTTTCTTTTTTTTTTTTTTGTAAAATTCTATTAAAAAAGATTTCGAGTTTCAAGTTGAATTTTACAATTCAAATAATTTGAATAATACATCGGTAATATGTATATGTAGTTTGTAGTTTGACACTTTTTCTTTTTAGTAACATTGGCTTAAGCTATTTTGTGCGACTAGGGATTGAAATTGCTGAGGGCATCATCGCAGTCCAAGTCGGTGCTTACTGCTTGTGTTCCTTGGTAAAGAAGAAACTATAGTATCAAATAGGTGACGTTTTGTTCTTCCAGTCGTGTCCCTTGGATGGAAATTTTAAAAAACAAAGATAATTCCTATGATAAAGGAAATTTAAATAACAAATATTCAAAATTCAAATATAAAGATAAATAAATTAAACTAAAGGATAAAGGGAATTTAAAGTTTAAACTAAATTAAAGACTTGTTAATAGTTTGTTAATAGAAGTTATTTTCAAATTTCTGTTAATAACAGATTGGTTGTTAAAACTGTTATTAAAACAGTTAAGTAAACAATGTATAAATACATTACCTCTGAAATTGATAAATGAGAATGAATTTTACAGAATTTCTCAATAGTTTGTCAAATTACTTACGTGCTCTTCATCTCTGTTCCTCTCTGTTCTTTGTTGTATTTCTTGAGTCTCAATTAGTTTTCTTTAAGTCTTTTCAAGGCATGGCTGCCAACACTATTAGCTTGAAACTTCTTGTTGACTCAACTAGCCACAGAGTTCTATTTGCAGAATCTGGGAAAGAATTTGTCGATTTTATCTTCAACATTCTGTCATTACCTGTTGGTACTGTCACAAGGCTTCTCACCAAAGAACAGATGGTGGGCTTCCTTGGAAACCTTTACGACAGCCTTGAGAATATGAACGATACCTACATTCACTCAGCAGCAAACAAAGACACCCTTTTGAAGCCTATAGTTCCCAACAATGCTGCAAATGTGCCTCCTTTGTTGCCAACATTTAAATCATCCAAACCCGTCAGGAATTTTTAGGTGTGGTAATAATTACCATTATAGCAACCGTGGTTTCTATGTTTCCAATGACTCTAAATCCATTTGTCCTTCCAGCAATAATTTTATGAATCAAACTGTAACCATTGTTAATCCAATAAATGATTCATCTACTACTGAGGGAGGTTATCTGAAAGGGGTTATTACATACATGATCGTGGATGATCTTGTTGTCACGCCTATGTCAGCCATTTCTTCTTTCAGTTTACTCCACAAGTTCAATATCAAAGATGTAGGGGTTCTTGAAGAGAAAACCATAAATATAGGAATAAATGAGGTAAGAAATAACCCCATTTCTTTTGCTGCCTTATTTTTTGTATAACAAGGGTGTTAACAATGTTGTACAACCAGGTGAATTGATACAAGATCATTTTGTTGGGTTTTTTTGACAGCAGCAAAAGAAAGAAGAAAAAAATGCATAGCAAGGCAAGAAGAAAGAAAATGCTATATACTTGCTCACAAACGTGCAGCAAGGAAGCAATCAGCTTTACAAAACTGATATGCTTACTCATTCAATATGAAAACATTATATTTATAGCCAAAATACATCACCAAAAGAGGTTATAGGAACAATAGGGTATGGGACCGATCTGCATTACATAAGCAGATTTCTTACAGTACAAAGTATGGGCAAATTACATTGAAAAATGCTCCTAAGTCTAGCTAACTCTAAACACAAAGTCAGCCTACATGTTATTGTAGCAGACTGCCCTTCCTCTGTTCTGCTACTCAATGTTGCATGTAATCCAACTTCAACACATTTCCAAAATCAGATTAAACTTTGGAATTGATGCTAGTAACACTGTCTAATATGTGATTTGGAATTGATTTATGATATTCTTGTACATATTTAAACTTTGGAATATTGCAGGCTAATCTGTTTTTTAGATCAATCAATTGATTTATCATCAATTGTATCAATCTCTTCTTTGTATGAAATCTGGTATGCTTGTTCTAGTACTTTTAGAGGCCTTCTAAACTTTCCTGTTCTCAGAGTATTGATAGGGCCATGAAACTGCAACACTAATAGATAGTATTCTGTTTTTAGTCTTCTAATTATCATGAGCCAGGTTTGGGATGAAAAAGAAGAAAAGGGAGAAGATTAGCTTGATTTGGTATCTTATCATATGCTTGACTTAGATGTGGTTTAGACTTTGGTTTAGCACTAAGCTTTGCTTGGATCCAAAGATAGGAATATCGAATAAGGTTTGAGCCTTTGTGGGTTTGAATCATCATAGCAATTAAAACTCGAAAGGATTAAAAGATTATCTATCAG
The DNA here is from genome assembly GCA_039519145.1 of Kokia cookei. NCBI lineage: Eukaryota > Viridiplantae > Streptophyta > Magnoliopsida > Malvales > Malvaceae > Kokia > Kokia cookei. Next base: position 3,126,204 of record CM076907.1, on the reverse strand, counting down.
TACTCATAGATTTGAGCTGTCATAGTTTTGAACCAGACTTGATGAGTGATACATACATTATTAAGTAAACAATGAAACAACTTATAGACGAAGTTTTTGATTATCTACACTCCCAGGGAGCTAAAAGATTGCAGTACTAAATTAAGAGTCGTTGAAACCACACCATTATTACATAGAACTGATAGAAGGCTCAAAGGACAACTGAAAATCAACCAGCATGTCCTATATCACGATTGAATGTACTCCAGAAGAGTTGCTAGCATCACTTTCGCCTGCCTTCTTCTCGAGGAACGCATCAGTGAGCACTGTCTTGGACTGCAACGATGCCTTCAATAACTTCACACCCTATTTGCAGAAAAACAAGTTTAAAACCAGTGTAGTATAATCACAAATAAAAGAGGCTTACATTCTTAAAACTTCTCACTTGTTATATAAAGCAGCAAAAGAAATGGGATTTTTTTCTTACCTTATCTATTCCTATATCAATGGTTTTCTCTTCAAGAACCCCTACATCCTTGATATTGTACTTGTTGAGTAAAGTGATACAAGAAATGGATGACATAGGCCTTACAACAAGATCATCCGTGATCATGTATGTAATAACCCCTTTCACATAACCTTCCTCATCAATAGGTGAATCCTTCTTTTTTGGATTAACAACTGTTGCGATTTGGTTCATAACATTATTGCAGGAAGGACAAATGGATTTAGAATCATTTGCCACATAGAGACCGCAGCTGCTACGATGGTAAGTATTAACACACCTATAAATTCCAGTGGGTTTTGAGTTTGACGATTCGAGTGTTGGAAACAAGGGAGGCACATTTGCAGCATTGTCGGCAACTATAGGCTTCAAAAGGGTGTCTTTGTTTGCTTTTGGCTGAATGTAGGTATCATTCATATTCTCAAGGCTGTCATAAAGGTTTCCAAGGGAACCCACCATCTGTTCTTTGGTGAGAAGCCTTATGACAGTGCCAACAGGTAATGACAGAATGTTAAACATAAAATCGACAAAATCTTTTCCAGATTCTGCAAATAGAACTCTCTGGCTCATTGAGTCAACGAGAAGCTTCAAGCTAACGGTGTTGGCAGCCATGCCTTGGTGGATACAATTTCTAGGCTCTTTATAATGGCTCGGCTAATGGGAATTGGGTGGCCCTAGCAAATATATGGATACTTCTCTTCATTGGATCTAAAAATAATGTATTGAAGTGAGTAACAAGGGATTCTTTCCCCTATTTTGAAGTCTCATATAGTATTTCTATTATAAAATGAAAATGGTATAACTTTTAGATCATTTATCTCTAAGTATAGGGCTAAGGTTTTCAACTTCAAGGGAGATTCGATTCCTGCTCAAAGAAAGGGATAAATTTACGGACAATTGCAATTTTGCAATTCCTTCCTTGAAGAGATGAGGCTACCTTCTTTAGCATGAAATCCAAGTATTGTTTGGATCCCAAGATTGAGGTTATTATAAATAAAGGTTTGAGGATTACATAAAGCCATATAGTTTCAAGTTATACTATTGGACTGACATGCTTGAAGTTCACTTTACATAAATAAACAAGTTAAGGAACAAGAAAATATTCTTTTACCTGATTAACTCCCACAGCAATGACTCTCTTTAACCACATCCTTGACGTTGAACTTGTTGAGTAAAGTGATGATAGATTTAGTGGGCAGAGGCCTCACAACAAGATAATCTCTAATCATAGAAGTTACAGTTTCCTTGACAAAACCTCCCCCAACCTTGTTTGGCAGATTCGCAAAAGTGAAATTACTGTCCATAGCGCCGGTACAGCAAGGAAAACGGGATTTCGGACCATTTGCCATATTGTAACAACTGTCTCTTTGATAGGAGGTAGTACACCTATAGAAATTGGTGTAAGTTGGGGGCTGCATGGATGGCAACAAGGGAGGTACATAAACAGCATAGTTAAATGCTTGTGGCTTCAAAAGGATGTCTTTGTTTGCTGCTGACAGCATGTAGGAATTACCCAGATTTTCAATGCTGTCGTAGATGTTTCTGATGCAACCCGCCCTTCCTTGTTCACTAAGGAGCCTTATCACGGTGCCAACAGGCAATGACATAATGCTGAAAAGAAAATCGACAAAATCTTTACTTCTGCAAAGAGAAGCCTGTGGGATTTTGGGTCTATTAGAAGCTTTAGGCTAACAGTGGTGGGACTGGGAGTGGGGGCTACCATGAAAAAAATACTTCTGATAAAAGGTGAGATATTCACAGTACTGAATATAGTTACTGCCTTGATAAATGTTGGCAGAGCCTACGCTTTATATAGAGCTTAATTTGCAGTAACCAAAGACCATAGAGTCTATGCTTAACTAGCCTAAACTTGGGTTGTTAAAAAGCATCCACTTCAAGGTTTGCTTGGATCCGCAGATAGGCATATAGAATAAGGTTTGAGCCTTTGAGGATTTGAAACAGAGTGGAAATTAAAACTCAAAAAAGCCACAAAGATTATCAACAAGTATTCATAGAAGACTTGATGAGTACTATATAATATTAAATAAACAATAAAGAACTTATATTTGAGATCAATGGTTATCCACACTCCTAGAGGGAGCCAAAATATTGCAGTACTAAAATAGGTGTAGACTTGTTAAAACCACACCATTATTTCATAGGAGGCTCAAAGCAATTTTCATACTGACTACTGAAATTTAAAGAAAAAAAATGAGCATTCAAGGGACTCATAAAACAAACTGCAAACTGAAAATCGACCAGCACTTCATACTATGATTGAATGTTCTCCACCAGCAGAATAGGTTAAATGGGATTATTTCTTACCACATCCATTCCTATATCAATGGTGTTCTCTTCTAGAACCCCTTCATATCCTTCATATTGAACTTGTTGAGTAAAGTAATAACCCCTATCACATAACCATTTGCAACAGAGACCGCAGTCTCTAGGATGGTAACTGTTGACACACCTATGGATTCTGATTGGTCTCAACGATTCAATGTTGGCAATAAGGAGGTACAATTCCAGCATTGTTGGGAACTATAGGCTTCAAAAGGGTCTTTCTGTTTTCTATTGGCTGAATGCAAGTATCACTCATATTCTTAAGGCTGTTGTATAGGTTTCCAAGGGACCCCACCATCGCTTCTCTGGTAAGAAGCCATATGACAATGCCGACATGTAATGACAGAATGTTGAAAAGAAAATCGACAAAATCTTTCCCAGATTCTACAAATAGAACTCTTTGGCTTGTTGAGTCTAGGAGAAGCCTTAAGTTAACAGTGTTGGCAGCCATGCCTTGATGGATATAGTGTCTAGGCTCTTTATAATGACTAATGAGAATTGGATGGCCTAAGCAAATATCTGACTACTTTTTTCTTCATTGGGTCTCAAACAAATTGAGTTGAATTGAGAAATAAGGGATTATTTAATTTTCACCATTTTCAAGTTCCATAATATATTTCTATTATAACATACAAATGGTAGCTCTAAAAAGGGCTAAGATTTGTTTGACTTAGATGAGGTTTAAACATTGGTTAAAAAGTAAAAACCAATTTACATACAAAGGAGGCTTCAAAAACTAGCAATTAAAACACAAAAGAGGCTCAAAGGATCCTCATACAGACTGCTAAGGTTTTAAGAAAAACCAATGAGCATCCCTTCTTAGACTGAGACCCGTAAAACAAACTTGCAAACTGAAAATCGGCCAGCATTTCTTATATCTCGATTGAATGTACTCCACCAGCAGAATTGCTAGCATCTGTTTCGCCCACCTTCTTCTCAATGAACACATCAGTGAGCACAGTCTTGGACTGTAAAGATGCCTTTAGCAACTTCACACCCTATTTGCAGAAAAGCAAGTTTAAAACCAGTGTCATATTATCAACAAAGAAAGTTGGTCACATTCTTAGCATTCACTTTTTAATATAGAAAGTAATGGGGTATGGGTATGCTCAAGTTTGTCTATTTTTTCCCATTAATATGAGGATCATACCCTTAACCCGTATATAACTTAATATTAAGGCTACAAAAGAAATGGGATTCTGTCTTACCTCATCGACTCCTACATCAATGGTTTTCTCTTCAAGAACCCCTACATCCTTGATATTGAACCTGTTGAGTAAAGTGATACAAGAAATGGCTGACATGGGCCTTACAACAAGATCATCCATGATCATGTATGTAACAACCCCTTTCACATAACCTCCCACATCGGTAGATGAATCCTCCTTTTTTGGATTAACAACGGTTGCGATTTGGTTCATAACATTATTGCAGGAAGGACAAATGGATTTAGAATCATTTGCCACATAGAGACTGCAGCTGCTACGATGGTAAGAATTAACACACCTGTAAATTTTGATTGATTTTGATGATTCAGTTGTTGGCAGCAAGGGAGGCACATTTGCAGCATTGATGGACGCTATAGGCTTCAAAAGGGTGTCTTTGTTTGCTGTTGGTTGAATGTAGGTATCGTCCATAGTCTCAAGGCTGTCGTATAGGTTTCCAAGGCAACCCACCATTTCTTGTTTCTTCAGAAGCCATATGACAGTGCCAACAGGCAATAAAAAAATGTTGAAAAGAAAATCGACAAAATCTTTCCTGGCTTCAGCAAATAGAACTCTTTGGCTCGTTGACTCGACCAAGAGCTTCAAGCTAACAGTGTTGACAGCCATGGTGGTAACACTTTTGTAAATACAAATGTCACAAATCTTTACTACGTCTAGATATGCTTTGCAATGTCTAAGCTCTATATTGAAAGCAATCAAAGACTAAAGGGAACTGGATGGCCTTTGCAAATATATAGCTGCTCTACTCACTGGGGCTCAAACAAATGAAGTGAGTAGTAAGGGATTCTTTTCTCCACTTTCAAGTCTCATATTATATTTATACAAGTTTGTAACATACGACTGGTATATATTTTTAGATTATTTAGCTCTAAACAGGACTAAGATTTTTAACTAATGGAAGTTTATAACAGGTAATGACATGATGTTAAAGAAAAAATCAACAAAATCTTTACCAGCTTCAGCAAACAGAAATCTGTGGGACTCACGCTGACAGTGGTGGGACTGGGAGTGGGGGCAGCCACGAAAATATGCTAAAGACAAAATAATTTTAAACTTAAATTTAAAATCAATTACAAATGAAAGTCCAAACTTTAATGTCCAGTTACAAGTTCAATATCAAATTTTACAATCCAAATTGAACCAATTACAGACCCAATTCCAAATGACCCAAATACATACTCAACCTAAGCCCAACTATAAATAACCCAAATTTCCTAAACACCTAAATGACCCAAAGTCAATACAAGTGAGTCTGTGGCCACCCCACTTGCATTGTCACCACCACCATCTCAACCAATCTGGGCATGCCACGTCAGTTGTGTCATCTCTAGACAACTTGCTTCTGCCACAGCCACCGTCCTCAACAGCTGTCACCGCCACTGAGTCGTACCTGCAAAAAAGGAAGACAAACATTTAGTTGTGTAAGACAAAAAATAATGATTGAAATTCTGGTTATAAAACCAGATTCAAACACGAGAATTTTCTGGAAAAATCAATACAAAGACAGTTTTAAACCAATAGAGATGAACGAGCATTTTGCAATTTAATTAGCAATAGTTAACAGCAAACAGAGAGTTAACCTAAGTCAGTCCCAAAACATTCAAGCATCAAAACTATCAGGTACTATTTAGTGTATATTCTTTGCCATTTAAGTTTTCAATCTTTAGATTCATCAGTTTCCAAGTATATATTAATATATGCATTTAATACTGTGTGTATCATCTGTTTCCATTTTTTCAAAACATATTTAATAGTTTTCATTAATAATGCTTAATAATAATATTGTTATTAATAATAACCATAATTAATATTAATAATAATAATAACTTTTTTAAATTAATAATATTAATTAATAAATAAAAAAAGAAACGAAGGGACTCATCTTTGTTCAACGGTCACCACTGGAACCGCCCTCGGAGCCGTCCAAGCTGTCACCGTCGCCGTCGCCGTCGCAAAACCTCGAACCTCACCGATGCTTCATCATCCGTGGATCTATAAAAAAAAACAAAGAATCAAAACGATCAATAATAAAATAAAAACAGTTTTAAAAAGGGAGTTATTAAGAAAAGTTTAAAACAAAGAAAAAGGGAAAACGAAAGGTTGTTACTTTTCAACGGAGGCGCGTGGCGCGTGGGAAGGAAAGGCGTCGACGGAGGCATGGTCGGACTGGCCGCGTGACCAGGCGCGACGACAACACGCGATGACGCGTGGCCGCGGACGGAGGCGCGTGGCGGCCACGCGCGACGGACGGTGATCGGACTGACCGGCTGAAGATTGGCCGGCCATGGGTGTTTGAGAGGTTTTTTGAAGAAGGATTTGGTTTTTTTAAAAAAAAGGGGTAAAAATGATATTTTTTTTCTAAGAAATGACCTATTTATAGCCATCCAAAACGGTGTCGTTTTGGCATGGCTTCAGAATGCTCAAAACGACACTGTTTCACCTCATAACCCATGGTTGACCCGAAATCCGACCCGACACGATCTAGGATCTGCGTGTTTTTTAAAGGAGGGGTTATTTATGCGTTCAATCCTTCCGCTTTTTCTAAAATTTTCAATCAGGTCCTTTTTGCACTTTTAATTAATTTTAAATTGGCCTAATGATTTTCATAGTTTTTCAATTTAATCCCTCGACCTTTTGAAAGCATTAAAAGCTGCCACGTGTCATTGTTTTGGTTTATTTATGCAAACAGTCCCTCTTATTGTTAATTTGTTTTAATTTAATGCTTAAATCGAGTTTTATTTAATTACAAAATTGACCAAAATTTTTTTCATGGATTTCAAACTAGTCCTCTGACTTCAGGATGCCTGAGGGGCTGCCACGTGTCACCTATTTTTGGTTTTATTGCCCTGAAGGTCCCTAAACTATCCAAAAATTCCATTTTCACCCTCGAACTTCCAAAAATTCCATTTTTAACCCCGAAACTTCCAAAAATTCTATTTTTACCCCCGAACTTCCAAAAATCCCAATTTTAACCCCGAAACTTCCAAAAATTCCATTTTTACCCTTAAACTTCCAAAAACTCCATTTTCAACCTCGAAACTCTCAAAATTACCATTTTACCCCCTGAGTATTCGAAAAGTCTCATTTTCAACTCCGATTGCATCATTCTTCTTTCTCATCAATATTTGTATTTAATTTTAAAATTATTATGCACTCGTATTTTGCATTTTTGATTTTTCGCAAATAATTTATTTTATTATTTATCTTACTCCGCGTTATTTAATATCCATTATTAACTGCTTATTCGTATTAAACTCGCATGCTTGTTTTCAAAATTGTTTTTCATAAAAGCTTTAAAATCGAGGCAATATTCTTTTATTTCGAGTTTCGAAAATTTGTGCCTTAACTCACTAGGTGCAATTTTTCTTCAAATCAAAATAATCGAATACCCTTAATCGAGGCAATGTTTCCTTATCTTCGATTCTGAAATATTACGCCTTAACTTACTAGGTGCAAAATTACGCCTTAACTTACTAGGTGCAACCTTTCTTCAAATTGAGATAATCAAATATCCTTTTCGCAAAAATTTAAAAAAGGTTTTACAAAGGAAAGCTCGTTATTTCTAGATCTTGAAATGTCATGTCCTAACTCACTGGACGTAACTTTCTTCCTCGATCACTTTGAACTAGCAGGATTACAAACAAACCCGATCTCTTTTAAACTTAACTCATGCATTCAAGGATCGTATTTTAAACTTTATTCAAGCTTTTAAATGTTACAAATTAAGACCCGAAAATAATCAATACGGTACCAATTTTGGGCGTATGAGGGTGCTAATCATTCCTCATGCGTAACTGACTCTCGAATTTGTTTTTCTGGATTTCGAAGACCTACATGTTTTCAAAACGGTTTTTAAAGCGTTTTGTGGTGATCCAATCACACCGAATAAAGGATTGGTGGCGACTCCCATTATTTTTCGATTTTAAAATAATTTTCGAAACACGTCGTTTTTCAAAAAGGGATGGTTTCGACACTACCTTCATAATATATGCAATAAGTTGAGGACATTATCCTTATATCTTCTATTTATATTGAAAAGTATGCCATCATTTCCATCCTAGAGACAATTGCAGGAGCACACATTTTTTGTTCTTTTTGAAGAAAAGAAACACCACATTTTCAACTCTGTAATAAAGGTTTCAAAGGCATCCCATTCCATTTTCAGTAAGTAGACTTATCTCAGTGCCAACAGGCAATGAAAGAATATTGGATAGAAAATCAACAAAATCTTTGCTAGCTTCAGAAAACTATATTATCTGGTTTTCAACATCTAAAACCTGGAACTAATAACTAGAGGACACCTTCACTACAAAATTCACTGTCTGTCATCCTTAAGGAGAGTTAACTAAAAGAAAACCATATATTTAAGGTTAAAACCGGCAAGAGTAAAAAACCGAATAAAGAAATCTTAAGTTGAACTTCAGAAGAAGCTAGTTAAAATCAATTTGAACTGTAGTTTGATGGGCCATTCTAGAAAAGGAATTGCGCCTCCAAAAATAGGTGTATGCCACTTTAGGCGACGAGCACACGGTATTCTTTAGTAAAAGGCGAAAGAATAGCTCGCTTTGTGCTCACCGCACGACTTAATGTATTTTTTCAGTCCATTTGCACTTCAATTTAAGAAGTTGGTTGAGTTCCCTTGTCTGTTTCTTAGGGATGTGGCATCCTGCTACTTTTTGGAGCTCTTGAGCCTTGGCAAGCCACACATACTTCATCACATTTCATCTTTATAAAATACAGTTACCCTTTATACTCTACCCAATGAATCTATCCCTTTATTTAAGTATTTCTTCCAAAAATTATCATGACGAAATATATATTATAAAATTTCGTTTAACCATTATTTATACTGCTTCATCATTCCAATTGGTAATACTTCTGTTTGGTCCATGCTAACAATTACTTCAAAATAATTATTTGAAACTAGATCGTAAGATCAACATAACTCAGCTGTTTTAACTTAAAAGACAAATAAACATTGAAATCAACAAAATAAATGAACAAAGACATCTGTTGAGTTTTATCAACTCTTAATGAACAAAAACAAAGAAATTCAGCAAATGAAAGTGTAAAAACAGAACCAAAGTTCTCAAGAAATTGTTGAGAAGATTATATTTAATTTTTTTATTGAAATCTGATGATAAATACAAAACTACGGAAGTAGTAAAAATAGACATTGCTTGTACAAGTAGACAAGTTGTTAAATCAAAATGATCAATCTTAAAATCTGCAAATATCAACTATCTTAGCTGACTAATTCTTAAAAACATCAAATATAAGACTTGTACTATCCTAGATGACTAGTTACAAATCAAAAGTAAACTTGATTACATTCGAACTAAATAAATTAAAAGTGAACTAGACTAAATTTGCCTGCTGCCATCTTGCACACTGCAGCTGCTTGACACTTGTTGGTGCAGCTGGCTAAGTTGATATGTTACTGCATTGTTTCCACTTTCAACACTCCTCCTTGGCTATTATGCAGCTAACACCAATCTTTCTTTTCAAAAAATCAAACCTTGCACTAGCAAGTGGTTTAGTTAGTATATCAGCAAGCTAAACTTCAGAGCTTCATTGCTTCAGTTCAATTTCCTTAGAAATTTCAGCTTCTCTAACAAAATGGTACTTCATCTTGACGTGCTTAGTCTTGCCATGGAACATAGGGTTCTTGGCAATAGCAATTGTTGATTGATTATCAACCTTTATCTCTGTTGCTTCCAACTGAACTGCATTTAAATCACTCAGCAGCTTCCTAAGCCATATGGCTTGATTCACAGCAGTGGCAACTGCAATGTGTTCAACTTCTGCAGTTGATTATGGCACTGTTTGCTGCTTCTTTGAGCTCTAACAAAAAACACCTGAGCCTAAGGTGAAGAAGTAGCCTGAGGTGCTCTTCATATCATCAACACACCCTGCCCAATGACTATCTGAATATCCAAGCAACTTCCACTCCTCAGTTCTTTTAAAAGTCACCCCAAGATTAGGTGTTCCTTTGACATATCTAAGAACCCTCTTTGCAGCTTTAAGATGAATCACATTGCTATAATGCATAAATCTGGATAGAAGTCCTACTGCAAACATTATATCAGGTCTTGTTGCAGTTAAATACAATAAGCATCTCACCAGACTTCTGTAGCCCTTTTCATCCACCCTTTCATGCTCTTGCTTACTTGACAGCTTCTCTCGTTATGCCACAGGGGTGCTAGCAGGTTTGAAATTTTCCATGCAAAACTTGTTTAGTATCTTCTTTGCAAAAGCCTTTTGACTTATAAAAATTCCTTCTTCATTCTATTTTACTTTCATGCCAAGGAAGTAGGTTATCAGACCTAAGTCAGTTATCTCAAAAACATCTTGCATCTGCCTTTTAAACTCAGCTATTAGCTCATTTCTACCTCCAGTGATAAGCAAGTCATCCACATACAAAGACATAATCAGTAAGGTCTCCTTCTCAGCCTTCTTCACATAAAGTGTTGGCTCACTTATGCTTTTAACAAACCCCAACTTTGACAGGTATGAGTCAATCCTATCATACCAGGCTCTTGGAGCCTATTTAAGACCATACAAGGCCTTTTTGAGCTTATACACCTTGTGCTCCTGACCAGCAACCTTAAATCCTTCAGGTTGCTCAATGAAAATCTCCTCCTTGAGATAGCCATTCAAGAAGGCAGACTTGACATCCAGCTGTTGCACCTTCCATTGATTTTGAGTAGCTAAGGCAAATAGGAGCCTTATAGTGTCCAACCTTACAACTGGTGCAAAGGTTTCAGTGAAGTCTATCCTATACTGCTGGCTGTACCCCTTCACAACTAGCCTGACCTTATGTTTATTTAATGAACCATCAGCATTATGCTTGGTTCTGAACGCTCATTTTACCCCCATCACCTTTCTTTGCTCTGGTCTGTCCATCAGCTCCCAAGTGTCATTTTTCTGTATCATTTCCATCTCTGCCTTTATTGCTTTTAACCAGTAATATTCATTTTCAGCTTCTTCAAATGTGGAGAGTTCTACAATGGTCATATCACATCTCTGGTAAATATCAATAATCGACCTTGTGTCTTTGATAGGCACATCATCAATGTCTTCATTTTTAAAATCAACCTCAAACTGTTGAAGCTCAACATCTTCCTGATCTTGCTCATTCAAACTTGCATCTGTGCCATTCCACTTCCAAAAATTGTCTTCTTTGAAGCTTACATCCCTACTCACCACAATTTTATTGGTTGAAGGATCATACACCCTATATCCCTTTTTGTTGCTACTGTAACTAATGAAGATCCTAAGCATGGATCTTTTTTCAAGCTTGGTTCTCTTCTAAGAAGGAATCAACACGTAGTAGGTGTATCCAAAAATCTTCAAATGAGACACAAATGGCTTGTGTCCATACCAAGCTTCAAAGGGAGTTTTTCCCTTGACTGCATTGGTTGGCAGTCTATTGAGCAGATACACTGTAGTGTTGATTGACTCAGCCCAAAAAGAGTTGGGAAGATGGCTCTCGAACAACAAACATCTAGCTATATCTAGCACTGTTCTATTCTTCTTCTCACACACACCATTTTGTTGTAGTGTGTAAATGGTAATGAGTTGATGCTGAACTCCAGCTTCATCACAAATTGCTTGAAACTTCTGAGACACAAATTCTATTCCATTATCTGATTTGAGTGCCTTCATCTTACAATATGCCTGATTCTCAATTAAGGCCTTTAACTTGTCAAATGCTTTAGTAACATCTTACTTCTATTTTAGAAAATTCACCCAACAAAACCTTGAAAAATCATCAATGAACAAGGCAAAATACCTGCTTCCACTTAAAGAAGGAGTCTTCATAGGTCCACAGATGTCTGTGTGAACAACTGTAGTTTGCCTTGTGCTCTCCAAGCTTGGTTCATAGGAAAGGGTAACCTGGTCTGCTTCCCAAGCTGACAGGCTTCACAAACTTCCTTCTTAACTTCAACACTAGTCATATCTTCAACCAAACTCATTTTATACAGCAAGCTAAGTGACTTGTAGTTTACATGTCCTAGCCTTTTATGCCACATATTGAAAACATCAGTTAAGCAAGTATAGGCACTAGCATCTAACTTGTTCACATCCAGAACAAATAATCTATCATTCATTAAGACAATCACTAGCTCTAGACCATTCTGGTCTTTAATCATACATGTTTTCTTCTCAAACACAAGGGAATAACCCTTTTCTAACAATTGGCCAACACTAATTTTTTTATCTAAATTTGGCACAAAATGAACATCTGAAATCACTTTGTTACCTAACAAGGTGTGAATCACTGCCTTGCCTTTGCCCTTAGCACAAATGAGCTCACCATTGCCTATTTTGACTTTGGACTTCCAGCTTGTGTCTAGCTCCTTGAACAACCTTTGATCTGAGGCCATGTGGTGTGTACATCCACTGTCAATCAACCAATTTTTCCTTGCTTTGTCTGAGCTTACAAAGCAAGAGGCTGTGAAGACATGCTCCTCCTAAGCTTGCACATCCTCAACAGCCTGAGCTTGATTTTGTTGCTGCATAGGTGCCTTTCCTCTATTCTTGCAAACTTTTTCTATGTGACAAAACTGTTTGCATGTCCTGCACTGAACATCTGACTTGTACCAACAATACTTCTCCAAGTAAGAAGTTCTTTTGCAATGGATGCATGGTGGGAACTTCTTTCTGCCTGCATCCCACTTTGGTTTTTCTTTCTTTTCTGACCAAGGCTTTTTGCCCTTGTAACCTGAACTTGTGCTTGAACTGTCCCTTGTTCTGACTTGAAAAGCTGAGTCTGAGTGCTCTTCAATCCTACTAGCCCTCCTTTGCTCCTGAGCGTAGAGAGCATTGATTAGCTTAGTCAAAGAAATGGTTGCTAAGTCCCTTGAATCTTCCAATGAGGAGATTTTAGACTCATACTTCTCAGGAAGTGTTATGGTTACTTTTTCAACAACTCTCTTGTCACTAAACTCATCTCCCAACAGCTTGATGTTGTTGACTGTAGACATGATCCTGTCAGCATACACCTTGATATACTCAGACTCTTTCATCTTCAGGTTCTCAAAGTCTCTTCTCAAATTAATCAATTGTTGCTACTTGGTCTTCTCTGACCCTAGAAACTCCTCCTTTAGTTTGTCTCATGCTTTCTTAGGAGAGTTGCATGTCATTCTCGTAAAAATTACATCTGAGACTCTATTTTACAAGCAGGACATGGCCTTATACTTCTTGGCATAGTCCTCATTGTGTTATCTGATTTGAGCCAAGGCCGGATTGGCTCTCAAGGGTGGTGGCTCAGTGTCAGCTTGGACGACACTCCAAAGGTCATGTGCCTGCAGGTAGTTCCTCATCTTCACTAACCAAATGTTATAATTCTCCCCAGCAAAAACAGGTGGTGATGGAAGTGAAAAGCTTATGGTTTCAACAACAAACTGATCACAAAGTGGCTTGAGTGTTTTTTTTTTCTTTCAAATGCTCAGCAAAAAGCATATAACAATAACAAAAGAGGCCCTCAAAGAATTAGGTTCTTGACACCATTAGTTGAGTTTTATTAGCTCTTAATGAACAAAAACAAAGAAATTCAGCAAATGAAAGTGCAAAAATAGAACCAAAGTTCTCAAGAAATTGTTGAGAAGATTATCTTTAATTTTTCATTGAAATTTGATGATAAATACAAAACTAAGTAAGTAGTAAAAATGCTTAAAACAAAAACAGACATTGCTTGTACAAGTAGACAAGCTGTTAAATCAAAATGATTAATCCTAAAATCTGTAAATATCAGCTATCATAGCTGACTAATTCTTAAAAACATCAAAGATAAGACTTGTACTATCCTAGATGACTAGTTACAAATCAAAAGTAAACTTGATTACATTTGAACTAAATAAACTAAAAGTGAACTAGACTAAATTTGCCTGCTACCATCTTGCACACTGCAGCTACTTGACACTTGCTGGTGCAGCTGGCTAAGTTGATATGTTGATGCATTGTTGCCACTCTTCAATAACATCTCTGGATCAGCCAACAGCTAACACTTAGTAATTCTGTAAACGAACCAGCATCATGTTAACAACAGCAGAAGTATTAAGCACTTCGATCACTTAGAACCCTTCTTCCTGGCCTTTTGGGTAAGGAATACATTGGTACTTTGGAGCATAAAACCAAACCAGTTCATCAATCTTTGGTTAAGGAAAATGAATGAAACAAAATAAAACAAAGCTCACCTCATTAATGCATACGTCAACCACTTTCTCTTCCAATGCATCAACTTGTTGAACGTCCAAATTATTAAGCATTGCTATGCTTGAAATGGTTGACATTGGTGTGACTGTCAGATCATCCATGATCGTATTTTTAATGACCCCTTTAATGTAACCACCCTTATTTGTCGAAGATGTTGTTGAAACCTTATTTGGAGGGTTTACAAGAGTTGCAGGGGAGTTAATGGCACGAAAGCAAGAAGGCCATGTAGATGTTATATCATTGGCAAAATACATATGTAAATCATCACCATTACAGTACAAATATTGGTAAAACCCTAGTGGTGTTGAAAATTCAATGTTTGGCAATAAGAGAGGAACATGATCAGTTGCCAAGCTTGAAGAAGATTTAGGTTTCAACAAGGCATCCTTGTTTGTTGTCGGCATTTTCGATGCTGTCATAACTCATAAAGGTTTGCAAGGCATCCAACCATGCCTTGATTTGCAAGCAGCCTTTTAACAATCCCAACATGAAATAACAATATGTCGAAGAGGAAATCAACGAAATCTTTTCCAGCTTCGGTATATAGAACCCTCTTCCCTTTTGTATTTATCAGAAGCTTCAACCACTTGGTGGTCACGGTCGTCATGGATTGAATTAGTCATATGAAACAGTTGGAATTGTTAGAGAACAAACTGACTTTTAAAGTCGGCTAAACAAGCATAAAACGTGATAGCTAAGCATGCAGACAAGATGGTAGCAAGCTGTAAAAGGATTGGCCTAAAACTTGACTTAGTAACGTGGAAGTTTGTTATTAGTTACTTAAGCATTATACATGATGAGTTGGCTAGGAATAACTTGAAGCATTATTCATAATAATAGATAAAGTTGACAACAAATTAAAGAGATTAAAGGCAGTTCAAGAAGCCTATAAATATGGACTATGAGAGAGTATAACAGCAGCTTGAAACAGAGAGTGTGCTGGAAAATAAAGAAAAGAATAGAGAAAGTGTTGAGAAGAAAAGAGAGAAAATTTGAGAGTTTGTAAACTAGCAACAGTTAGTGTAAAATCAAAAGATAGTTGTATTGTATTTTATTTTGTGTATAAGAAAGTTTTTATTTCAGTCAAAAATTTTCGTCACGCTTCAACAAGTGGTATCCGAGCTAGGTTAGTGTCGACGTCACAATGGAAAATATGATTTAACCGCATATCCCGAAATTAACAAAGGAAAATTATGGTAATTGGGGCATTCAAATGAAGGCTTTGTTTGGCTGACAAGACTGTTGGGACATTATCGAAGAAGGATATGTTGAGCCCGAAAACATAACAGTTGAAGCGACTTTGACAAACAAAGAAAAAAGAATATTGAAGGAAGCTCATAAAAAGGATAAGAGGGCGTTCTTCTTTATTTTTCAAGGTGTTGATGAATCAACCTTTGAAAAAATTTCGGATGCAAAGACAACAAAGGAAGAGTGGGGAATTTTGCAAAAATCCCTTTAAGGGGCAGAAAAGGCCAAAAAGGTATGTTTACAAACCCTTAGAGCTGAATTTGAGACATTGAAAATGAAACCTAGCTTCAGAAAGTGTTGATGATTATGTCACTTGAGTTAAAACGATGGTAAATGAAATGAAAAGGAATGGAGAAGAACTTGATGACATAAGAGTAACGAAAAAACTATTGCAGTAATTGACACGTAAATTTGATTATGTAGTGGTTGTCATCGAAGAATCAAAAGATTTATCACAAATATCAATCGATGAACTTGTGGGCTCCCTCCAAGCCTATGAGCACAAACTGAAGTAACATGATGATACTAGAAATTTTGAGCAAGTAATACAAAGCAAGCTGTCATTCAATGAAAGTGGAGCTAGCAATAATTTTGGAGAAGGTACAAGTAACCGTAGAGGATATAGAGATAGAAATAGAAGTGGACGTGGAACACGTGGACGAGGCAATCAATCATATGGTAGAGGCCAAACAAGCGAAGAACCTCAGACATCAAGTCGTGGATAAGAAGTTCGAGATCGAGGCCGAGGTTGAGGTAGATTTCAACAAGGAAATAAAACTCAGGTACAATGCTTAGTTGCAATAAATATGGCCATTTTAGTTATGAGTGTAGATCAACTCCCAAGCCGGAGGAGAGAAATTATGTAGCAGCAACTAAAGAAGAAGAAAACGTGGAATCTAGTGTATTCCTCACTTATAAAGAAAGTGAAAAATCAAGTAAAAATATTTGATATCTTGATAATTGCACCAACAATCACATGTGTGGCCGAAAAGATCTATTTTAAGAGTTGGACGAGAATATTCACAGACAAGTGACGTTTGGAGATGAATCGCATGCCACGATCAAAGGTAGAGGCAAAGTTACTATTACACAAAAGAACGTAGAGAAGAAATACATATTAGATGTTTATTATGTACCAGCCTTGAAAAGCAACATCATCAGCCTTGGACAACTTTTAGAAAAAGGATATGAAGTACATATGAAGAATTGCACGCTCACTCTAAAAAATAAGAGTGGTGAATTAATTACCCAAGTTGATATGACGCGCAACCGTCTGTTCACTATTGACATCGAATTTGGAGAGGTGAAGTGTATGAAGAACACAATCAAAGATGATTCATGGTTGTGGCATTTGAGGTTCGAGCATCTTAGATTTTCTAGCATGAAGTTATTGTCAAAAGACAAGATGGTAAACGGATTGCTAGAAATTAATCCTCCTGATCAACTGCGTAGCTTGCATTAAAGGAAAACAACATAGACATAGTTTTGAAGTTGGAAAAACTCGACGTGCTAGGAGACTATTGGAGATTGTGCACTCCGACATAGCAGATCCTTTTGATATAACATCACTTGGTGGAAACAGGTATTATCTTACTTTTATTGATGATTTTAGTAGAAAAATTTAGATATATCTTCTTAAAATAAAATCAGAAGCACCTGACAAGTTTATCGAGTTCAAAGCCATGGTAGAAAAAAAAAGTGGACATTATATTAATATACTCAGAACTAATAGAGGCGGTGAGTATAATTCAAATCTATCTGAAAGCTTCTACAAGGAACACGAAATTATTCACTAATTGACAACTGTGTACAATCCACAACAAAATGAAATTCCTGAAAGAAAGAACAACACTATTTTTGATATGGCAAGAAGCATGATTAAAGGTAAGCATTTACCAAGAGCTTTTTGGGCTAAAGATGTTCAATGTGCTATTTATTTTTTGAATCGGTGTCCGACAAAAAGTGTGAAATACAAGGCGCCAAATGAAGCTTGGAGCAATCAAAAGCCAGGAGTTGGACATCTCAAGATTTTTGGATGCATTGCATATGCTCATGTTCCTGACCAGACGAGAAAGGAGCTCTACGACAAAGGAGTGAAATGTATTTTTATTGGTTATGAAAAAAGAAACAAGGCATATAGGCTATACAATCCTCTTACAAAGAAAGCTATTATCTCAAAAGATGTAGAATTCGATGAAGCTGATTACTAGAGATGAAGCGAAGAAGAAAAGAAAATTGAAGGATTATTTTTCATTGATGACAAAGATGATGACTTCATTAATCAAGAACACGGCGATGATCAAAGCCCTCTACCAACTGCAACAACTCCTACAACGTCATCATCACTAAGTAGCAGTAACAGCAGTAGCTCAGGGGAAGCACCTATACGAATGCGTAGTTTGAGCGATTTTATGAGGTCACAGAACCCATAAAAACAACTCTCGATTATTCATTATTTTGTTTAATGGAAAAATATGATCCAATAACATATGAAGATGCAATTGAAGATGTCAAATGGAAGAAGGTGATGGATGAAGAAATTGCAGCAATAAGAAAAAATAACACGTGAGAGTTAACAAGTCTACCAAAAGGACATAGTCCAATTGGAGTCAAATGGGTGTACAAGACGAAAACCTACAGAGAAGGAAAAGTGGAGAAATACAAAGAAAGACTAGTTGCAGAAGGCTACAAGCAAATATATGGAGTGGTCTATGATGAAGTATTTGCTCCGGTCACAAGAATTGACACTATAAGGCTTTTCACAATAATTGCAGCACAAAATAAATGGGAGATTTATCAGATGGACGTGAAGTCAACATTTCTTAGTGGTTACCTAGAAGAAGAAGTTTACATTGAACAACCACCTGGATAAAGCAAACAAGGACAGGAAGACAAAGTTTATTGCTTGAAGAAAGCTTTATATGACTGAAGCAAGCCCCAAGAGCATGGAACACACGAATAGATGAATACTTTTTGATTCTTTTCATATCTTTGTAAATTCTTACCATTGTATCTTAATCATCGATGTACTCTAATCTTAACTGTTGGATGTAGGGGGCTTCAACTATAAATAGAAGCTTACCCCCACCTCATTTACACACTTCACTTTTGAGGAATACACAGAGCATTCACTCAAATTTCTTCATTGTCTTTTGTTTTGCCTTTTTCTTTCAGAGTTCCTTTGCTTCCGTTAGGATCTAAGCACTTTAGCTTTGATCAAGTTCCAGGCTTACTTAGGCGTTGTTTGATCTAGAAGCGTCTAAGGTCGCACACTCCAAGATTCAAGTTCTAGGGATGTGACAAAAGCATCAAGCATTTCGATCACTTACAACGCTTCTTCTCGATCTTCTGGGTAAGGAATACATTGGTAAGCGCATTCTTGGACTGTAGCGACTCCTTCAATAACTTCACACCCTGAAACAAAAATCCAGACCAATCGCATGAAACCTATGTGTAAAGCAACGTATAGAGAAATAGGGATAATGAAGCTCACCTCATTAATGCCTACATCAACCACCTTCTCTTGCAAAGCATCAACTTGTTGAACATTGAACTTATTGAGCATAGTTATGCTTGAAATAGTTGAAATTGGCGTGACCATTAGATTATCCCTGATCGTATATGTAGCAACACCTTTCAGATAACTACCTTCATTTGCATCAGATAATGAAGTTGAGACCTTATTTGGGCGATTTACAAATGACACAAGGGAGTTCATAGCATTTCCGCAAGTAGGACACGTCGATGTTGGATGATTTGCATAATAATTACGACAACCTGAACCATAATTATTAAAACACCGGTAAATGCTTTGTGTGGTTGCTGATTGAATGTTTGGTAACAAGCGAGGAACATTGGTAGCCAAGTTTGATGAATAGTTGGGTTTCAACAAGGTATCCTTGTTTGTTGTCGTTTGAAAGTATGTATCACCCAAAATTTCAACGCTCTCGTAAAGGTTTGCAAGGCATCCAACCATGCCTTCTTTTGCAAGCAGCCTTATAACAGTACCAACAGGCAATAACAATATGTTAAAGAGAAAATCAACAAAATCTTTGCCAGCTTCGGCATATAGAACCCTCTGCCTTTTTGTATCAATCAGGAGCTTCAAGGTTACGGTGGTGACAGTTGCCATGGATTGAATTAGACTATATGAAATGATGGTTACAGCGAATGCCCACCATGTTATTGCTTGCTTTATATACTGAGAGAACTGGAAAGGACAAAATTAAATGAACATTCACTTAAGAGAACTCTTGATTTCCTCTGGGCAAAAAAAAAAAAAAAAAAGGGATAGAGAACTCTTGATTTTCCACTATTTCATCTGTACGAAGCCAAGAATGAGAATCCAGTAAATATTTTTATTAGATAAACAAGCTTAATTGGACTAGTTTGAGTATAGCATTTGAGTAGAAACTTTTGAAAACTTTATAATTTGAGTATGACTCAATTAATTTTTTTTTATAGAGGTTTTTCATATGGAAAGAATACCCATCTAAATGTTGAAATCAATTAAAGAAAATGATCAACAACAATCATGAATCCTGATCATAATCTTTGGGCTTTTTTTCAATTCAATATAAATATCAAACTACCAAATTAACTCAATGAACTTTTTTATCTAATAAAAAGTGTGCATAATCTTTATTCTCGACTTAAATTCTATTATATTTACATGCTATTTGAGTTCGAGTTAAAATTATAGTATTTAATAGTAATGGAAATTTTAAAATAATCAGTTTCTTCCTTCGGAACAAATAGAGTAACTTTAACTTAACTTAAACTAAAAAAAGTTTAAATGGTTGGCATTCCTAATTTCCAATATAAACTAATTTATTCATTGATGACTGTGTTTTTCTTCAAGGTTTTTGATCGTTATAGTTTTCTTGATGAATTTCATGCAAGCCCATTGGTTTGAACTTTAAGTGGAAAAATTTATAAGAACTTTCCTCTATTAATTCTATATGGTAACAGATTCAACGTAAGTCATTGATAATTTGTTGTGGGAGCTAGTAATGAAACTCCATTAATATTACATGGCAGGTTCAAACTACGTACAGATGAACTAGTGGAAAGTCAAGAGTTCTCTTTAGTGAATGTTCATTCTGTCCTTTACCATTCTCTGTCTATATAAAGCAAGCAGTAATAGGATGGTTTTCACTGCAATTCCCTCCGTTTCATATCGACAAATTCAATGGCGACCGCCACCACTGTGAGCTTGAAGCTTCTGATAGATACAAAAGGGAGAAGGGTTCTATATGCCGAAGCTGGCAAAGATTTTGTTGATTTTCTCTTCAACATAGTGTTATTGCCTGTTGGTACCGTTATAAGGCTACTTGCAAAACAAGGCATGGTTGGATGTCTTGCAAACCTTTATAAGAGTGTTGAGAATTTGGGCGACACAGACCTTCTGCCGACAACCAACAAGGATAACTTGTTGAAACCTAAATATTCTTCAAGCTTGACAGCCGATGTTCCTCTCTTGTTGCCAGATACTGGATCATCAACAACACTAGGGTTTTACCGATGTTCGTATGGTAATAATAGCAGTTGTCATAAGTACTATGCAAATGATCCAACATCTATGTGCCCTGCTTGCAATCGTGACATGAACTCTCCTGCAACACTTGTGAGCCTCCTAAATAAGGTTTCAACTTCATCAGCTGTTGCTAATGAGGGTGGCTACGTTAAAGGGGTCGTTACGTATACTATCATGGATGATCTGACAGTGACAGCAATGTCAACTATTTCAAGCATTGCTATGCTCAATAAGTTCAAGGTTCAACAAGTTGATGCTTTGGAAGAGAAAGTGGTTGATGTAGGCATTAATGAGGTGAGCTTCGTTTTATCATTTCATTTATAAGTTGTTGCAATAAACTCAGTTTTCATGGCATTCGTATGGTTTTTTATTTCAGGGTGTGGAGATACTAAAGGCATCACTAAATCCAAGACCGTGCTTACCAGTGTATTCCTTACCCAAAAGGCTTGGAAGACGGGTTCTAAGTGATCGAAATGCTTGATGCTTCTGCTTGTGTTGATGCGTTGCTGGTTATTTTACAAATTTACAAAGTGTTTGCTGTTGGCTTGTCCAAAGATTGTCGTTGCTCATTTTCTTTTGTTGATTTCAATGTTTATATGTCTCTTAAGTTAGAACTTTTATGAACTCAAATGGTTATTATATATGTTGATCTTTCGAGGTTTTGTTGATGTTAAAATCCAGTTGCAGACTTATGTTTCAAAATAGTTATTGGCTTTGACAATGCAGAGGTTTTACCGATAGGAATGATAATATGGAGTAATGGCTAAAATAATTCTGTGGAAAAGATAATTTTCAGAATAAATACTTGAATAAAGGGATAGACTCATTGTGTTGAGCTTAAAGGGTTACTATATTTTGTAAAAGAAAGGGCGACTATTGTAATTGCACGTATGTGGCAAATGATCCGAAATCACGTTGTCCTGCCTAAAGCAATCTTATGAACCCAAGGATAACTCTTGCGAATCAGACAAGCAAGGGTTCATCCTCAGCCGAGGGAGGTTATGTCAAGGGAGTAGTTACTTATATGGTCATGGATGATCTGGTACTAAGGCCCATGTCCACAATTTCTAGCATCACTTTGCTCAATATATAATGTATGTACATGTGTATTCAATTTGGCATTTCTAATAAAATTTGGCTAAAACTTTGCTTTGTGCAAATGGGGAATCAAATTGCTGAGAGCATCGTTGCAAACCAAGATGGTGCTTACTGCTGTGTTCCTTGGGAAAGAAATTAAACTATTTCTTAAGTGCTGTGGTGTTCTTGCAATTGTGTCTCTAGGATGGAAGTGATATTTATGCTCTTCAATGTAAATAAGAGATGGATCATGTTAATGACTTATTTTACTATTGCATGTTAGTCCAATTGTAGAACTTGAAACTTTAAGCCTATATATGTTGGGGCACAAATATTTATGTGGAAAAAATCACAAGCAAAAAAAACTATTAAATGAGTAAATAAATGTAAAATATAAGATGATAATTCAAAACAAATTCTAAACCCCAAAACATAGCTTTCTTATTAAAACACAAAATTTCCTAGAAGCACCCTCAAAACTCTCACTAATCTTCTATCAAAATTTAATTGTGACGAAGATTAGGAATTCTAAAGATGATGAAGATGATTATTCTAGGGTTATTAAGACCCTTTTTAATGGTTAAATTCGGAGGGTTAACAAAACTAAAATATCTTAGATTAATCAAAATTTAATTGGAAAAAGATAACAAAATTTAAATAGCAGAAGAAATCTGAAATGTGGGAATACATCGCCACGTCACCATGTCATGACGTCGTATGTCACCTCGTTGAGACGTCGTCTGTTGCATCATCGCGACGTCGTGATCTTCCTCAACACGACGTCGTCTCTATTTTGATTTTGATTTGTCCGAAAATACGAGGCACACTTCACAATATCTAATCCTCAAAACCTTTATTTATAACCTCAATCTTATATCTAACCAATGCTTAAATGGGCGGGGT
Organism: Kokia cookei; assembly: GCA_039519145.1. NCBI lineage: Eukaryota > Viridiplantae > Streptophyta > Magnoliopsida > Malvales > Malvaceae > Kokia > Kokia cookei. The sequence continues at coordinate 3,103,166 of CM076907.1, read as the reverse complement.
TCGGAATATTCTCGGTCAAATAAGGAATTATGGAACATGAAAACAGAAAAAAGTTAACGAACTTATCCCTAAATATTACTAAGCTAAAACTTATACTACTTGTACGCTATAATGGAATTAAAATCATGAAAGCAGTTGAAAGAATCCCTTCAATTTGTTTATATTTGTTTTCAGTATAGACCATAGACTCTGCAAAACTTGACAAAATCTATTTATGGTAGTGTTCCTATAATGGCTGCCAACACTGTTAGGATGAAGCTTTTGTTAGCATTTTTACATGGAAAAAAAGCCAATTTTACATTAACTCACTAATACTATCCCTTCTGCTGAAAAAACTTGTGATGTTCTTAGCTTGTTTTATGCTTGTAAATTGAACTTCAAGAACTATGGCAATTGCCAAGCAACGAGCTAATGAGGACGAGCAGCTCGATGATGATGCCAACCTCGATGCTCTGACCACTTTATCCGATCTTATGTTCTCCGACACTAAAGGTTACGGTGGTGGAGGTGGTGTCAGTTGCCATGGATTGAATTAGTCTCTATGAAACAATGGGAATTGCATTGCAGTGAATCCCCATCATGTTATACTGAGAGATTTGGAATAGACAAAATTAAACCAACATTCATAAAAGAGAACTCTTTGATTTTCCTTTGGCCCAAAAAGAAGCAGAGAGAACTCTTGATTTTCCACTAGTTCATCTATACGAAGTCAAGCATGAGATTCCGACAAATTTTTTTATTAGATAAACGAGCTTTAATCGAGCTAACTTGGTTTGAAGTTTTTGGACTTGGCAAACTCAATTCAAGCTGTCTTGCTCATTCAAGCTTTCTTGGCTCGGCTTCTTAAAATTTGAACTTGACTATTAAAATAATCTGAATTTTTTCATACTGTTTTTATAGGATTTTTTTAATACTGAGAATACTCATCAAAATGTTGAAATCAACGAAAGAAAACAACCAACAAGAACCATGAGATTGACCATAATTTACGTTGATTCTCACTCAATTTTGAAATTGAGTAAATTAATTTTCATTTTTAAAAAAAAAATCAAAACAATTTAATCATGATCAACTTCAAAAGTGAAAAACTAAGGACGAGTAAACGATATTGTACATGATTTTGATTGGTTTTAACTCTTAAAATTTACACATTTTATCGATTTTATACTAATTTTTTTTTTTTTAAATTTCTCTCAATTTGTAAATGTTAAAGTAGAATTTATTGAAAATTTTAAAATAAAGGCCAAAATGACAAAATATGTAAATATTGAAAGTTAATTTTGTTATTATACCAATCAAAATTATGTACAATTGACGGAAGACACCAACTCTGTTATTAATTACCCTCAATTGCTCACTTTTAAATTTAACAGGTATTAAATTGTTCTTATTTTTTTTTAGAGAGATCAATTTACTCAATTTCAAAATTGAAAAACATTGAAAATGTTTTTTCAAACAAATTGAACTATCAAATTAGCTAAATGAATTTATTTATCTAATAAAAAATTGTGCCCAATTCTGATTCTCGAATTTAAATTTGATATTATTTACATGTTTGAGTTCAAAATTTTCTTTTCGGACCAAACGGAGTACCTTGTATGAACGTAATGATTAATTTTTTAAAAAAAAAGTCTAAATGTAGTTCATCACCTTTATTTTATTTCTCTTTTATTCCCAGGTATAATGGCAATACATTGGGTCCAATAAAGAAATATAAAAAAAAAAAAAGAATGAATATGAAACACATTTGGAGCAGAAATAAAAGAAGAAAAGAAAGAAAGAATGGCAATCTTGAGAGTTAGGAGCAAAACCCCTAAAAAAAATGGCACATTTCTTTTAGATTAGGGGTTTTTTCTCTTCATCTTGTTCATGATCTACACTTTCCAGTTCTTTAGAAAAGGCTTTTGGTTTCTTGACATTTACGTTTGATACTTGAAACCTAGGTGATGGTTTAGTATCTGGCAACATCTTCAGTATGATTCCCATGGATATCAGCAACAGTCCTAACCCGTGGCGTTCGGTTAATGGTTTTGTAAATATCATGTATGACAGCAACAAAGTTACAGCTTTTCTAGCAGTTGTTATCATGGCAGTCGTAGCTGCACCGAAGATAGCAATCAAGGATAAAACAGACACTTGACCAATGAATGTAGCCATGGCTTCAAACACTAGAACACCGTAAACGTAGGGATGTTGAAAACAAGAACTCCATGCCTTAAAGAGCTCTCCTGTTAGAACCATTGGCACAAGCAAGAAAGGAAGCCCAACTATTGTTGAGCAAAACAACATCTCCATCTGTGTTGTTTCTGGATTCATGGTGAAAATTGCTTCTTGAAAATTACCCAGAAAGGCATCCATGATTAAAGCACCGGAAATCATTATAACACCAATTATACTAAAATTTGGAGATGTCTGGGAATCTGCTAAGGTGAAAAGGATGAGACCAACCACAAGAAGCAAAGCAGAGATGTATTCATGAAGCGAGTATTTCCTTCTCAGGCCAGGAACAAAGGCACCCATAATCATAACTGGCAGTACCTTGGTGGATTTAAACATAATTTGGGCAGGATAGTTGAGGTAAGCCAATGAACCTTTGGTTAATCCATGAGAACCCATGAGAACGCTTGATAGTTTGACATATGATTTCCATGGATTCACCATTTGCTTCATAGTAAAGCCTTGAAGTCGTGTCAATATCAGGTAAACAAAGCCTTGTACAAAAGTAAAATACCATCCATAGCTGAACTGAAGCCTATTATAAACATATTCCTCACAAACGCCATTAACAAGGTAACCAAAGAAGAACCCAAATGAACAAATAAGAAATTGTTGCCATTTCGGCCTATGAAGGGAAATCCCAAATAAATATCTTGCCTGGTCTCCGTTTTTCATCTCCTTCTTGATTGTTTAATTTACAAAATACCAAAAACCTGAAACTCTTAAAACCAAAAAATCAAACCCCTAACCAAAGGATTGAAGTTAAGCATAGAAAACAAATGAAAAAAGGTCTTCTAATAAAACATTGTTTTTTCTAAATTTTGCTACCCTGAACAGAAAACTTGAAAAAAAAAAAAAAAGGGTAGATTTTAGTTATTAAAAAATAACAAGGAGAAGGAAAGTTATAAAATAAATGTCTAGTCTTTTCCCCTTACTAAAAATAAAGAAGTTGTATGAAATTTAGGGGGTGAAAGAGAGAGATTTATGGAGATTTTTAGGTGTTATGTTTTTTTTCTCTTTTTGGATAAATGGTGGCAACTGACAAACAGAATTGACGACTTTAAAAAATAAGAAATAAAATATACGAGATTTGAGAAAAATAAAAATATAAATTTTTAAAATTATATATGAATTTTTATTTAATGTGTGATTATATACATTTAAAGAAATATAATTATTTATATTGGATAAATATAATTATTTATATATATAATATATAAACATAAAATGATGTTATATCAATAATTGTGTTAATAATTTACAAGAATTGAATCAAATCAAAATTTCATAAATTCAAATGCATATTAAACTATAGTTCATCTATAATTTTGGGATTTATCCCAAAAATAAAACTAAAATTATGAATTAGTACTTGAAGTATCCACTCTATTCACAATTTGAACAGGTACTATCTTATTTATATTACGTCTGAATTGTGTTTAATTTCATCTATATGTTAGATATGATAAGAATTTAGTGAAATTGGCATGTGTAGCTTGTTTGGGTTAAATTGAAAAATTATGTGAATCTTGACTATTATGAAATAGTACAGGGTGCAAATGTGAACGTTGATTGATTACAAGACTCGTAAATGAAACATGTAATCATGTACATGGATTAATTATGACATGTATACGGAAATGATACCCGTGTGAACTTAATAAAAGGTTAGGATACGTATGGCATGCCATTTGGGTTATACGCGCGCTTGATTAGAGATTTTGATGTTATAATGAGGTCTAACATTTGTTGTAGATTCTCATATTATATTTATCGCAAGTTTAACTCGAACGGGTAACCTTAATATAATGCCAGCTTGTGTGAGCAACTCTGGTATATTTTCAACTTGTGTGAGCAACTTATTCTCATGTATCTAAGTCCGTTTTACTATAGTTTCATCGGGCATTATTCAATTGAATGGAAATATAAACTTAATTGTGAATTGGAAATGAGATAAGTGATAGGTATACGATTTCCTTAATGTTCATGTCATTTCTCATGATATGTAAGTATGACTAACCTATTTGGTTTATAGTTTTGATATGTATCTAGATGTACAAGTATGTGCTAAGAAAAACCACTTTTGAATGCCAAATTTTTTTTATATGTTATTATGATTTAATTGGTTAAGGTAAGTATGGAGATTCTATTTGAACTTACTAAGCAGTTTTACTGTTTACTCAAGTTATTTTTTTTCTTTGTAGATTGTCACCTTGCGGAACCTATCGAGCTAGATTAACAAAGGAGCACATATTATCAAAGACGGTAGATATAGGTCCTTTTTGAGTTTAGATAGTTTAGATATTGTGGCATGTATATAAAGGTATCTTGGTGTGAAGTGGACATTTTGAGTTGTGAATCATGTGATAAATATGCAAATGTTGATCTTGGATGTTAAGTTTAGCTTGTAATTTAATTGATGCTTGAATTGGGGATTTTTTACCCAAATAATACAAAAAAATAATTAATAACCAAAATGGTATCCCCAAATTATTATTTACCAAAATGGTATGTTTAGTTAAGTGGAGGGACTCTAAGTGGCGGCACTAAGGGGTATTTTTGACACGTGTTTTTTTTAAAAAAAATTATGATTTTTATATATTTAAAAATAAAAAAAATATTATTTTATTAGTGGAGGGACTTAAAGTGGCAGCACTCAAGGGTTTTTTTCAGAAAAATACGACAAAAAAATACCTGACACCCAGTGGAGGAACACGAAGTGGCGGCACCAATGGAGGGTTATCACAAACCCTAAAAATTTTATTTGCTTCCTCCTTTCCTATTTTATAACAAAAATTTTATTTCATTTAATTTTTATCACAAACCTTAAAAATTCCCAACCACCCAAATTTATTTTCACAAATAAAATAAAATAAACCCACACACACGACACAATGGGGTGCTGCCAAGTGGCAAAACACCCCTTAGTGCCGCCACTTGATATTCCTCCATTGGTGCCGCCACTTCGTGTTCCTCCACTGGGTGTCAGATATTTTTTTGTCGTATTTTTCTCGTATTTTTTTGAAAAAAACCCCTGAGTGCCGCCACTTTAAGTCCCTCCACTAATAAAATAATATTTTTTTATTTTTAAATATATAAAAATAATAATAATAATTAAAAAACACGTGTTAAAAATACCTTTTAGTGCCGCCACTTAAAATCCCTCCACTTAACTAAACATACCATTTTGATAAATAATAATTTGGGAATACTATTTCAGTTATTAATTATTTTTTTTGTATTATTTGGGTAAAAAACCCACAAAATTGGTAAAAAGTTAATGCTGGGAAAAAGAATGATCAAGAATATAATTAAGCTTAGTCTGTTCAAAGTTATATATTGAAGTAATTAATTAAGTTTGATAAGTTGATGAGTGAGTAAGAAATGGTAAACCTTAATGGTCGATCATAATATGTTTGTATATAACTAGACATATGTGTTTGTTTGGCTTGTTTGAGTTGGTTAGGTGGATATAGAAATGACTTCAACTTAAATGATGTTTATGGATGGAATTTTATGACTAAAGGGTTGGTTTACATGTTTTAGACTTATTTTGGTCTGTTTGTCACATTTTGGTACAAGTTGAATTGAAATATGGAAGGATTGATGAAAGTTTGTGTTCGGAAACACTTGAACTAGGTATCAAAAGTGTATTTTGACAAAAATTGGGGCAATGTCCCAGCTTTGAACCTCGACATCACAACTTAACGTCGATAGTGAGTTACGTCGCAATGTCAATATATCTGAAATCGCGACATGACTTATTGAGATAGTGAGTGTAAAGGCCCAATTTTAACCGGGCTTAAAATAATAAAACAAACTAAACCCAAAAACCCAATAAAAATAAAATCCAAATTCTAAAATTAAATTAATTTTGAAAGTCCATTTACAAATCCAAAAATTACAAACAAACCCGATATTAACAAGCCCATATGCCCAAATACACCAAAGTCCATATATGAAAACCCTAATTTGCTTTAGGTTCTGCTCCAGCCGCCACATGCAACATCAGCAGCGCCACGTCAACGCCATGTCAGCCATGTGACCCTTCAGCGACTGATCGTTGACTCTCTCCCTCTGCCCGATGTTTCACCTCTCCCCAATGCCTCCTCATCTGCCTTGCACCAAAATGGCAAGGGCGCTCTCCCCGACGTCGGCTTTGACCGAAGGAGACCCCTACTAGCATGGAAATGCACCTGCAAAAAGGAAGGAAAGAGACAAGGCAGAAACAACGAAGAACAGAGGCATAGAACAGTAACAATGTAATTTGGCTATAAAGTCCCGACCTAAAATTTGTAATGATCATCTTTTTAAAGGAGAACACAAGAAATACAAAAAAATATATACAGAAGCATTTCACAAAAATCCAACCAGAAAAACATCAGGCAAACAAATACAAGCAGTAGAGATCCAAAGTTTTGAAGGTATTATATTTGTTTATTTTTATTTTGAAATATGCATGTAAATAATGAAGAAACGATACGAAAAAATAGATTTCAGATAAGGGCCAAAATATTTTATATAAAATCGTTTTTGAAAATCTGGAAAGTAAAATCCAGATCTAAAACGCAATATGTATATACATAAAAAAATAAATACCTCTTTAATAAAAAACACAACTCATTTTTTTTTTTTAAAGAAGAAGATTAATAATGAAAAAGTACAAGACAGAAAATGAAAGATTTGCTTCGGTATTCATATACATCTTTGCATGTGTCTTTACCTTTTGAAAATGGACAGCCAAGATCTAGGTTTAAGAAAAAATATACATGAAAAAAGGGTCTTTTCACTTACTCTATGGTGGCTCATGGACACCAAAACCGACGGAGATGAGCGGACGAGCTGCCGGACCAAAGATCGGCACTTGAGTTCTTGAGAGAACTTCAAGAGAAAACACAAAAAAGGGAAACTTTTTTTGAAAATCAGAATGAAAAAGTGATGTTTTAGTCTGTTTTTTACTTAAATACGTGTTTCAACACGACGTCGTTTTATGTGGGCAAAACAGGCTACTGAACGGTGTCGTTCAACGGCGACCCGACGTGTACCCGACCCGTGTCTTCCAAAATCCCGCGTTTCCAAATAAATGGAAATTGTGCTCCGCGGTCCCTTTGTTTCTTCTTTATTTTGAATTTGATCCTGGCAAGAATGATTTAAGCCCATACGGCAGCGTTTTCACGCTTAATACGACAGTTTCGAAATGCTACCGTTTAGTGGAAGATTCTTGAAAAAATAAATTGGCAAATTGCCTTTTTAAACCCTTTTGCTCGGTTATGTTTCGAATATGTCTTAAATTTATTTATTTTTCTTTGTTGTAAAATTGATCCTGAAAGATGCCCTTTCTTCCAAATCGGTCCTTCGTCTAGTAATAAGAATAAAAGGGGAATTTATGGGTTTAACCCTGTTCTTTCGTTTATTTTATTTTTCAGTTAATCTTTTTATATCCACATTTAAACCTTGAATTTCATTTTTCTTGCAATTTAATCTCAAATTCTTTTGAACCTGAACAGTTCGTCCCTCCCCCATGTTATTCGAATTTTCTAGTTTGGGTCTTAAACCTTCTTTCTTTTTTCACCACAAGTTCTATTTTGTTTTTTTAAATATATACATATAATGCTAACGTTCGAATCATACTTTCGAATCTGAGTACCCATAGTTCTTGCTAAAATCATATATTTTTATATCATTTCATCTTATCAAAACCTAGATTCTTTAGATTTATTTTACTTAATATAGTTATAATTTATCTCTTTTTAACTATTTACATTACACTGTCATTTTCCATATCATTGTTTTATTTACTTCATGCAATTATCTTAGTGTCTTAGTTATTTTTACCCTATTAATTTGATAATAAAGTGCATATTTATTCAAGTATTTTTTGTAAAAACAATTTAGTTAGATGGTGAGCTTTAAAAATACATAAATTATTTTTTTTGTGGATAAGATTCGTTATTTTGGGAGAATTGAAAGATAGTGCCTTAACGTTTCGGGTGTTTTTTTTTTTAACCCTAAACATCGAACGACCCATTAAAAATGATAATGGTTATTTTATTTACAAAATTATATGCCTTTGCGCATCCTTTTGCAAAATCCTTTCTAAAAAAGGGGGCTAAATTGATCGTTTTTCAAGATATATGAATTATTTCCAATTAAAAAATCATACTATTTTATTTAAGGAGATTTGAAAGATTGTGCTCTAACGTGTTGGGTACGATTTTTTCTTTAAACCTAAATAATCGAGCAATTTACTCAAAAACGATAATTATTCGATGTTCTTTTATTTTAGGAGATTCAAAAATTGTGTCCTAACGTGTTGGGTGTATTTTTGCTTCAAACTTAAATATTTGAACATCTTGTTATGACGTTCGATTTGTGAATGGCATTTTGAGTTTCTACTCGAATTTTTAATTTTCGACCACCAAGACATTAAATAATCGATTAAGTACCAATTTTGGGCGTGTGAGGGTGCTAATCCTTCCTCACACGTAATCGATTCCCGAACCTATTTTCTGGATTTAAAAGACCAAACGGTTTCTACAAAACAAATTCAAACGCTTTAGGTGATCCAATCACACCAAAATTAAAATATTGGTGGCGACTCTCATTTTCCAATTTTAAAATGATTTTCGAAACTCGCTTCCAAAAAATGGTTTCGACAGTGAAGTCGGCGATGTAAAAATAATGAAGTCATGACGTCGGCCAGAGATTTTGAAAACTTTACGTTTTGGTCTTGGTTCACAATCGGGTTAGTAAAAGAGCTTTTGTAAGCTCGTGTAATACCCAAAAATAATTACCTGACATATTGCGAATGTGATTAAGGCTTATCTATATGTTTAAATGACCGAATGATGTATGATTGTCTGTAATTGCTTTGGTAACGAACGTAACATCCGGTAATTCGGACCCAACGATCAGGTTGGGCAAAGGATGTTACGCCTTCCCCTAGCTAAAAATAAAGTATGAAATTTAGGGGCGAAAGAGAGAGATTTGTGGAGATTTTAAACTGTTGTGTTTCTTTCTCTCTTTTGGGAAACGGTAGCAACTAACAAACAAAAACTCACAACTTAAAAAGAGGTAAGAAATAAAATATACAGGGTTTGAGAAAAACAAAAAAAAACAAAAGAAACAGAGTCGTTCAAGATCAAGCTTTGTTCTCAACTCATTAAGGTAAACAAGATTCTTTGGTTACAGGTAAAATAAACAATTAATCATAAGATTATGTTATTCGCTTCAACCTGATTTACAACTCTCAAAATATGAAGTTAAAACGGCTGGCATTCCTAATTTCCTATATAAATTAATTTATTCATTCATGACTGTGTTTTTATTCAAGGTTTTTTATTGTCAGTCTTTTTTATGAATTTATCTATACGGTTCATGCAAGCTAATTGTTTTAAACTTTTAAGTGGTAAATATTATATATAACAGATTCAACGAACTTTAAGTCATTAATGATTTATTGTGGGAATAAAGAAACTCCATTAATGTTACATGACAAGTTCAAACTACGTAAAGATGAATTAGTGGAAAGTCAAGAGTCTCTTTAGTGAATGTTCATTCTGTCCTTTGCCATTCTCTCTCTATATAAAGCAAGCAGCAATAGGATGGTTTTTCATCGCAATTCCCTCCGTTTCATATCGATAAATTCAATGGCGACCACCTCCACTGCCTCCACTGTGAGCTTGAAGCTTCTGATAGATACAAAAGGGAAAAGGGTTCTATATGCTGAAGCTGGCAAAGATTTTGTTTATTTTCTCTTCAACATACTGTTATTGCCTGCTGGTTCCGTTTTAGGCCACTCAATCAACTTCTATAAATTGAAGGTGCAAATTGTCTTGGAAGAACCACGGAGCTGTGCCGTGAGCACAGAGCGATCTATTCTTTTGCCTTTTACTAAAGAGGATCATGTGCTCCCTGCTCTTACTGGCATATGGCTTTAATGAATAAAATTTGGATCATCGCTCAGGTAATCTCCAATTACTTAACAACTCTTCACTTGTGTTATCCTTTTATGTATAATCACTTCAATCTTGCGATCCAAACAATATTTAGATTTCGTGCTAAAGAAGGTAGCCATATCTCTTCAATTCTTTATAAGTTTACCGCATAGCCATATGCTTAGAGCTAAATTATCTAAAATTTTTACCATTTTTATGTTATAATAGATATTTAGTATGAGTTCATAACATAGTGGAAAGAATCCATTGTTACTTCATGAGACCCTATGTAAAATAGTAACCATACTTTTTTTGTATAGGTCACCTAACTAAATATACCAGGGTAAGGTTGCCATGGCTGCCTACTCTAACTCTTACATGTAAATTGTGGGTGTAGATGATTAAATAATGACAAAACTTGAGTATCGATTAGACGTGTAAAACATAAGAGAATTGTGCAAAGTAAAATTATTATGTGCAAAATTACATGAATGAAAAGTAGAATGATGCTTATGTAGGTAAGGTGTGATAAAGAAAAGGGTATATAATTTAGACTTGTAATTTGATGACAAGTTAGACTGGCCTGAGTGCATGGGTACTTGTGATGATGAATTGTATCTATGAATGAATGAATGTTTGCTGAGTATAATATGTGTTTCTGACAGGGAATCTAATAAGTTCAGGTGTACATCAATTGTTGTTTTAGTATTAAAATATTGAAGTATGGTTGTAACACTATGTCCAGAATGTATGATGTGGGAATCTAATAAGTTCAGGTGTACATCAATTGTTGTTTTAGTATTAAAACATTGAAGTATGGTTGTAACACTATGTTCGGAATGTATGATGTGAGATGTGTGTTATGTTGATTGTTTGTTAGTAACCTAAGATTACTGTGCTAGTTTGTTTCAGTGCATGAAGTGATTCTAGTTAGAAATCGAGCTCCAACATTTGTTGCAGACTTGAAGATACATGTAACACAAATTTAGTCTGGACTGTTAACCTTACATGTATGATACCCTTTGAAAAGGAATTATGAGTGATGATTATTAATGGGGTTCTTTACACGCCCTAGGAGACAAACATCACGAAATGTGAGTATAGGCAAATTCATATTGTAAACATGTCAAGAAAAGAATGCCTTCGTAGCAATAAATGAAAAGAATGCCTTTGTGGCAATATATGAAAGGAATGTCTTTGTGGAAATATATGAAAATAATACCTTAGTGACAAACTTTGAAAGGAATGCTTTGACGGCGTACTCCATATGATGGCCCATGTGGTAGGTTTTGTGCGACCCTTATGGCGCGTTTTGCCAAGACTTTATGATAAAATGTGCTTATCCACCCTTATGGTAAGTTATGTAATAATTACTGATAAGAGAAGATTATGATATGTCCAAGGTCAGCGGTTGAATAAGATCCATGATATAACTAAATAAGTCTTAAAGGAGATTTCTTAAAAAAAAAATGCGTATCTGTATGTTGAGAAGGGTATCCATCATGATAATTTGCTAGTATTGAATATGAACGTGTTCAAAACTATGTGTTACTTAAGAAGTGGTCAATGCGAGTTTGTCTGTGTTATGTAATGGTTGAATCATGTTTACTTGGGACTTGCCATATCTGGTTGTATAATGATTTCTACTGAATTCATATGGAATTTGAGATTTGGTTATCTTGAGTATCTGGGGTCTTGAAATGAAGTGATGTGGAATTTATCTGAATGATCTATGTAGTACAATATCAATATGGGTTTGTGTGGTATTGAACCAATATACAAATTGATCAGTTGTTGACAGTATCAATTCTGTGTAAGTATTTGCCAACATGTATGAGTATCCACCGTGATAAACATTTATGAATAACTATTTGAAATGAGAACATGAGTTAAGACATGGATAGTTGAAAGTGTTTTCCAAGGATATGTTATGTTAAGAAATTATTATAGGACAAGAGTTCTATGAAATGACTGAAGGGATTCCTCAGTTTATTATTAATGAAAGATCAATTAAGTATATAGCAAGGGCATGGTGATTGATATATATATATATATATAGGAGGGATAAAACTGTAAAGGTATCAACTGAAATGAAGAATGCAGAGTAACAATTAACTCATAGCAATTCACAAGCTTTAAAAAGTACTAATCAAATGTATGGTTAAAGAGCTCACTAAGTACTCTTGTACTTACAATGTTTGTTATTTTCTTTTCATGTATTTGAAGGAGGATTCGTCTGGAGGGACAACGCTAGGAGTTCGCCAAGTTTGTGGCGATGCGGGCTATTATGCATATAATGGAAATTGTGGCATAGTCTAAGAACGTGCCTTTTTTGAGTCTGTTTTTTAAACTTCTTTTCGTAAAGATTTGTATCTAGATTCATACGATAAACTATTGTAGGGTATTTTCTTTGCCCTCATATATCAAGCATTTCAATCGGAATACCACATGAAATATTTTAAAGTAATAAGAAAATGTGAACTGATTTGGTTAAATAATTAAGTTTTATGTGGTATCATTCGAAATTCGGATTCGACGAATTGAGTTGGGTTGAGGGCATGACAACACTCATAATCATAACTATCATGGTAGGATAGTTAAGGTAAGCCAATGAACCCTTGGTTAATACATAAGAACCCATGAGAACGCCCTTGGACATATGTATTCCATGGATTCACCATTTGCTTCATTGTAAAGCCTTGAAGTCGTATCAATATCAAGTAAACAAAGCCTTGTACAAAAGTAAAAATCATCCATAGCTGAATCAAAACCTATTATAAACATATTCCTCACAAACACCATTAACAAGGTAACCAAAGAAGAACCCAAATGAACAAATAATAAATTGTTGCCATTTCGGCCTATGAAGGGAAATCCCAAACAAAAATATTCTTTGGTCTTTTATTTTCATCTAACTCTCAACAAGGCTTGATTGTTTAATGGGTAAATTACATCAACAATCATTTAACTTTGATCTCAATAACAAAACAATCGTTTAATTTTTAATTCAATCATTAAATTTTTAAAAAATAATAAATCAGTCACTGTTAATTTTTTTTGTTACATATGTAATGGAACTACCAGTTTCTGTTACAGGCTTAACCGAGCTTCCATTTTCCATCCCCCAATCATTGCTCCCATCCCTTTCCCTACTCCGATTATCTCTCCCTCTTCCCCTCTTCCCCTCTTCCCCACCATCCCTTCTCCTACTCTAATTTTCTCCCTCTCCCCAATCGCCCCTTTGCTAACCCTCTCCCTCTCTCCAAAGGAAAGGAGGGCGCAATGGGCAAGCATGCATTGAGACAAGAGGGCAAGCGTGGGGAGGTCTGCAAAAAAATAAAGGGGCTTGTTCAATTAAAGCAATGGTGGGAAAAAGGGGGAGAGAATCAGAGTAGGGAGAGAGATGGTGGGGGAAAAGGGAGAGCAATGGGAGAGGAGTGGTAGAGGAATGAAAAATATAACTCTGTTTGTAATGAATAATGATTAGTGGTGATTGATTTATTATTTTTTTAAAATTTAGTGACCGAAATGAAAATTGAGTGATTATTTTATCGTTGAAATTAAGTGCCAAAAACCTCAACTCCTCATAAACAAAAAATCAAACCCCTAATCAAAGCTAAACCCAGAAAACAAATGAAAAATAGCTTTATGATAAAACATTGTGTTTTCTAAATTTTGCTATTTTGAACAAAAGCTTGAAAAAAGAGAGTAGATTTTAATTATTAAAAATTAACAAGGAGGAGGAAAGTTATAAAAGATTTGTCTAGTCTTTCCCCCTCCCTAAAATAAAGAAGTTGTATTAAATTTGGGCTTTCCCCTCCCTAAAAATAAAGAAGTTGTATGAAATTTAGGGGCGAAAGAGAGATTTATGTAGATTTTAAGTAGTGTTTCTTTCTCTTTTTGCGAAAACGGTACCAATGGACATATGAAATAAAATATACAGAGCTTGAAAAAATGAAAAGGAAAAAAAGTCGTTCAATATCAAACTTTGTTCTCAACTCATTTAAGGGTAAAGTAAACAATTAATCATAAGATTACGTTATTAGCTTCAACCTGATTTACAGCTCCCAAAAATTGAAGTTAAAATGGCTGACATTCCTAATTTCCTATATAAACTAATTTAGTCATTCATGACTGTTTTTATTCAAGGTTTTTGATGGTCATAGTTTTCTTGATGAATTTATCTATAGCAAGCCATTGTTTTAAACTTTTAAGTGGTATATATATATATAAACAAAATTTCTCTAATAATTCTATATAACAGGTTCAAAGAACTTGAAGTCATTGATTATTTGTTGTGGGAATAAAGAAACTCCATTAATGTTACATGGCAGGTTCAAACTACGTACAGATGAACTAGTGGCAAGTCAAGAGGTCTCTTTAGTCAATGTTCATTCTGTCTTCTACCATTCTCTGTCTATATAAGGCAAGCAGTAATAGGATGTTTTTTCACTGCAATTCCCTCCGTTTCTTATCGACAAATTCAATGGCGACCGCCCAGCTGACGCCACCAAGACCTTGAAGCTTCTGATAGATACAAAAGGGAAAAGAGTTCTATATGCCGAAGCTGGCAAAGATTTCGTTGATTTTCTCTTTAACATATTGTTATTTCCTGTTGGTATTGTTATAAGGCTGCTTACAAAAGAAGGCATGGTTGGATGCCTTGCAAACCTTCACGGGAGCGTTGAGAATTTGGGCGATGCATACGTTCTGCCGACAACAAACAAGGATACCTTGTTGAAACCTAAACATTCTTCAAGCTTGGCAGCTGATGTTCCTCTATTGTTGCCGAACACTGAATCATCAACAACATATTCACCCAGGAGCTGTACCAAGGGAAAAAAAGTGCTGAGATCCAGGAAGGCAATCAATAGAATATCCGTCGAGCGGGGATACCGATGTTCGTATGACTTTAATGGCAATTGTCGTATGTACTATGCAAATGATCCAAATTGTACTTGCCCTTCTTGCGATTTTTTCATGAACTCTCCTGCAACACTTGTGAAACCCCAAAATAAGGTTTCAACTTCATCAGCTGCTTCGTATGGGGGTGGCTATGTGAAAGGGGTCATTACGTATACAATCATGGATGATCTGACAGTGACAGAAATGTCAACTATTTCAACAATAACTATGCTCAATAAGTTCAAGGTTCAACGAGTTGATGCATTGGAAGAGAAAGTGGTTGATGTAGGCATTAATGAGGTGAGCTTCGTTTTATCATTTCATTTATAAGTTGCTGCAATAAACCCAGGTTTCATGGCATTGGTCTGGTTTTTTGTTTCAGGGTTTGGAGATACTCAAGGCATCGCTACAGTCCGAGACCGTGCTTACCAATGTATTCCTTACCCAAAAGGCTACGGGTTCTATGTGATCGAAATGCTTGATGCTTCTGCTCCTGTTGGTGCCTTGCTGTCTATTATTTTTACAAATTTACAAAATGTTTGATGTTTGCTGGTCCAAAGATTGCCGTTGCTTATTTTCTTATGCTGATTTCTATATTTAGATGTCTAAGTTAGAACTGTTATGAACTCAGTTGGTTATTATATATGTTGATCTTTCAATGTTTTGTTGATGTTAAAACCTAGTTTCAGACTTATGTTTTAAACTAGTTGTTGGATTTGACAATGCGGGGTTTTACCTGTTGGAATGATATATATAGTGAATTTATAATATAAATTTCATTATGGAAAGGATACTTTGCAGAAGAAATACTTAAATAAAGGGATAGATTCAGTGTAGAGCTTAAAGGGTTACCATATTTTGTAAAAGGTTAAAGGTGAAAATTAGGAGGAAAGAGATGGAGAAGTACGTGGCTCGTCAAGTAAAAGCAGAGCTTGAAAGAAGTTGCAAAGATAAGAGCTCTAGAAAAGAGCAGGATCCCACATCCCTAAGAAACAGACAAGGGCACTTAATCAACTTCTATAAATTGAAGGTGCAAATTCTCTTTTAATAAAGAGAATCTCACAGCGTCATATGGCTGATCTAGAAGGCCTAATTTCTTATTTGAATGGCCCAACAATTTTATATCCAGAGTTTGTTTCTGTTAAATTACGAGCAAACACAAATATTATTTTCCGTCCTTAAATTATTTAATATATTCTTCAAAAAGTTTTCATTGTTTTTGTTTTATTCTCTGATCTGTGGTATGGAATTAATTTAATTCACTGCCGTCACCCGTAAATTCTCAGAGTATGTTTCTTTTGTTGTCTAGAAAGGTGCCTTGTGATCTTTAATTCCTAAGCTTTGCTGCGAAAACAGAGGCCTTTAATGGGTAGCTTTGGAGCATCACTCTGGTAATCTCCAATTACTTAAACCGACTCTAAACTTGTTTTATCCTTTTATGTATAATCACTTCAATCTTGCGATCCAAACAATACTTAGATTTCGTGCTAAAGAAGGTAGCCATATCTCTTCAATTGTTTACAAGTTTACCCAATAGCCATATGCTTAGAGCTAAATTATCTAAAAATTTGTACCATTTTTATGTTATAATAGATATATAGTATGAGTTCTTAACATAGTGGAAAGAATCCATTGTTACTTCATGAGACCCTATGTAAAATAGTAACCATATTTTTTTTGTAAAGGTCACCTAACTAAATAGTAAATATACCAGGTTAAGGTTGCCATGGCTGCCTACACTATTAGCTTGAAGCTTCTTGTAGACTCAACAAGCCACAACGGGTTCTATTTGCAGAATCTGGGTAAGATTTTGTCAATTTTATGTTCAACATTCTGTCATTTCCTATTGGCACTCTCATAAATAATAAAATTTTTTGTTAAATCTCTTAAAAAAGTAAAGAAATCATAATTTAATACATGATAAAATTTTATTTTGACCTCTTAAAAGTTTATAATTCAATCCAATCCAATCCATGCTAATATTTTTTTTTGGATTTGCCCCTGTTTGACATTTTTTTTATTTCCCAACTAATCTTTGTGTTCTGTAGGCCCAAAGGGATAAACTTGACTACGAGTTTTAAAATTATTCATACCTAGAGCAAGAATCGAACCCTTAACCATTGGTTAATATAGAAAAGATCCTTGCCATAAACGTGTATATATATATGTATGAAAAATGTTATAAAAAAAACTAACATGACCTTATTAAAAACATAATCCATATCTAATAGTTTAGATAACATATATTCTAGTGAGCTGATTTAAACTTAGCTCGTGATTTTGTAGGTGTTTTTCTTGGTTTCTCAAAACATAGAGAATTGGAACACCAAAAATAATATATTGTTAATGTTGATGTCGATGTTTGTTCACTATACCACATTTCGTACATGGAAGAAATCAATTCAGGTGATTGCAAATCAATTAATTGATCTGAAAAACAGAGAAGCCTGGATTCTTCAAATATGAGTAAGAAATATCATCAATCCAATCCAAGTTACATACAATAGTATACATATATGGATCAAGCCAGAACTATTGACATTCTAAAATAATAATTCAAACAATGACACACCATAATTATAGAGAATAATTGAAATATAGTTCTAAAACAACCAACCAAAGCAACATTTATTGTGCTATATGCAAACCCCTTTCGCCTCTTCTACACTTCCAGTGAACAATATAACTGCATCCAACTGTCTTACATTCAAGGGACAGATCAAGGCAAAACTTACCACAGATTTGGCATTCTGGATAATATTGAACTCTTTTGACACAAGTGAGAGGATGTGGATGATCCCCTTCTGTGTAAATGGTCCCGGGCTTGATAAATGAGTATTTTCCGAGAACACATTTGATATGAGCTGAAGTGTTACAAGCTGAACAATGGTAGAACCAGTGTTTTGGGTTCCTTCCTTTCTCACAAATATCACAATAATGACTTTCTGAATAATTGCCACCATCATCATGATAAGTGAGTGTGAAAGGATGTACATCAGATCTGTGTTGAGCTGTAAGTGGCAATGTAAGACAGTTGCAATCCAGTTTAAAATTGCAAAGCTTACACTTGTTTGTGAAATACGTAGACTTATCACAAGCACTGCACTCCTGATCTTCATGCTCGCTAAGAAATGCATAGAGGCGATGTTCATGTCCTTGGGATCTGGGCATATCAGAAACCAAAGAACATCGCAAACAATAACTATCTCCGCATTCATCACAGATATAGGCAAAGCCACTTGTTAAATAGCCGCAAATATCACATTTAAAAATGCGACCGGAAGTAAGTTTAATAAGCCTTTGGCAATAGTGAAACCAAAGATGCTTCTTTACAGGTAATTCAGCACAAGTTTTGTGGAGAAAGAAGTCACATTGTGAGCAACAATAATACGAAGTAACGATGGGTAGAAGGCAACCGTCACAATGTTTAAAATCCTGGATGTCTCCACTCAATGTTAAGACATGTTGATGCCATGAATGTTTAATCCACGTGGCTGTCACAATTTCTCTCAAATCAATAGGTTCCTCTGAGTCCATCGTTTCTATTTAGTCAACCTCATAATAGAGACGACCGTATTTTGTTGCGCAATTTACATGGACAATGAAATTGCATTTAGAACAAAAGTAACTTCCATGCTCAGTGTTCACCTCCTCGAAGCAAACTCTACATAACCAAGTTTCATGCTCATGTTGTTCAATGAAATATGTGTGGGGAATGCGGTGCCGATGCCGATAGAATTTGATGATACGTGGCAATGAAATGCATTTTTTATAGACAAAAATACCGCATGTGGAACACATATAAGGAACATAATTCCCTAAAGTGCCACAAGCATCACAATATGAGACTTGTCTTGGAAATAGGGTAAATGGATGTTCATGATGAAGTTTATCTTCTATAATCGGTGGTGATGACACACACCTACAATGAAGGACAAACTTGCAAATTGAACAAAAATACACGACATCACTAAGGTTGGTGGTTTCTTGGTATATTTGGCAAGGAAAACATTCATCGACATTTTGAACAATAAGAGGATGTTTGCGATGGAAAGGCTGATTGATTTTGGTAGGTATTGTGGCACAGTGGATATGAAGGACAAATTTGCAAGGTGAACAACAATAAACAAATCCCCGACGTTGGGGTTTTTGACAAATCTTGCAAGAGAGTCTTTGACTGTTAAATTGTAAAAAAAGAGGATGTTCTTGGTGGAAAAGGGGATTGATTTCTGCTGGTAGATCAACACATTTTGCATGTAGGTAAAAGCCACACTCAGGAGAAAAGTATACAGAATCTAATAAGGGCTTCCAACAGGCAAAACATTCAGCTTTTTTGAGTTCTTCACTAACATTTCCTGTATTGATCGATGGATCTATACGGGGAATGTCTTGAAACTCTGCATTTCTTTTCTCAGCAATGCTATGAGAAAATAATGCACATTTGATATGCAAGTCTAAATCGCAAGAACAATGATAAACAAAATTCTCACAGGGTTTTCCGCAGAAATCGCAGATACCTGGACCGGACTCGTATGGATTGCTTGTAAGAAGATTAAGGTTGTGGTTGCGATGGAAGGGGTGATTCATCTCAGCAGGTGCCTCAGCACACTGCTTGTCAAGATAAAACCCACACTCCAGACAACCAAAGCTCGAACCTGACACTGACTCCCCACATCCAGAGCAATTCACCTTTTCAATTTCGTGGCCCTGACTTTCAATGAACACCAGTGAATGTTGATGGCTAAAGTGTTGAAGGCTCCTCTTTGTGTTTTTGTTTGTTTGCTTGCTTGCTTGTTTGTGCATTAAATAACAAGAAGATGGGTTTATGGAAACTAAGCTTACAATTCAAACATTGTTATAGTTCCAATTTATGAGAATCCTAAAATGCTTGTAAGAATGGTAAGTAATAGTAAACCTCAGATGCTTTAACTTTTCCTTACTTCTAAGTCATGCATTTTTTTTTTTTTTTAACTTATAGAAAGAAAAGGATAAATTATTGTTTTCTGAACCCGTTGTGAATGTTTTTCCTCAAAATAAGAATTTGCAACTCAATTAATTAATTTGAGAAAACAGAGAAGCCTGCAATCTTCGAATATGCGTAAGAAATATCATAAATCAAATCCAAATTACATGTCATATACAAATGGATAAAGCTAGAACTTTTGACATTCTAAAGTAATAACTCACACAGTCACACTATCATTACAGAGAATAATTGGAATATGTATAGTTCTAATACAATCCACCAAAGCAACATTTATTGTTCTTCTATTTACAAACCCCATCTGTCTCTTCCACTTCTTCTACACCCCCAATGAATAATATAGCTGCATCCAACTGTCTTACATTGAAGGGACAGATCAAGGCAGTGCTCACCACATTCATGACATTCTGGATAAAACTCAACCCTTTTCACAAATGTGAGAGGATGTGGATGATCTTCTACTGTGTAGATAGTCCCAGGCTTGATAAATGGATATTCTCTAAGAACACATTTGAGATGAACTGAAGTGTTACAAGCAGAACAATGATAGAACCAATGTTTTGAATTCCTTTCTTGCTCACAAATATCACAATAATGACTTTCTGAATAATTGTTTTCATCATCGTGATATGTGAGTTTGAAAGGATGTACATCAGAACTATGTTGAGCTGTAAGAGGCAATGTAAGACATTTGTGGTGCAAATTAAAATTGCAAGGCTTACAAGTGAATCCCCTGATTACAGACTCACCACAACATCTACACAATTCTTCATTCTTGCGAGGAAAGAAACGGAGGCGATGTTCATGCCCTTCACATTTGGGCATATCAGAAACAAAAGAACATCGCAAACAAGAAATTGCTTCGCAGTTATCACAGGTATGGGCAAAGCCACTTGTTAAATAGTCGCAAAAGTCACATCGAAAAATGCAACCAGAAGTAAGTTTAAGAAGGTTTTGGCAAATGTGAAACCAAAGATGCTTCTTGGCAGGTATTTCAGCACAAGCTTTGTGGAGGAAGAAATCGCATTGTGAACAATAATAATAAGAAGTATCGATGGGTAGAAGGCAGCCGTCGCATTGTTTAAAATCCCTGATGTCTCCACTCAGTGTTAAGTTATGTTGATGAATTTCTCTCAAATCGACAGGTTCATCTGAGTGCGTCCCTTCTTCTGTTTCTGTAGAGTCAACCTCATAATAGAGACGACGGTATTTTATTGCACAATTTACATGGACAATGAAATTGCATTTAGAACAAAAGTAACTCCCATGCTCTGTGTTCACCTTCTCCCAGCAAACTCTACATTCCCACGATTCAGATTCATTTTGGTCAAGGAAATATGTGTGGGAAATGCGGTGCCGATGCCGATAGAATTTGATGATGCGTGGCAATGAAATGCATTTTTTATGGACAAAAATACCGCATGTGGAACGCATATAAGGAACATAATTCCCTAAAGTGCCACAAGCATCACAATATGAGACTTGTCTTGGAAATAGGGTAAATGGATGTTCATGATGAAGTTTATCTTCTATAATCGGTGGGGATGACACACACCTACTATGAAGGACAAACTTGCAAATTGAACAAAAATACACGACATCATTAAAGTTGGTGGTTTCTTGGCATATTTGGCAAGGAAGACATCCATTGACATTTTGAAGAATAAGAGGATGTTTGCGATGGAAAGGCTGATTGATTTTGGTAGGTATTGTGGCACAGTGGATATGAAGGACAAATTTGCAAGGTGAACAACAATAAACAAATCTCCGACATTGGGGTTTTTGACAAATCTCGCAAGAGAGTCTTTGACTGTTAAATTGTAAGAAAAGAGGATGTTCTTGGTGGAAAAGGGGATTGATTTCTGCTGGTAGAGATCAACACATTTTGCATGTAGGTAAAAGCCACACTTAGGAGAAAAGTATACAGAATCTAATAAGGGCTTCCAACAGGCAAAACATTCAGCTTTTTTGAGTTCTTCACTAACATTTCCTGTATTGATCGATGGATCTATACGGGGAATGTCTTGAAACTCTGCATTTCTTTTCTCAGCAATGCTTTGAGAAAATAATGCACATTTGATATGCAAGTCTAATTCGCAAGAACAATGATAAACAAAATTCTCACAGGGTTTTCCGCAGAAATCGCAGATACCTAGACCGGACTCGTATGGATGGCTTGTAAGAAGATTAAGGTTGTGGTTGCGATGGAAGGGGTGATTCATCTCAGCAGGTGCCTCAGCACACTGCTTGTCAAGATAAAACCCACACTCCAGACAACCAAAGCTCGAACCTGACACTGACTCCCCACATCCAGAGCAATTCACCTTTTCAATTTCGTGGCCCTGACTTTCAATGAACACCAGTGAATGTTGATGGCTAAAGTGTTGAAGGCTCCTCTTTGTGTTTTTGTTTGTTTGCTTGCTTGCTTGTTTGTGCATTAAATAACAAGAAGATGGGTTTATGGAAACTAAGCTTACAATTCAAACATTTATATAGTTCCAATTTATGAGAATCATAAAATGCTTGTAAGAATGGTAAGTAATAGTAAACCTCAGATGCTTTAACTTTTCCTTACTTCTAAGTTATGCTTTTTTTTTAACTTATAGAAAGAAAAGGATAAATTATTATTCACTTAATTATTACTCTCGAAAAGTTAGAAAAAAATATTTGTTATGTGGTTGAACCATTTAGATTAATAGTGTAATGTCCTTTGTAAAAAAATGATTTTATATGGAATATTGAAAGGAAAAATAATATAATGGAAAATTTTAATAAAAATAAATTATATATTTTGATTTTCAATAGAAAAGTTAACAAATTCTAAGTAGGTTATTTATTTGTAACTTACATGAAATATTGTAAGAATAAGGAATAAAAATTAATCAAGTTTTATTATTAATTTCAAAGAGTAAAAAATAAATAAATATAACAAGAGAAGATAAGACAAAGAAAAAAAGAGTTTTACTTCATCTTACGCTTTAATCAATAGCATGTTATTACAAAATTCTTTCTTATTTATTCATATCTTGTGAGTAAATAAAAGAAGGGAATATATGAGAGATTTTTTTTTTCATTAAAATTAAATTAAATGTTTAATTCCTTTTTTCTTCCCATTAAATGTGGAATTCTAATGGCTTCGTTGATAGGTAATCTCGCGTTTGTGCGGGCCAATATGGTAAAATAATAATAAATTAAAGATTAATAGTAGTATATATAGTTTTATATAATCATTAAATAAATCTTAATGTAAACTTTTTTAAAGATATTTATAAAGAATTAAAATTAAATTAAATATTTACACAAAAAAAATTAAATTAAATATAATGTAAAGATTAAATAAAAACCTTATTTTTAAACTTAATAGATTTTTTATAGCTAAATAAAACTCGTTTAAAGCTATTTATTATGTGCTTAGAATAAAAATTACTGACATAATAATTAATTTTTTATAGCATAATATATATTTAAAAGTTTTATCCTTTTATGATTTAAATGAAGAAGTCAATTACATTTAAATAAAAAAATATTTCTAATTATTATTAAATAATATCAATTAAAAATTAATTCCTGTATTTTAGTTTCAAAACAAATTTGCATGTTTTTCAATAATTTCTTCTAAAAGAACTCAATACAATTAATTCACTTTTTTTTTTTGTTAATTTTCATTTATCCCTATCCTTTTCTATATTTTCTGTTCATACGTATAAATAAAATTGAGCGTGAAAAATTTTCTAGTTGATCGAGTTGATAAGTCATATTTTATCATCTTAACTCGATTTGATTTTTTTTGAATTGAGTCAAGTAAAGTGAAATTTGAGTTGAATCAAATCGAGTAAAATTGTTCAAATTAAATTAAAAAAATTAAACATGTCAAATTAAAATTTTGTTACAGTATAAATAATTTCATGTTATAGCACATAATATATTTACACAAATATGTTATTTAAATTGTATTTATAGATTTAGGTTACAACAAATCAGTTCATTCTCCAAAATGATGAGAAAAAAATTAATACTTAAATATAATTTTAAAACATTAATAAAATACAATAACAGTGTGAAATTCAGAAACCAAATTGAATAAAAAAATTTAGTATCAAATTATTAAAAAATATTAAATTTAAGTATCAAATATTATATTAAACCTAAATAAATTAACTTTATTTACAAAATATGACTCTTGTGAAACTTACAAACAAGGATTCATCCTCAGGTGAGGGTGTTACTTGTATGGTCATGGATGAACTAATGGTGAGGCCTATGTTAACTATTCCTAGAATCACTTTGCTCAACAAAGTTCAAAGTCCAGAATGTTATTGGTATGGGAGTGGATGAGGTAAAGGATCCCTTTTAAGTGTATATGAATGTTTGCATGCAGGGTTCCAATCTCTGTTGAAGCTGGAAACCATAGCCCTATACTTAAGGGTAAATGATCTAAAAATTATACCATTTGTATGTTATAATAGATATACAATATGAGACCTGAAAATAGATTAAAGAATCCATTGTTAATCACTTCAACTCAGTTTGTTTGAGACCCAGTGAAGGAAGCTAGTCATATCTTGCGTTTGGCCATCTATTTCCCATTGTATTTCTTATTATATTAATTTTGTTAATTAATTAAAATTTGAGTTTAGAAGTTAAAACAATTGTGAGTGTTTGTACAATGAAATTTATGGAGACTGGTATTGTTTTCTGAATCCATTGTGTATATAATTAAATTTAGTATCATCTCTTATTTATTCAATTATAGCTTCTAAGAGTTTTATCTCTCAATTTTCTGTTAGGTTCCTGTTCTGGAATGGCCCATCAAGTTCTAGTTCAGAAGTGTTCATGATTTTGTTGCTCTCGTGGTTGCCAACACTTCTAGGTTGAAGCTTCCGGTGATGTTTCTAATGGCTCCCCGAGTACCACCACTGTCATCATTGCTCAACAAGTTCAACGTTAAAGATGTTGGTGATTTTGAAATGAAAAAAATAAGGGACTTCCCTTGGTGGGAAAAGAAAAGGATTTTTATTCTTGTTTCATTTATTTAAGTTGGAACTTGTAACCTTCTGAATAATTGTCAGATGATATGATAAGTAATCTGAATAATTGTCAGATGATGATGATAAGTGGGTTTGAAAAGATGTACATCAGATCTGTGTTGAGCTGAAGTGGCAATGTAAAACAGTTGTCATGCAAATAAAAATTGCAAAGCTTACATTTGTTTGTGAAATACGTGAACTTATCTCGCTACGAAATGGATAGAGGCGATGTGTTTTCTCTGCACAGTTGCTAATCAAATAATTATGCATCGATTCTTTCCAAGCTAGTATTAAGATTTGGATAAAGCTGCCAGACCTCATCGATTATGTGTTTTCTCCCCATGCAACTTTTGCTTATTTCCAATAACCAAGATTTTAAATGGGATAAAAAATTAAGATATAATTAGCCCTTGGAACCCCATACGAACAATCAACTTCTCCTATCAGATGGAGCATGCTCAGCTCACTACAAAATAGCTCACCAGTGTTAATTTTTTGCAAAAACCATGGCTGCGAGTTCTAAGGTGAGTTCTAAGATGTACATCAGATCTGTATAAGTGGCAATGTAAGACAGTTGTCATCCAAATTAAAATTGCAAAGCTTACGTACGTTTGTGAAATACTTATCACAAGCACTGGACACCTGATCTTCACGCTCGCTACCAAATGGATAGAGGCGATGTGTTTTCTCTGCATGGTTGCTAATCAAAAAATTATGCATCGATTCTTTCAAAGCTAGTATTTATTAAGATTTGGAGAAAGCTGCCAGACCACATCAATTATGTGCTTTCTCCGCACGTAACTTTTGCTTATTTCCAATAAGCAAGCTTTTAAATGGGATAAACAAAATTAAGATCATAATTAACACTTGGGTACCCCATACAAACATTCAACTTCTATAAGATGGGAGCGTGCTCAGCTCACTACAAAGAAGCTCACCAGTGCTTACTTGTAGCAAAAACCATGGCTGCGAGTTCTAAGGTGAGTTTGAAGCTCCTTACTGACTGCAAGAGTAACAAAGTCCTTTTTGCTGCAGCAGGGAAAGGCTTTGTTGATTTTCTATTTAACCTCCTTTCTTTGCCTCTTGGCACTGTCATTAAGCTTCTCAAAACAAAGTTCATGGTGCGTTCTATGGTGGGTTCTCATGCAGGCTTCTTCGGGAGTATCGAAAACCTCAGTGAAACCTACATGCATCCCAACCAAAAGAAAGATTCATTGCTCAACCCTAGGGTTCCAACTCCAGCTTCTGGTGTCCCACTCCTGCTTGGTTATGATGTGGGTAGGAAAGTTTTCCTGTGTCCTGACAGTAATCATCGCAATGTGGCTGATGATTCCGGCATTGCTTGTACTTAGTGTAAGAAACGGATGGAGACTGAGGTGAAGGTTGTAGGTCCGGATGTCGGGAAAGGCGGAAAAATTGATGAAGGTGGATTTGTGAAAGGGGTAGTGACATATCTGGTGATGGATGATTTGGCTGTTAAACCGATGTCTACAATCTCCAGCATTAATACGCTCAACAAGTTCAATGTTACGGATGTTGGAGCACTTCAAGAGAAGGTTGTTGATTTGGGAGACTCCTAAAAACTTCTCTCTCTCTATATGTATATCATGGATTATATTCTTACTGTTTATTGTTTGGTTGTTCTCTGTTAGGCTTTGAGGTTGCTTAAGGCTTCCTTAGAGTCCAAGCCAGTGTTCACAAGTGTCTATTTGGGCAACAAAAAGGCTCTAAAGTCTATCTTTTGCAAGAAGCTGAAGTAGATGTGCTGGTTTTGTTTGAAAAACAAGGTGCCTTTAAGATTTGGGACAGACTTTTGGTGATACGATAATGGTTTTGTGTGCCTTTTATCTTTGGACTACTTTTGATGTAATGTTTTTGAAATTTATGGAGTTTAATTGGAATGGTTTTATCCATAAAATATAAAGATGAGAAAAGTTGATGGGAAATTAAAGCTTTTGTTATAATCGAAATGCAGGAAAGATATAAAATTAAAAGAAAATGCTGTCAATTTTCAATGATGATCAGCGGTTGAGCGTACAAACAGTTACTGATATGGGTGTATGCCACATCTGTTGTTAGAAATGGTATTGCATGATTCCGGCTGTTTTAGTTGCTGTTATCTGCTTGGATCGACCACCATTACCGACTCTTAGAACCACTCCATGTGCGACACCTTCAAATCTTACATCAACAATTCCAAACTCGTATGGATTACAATCAATTGGTCAGTAACTAAAAAATTCCAATCGTGGTGCATTCTGCAGGTGGAAAATAAATATGTAATTTAGTTTGTTTATATAAAATCATGTCTATGTGAACGTGTCCTCGAATTTGTTTCTAAATATATAATTAAATATTTTTAGTAGAAAATAAATAAATAAATATTATTTTTAGATATAAAATACTAAATATTAATATTAATAATTATATTATAAATAAATAAATAAATAATAGGTTATTAATAAACACTAATGAAAAACTAAATGAGTTTTAAACAATGTTTTTTGAACGTAAGTTTTAAATAAAAAAAATTTTAATATATTAATGGGATTATCTGATGATATCAAGGCCTGGCTGCCAACACTGTTAGCTTGAAGCTTCTCGTAAACTCAACAAGCAAAAGAGTTCTATTTGCAGAATCTAAGAAAGATTTTGATGATTTTCTTTTCAACAATCTGTCATTGTCAGTTGGCACCGTCATATGGCTTCTCAAGAAACAAGAAATGGTCGGTTGCCTTGCGAATCTATAAAACAGCCTCTAGAGGGTTTTTTATTAAAATAATATAAAAAAATATTACATATTAAAATAATATATTTCTTTCATTATTTATTAAAATGATATTTAAGGGAGTGATGTTATTTGAGTAAACAGTATTATCGTGATATCTGACATAAATTTTTTTTTTATTTGTTTAATATTAAATAACATTGATAAAAATATAAATTCGATATTTAAATACATAAGTGGGATAGTGTTTATCTGACAGGCGGCACAAAAAGTACTTACTTGACAGGCTGCACTAATCTCACATTGTATTTTTATCCGATTTTTCAAGGTTTTTTTTACATAAGTAATACAAAAAAAAAGTATACACCAAAATATAATACAAAAATTAAAATTAATAACTTAAATAATATAAATATATATATTTGAATCCATTCAAATTATAAAAAATTAAAATAGTAAAAATATTTTTTATAAAAATGGTAGAAAGTAATAATATAAAATTAAAAAATTGAATTAAATATTCAATAAGACTAACTCAAATTTTTTTAAATAAATAATATAAAAATTATTTATTTATTAAAATAATACTTCCTATATTTACAAAAATAGTACACTTAGATAAGTAGTGCACATAATTTTTTTAATTTTTTTAATTTTTTATATTCAAAAAGAAAATTAAATTAAATTAAATTAAAATTTGACAGGTGGTACCTTTGGGGTAGGCGGCACCAATGGTGTCTACTGGGTAGGTGGCACTAGTGGTGCCTTTGTCAAAACTATTTAAACTTCCCATCAGATCAGTTTAAATACAAATTATTGAGTAAAAGAAGAAAAAAAAGATAAGCAAATTTTAACTATAATTCTATTTATAATAAATAATTTTTTTATATTATTTGTGTAAAAAAACCCTATTTATTTCTTTTAATAGATGGAAAATCAATTTTTTGTATGCGTTTATTTCGATGGAAAAATTTTGACAACAACAATTGCATGTGTATTTGAATGTCGTCAATAACTAGCAATGAGATTTAGTAAAAATGTCTCGGTGGATAATATGAAGGCAAAGATTAGTGAAAGAATTGCTAGACGTTGTGGGAGAAGGATCTCAAAACTTTTCTATAAGTTTCCAGTTTCAACAGATCCTATCAAATTTATCGAGATAGAACTCGTAGACGATGAAGATGTTGAGACAATGATCGCTCTTTATTGTGAGAATCAGAGTAATGAAAATGTATCGATTCAGTTATTTGTTGAGCTAACTGATGTTGAGAGAGCTGAAGATCCCACTCCATTAAGTATGATGGCTCCGACATCCTACGTTGATAATCAATCTGTAGCTCCTGAGATCAGTAGGATCAATATCGATCTTAATGTTGCATCCGATAATGATGCGGATGGTGATGATGGATATGATAGTAGTGTTCCTTCTAATCACGAGGACAATATTGATAGTGATCTCGATATAGACGAGGTGCCGGATGATATCGATGAGGAAGGCCTGAATGACGAGGTCCCGAATGGTCGATGTATTGTGAAGCACAATTATCCTGCTGGGGCACAAATATCACTTATAAACCGCGGTGCGGCATATGCAATCGATTTCGAAGAGTACCCTGATATAATGCCTGCTCATTGATTGACACTAACACCAGAACCTGAATAGTTGTTCGTGAGTCAGAGGTTTAACTTAAAGGAAGAGTGCGTATTTGTCATTAAGCGGTATAACATGAATTTGTCAGTGGACTACAAAGTCGTCGTGTCTAAACCGACATTACATATTGGGGAGTGTTGGATAGAAGGCTACAATTGGCGGACGAGCTGCATTTATCCAAAAGTCGTAGAAGTGGGAGATAAGAAAATTTGTTAGGCCTCACACATGCAGTTCAACACGTTCATCAAAAGATCATCGGAAACTCGATTCCAGAACTATCTACACACATATCATGCCAATGGTGAAGGACGATCTGACCATCAAAGTTTCTACACTGATTTTCGAGATGCAAGCATGATTCCATTATCGAGTTTCATATCGAAAAGCATGGATTACTAATAAGATGGAAATGGAACAATTGTTCGGTGATTGGGATGCATCGTATAATGAGCTGCAATCGTGGATAGTCGCAATGCGACAATACGTGCCCGGGACTGCCATTGACTTGGTGACACGGTCTTATTATGGTCCGGATAACAATTTACAACTGGGAAGAATAATTTTTTAGTATATATTTTGGACGTTTGATCCCTGTGTTAAAGCATTTCCTCACTGTAAGCCATTTATCCAATTAGATGGAATCTGGCTATACGGGAAATATACGCAGATTCTACTAATTGCGGTGGCTCAAGATGAGAACCAGAACGTGCTCCTGATAGCATTTGCTATTGTGGACAAGAGATATGAAATCATGAGAATTCTTTTTGACGAACCTGTGGAGTTACGTTCTTCATAACGATAATATTTGCATCACCTCCGATAGAGGGAAGGGGATTATTGCGGCCATTAGACGTACCGGTGTACCATGAAAATCGGTTTATTGTAGTCGAAACATTGCGGCCAACTTTCAAAAAGAATATAAGAATACAGATTGGCAAAGACGACTTGTGAGAATGGGTAAAGAAATTTTGTTTTAAGTTATATTTTTTATGTTTTAATTCGAGAGCGTAACTTATGTTTTCTTAATATTCCTACAGCGTACGAGTTAAAGCTACACCGATTCCGGTAAAAAATGACCAGACTTAAGCGTGACATGGAAGGTGAAATGAACAAGCCGTTGCGAGAGTGGTTGGGTACCATGGAGCCGTGGCAATGGGCTAAAAGTTTTGATGATGGGTATCGATATGGTCAAATGACGACCAATCTGGCAAAGTCGGTTAACGGCGTGTTCAAGAGAATACGACATCTTTTGATTTCATCCATGTTCTCGGTTACGTTCTACAGGTTGGCTACTTTGATGCCAGTAATGGGGACGTAATAAATCGACCAGATGAACGCCGGACAGGTTTTTGTCGAAGCAGTCAGGAATGCAATGGATGCAAACCGTCAGAGAGAGAGGACGATGAATGTTGAAATATATTCACGATAATTTCAACAATTTCAAGTTACAGAGACAATTGGGTGAAAACTCAGTATCCCACCTAGCTCATACGGGGTTGATTTGCAGAACAGACACTACGATTGCAGGAGGTTTGATACACTTCATTATCCAGTGTGCATGTTGTTGCAGCTTGTGCTAAAGTGTCGCTCAATGTTGAACAGTTCATCGAACCCGTTTACACTCTCCAGCGCACATTACGTATTTAGGAAAACGAGTTCCTTGTCCTGCCTGACTTGTCCACATGGGAGGTGCCTCCGATGACTTTCGAGCTTATGCCAAATAGAGGTTTACGAAGGAATATGAAAGGTCGTCCGAATGTTTCCAGAATCCGCAACGAAATGGACATTATGGAGAAAATAAATGGCAGCAAGCTGTGTGAATTATGTAGGCTAGCTGGGCATACTCGAAGTAATTGCCCCCAATGAACATACCATATTGGCTAGTCATCCGGATCGGGTCCGGCTTAAGCTATTTTTATTGGTCATTTTTCAGTTGGAATTAATTAATTTTATGATTGAATTTGAAATTAATTCTATTTACATTTGAATTTATTCAATAATTTTTATGTTTGAATTTATTTAATGAGGTTTAGCAAATGACATTAAACGATCATAAGTAGTTATTGTGTACAAAAAGGAAATACAAAATATTTGCATACATAAACATAAATAAGAATATAAACATATTTAATTCTAAGGCTCATCTTATTGTATTTAATGGTTCGATAGTATGGTTCTAGGAG
Source organism: Kokia cookei (assembly GCA_039519145.1). Taxonomy (NCBI): domain Eukaryota; kingdom Viridiplantae; phylum Streptophyta; class Magnoliopsida; order Malvales; family Malvaceae; genus Kokia; species Kokia cookei. Next base: position 3,071,534 of record CM076907.1, on the reverse strand, counting down.
TAAAACGTTGTGATGGTCGACGAGCATGTTACGGGTGCTCACGACGTTCAACATCATCGTCTTCCGCACCTTCGGTTGTCATTGATGATGATGAGCCATGGCTAAAGTTCTACAGCGATAATGGGCGAGGAGGAGTAAAGTACTGCAACGGGCTGAAAAGAGTAGAGAACTGTGGTGGTATCGGGCTGAAGATATCAAACATCAAAAAGGATCTTGGATCCTACTGATCAGTATTAGATCCGAGAAACTCTAAATGATACTCGTGCGTTGACCAACACTATTATATACATTCCCTGACCACCCTGGATGATACGACTCAAGCGTCGGTTTGGTGTTACACTCCGACTCGAGCGCAGGCTCCGAATAATGCTCAGGCTGCTGAAAGTGGTGCACACGTGGTAGCATGAACAGAGGGACTAACATTGTTTGCCTACCATATATATATATATATATATATATATATAGTTTCTCCGTCTGGAAATACCACTGTCTATACTCTATGGATACCTCAAAAGTAAAACCGTGATCCATGTTACGTTGAGGTATCCGCTCCGCCCGTCTCATGCTTATCGCAACGTATATTTTGTGCACTTACCCCCATTCCATTCTCGATCTACCCTTCTTATCGATACCATGAATATCTCCTAAATCAATTGGGTCTCTCGGGATGGTTTGTATGTACTCAAATTGTCAAAGTACTCAATCCTCATGGTACCACTCGACTGTCTGAAAGCATATAACTGGTGTGTCAATGCACTACAAGTGCGAGTGGTTGCGGGCAAAATCGAGAATAGTAGTTGTCACCTCAGGGACTGAATAGGGCATCCAAAGGAACTGCAAATTTAAATAACATTTTTATAGTAACACGACTCAATTAATATTAATAAATGAAGATGATCCATGTAATTGCATGTCACGAATAACTTATCATCTTCCTCGCATGTGTCTCGATCATCTGTCAATATATCGGAACCGTGAATGACCTCCCGATATTCGTATTCCCACGCCATCTACGAAAAACAACTTATTACATTAAATTTACATACAAAAAAATCAAATAATTGTGGACAAAGATTAAATGTTATCACCTGTTCACAAGTGGGAAAACGTATGACAGGTGTTTGATATTAGCTAAGAAAGACATCTGATATAGGGCCCACGATTGTAACAATATTAGACACCCGCAAATGTCAACGGCAGCAGGCTTTGTGCATCGACAAAGCTCTCGATACAACATCGCTAGTATTGTCGAGCGCCAACTAAATTGACCACTTCATTAAAATCGATCAATAGGGGCAAGTACATGATGTGCACTCTGTTTCCACTTGTCGTCGGCATCAGTACACCTCCTATAAGGTGCAATATATAAGCTTGAGCGGCACACATCACATCAAATTCGGTGGCATCAACTGGTAGATGGTGGAATCTTTCCCTCAACCATGTGAATTTCAATCTCGTGAATCTCGATTCACCATCATCGGGTGAGATTCCCAATAAGCTTTCACAAATGGCTGTCGGGTCAGATACCGTCGATGACCCTGTAACGGGCATCCTGTCGATTGGAAGCCCAAGTTGCAGTGCAACATCCTCTAGTGTGATAGTGCACTCACCACATGGTAAGTCAAATGTGTGGTTCTTTGGCCGTCACCGCTCGACCAAAGTGAAAATTAAGTCGTAATGCAAATCGAATGTCCGGATTAGTGAAGCAACTCCAAATCCAATTGCAATCAAGTATGTGCGTTCGTCTGTTTCATAATTTATCCAATTCACGCGAGCCCTTAATTTTAAGTACACATCCTGAGACTATTAAATTGTCGATATAGTTAATATAACTTAGTTTAATATCGTAAATTAAATGAATTTTTTTATAATGTAACAAATAACAATTTATTACCTGTACATATAAAATTGCCGATATGTGGTCATCATCCTTAATTAATGAATCCATATTCATATCTGCAATAAAAAAATTGAGATTATCAATCTGTCAGAAGTAATTAATACAATTTTTAACTAGAAGTAATTAAAATTCTTGATATATATAAAAACAAATAATTATATATTGATTACTTTGATAAATTAAAATTTTAAATATTAAATATACTCTTACATTTTACGGGTTTAGTGTTAAATTTATATTAAAAAATTATTTCGTAATTTATTAAAATATAAAGATCAAATATAAGAGTTTTGTTTGATGAAAAAAATATTAAAATATTTACTACATTTATGTTTCTTTTTTACTTTTTAAAAAATAATTATCACGAAGAGTAATTAACTACATTTTAATGTTTATTTTTTAAAAATATTAAAGTAATTACTAATATTTTTTTATTTTTTTCTTTAATTTGTCATTTTAAAATTTTAAAAATATTTTTTTATTTCAAATTTTTAATATTTAAAAATATATATTTTTTAAATTTAATACAGTAGAAACATATTTTTTATTTATTTAAAAATATACTTATTTCTAAATATTATTATATCAAAATTATAATAAATCAAAGTTAACAAAATTTTATGTAAACATCACAATAATAATCTAATAAATTGAATTTTATATATATATATATATATATATTTAAAAAAACTGTCAAAATTATCAAATCTTATTCTTTTTTTTTTTTCAATTTTTCCCTCCAATATACCTCCTCCTCAATTAATTTTCTTTTCAAAGCAATCATAATAGAATTATTAATTCGGTCACCTACTTGATGAATTCTATATGAAAAAAAGAGAATGAGATAGAATTTTTGTTGTTTATATATGAGATCGAATTCAAATTTTTATATTTACAATTGTGATTATTTTAAGAGGTTGTTAACTTGTTAAATATTATTTATAATACAAATATTAAGAACATTAACAATATATTTTTGTTTAGGAGATAAGTTTAGTTTAATTTAAATATTTTACATGATTAAATAATATTTAAATTTAACTAACATTTAAATAAATTTTTTTAAAGAATAATACAAAATTTTAAATAATAATTAAATCCTAAACAACATACTTTTTTTTTTTATTCTTTTCTCTCCTTCTCATCCCTCTTTGTTGCTACCGTTCCATCCTCTCTCTTCTTCTTCTTTTTTTTCTTTGATTTTTTTCTTTTAGTGTGTGTGTGTTTTATGTGTTTGAAGACCATTTTAAGGTTCTTATATTGCCTCTCTCTCATGCAGCAACATGCAGAGGCAGCAGGCAAGCAGCAACAGTAACGACAACAAGCATTGGAAGTAGGTGTCGCCGATCAAGTAGGCACCACCCAATTATATTAAACCCGTATTTAAATACCGAGTTTGATCTAAACCCGTATCAATTTTTTTTAATTTTATTATTTAAATAATTTTTTATTTATTTAATATTAATAAAATTATTTTTATATCAGAAATAACAGTGGTACTGCCTATCCAAATGGCACCACTTTCTCAAGTATACTATTTTGATAAATAATAAGGAAAATATATTATTTTGTTATATAATATTTTTTTTGTATTATTTTTTATAAATAACCCGCCTCGAGACTATGAACGATACATACATTCAACCAACAATAAACGGAGATACCCTTTGGAAGCCTATAGTCCCCAACACTGCTGCAATGCCTCCCTTGTTGCCAAAACCATCATAATTCGTAGAAGTGTTAATACTTACCATCGAAGCAGTTGCGATCTTTATGTAGCAAATGATTCTAAATCGTAATAGTTGTTAATTGAAAAAAGAAGAATTCATCCTGTGATGAGGAACATGTGAATTTAAATCTTCTATTCATTCAAACATGAATTAAATCTCAATCTTTCAATCAAAACATGTTTTGCATACAAATTCGAGCATCAATAAAAAAATGTCTGTTAATTTCAACTCAGTTTGTTTGAGACCCAATGAGGAAAAGTAGTCATATTTTGCTTTTGGCCATCTAATTCCCATTAGGCGTTGATTGATATCTAACAAAGCATGGCTACCAACACTTGTATTTTTATTGTAAGAGAGGAAGTACTATTTTATATGCATAAATTTGTATTTCTTATTATATTAAATTGTTAATTAATTAAAATTTGAGTTTAGAAGATGAAATAATTGTGAATGTTTCTACAATTAAATTTAAGGCCAATACCCTGAATCCATTTTGTATATATTTAATTTTAGTATTGTCTCTTATTTATTGAATTTTAGCATCTATTTATTGTGTCTTTCAATTTATGGTGGTGTTGGTAGCAGCAAAAATGTAACGCCTGTTGGAGTCATGGGTTTGGTGTTTTAGGTTTCTGCTTGTTTTACTGTATTTGGATGTTTCATTTATTTTTTAATGAGGAGGTAGAGGTGGAAAAGAAGGTGCTAAGATTTGGAAAGGAGCAGAATCCCACATTTCTAAAGGACAGACAAGGCCACTCTACCAGCTTTTATAAATGGAAGCGCGAATCATCCCAAGAACAGATTTTTGTTCTTGTTTCATTTATTTAAGTGATCTAAATAATTGTCAGAGGATGATAAGTAAGTGTGAAAGGATAGAGGCGATGTGTTTTCTCTGCATAGGTTCTAATCAAATAATTATGCATCGATTCGTTCCAAGCTAGCTGCCATACCTCATCGATTTTGTGTTTTCTCCCCATGCAACTTTTGCTTATTTCCAATAACCAAGATTTTAAATGGGATAAAAAACTAAAATCATGATTAACCCTTGGGAGCCCCATACGAACAATTCAACTTCTCCTATCAGTTGGAGCATGCTCAGCTCACTACAAAATAGCTCACCAGTGAAACCTCTACGAGAGTATCGAAAACCTTAGTGAAACCTGCATGCATCTCAACCAAAACAAAGTTTCATTGCTCAACCCTAGGGCTCTAACTTTAGCTTCTGGTGTACCACTCTTGCTTGGTTATGATGTGGGTAGGAAAATGTACATGTGTCCTGACAGTAATCATCGTAATGTGGCTGATGATTCGGGCATGGCTTGTCCTCAGTGTAAGAAACGGATGGAGATTGAGGTGACGGTTGTAGGTCCAAATTCGGGAAAGGCGAAAAAAGTGATGAAGGATGATTTGTGAGAGGGGTATTGACTTGGCTGTTAAACCAATTCTTACAATCTCCTGCATTACTCTGCTGAACAAGTTCAATGTTACGGATGTTGAAGCACTACAAGAGAAGGTTGTTGATTTGGGACTGAATGTGGTATTTAAACTCCTAAAAACTACTCTCTCTCTATATATATATATTATACATATATATATATATCACGGTTGCTTAAGGCTTGCTTAGAGTCCATGGTTGGTTCTCTTGGAAGCCTCTACAAGAGTATCGAAAAGCTCGACGAAACCTGCATGCAACCCAACAAAAAGATAGATTCATTGGCCAACCCTAGGGCTCCAACTCCAACTTCTGGTGTCCCACTCTTGCTTGGTTATGATGTTGGTAGGAAAGTGTACATGTGTCCTGAGAAGAACCATCGCAATGTGGCTGATGATCCGAGCATGGCTTGTCGTCATTGTAAGTCACGGATGACGAATGAGGTGCCGGTTGTAGGTCCAAGTATCAGGAAAGGAGAACCAAGTGGCGAAGGAGGATTTCTAAAAGGGGAAGTGACATATTGTAATGGATGATTTGGCTGTTAAACCAATGTCTACAGTCTCCAGCATTACTATTCTCAACAAGTTCAATGTTAAGGATGTTGGAGCACTTCAAGACAGTATTCTCAACAAGTTCAATGTTAAGGATGTTGGAGCACTTCAAGATTTCTGAAGTAATCTTCTGCAAGAAACTAGAGTTTTCTCAATATAGTAGATGTGCAGGTTTTGTTTGAAAAACAAGGTGTCTTCAACATTTGGGACAGACTTTTGGTGATCCTGTAATGGTTGCTTCTACTTTTGATGTAATCGTTTTGAAATTTATGGAGGATAGATATAAAATTCAAAGGAAATGCCCTCAACATTCACTGATGATCAGCGGTTGTGCTGTAAACAGTTAAAGATTCTATAAAATTCAATAGAGTTTTCCTCTTTATAGTAGACTGAGAGTTGATTCAAGGATTTTCTGGAACGTATATTAAAAATGGGTTTCATACAAAATGGTGAAAATGAATGAAATTTAAGATTTTCTTCATTGCTCATCACATTGCCCAATTTTGGTCAAACATGGACATAAATTTTGTCTTTCCGTAAGGCCAGTCCAGGCTTTGCTAAAGCCTGTATATGTAAATAAAAGTAACTATTAACGAAACCAATGTTGTAAGAACTGATCCAGAGTTTTAAGGATTGAATTATTAGTTTTTAGTTCAATTATTTTAAAAAACAAAATTAATATATTAATAATAATTAAAAATAGAAAGTGAACGAAAAAAAAATGAAAAATCCAATTTTTGTTAAAAAAGTAATTTAAAAAATTTTGGTTTTCCAAAATTTAACCGGTTTTTTATGTTCGAAAGAAAATGACTTACAGAAATTTTTTTTTTTGTCTTTGTTTTATAGAAAATGTTAAGTGAAAAATGATTTAAAGGTTAACAAAAAATAAATTCATTTTCTTGTAAATTAATTTATCTTTTTTAAAATGTAAGTCATTATTCAAAAAATTATATAAAAATTAACTTAATCAAACCTAATATTATTATATTAATTGTATATTTATTTTAATTTTTAAAATATTAAATTTTAATATAAAATATTATAATGTTCAATATTATTAAACATACCAATTTAATTATTTATATTTAGTAATATAATTTATTAAAATAATAGATTATTTGATATTAAAATTTTAATTTAATAATAAATTTAACAATAACAAATTTAAATAATATTCTTAATATATTATTAAAAATATTTATATTAATAATTTGATTAAATGCATATTAAAATTTATAAATATTTTATAGTATAAAATATAAATATTTTAGTTATATAAATATATGTATTTGTTTAATCAATGTTTCTTCATTTATCCCCAATTTAAATATATATGTAAATTAAATTAAGTTTTAATTAGGTATTGTTTATTATTAAGTTTATATATGATTTTATTATAAATTAAATTTGATTGTTAGAAGGAAATGGTACTATAATATTTTTAACAATTTTTAGATCATAAAAATTTATCAAACAACGAAAAATATTTTATTTAGAATCATCCAAACATAAAAAAATCAACTCATTTTCTAGAATTCGATTGTAGCCTTAATTTCCCGATTTTTTTTTTATCAATTTCAAATAAATCTGATTATTTATTATTATCCATCATCAATTAAACTAATTAAGAGTTTTGTTTAACTAATCAACCAATATGATTCTAATTAAGAGTGAATTTGGATAGGTGATACGTTTATCTGGACGGTAAAATTAAATACTGTAACGATACTATAATGTGAGATAAAAAATAAAATAAACACACCGCTCTATTTATTCAAATTTATTAACAACTCTATTATCCATATACTTCTATTACTAGATAGTGCAAATTTGACTAAAAAAAACACATAAAAGTAGTTGAAAATAAATGTTGATTGCAAGTTGCAAGTTGAAAAACAGACATTAATAGTAATGAATTAGTGACGTGGGGGGAGATGAGCACAATTAATTAGCACATGAGTGGAACTTGGTTAATCACAAGAGATGAAAGAAACTTTAGGGAGTGGGGTTGGGATCACAGTATTAAATGGGGAGGCTGAAAAGTTGGACGCGAAACCATGTGATGGGTAAGTGTGTGGTGGCTTTGGTCAACCAGTGATTAAGCTGAAAATGGAAGTGCACAAACCTCAGCATCATTGGGACACCATCCAACCTGTTCCTTGAGCATAAAGTAATATCTATAATAAATTATTTTGCTTTTTATATTAAAATATATTCACCCTGTACTTATACAAACATTCAACGAACTTGAGTATATAGTATTAACATAAGGAGAGAATACAAATTCAAATTTTGAAATCGATATTATTAGAAAATATAATTACGGATCCTAAACATGATTAATAAAGTAAACATGAATAAATTTAATTATTGAAGAGTAATGTCGATAGCTAATGTATATCTATTGTGTGAAATGACGAGTGAAAAAATTGATTTCAATTAATTTATTTATGAAAGAGAAAATTTTTTGTTACATTTCACCATGAAAGTTGTGGAATATATTTAAATAAATAGATATATTAAGGAATGAAGTTCTTAAGTTATGTTTTTAATATTAAATATTTGATAAGTAATAGAACTTGAAACTGAGTTCATTCTGTTCATACATTTACTTACCAATTTGATCTAAACATTTGCAACAGATTCTTTTATAAGCCAAAGTTTTTTTTTTTTTTAATTACAATAAGAAGATAAAATCTAAATAATAAATATGATTAGTACGATTCGAACTCAAACTACAAAATTATTTGTATAAAGTAACGTCTACACATTATTACTTATAATTAATTATTTTAGTTAGTTCAAAAATGATTAATGAATCTTATATATAAGAAAATCAATTGAATTACTATATTTGGGTGTATCATTATTATATATCAGAATCTTTATTTAAATTTATAATTATTTAATTTTTTGAATATATAATATATTTTCATCTTCGGAATGATACTATTTTTATTTTTTGGAATAAATTATGAATTATTTTCATATGAAGTTATTCAAAAAATTTATAAGTTGTATAAAATCTTTTATGTTATTCAATATTGCTAATATTAATCATATTTTTTAACATTTTAATTATTATGTTGATTATTTAAGACTTTACAACGATATCCTTTACATGCAATGCATGTGAGTTAAAGAAACTAATTTTTTTAAAAATATTTCAAATATAATAAATTAGGAATATTCAAATAATTAATCGAACCGAATTAGAATTAATCGAATTTTTTAATCGTTAACTGAATTGAATTTTTTTCAAAAAACTTAATACATATAGTATATAATATTATTTATTAAGTTCGATTAATTTAATTAATTACACAATTTTAAACTAAATTAATAATTAACTGAAATTCAAAAAAAACATTCAACCGTCCTTCAACCGAACTAAATCGATTAATCAAATTATATTGATTGGATTGATTAATTCAATTTTAAAGAAAGTCTTTATTAACAACTGAGAAATTATACCTTTTTCATGGAAAATAGTAAAAAGTAGCCAAAGAAAAGTACTAAAATTTAAAAGAAAAATGACTATGTCACATGAATTTGTTGAGCAGTCATTGTATCATTTAATTGATGAATTGTGGGTCAAATTTTTTAAAAATAGAACATTTATAAAAATTATATAAATTAATGAATAATAATTTATTATTATTTTTTCTTTACTTTAAGAGTATGTTTTTTAAAAAATAATTTTTCATTTTTGTTAAACATTTGGAACAAATAAATTTAAACCATAAACATATAAAAGTGTCCACGAAACCAACACGCAATTAGTATTTTTTTTCACAAAAATAAAAATCATTTAAATGCTTTTTGACGTCTTGAGAATACAATATATATATATATATTTTTTTCAAACATAATAATCACACTAGCAACAACTTCTAAATAAAAATGCTAAATTTCTAATAAATATTCAATAAATTCAATATTATAAATATAAACCGTCCTAATATATTCAAAGATTTGTATTAATCAACCTCTAAAAATTATTATACGATCACGATATTTGAAATCTCATACAAAACCAATATCTTAAAATATTCAATAAAAAATAAATCTTACATATAAATCATAATCTATCCCAAGAAAAAACAATCCTATCCTTTTTAAAGATTAATCAATAAACCTTGAAAAGGACAGAAGAGTTGTTACCAATTAGAAAGTGTGTGTAACAATCCGAGATATTTGAGAAAAAAAGTAACGAGTGAAAAAAACATTAGGATTAAAAATCTTTTATATTTTAGTGGGTGAAGAGAAATTCATTTATTTTTACATAAAATAAGTTGTTTTATAAAAGAATCATTTTTTCAAAAAAATTTTGCAGACCCTTTTCAAATTTTTGCAAAAAACATATATATTTTTATAATATCATTTTCAAATATTTTATTGAATCAATATACTAATTATATGGAGAAGATAAAATTTTAATAATAATACGATTAATGTGATTCAAACTTAACTCACACTTGAAATAATAAATATTTTTTATCATCAAACCAACTCACCGAATTAAACAAATATTGAATACATCTCTTATGCGGCTCTTTTATTGCTTATGAGTTTGATGAAATTTATTTTTTTAATCTCATATTTTTTATTTAAATTCTCTTAAATATTGCATCTTTATACTTTGATGAATCAGCAATGTCTTTACTCTCTTACAACGAAATTTTTGTGATTTATATTAACTATTTTTGTCATTTATATCAATTGAAATTGTTGGAAATTCATAGGGACAAACTACAATCATATTACCAAACTATACACTTTTAATGCATATATAAATATTTTATTTAATGTTTTTAATCATGTTCATCAAACTATACACATCCATTGCATATATGAATATTTTTATTTCTATATTTTAAAAAAAATTTAATAGAGTATTTTATTTATAAATAAGCACCAAACTATACACTTTTAATGCATATATAAATATTTTATTTAATGTTTTTAATCATGTTCATCAAACTATACACATCCATTGCATATATGAATATTTTTATTTCTATATTTTTAAAAATTTTTAATAGAGTATTTTATTTATAAATAAGCAAACAAATAATTAAAGATAAAAATAAGGTGAAGTGAGCGGTTTTTCGCCTACCCTAATTCAATATATCTTCAACATAATTCAATTCCAATCAGTCTAAAATTAAATGTTAATTTATCTATCTCAAATTCGACTTGAAAAATTAAAATTATATCTGAACTCGATCCGTCTAGTATACCACAATTTTAATTTATAATATCTTTTTATTATAGTAGAATAATAATTTTTTCGTATTTTGTTTTATTAATAATAGTATTAATTTTTTTTAGGCGCAATTATATTAAAACAAATATTAATATAAATTTTATTATCATATATTTTAAATTGTATTATATAAAAAGGGATAATTTAGTAATTTTCTTGGAGCGGGCAGGTTTTTCTTAACCCGTCACCAAACCCGATTTCAAAAAAAAAAAAAAATCACAACTCTATAGGATCGGGTCGGTTTCCAACCTGTCGGGTCCAGGTTTTTCCTTCCGAATAACCCAATTCAAGACTATAACTAGAAAGATATCAATCCACAAAGAGTAACCCAACTCGTATATTTCTCTAAATTTCTGTGAAGCAAAGTTTCACAGATCTTCATCTCATATACAAACATCCCATCCCCATCGCATTCTCTCAGCTTTTCAATGGAGTTTTTAATGAAAATATGTCTCCTATTCCTTTGTAGCTGCATTTCCTACTTTGTTAACATGATTTTTCAGAAGAGAAATCAACATTGCTATATGTTGGGTTACGAGTGTTTCAAGGCTGCTGATGACAGAAAGCTCGACACTGATGCCTGTGTGAGAGTTGTGATGAGGAACAATAAGCTTGGTCTGGACCAATACAGGTTTCTTTTAAAAACCATTGTTAGTTCTGGTCTTGGTGAAGAAACTTATGGTCCAAGGAATGTTATTGATGGTAGAGAAGAGTTTCCTTCGGAAAACGATGCACATGCCGAGATGGATGAGATCATGTTCAGCACTCTCGACACTCTGTTCGAGAAAACAGGAGTTTCCCCGTTGGAAATCGACATACTCGTCGTCGATGTCTCGTTGTTTTCACCGGTACCTTCGTTAACATCCCGGATTATAAACAGGTACAAGATGAGGGACAACATCAAGTCCTTCAGTCTCTCCGGAATGGGATGTAGTGCAAGCATGGTTGCAATCGATATGGTGCAGCAGTTGTTCAAGACATACAAGAACCAGTTCGCCATCGTTGTGAGCACCGAATCAATCGCTAGGCATTGGTACTGCGGCAAAGAGAAGTCGATGATGTTATCGAATTGCCTGTTCCGTAACGGAGGGAGTTCGATCCTCTTAACAAACAAAAGGGATTTGAGGGATCGATGCTTATTGAAGTTAAAGTGTGCCGTAAGAACCAATATCGGATACGATGACGAAGCATACGGATGTTGCATACAGGTTGAAGATCCACAAGGCTACCAGGGCTTTCTCCTTACAAAAAGCTTAACAAAAGCTGCTGCTAAAGCTTTTACAGGGAATCTCAAGCTCCTATTGCCCAAAATATTACCAGTTCGGGAACTGCTTCGATATGCAATATCAACTCTCGGGAAAAAATCAACCAAAGGCCAAAATTTAAGTTTCAATTTAAATCTCAAGTCTGGGGTTGACCATTTTTGTCTCCATCCAGGTGGAAGGGCAGTGATTGATGGGCTTGGGAAGAGTTTGGGACTTGGTGAATATGACTTAGAGCCAACTAGAATGGCACTATACAGATTTGGGAACACATCAGCTGGTGGTTTGTGGTATGTTTTGAGTTACATGGAAGCTAAGAAGAGGCTGAAGAGAGGTGATAAGATTTTCATGGTGAGCCTTGGAGCTGGGTTCATGTGCAACAACTGTGTGTGGGAGGTAATGAAGGATGGTTTGGAGGATACTAGGGTTTGGGAAGATTGCATTGATGAGTACCCTAGAAAAAACCTGGTCAATCCCTTCACTGAGAAGTATAGTTGGATCAATGACGAGTACTTGAACTTTGTCAGGCTTGACTAGGGAAGGTTCTATTAACAATTTACCTTTTGAATTATACCCCTTTGTTTTAAATTATCTCAAAAATTACTAAAGAGGGTGATGTCACTGAATCAGAAAAATGTGTAAAGTATCACAATTATGATAGCAATCTGTAGGTTGTGGCCATGTGATAATTTAAGTGGGTGTATGTGTGGTTGTGTGACTTTAAAAGGGTTAATAGTGAGTTGCAATTGGTTGTCCATGGCAAATATGAAAGATATCTCTGTTGATTATAAATTCATGTTAAGTTTTGCTACTTTTTTTAATGGTTGATAAATATTGTTGTTCTACTAAGTTAGCTGCCAAGTTGGTCTACATTGGAATCGGCTAATTTCCATTGATTATCAATTTGAACCAATTACCAAATTTTAGTTTTTTTTTTTATTATGGGTGCTTATGAGTTGAGTCGGGTCTTAACATAATTTTAATATGTTTTACGCTTGTGTTAAGTTCAATCTTACTCGTAATAAATGTCTAAAATTTTGTTCAAACCAACTTATATTTACAAATGACTAACTTAAATTCATTTTAAGTCCGTTCATATTAATTTTAAAAAAATTATATAATTTTAATTTAATATTCAATAATTTTATATATTTTTCATTTATTGCAAATTTTTATGTAGTCATCTTAACATTATTTTAATGTTTACATTAGACATTACAGTAGTATTATATATTTAGTATAAATTTATTTTTTAACGTGTTATAAATTAAATAATATATAAAAATAACATATAAAAATAACATAATATAAAGTATTATAAACTTAAATACAGGTCAAGCCGGGATCAGACCTTAAATGTTTAAACCCGAGCCCAACTCATATTTTAAACAGATCTAATTTTTTTGTCTAAACCCATTTTTCAAGTCTAATATTTTTACCCAAATCCTTCCAAATTTCGGATAAACCTTCAAACTTAAACAATTAATCCGACCTATGAACAAATCTATATTTGACACCACATTTCATCAGCTTCAATCATTTTTGTCCCAAAATTTATTTCAAGTTGAACTTCAAATAATCTAATTTAGTAAATAAATTAATTAAACGAATCTTTTAGAGTAGTAATTTTTTCTGTCTGAAAAATGAATATTCATGTTCTTGTTCCATTTTTTAAAACTCTTTCTTTCAATTTCTAACTCGTTTACTTGTTTTTATTTAGGAAAATTATTTGATATGTCCATAAAAATTGACATTATATCTGGTATAATAAAAATATATAAAGAGAGACACAACAAAATAATAATAATAAGTAAAAAAAAAACATGCGCAGTTAAAATATTTCATTGAAAATGTATTAAATATTAATATTTTAGTTTATGTTATTAAATATTTTTTATTAGTAAAAGTATTTATCAACTAGATTAAATTAATCATTTTATTATTAAATAGATCAATTTAATTTTATATTATTAAAAAAATTAAATAAAATCAAATTATAATAGAATTGACATTTTTTTTAAAAAAATGACAAAATTATTTGTTCTTAGCAATACGTAATGGAACCAAGTAAACTACACAC